>JASDFA010000019.1:57555000-58755000 GCA_035772735.1 Datura wrightii | reverse complement strand
GCATGAATCCCAAGTCTCCCTCTTTGAGCGTATTAATTTTTTTCTTGATCAACTGTAATGAAAGCCAAAGTCAATTCGCAAGTTAACCCTCTTTTGAACCCATCCTCGTTGACACATGAAAAGTAATGATAAAATGAGAAAAAAGTTGTAAGTTGAGGGTGGTAAGGAGGGAAAGAAAGAAATAGGACAAAAAGATGTTGTATGAGCACATCCGAAGGTGTGATTAAGCAGTGAGCTAAAATGAAAAAAAATAGAAAAGAAAGCAAAAGAAAAAAATAAAAATGAATTCTGAGCTCACAAAAATAATTTGGGGTGTGAAAAATGCCAAAACAAAAGATGGGATGAAAAGAAGGAATCAACAAGGTGAAAAAGGTTGTGGAAATATGATGAAGTGTCAAGGAGGGAAAGTAGGTCACTAAGAGCCTAAATTATACCCTACCAGCCCTCTAACCTTCATTAAAAGCTTAGAAAAGTCATTATGTGATCTCAACCCAAATATCCGAAAAGAAGGCACTTGAATAAATGGGTAAGCTTATGGTAGTTGTGAACTATCTTGTAAAATTCTTTGTGAGACTTGAGTGCTTTTGTCTTCTCTCTTTTTCTTCTGTGTCCTTGTGGGTGTGTATTGTCATTAATTAGAAAAAAGACACTTTTATTGATCTAATTGTGAGGGCATGTGGCTTTGAATGGCTAGCATATTTCACTCTCTAGTTTGGGTATATGCATACTAATATGATGTCATGCATGGAGGCTGCATGTTTAGTCCAAATGTTTGCGAGAAAATTGTGTTTTGATTGATAGATGCAGTGGATGGATTGAATTTGATGTACTGATAGCTATTGTTGAACCACCCTAGTCATGATAATTTGTGAGTTTGGTAAATTAGTTAGGTTTAAGATAGTTCTCTTCTTGGTTTGCTTGAGGACAAACAAATGCTTTAAGTTAGGGGTGTTGATGTGTTGGGGATTAGCAACACATCTTTACTTCTTTTTATAGCATTTTACATGTTATTTGGAGTAAAATTGAGTAGAAACTAACCTTATTGTGCTATTTTTTAGGATCCCAATACATTGAATAAATAAAGGATCTAAGGCTAGAAAATTGCTCAATAGACGAGGCAAAGATGGGCTGTCAGTTTGAAGAATTGTCTGTCCCTCAGAACGTCCCTTCCCAACTACAAATTCCAAAAATCCAGAAAATTGGGTCCCTAGATTACTGTTGAAAGGGCGGTCCATTAAAGGATAGCTGGATCAGAGCTTGGCAAAATGGGACTTCTCCAGTACGATGTGAAGTATGGAACGTCTATCCAAAGTACGGTCCAAAGGACGATATATCAAGGGACAGAAGCAAAAATGTAAAGGACGGTCCATCCATTCAAAGGATAGTTCATCCTTGTACACTTGGCACTCCAATGTTCAAATTTAATAGGCTTTTTGGAGTATTTTATAAATACATTTTTCTTGTAATTTTTCAGAAGTTTTCATATTCCTTAGTTCATAGCTAGTATAGAGAGGAGAACATAGTTAACTTTAGTCCTAGTTTCAAGTAGATTAGATCTAGCTTTTGTAATTCAAGATTATCATCTATCAAGTGAGTATTTCAAATTCTATTGGTAAGAATATCTCATTACTTTGCTTTTCTTCTTCTTCTAGCCATGGGTAACTAAACATAGATCTAGGGTTGTGATCGCAATGTGTTGTGAATACCTAATGATCCCATTTATTAAAATTGAGTTTTGGCTATTGAAAATTTGATTGATTTTTGTTCTGTAGTTTGTGATTAGTGATGAGAATCATCCAATCCTGTCCAATTACTCTTATGAGGCTTGAGAGAGCAAAATTAGGTTGGGTTAGCATCAATCAACAATGACTCAAGGAATAACCCTTGTTTAATGGATTCTACTAGACATAGGTTGAATTTCAAATTGGCAAACAAGCAATTGGGTAGAATAGAGTTCTCTTTAATTTGACACAATTGAAATAGATTGACACCTATGGTGATGTTAAAAGATACTCATGAGTTGCCAAGTAAATTTCTTGTTTGTTCAACCCTAACCCTTTCTCAATTCTTTTACATTAAGTGATTTAAAGGGATCGACCTAATATTGAGGTCACTTCCCTAGAATTATCTCAAATTGCTTATAGAGGCAGATCTAGGATTTAAAGTTTCTGGATTCCCATCCATCTCACATTAGAAAATAATAAGAGGCAAAAATGGTGGCTAAGGGAGTTCGAACCCTTGACCAAGGGGGTCAAGGAAGTTTAACAGTTTTTGCTTCTACCACTAGACGAACTTCACTCTTTGTTTGTAGGTGCCCAACCAAAAATTTCGATATATTCATGGTATTTCTCAATATAAATATAAAATCCACATAAAATTTACTAGGTTTCGGAGAATCCCCACCTAATACTGTAAATCTGCTCCCTATTGCTTACTACCCTAGTTTAATATAATTGGTAGTTGTAGTTAAATTTTATCATCTTGATTCTAAATTGTAATATAGATCTTACACTTCTACTTGGATCATTCTAATTCATTCATTATTAATTCATCACATAGATGGCTTTGAATCGTGTGGTAGCTTTTAATAGGGCTAACATTGGTGGTCTAACATAGCGTCAGGAGTACACCTAACACTACCCACTGACCTTATGACTATTCAACTAATATTGAGGTGGAGAATGGTGATGGAATCCAGGTGCCCTCTACAAGTTATACCTATTCCTGTTATTCCGCTAGGGTTGCTGCTAATATTGGGTCTACGCAATGTTCCATTCAAATTCTTACTATTTTGATAGTGGCCTAACAAAAACATATAGACCTTGGTACCATTGCAGGAGATAGAGTAGGGAGCCTAAGCACTTCTTAAGTTTAAATCCAATGAAATTCTATGGCTTCCTAGAAGAGGACGATCCTAAATTATTATGGATGAGACCTTCAAGGCACTCAAATCTATGCACTATTCTTAAGCGATGGAGTTTGCTGCTTCGCAGTTGAAAGATGTGGCTCATGCATGATTTGAAATGTAAGAGAGCGACGAAGCTAATGCTACTCCATCTCCTACTAGGGCTAAATTAGGTTTCTATCCTAGTAATAGGGATTGTAATACCCCGGAAGTGCCTAAGAGTAGACCCAGGGGTTAGAAATTTAAAACTGCTGAAAACTAGGAAAAAGTTGTAGGACGAGAGGTGTAACGACTCATGGCTGGAAACCACAAGCTATTGTTGCCAGTTGTGGTTTCAGGAGTCCAGCTGGCAGTGGAAGAAACGACCAACGTAACGACTTGTTGGTACCTCTGACGAGTCATTGTAACTGCTCGTGGGTTGGTGCCTTGGGTTTCCAAGTGGTGGCAACGGATGGTTGTAATAGGCCGTTGAAGCTAGCAACGACCTATTATGTCGATCATGGGAAGGAAGTTAAGGACTGGTCCAGTGTGGGTTACGGAAAGAAACAACGAGTCGTTTGCCCTGGCAACGACTTGTCATATCAGTCGTTGTTTGGGCTAACCCGTTAAGTAACCAGTGCACCTAACGGATGGGTGTGATGAGTCGTTAGATGAACTAACAACTCATCTATAGATCATTTTTTGGAAAATCTAGAAGTCCTAAGGAGGTCCAGTGCATCCAACGGTTGGTGACGACTCGTCCTGAGGGTCGTTGGTTCCAATTCGGGAAAAATTTCAGGTTTTCTCCAGGGGAATCTTTGTAAACTCCTATTCTTTTAACTTCTAAACTACGTCATTTTGGGTCTACCTTGCACAATTTTAAGGGATTTTCATGCCTAAACCCTCATTTTCTCAACTCTCCTTCTTCCTCCTCTCTTCTAAAAAATTCTAGGGTTTCATTAAGGTGTTCTTCAAACTTCAAGGAAGAATTTCGAGTGGGATTTTTTTCTACCAGGTATGCGGGTTTTTCAACAAGGATACTCTTCCATCCTTGTTCCCCCAAAATATTTTCATTAAACACCAATTTCGAAAATTCTAGAAAAGCATGATATAGGGTTTGTAAAAATGGTAAATTCTTCCTTATTTATCTTATATGCTAATATCTACTGCGATTATAAATTTAATTGGATTATTTATTGATGGGTTATCTTGAATTATGAAATACAGGTTGAGTATGTATGTGTGTAGTATGTTATTCCTAAATTGATTTGAGCATTGAATGGGAACTGTTCATCTCTCCCTCGATTATCGTAGAAATTCATGATCATGATGGAAGTGTGGAAGTATTGTATAATTAACCCTAATGACTTGATTGTGATATTGATGACAATGTTGGGTTGGGTAGGAAATATGGGCTTGATTAATTGAAGTAAATTTTTGTATCATCACCATGTTTTAGATTTAATTGATTGGGCATGACTAGATCGCATCTATATTGTTGAACTATAAAGCTTGGGCGAATTCTATATTGTTTTCCTCACTAAAATTGTTTTTTTAAATAAAATCCTAGAATCTAAAACGCCCGTGGCTAAAGAGTTCATAAAAGGAGTGATTATGACAAGTGGGTGAAATGTTTGTAAACCTAAATAAACAAAGTCATGCATCCTTGATAGAATATGAGTTGAATTTATAAAACATGTATGATCCTATATTGCCTATTGAATGAGGTGAGTTCGGAATCAAAATACCATGATAGAATAATGCTAATACGAATTTATAGCATGCTCGTTTGGGGTGAGATGTTAAAGCTAATGAGGAAATTGGTTCTGTGATAATGTGAATCATGATGATAAAGCCTGCGACTAATATGCCAACTTGTTGAGCCTTTGCCTATTAAAAGATAGCTCTAATCCATTTAAAATTGAGTATTGCATGATGAGAGTGGTGAATGTTCTTGTCTCTGATTAGCTATATTAATTTAGCTTAGTTCTAGTCGTTAGTGGAGTATGTCTTCTCTTAGTGGGTCGGGACTCACATCCCTAGTCGTTAGTAGAGTATGTCTTCTCTTAGTTGGCCGGGACTCACATCCCTAGTCAGTTGAGTATCTTATTTACCCTGCGTTGTTTGGGACTTACTTTTATCCAGTGACTCTCTATATCAGAGTTGTCTCTCTCCCATTGACAGTCAGGGATTCTCTTTAGCTGTGAATGTTTCCCTTTGATAGTCAGGGACACTCCCTTCGACCGTCAGGGACTCCCCCTTAGACGGGCAAGGACCCTCTTGATATCAATCACGACATCATACCTTTGTATTGTTCCCGATTATTACTTTTGTACATCAGCTGTTACTATAACAATGTATGTCTTTATAATGTGGTTATGTTAATTGAATATGTGAATCTTGTATAGGATTGTCATATCTCATTCCAATTATATTGCTATTAATATGTTTTACATTACTTCATTCTCATATATATTATGAGTTAGTTTAGTTACGCCTCGTGCATACTCAGTACATTACAGGTACTGACTGCACGCCTCTTGTGCTATATCATTTCATGATATAGATTTAGGTCTCTAGGTTCAGCTGCGTGGCTAGATACACTATTCCTTCTCCCAGCTGCTAGTGGTGAGTCCTCATCTTCCGAGGACGTAGTTTATATTCTTGTTTAATTATGTTTTAGTTTTCAGACTTTGGGAGTTAGCTGGGGGCTTGTCCCAGCAGCTCATCAGTTCACGATTTGGGTAATAACCGAACCAAATCGATTAAATAAATTGAGTTTTTTATTTGGTTTGATTTGATTTTATATTTTAAAAAGTCGATAATAATTGATTTCGTTTTGATTTTGTTCAAAAATAACCGAACCGAAAAATTATATATATATATATATTATAACTATGTATAATTATTATTTTTTTATTACTAGTTATATTTATTAAATTTTATTTGACAAATAAAAGACTACAAGTGTACAATCAAAGAAGAAATAAGAAGGCCCATATTGGTGTCACGCCCCGCCTTAGGAGACATGACTGGCACCTAGTGCCCTACTAGGATTTGAACTACTGAGCTGACTGAGCCCAAGCACCTCTGCTGCAGGGTTGACTCTAACTATAGAATCAAGAAAACGACGGGCTATATAGCAACTGTAAATACAACCCCCGGCCGACAAGGCCTATAGCCACCTGTGAAAGTAAATAGCTAACCAGAGACAAGCAAATATAGGGAATCCTATGCGGGCCGACAAGGCCACCATGATATCTAGTTATAGTTGGAAAGCGAAATCAGGTGCTAAAATAAAACATGACCGACAAGGTCATCAATCAACAACTAACAAGGCCCCACACGGCCAACACAGATAATCTAAAGTACATTATGGCCCCACACGACCGATATCAACTAACCACAAGGAATAATACAATCTGCAAGCCTCTAGGAGTAATGAGATGGTCGGGACAGGGCCCCGACCTACCCATACTATACAACAAAAGAATGTAAACCTCAAACACTCAAGCTCCGAAAGATAGGAGCTGAAGGTCCTGTACCGCTGACTGGAACTACGAGGGATCTGCTCCTCGTCTGAGTGTACCTGCAGGCAAGTAATGCAGCGCCCCAAAAGAGGGCGTCAGTACCACGGGTACTGAGTATGAAAAACAATAACTGTAAATGACTAAAAGTAAGTAATAGAGCTAACAATATCTGAAGTAAAGAGAACGGACTGAAACTGAATGAAATAATGGAATTAGAACTAGACATAATTATAAAAGAAGAGTAGGAGTCATACCTGTCAACGAGGCGTCCTACTGTCTAATTATCGCTAACTAAAGCTACGTACATACCTTACCTGGTCCCCATAAGCTGGAAGGTATCATCAGCACAGCATAACCCACTTGGGCCCCCATTAGCCCGAGCGAGTACATCTCAATCTACATACCCCTATCTAGGTCATACCACATCACCTACTAGCTATGAGCATCCTACCAATCACCTAGGTATGCAGCTTGGGCCCGCTGGGCCCCTGACTATAGTTGTGCCTGAGTCTGGAGGACTCCTGAAATCTACACCTCGGGCGCAAGCTCTCGGCGGGGGTGTGTATAGGCCAACCACGGCATAATATGAGGAGCTGGCTCCCCATCTTCGTCCCTTGCGGACGGTATGGAACTCCGTAGAGCGACGTATCCTCGCCCTCTGGCAGACGAGTCGAAATATCTATTAACCCTGGGGCAGTCACGGAAGCTATACAGGTAATCCATCCCAAAACAACACAAATACAGGTCTCAACTGATAACAACTATACATGATAATATACTGAACATGATATAATATTTCTAAAATACTTTACTGGTATTCATATTGGATTACTATACTGAAGAAACTAACTTGCCGAGAGAAACTACCTTTACATACCTCGTCTGCCGGTTTACCGGTTAATTGGCGAGGTTCGGCTGGTATTCAGCTGTTCTTCCCAACTGTAATCACATTCACGGAAGAATAGGACTAACTTCATTATTTTGCTGGAAGAAAACAATATTTATATGTATATATACTGACTATTATTCAACTTATCGAAGAACGATCGAAAACTCGTAATTTCTTAGGAATCTAGAAGAGAGAAGTACTCACTTTAAGCCTGGGATTGTATTAACACTAGTTTGGAGCAATTCCAATCATTTTGGCTCGATGGACGATGATTCGCCGGACGAATTTCATAAAACTAACTCCGTAGAAATGCTCCCTGCAGCCTTATACTTCGATACCCGAAGTTAATTTGAATTTGGACAGCGTTTGGCGGTGTAATCGGAAGAAAATTATATTAACCCTTCGTCCTTATCTCTGTTCTGGTCGTGAGTATATACGGAAAATGATATAAAGTTTAAGGGTGAGGCCTACTTATACTTGCAGCCAGCTGCATAGCAACGTGGCACATTGGCCAACACACCGTTTTGGCTCTGTGCCATGTTGGCTAACGCGGACGTAGAGCCTCCGTGCCACTTTGCCCCTCTGGCAGGCTCGGTTTGGCCTCCTTTCACAAAATCCCAACTTGGCACTCGTTCGGCCTTTCCCCGGGCCCGTTCCTGGCACGTAAGGCATTCTAAAACTTCCAACCAACATGAAAGTAGGCGAACTACATGCTAGAAACTTACGGGGTGTAACATCCTCCCCCCCTTTAAAACATTCGTCCTCGAATGTTAACTTCTGCTTGCAAGAACCTTAACTTGCAAATTACTTGTTTTGGAGAAATTTCGGCAGAGTCTCCCCTGTAATATGGACTATCCAAAAACCCTGAAACGCAGAAAAGTCCAATACAGGTACTCCACACAGTACTATGGCATTCATTTTAGAATAGACTGGAGTCAACTACTCCACATATACATGTATATAATGCAATTCATGAAACAACATTAACGACATACCTCTGGCTGCACAATCAGATTATGTTTGATATAACTGAGGATATCTGGTTTTCATATCATCTTCTACTTCCCAGGTCATCTCCTCTCGGTTCTTATTTCACCATAATACTTTGACAGAAGCAACATCTTTACCTTTCAGTCTATGGATCTGCCGGTCTAGTATGGCTACTGGAGCTTCTTCATAAGCTAACTCCTCAGCGACTTGGACATCTTGGACTGGAACAATCTGGGAGGGATCTCCTATACACTTGCTCAACATTGATACGTGGAAAACTGGGTGAACGGATTCTAATTCTTGGGGTAAATCCAACTCATAAGCCACCTGGCCTATCCTTCGGCAGATCTGATAAGGCCCAATAAACCACGGGCTGAGCTTGCCTTTTTTGCCAAATCTCATCAACCCTTTCATCGGTGAAACCTTCAAGAATACCCAGTCACCCACATTATATTCTAAGTTCCTTCGCCGCACATCAGCATAAGATTTCTGGCGGCACTGAGCGGTCAGCAGACGTTCCCTGATAAACTTTACTTTCTCTTCTGACTGATGAATAATATCTGGCCCAATTAATGCTGATTCTCCTACCTCAAACCAACCAACTGGCAATCTGCACTTCCGCCCATATAACGCTTCATAAGGCGCCATCTAAATTGCTGAATGTTAACTGTTATTATAGGCAAATTCAGTAAGCGGTAGATGTTCATCCCAGCTACCTCTAAAATCTAACACACATGCCTGTAACATATCCTCGAGCATCTGAATGGTACCTTCTGCCTGCCCGTCTGTCTGAGGATGGAAGGCTGTGCTCAAGTTAACCTGCGTCCCCAGGTCCCTCTGAAAAAATCGCGTAAACTTAGTTGTAAACTGTGCCCCTCTGAAAAAATCGCGTAAACTTAGTTGTAAACTGTGCCCCTCTGTCGGAGATAATTGACAATGGAACACCATGCAATCTGACTATTTTTTTGATATACAGCTAAGTATAATCTTCAGCTGAAAAGGTAGACCTTACTGGCAGAAAGTTTAGCTGATTTTGTCAACCTGTCGACAATTACCCAGATCGAATCATATTTACGCCTGGTACGAGGTAAACCTACTACAAAATCCATATTAACTTCCTCCAATTTCCATAAAGGCACTGCTATATCCTACGTTAGTCCACCTGGTTTCTGATGTTCATCTTTCACCTGTTGGCAATTAGGACACTGAGCTACAAATTCTGCTATCCCCTTTTTCAGTCCCGGCCACCATTAAACCTCTTTTACATCATGGTACATCTTTTTCAAACCTGGATAGAGAGAGTAATGGGCATATTTTACCTCGCCCATAATTTGCTGGCGAAGCCCTGCAACATATGGAACACAGAGGCGATCTCTATATCTAAAAACTCCATCCTCAATTACCTGGAAATATGTCACTTCCCGTCGCTGAACGTTATTTCTGAGTTGAACCAGACTGGGATCTCCATACTGCCGTTCCTTCACTTCCACAACCAATGATGACACTGCGGTATTCTGGATTACCGCTCTATTATCTCCTGATTCTACTATACGAACGGCTAAACTGGCTAGCCAATGCAATTCTCGGGCCAATTCCTACTGTTCGGGCTATAGATGTGCCAGACTTCCCATAGATTTACGGCTAAGGGCATCTGCTACAACATTGTCCCTTCCTGGATGATATAAAATATTCACATCATAATCCTTTAACAGCTCCAACCAGCGACGCTGCCGCAAATTCAACTCTTACTGGGTAAAAATATACTGCAGGCTCTTGTGATCAGTGAAAATATTGTGGACGCGTACTAGTAGTGTCTCCATATTTTCAAGGCATGAATCACCAAGGCTAACTCCAGGTTATGGGTAGGGTAGTTCTTCTCATGCTTCCTCAGCTGCCTGGAAGCATAGGCAATCACCTTACCATGCTTCATCAACACACATCCTAACCCAACACCCGAAGCATCACAATAAACTGCATATCCCTCTGTTCCTTCTGGTAATGCTAGCACTGGTGCTGATGTCAATCTATATTTCAGTTCCTGGAAGCTCTGCTCACATGCCTCAGTCCACTGGAATTTTGCTGCCTTCTGCATTAGTTTGGTTAAAGGTGCTATTAAGGTGGAAAATCCTTCCACGAACCTTCTGTAGTACCCGGCTAATGTTCGGCGTTTGTTATATGGGTGTATAACTACACGCAAGTGCACGTGGTCGAACAAGTAGTAAAGTGGCTTAAGTAAGCCAAGTATCGATCCCACAGGGACTGGGATGAGGTAACAAATTACGTAAGTGTTACTATATTGATTCTAAAAATGAAGACAACAGTGCAATGAAGAGTTTGATATATTTTGATTTCTAATTTTATCCTAAGTCTGCAAAGATTATATAATTTGAGTCTGCACTATGAATGTGAGCATGCTGAGGTTAAACGAACATGTAAGGAAATAAATTATAGATATAATTTGGTTAACTTTTCCTCTGGTTGCTAGTCAAGAACTATTGCCAATGGATTAAAACTCTCGTATTTAACCCAATTTAAGAATCGTGAACCGTCCACCTACATTTCTGTGATTAAACGAAATTCATGTTCTAGCCATACAAAACCGGTTCCTTAATTGAATAATACGACCTTCAGGTATATTTCTATCCTGAAGGTAAATCAATTCTCAATTTTCCCAAACCAAGAAAAGATCATATCCTATTGATTCACAACTTTCCAATTTCTTGCTCTCTCGAGTGAAACCGGACTTTTTAGATGTACATTAATATAGGCCACACATTAATGCAGTAAGAACAAGAATCAATAGAACAACCATGGAAGAAAAGATGAAAAACCAACTTAATCAACAATCACATTTCAATATAATTGTTCTTAACCTCAGCAAGAAGAGGAATTAGCCACTCGTTTGTAGATTAAACATCGTTAAATGAGTGTTAAACATACAAGCAATTGAATTAAAGAAGAAGGAGATAGAGAAAAAACCCTGATAATTTCGTCCCCTCAACTGCCTGTAACCCACGTTCTTGCTCCACCAAGTCAGAGTATTGAAAAATGAACCTAAGTGTTCTATTTATACTAGTGGGAATTGTTCCTGAAATAACAAGCAACGTGTCATGGAGTTCATCGCGGAGCACTGCTTCCGTGACACGCCACAGACGTGGAGCCTCACTGGAAATAGACTGTCCAGGTAATAAAGCCCAACGTGGCACGACGTGCAACGCAGGGCTAGGCCAACGTGCCATGGCCCCAACGCGCACCCACACTGGAATTTGGCCAAAAATTCCCTAGCCAGGTAGAAGGCCTCCGCGATGGCAGCGTGACACAGCTCCATCGCGGAGCCCCTTTAATTCTTGCCGTCCAATTCTTTGTCCTTTGCTACTAATCCGAGTCCATCCCCGATCTTTCCCAACATGCATTTTAGCTTCCCAAAATTACATTTCACCTGCAAAAAAATGCTAATCATGTTGGTTAGTATAAATTCACATTTTATTATAAATCACATGAGAATGTATAATCATTGATAGATAAACAAGGTTAAAATGACACATTTGAGTATCACTTGGGCATATAAATTTGCCCAAGATCAGCTAACCCTAGGAAACTACGTACCTCGGTCAGAGTGGTAGGTCTAGGCCATGTTCTCACTGCCTCTATTTTCTGTGTATCCACCTATATACCAGCATCTGACACAATATGACCCAAGAAGGCTACTGAATTCAGCCAAAATTCACATTTAGAAAATTTCGCATATAGCTGGCGGTCATTGAGAATCTGGAGCACTGTCCGTAGATGATCCTGGTGGTCTGCTGATCTTGGGTAGAATTATATGTCCAAGTGATACTCAAATGCTTCATTTTGTCTTGTTTATTTATCGTTATGTGTGCATTCTCATGTGATTTGCAGTTAAAATGTGAATTTATACTAACCAACATGATTAGTGTTGTTTTGCAGGTAAAATGTAATTTTGGGAAGCTAAGATACATGTTGGTAAAAATCAGGAATGGACTTGGAAGCAAGGAGTGGAAAAGGTCAAGGAAGAGAAACAAAAATAAGGGCTCCACAATGGAGCCATGTCACATTGCCATCGCGGAGGCATTCTACCTCGGGTGATTTATTTTGGCCAATTCTAGTGAAGGTTCGTGATTGCGCCATGACACGTTGGCCTGGCTTCGCGTTGCAGGCCGTGGCACGCCAAGGAGAAATTGCTGAGGAACCTGATTCCAGAGAGGGTCCGTGTTTGCCCCGTGGCACGGAGGGAGTGCTCCGTGATACACTCCGTGCTACATTGCTTGTTATTTCGGGAAAAATTCTCACTAGTATAAACAACACACTTAGGTTTATTTTTAAACATTCTGACTTGGTTGAGCAAGAACGTGGGTTACAGGCAGTTGAGGGGACGAAAATTCTAGGGTTCTTCTCTATCTCTCTCTCTTTTATCTCAATTGCTTGTATGAATTACACTTATTTGATGATGTTTAATCCACAAATGAGTGGCTAAATTCACTTCTTGCAGAGCTTAAGAACAATTGTAGTGGAATGTAATTGTTGATCAATTTAGTCTTCATCTTTTCTTCAATGGTTGTTCTATCAATTCTTGTTCTTACTGCATTAATGTTTTTCCAATGTTAATGTATATCTAAAAAATCCAATTTTGATTTTGAAAAGAAAAGAAATGGGAAAGTTTTGAATTGGTGGGATATGATCTCTTCTTAGTTTGGGAAAATTGAGAATTGATTTACATTCAGAATAGAAATATATCTGAAAGTCTTATTAGTCAATTAAGGAATCAGTTTTGTATGGCTAGAACATGAAATTCTTTTATCACAGAAATGTAGGTTGAAGGCTCATGATTCTTAAGTTGGGTAGGATACGAAAGTTTCAATCCATAGGCAATAATTCTTGACTAGCAACCGAAGGAAAGATTAACTGAATTGTATCGATAAATTACTTCCCTGCAAGTTTGTTTTAACCTCAGCATGCTCATTACTATTGTTCAAACTCACTTTAGAATTCTATCTTAGATTCGTAGAAATTAGGAAACTCAAACTCTCCAAATATTGTTTAATTGGTTGTCTGCATTCTTAAAGTTATAGTTCATTAACACTTAAGTTAATTATTACCTTAGTTAAGACCCTGTGAGATCGATACTGGGCTTACTTAAGCCATTTTACTACTTGTTCGAAAACGTGCACTTGCGTGTAGTTACCCAAACAGCCCGAACAAGTTTTTGGCGCCATTGCCGGGGACTGGCAATTGGTAAAATTGTTTTCTTGGTGTTAGTTTACAATTTCTATATAAGTGCTGACAACTTGATCTTAGCCTGTCTTTTGTAGATATCAAATTCTGTTGAACACTGGCAAGAGACAAGGAGCTGGTGGATTCATACCTAGAGCCGGAAAGACAGTTCTATCGTCAAAGAAGGGAAGTCTAGAGAAAAAGCTAAAGTTTCTAAGACAGACAATCCTGGAGCAACAGCAGAATCCACCACTTGTGAGGGCAGTGTTAGTGCCCGAGGAAATGGCAGCTAGGCCGGTTCACAAAGTGGCAATCCCATATGCTAACAATGTTACATCAAGTATTCACAAACCTGAGCCAGGAGGAAGGTTTGAGCTTAAACAGAACATGGTGCAATTGCTGCACACCAACGGGCAATTCACAGGTCTCCCTCATGAAGATCCACAACAACATCTCCAAAACTTTTTGGAGATAAGTGACACTTACATCCCCGCTGGAGTATCATCCGATTACGTAAGGCTTACATTATTCCCATTTTCATTATTGGGGGAAGCAAAGAGGTGGTTGACAGCTGAACCACCTAACTCTATCACCACTTGGGATGATCTTGCAAGAAAGTTTCTGATATGGTTCTTTCCATCCGGGAAAACAACAAGACTTAGAAGTCAAATTCTAAGTTTTAAACAAAGAGAGGGGGAGAATTTGTATCAAGCTTGGGAAAGGTTCAAATGATTGCTAAGGGATTGTCCTCATCATCACCAGTCCAATGATGTGCTGGTGCATACTTTCATAGAGGGTTTGGAACCCCACACAAAAATTTTGCTAGATTCAGCAGCTGGGGGACAAGCATTAGAAAAGACTTATGAGGAGCTGTATACTTTGTTAAATCGTATTTCGCAGGGAAATCCAGAGTGTAATGCGGACTCTTCTAGAGGAGGAACAAGGAAAGCGGCAGGATTCTTTGAAGTGGATGGTTTTACAGCAATCGCTGCATAGATAGTTGCATTGCAAAATCAACTCAACACCCACTTCAGCAATATGAGCTTTAATCAACCTCAAGCCCCAGTTAATGTAGTGCAGCAGATTTGGTGTGAAGTATGCGGTAGTAATGAACACTCAGTTGAGTGTTGTGGTGCAAATCCAGATTTAGTGAATGTACAGAGAAATAATCACCAACAGTATGGCAAAAACTACAACTCGAATTGGAGGAATCATCCGAATTTCTCTTGGGGTAGTAACAGCCATCAAGGGTAGAGTTCGAATCAGGGTGCACAGAGAAATCAAGGAGGGCAGCAGAATTATCAGTCTCAATACAGAGGAAACAATGCACCTCCTCCACCACCCACCAACATTGAGGAAATGTTTAAAACAATGTTAGCTAACCAAGCTCAATTGCAGGCTGATTATGTGAATCTGGCAGCAGACGTAAAAAACAATCAGTTAGCTACAAAGGCGTTGGAGTACCAGTTTGGACAACTAGCTGGAGCTCAAAACACCAGGCCAAGAGGAGGACTACCGAGTGACACTGACCCGAATCCCAAGCAGGTAAATGCAGTGACCACAAGAAGTGGTTTACAACTCAAGGAGGGGGAACTAGAAACCACCTCAGCAGTCAGGAGCAGTGGAAAAAGAGAGGGAACATGATGATGCGAGGGGGAAGGAGAAGGTAGTTGAAGCAGAAAGACCACCACCCCCGTTTCCTCAAAGATTAAAGAAACAAAAGGAGGAAGCTTGTTTCAAAAAGTTCATGGAGCTGCTTAAACAGGTACACATTAATTTACCTTTGGTTGATGTTTTGCAGGGAGTGTCGAAATATGCAAAGTATATCAAGGACATCGTAGCTAACAAAAGCAGATTGACAGAGTATGCTACGGTGGCACTTACTGAGGAGTGCACTTCCCGGATACAGAATAGGTTGCCAACAAAGCTCAAGGACCCTGGGAGCTTTACAATTCAGATAACAATTGGGTGAAGTATCCGAGCTCATGGATTATGCGATTTGGGAGCGAGTATTAACTTGATGCCGACATCGGTGTTCAAGAAGTTGGGGCTGGGCAGTCCTAGACCAACTACACTGATCTTGCAGTTAGCGGACCGTTCTTTGGCCAGACCAGATGGCATTGTGGAGGACGTGCTGGTGCAAGTGGGCTCCCTTATTTTCCCAGTAAATTTCATTGTCTTAGATTTTGAGCCGGATGCGGAAGTCCCATTTATTTTGGGACGTCCTTTCTTGGCAACCGGGAGAACTTTGATTGATGTAGCTGCAGGGCAGCTAACCATGCGGGCACATGACAAAGTGGAGGTATTTGATGTATATAAGGCCATGAAGATTCCGTCCATACATGAGGAGATTTCAGCAATCAATGTGCTAAATCAAGAAGAAATTCTTCATATTGTTGAATCTCGAGATCCATCAGAAAAAGCATTGATGAGATCTGATCATTTCGGAGATAGAGATACTTATGAGATGGTGCAAGTGTTGAATAAACCACAATGGTATCTCAGGAAGCATGACTTTCAGCCTTTAATGAGGTCCCTGGAACCATTGCCGAAACCATCTATTGAGGAAGCACCAAAGCTAGAGTTGAAAACATTGCCTCCCCATTTAAAATATGTCTTTCTGGGGGAAGATGACACTTTACCAGTCATCATCTCCGCAGAATTGACAGAGGCATAGGTAAAGGAAGCATTGGTGGTCCTCAAAAGAAGGAAGAAAGCAATGGGCTGGCAGATGTCAGATATTCAGGGTATCAATCTAGCTTTTTGGACACATAGAATTTTCATGGAGACAGGAGAAAAGCCGACTGTACAGCCTCAGTGGAGGTTGAATCCGATGATGAAGGATGTGGTTAGAAAAGAAGTAATTAAGTGGCTTGATGCAGGTCTGATCTATCCTATTTCGGACAACGAATGAGTCAGCCCCATTCAGTGTGTCCCAAAGAAAGGAGGGATGACCGTGGTCACCAATGAGAAAAATGAGCTGATCCCTACTCGCACCGTCACAGGCTGGCGGATTTGCATGGAATACAGAAAGCTCAATGAAGCCACATTGAAAGATCACTATCCGATCCCGTTCATTGATCAAATATTGGATAGATTGGCTGGACAAGAATATTATTGTTTCCTTGATGGGTACTCTGGCTATAACCAAATAGCCATAGCGCCGGAGGACCAGGAGAAGACTACTTTCACATGTCCTTATGGGACATATGCTTTTAGGCGGATGCCATTTGGGTTATGCAATGCACCCGCCACATTCCAGAGATGCATGATAGCTATCTTTCACGACATGGTGGAAGATTTCGTAGAGGTATTTATGGATGATTTTTTTGTTTTCGGTAATTCATTTGCTACTTGTTTGCAGAATCTTGACAGGGTGCTAGCTCGCTGTGAAGAATCCAACCTTGTACTCAACTGGGAGAAATGTCATTTCTTAGTCAAGGAGGGTATCGTCCTTGGCCATAAAGTGTCTTGCAAGGGGTTGGAGGTCGATCGTGCTAAGATCAAAGTTATTGAAAAGCTACCACCACCTGTGTCAGTGAAGGGTGTTCGCAGTTTTCTTGGGCATGCAGGGTTCTACAGACGGTTCATCAAGAACTTCTCCAAAATTTCTAGACCAATATGCAGGTTGCTAGAAAAAGAGGTGAAGTTTGAGTTTGATGATAAGTGTGTCAAAGCATTCGAGGAGTTGAAGCAGAAATTGATAGAAACACCTATCCTTATTTCTCCGGATTGGGAACAACCGTTTGAACTGATGTGTGATGCAAGCGATGTGGCTGTGGGAGATGTATTGGGGCAGCGGAGGAATAGAATTTTTCATTCTATTCATTATGCAAGCAAAACACTAGACGCTGCCCAAGTTAATTATACAGTCACAGAAAAGGAGATGCTAGCATTGGTGTTCACGTTTGATAAATTCAGGTCCTATTTGGTGGGTTCTAGAGTAGTGGTGTATACCGATCATGCATCGATTCGGTATCTGTTTAACAATAAGGACACAAAGCCGAGGCTGATCAGATGGATCTTGTTGTTGCAAGAGTTTGACCTAGAAATTAGGGACAGAAAGGGGAGCGAGAATCAAGTGGCAGATCACCTATCACGATTGGAAAGCCGGTCGCATGTGAAGGAAGGTGACAACATCAAAGAGGAGTTCCTGGATGAGTAGCTCTTGGCAATAGGGGAAGCTGCGATCCCTTGGTATGCAGACATAGTGAATTTGCTAGTGAGTGGAGTCTATCCACCAGAGGCTACGGATCAGCAGAGAAAAAAATTGAGGCATGATTGCCGGTATTTTATTTGGGATGAGCTGTACTTGTTTAAACAGGGACCGGATCAGGTTATGAGAAGATGCATCCCGGAGAGCCAGATTGCAGAAGTGTTGAGGAGTTGTCACTCTTCATTGTATGGAGGGCACCACGGAGGCGAGCGGACAACGCACAAGGTGCTTTAGTCAGGTTTCTTTTGGCCTACAATGTTCAGAGACTCTATGGCATACGTCAAAATGTGTGATAGATGTCAAAGGACAGGCATAATAGGTAGGAGGCAAGAGATGTCGCTACAACATATACTAGAAGTGGAGATCTTTGATGTATGGGGTATTGATTTCATGGGCTCGTTCCCACCGTTATTTGGTAATCGTTACATCTTGGTGGCCATTGATTATGTATCAAAGTGGGTTGAAGCAATAGCTTGCCCCAGGAATGAAAACAAGGTGGTAACAAAATTTGTGAAAAAGCACATTTTCACCAGGTTCGGGACACCCCGAGCCATTATTAGTGATGGAGGGGCTCATTTTGTCAATGCAAGTTTCAAGAAGTTGCTAGTTAAGTATGGGGTGCGCCACAAGGTGGCAACAACATATCATCCCCAAACTAGTGGGCAAGTGGAGGTGTCAAACAGAGAAGTGAAGCAGATTCTCCAGAAAACAGTGAATGCGCAACGTAGTGATTGGTTAAGCAAACTCGATGATGCGTTGTGGGCTTATAGAACTGCTTACAAGAAACCAATTGGGACTTCTCCGTACATATTGGTCTATGGAAAGGCGTGTCATCTGCCGATGGAGCTAGAACACCGATCTTTCTGGGTTGTGAGGAAATTGAACATGGATCTAGAGCTAGTGGGCAAGAAGAGGCTGATGCAACTCAGTGAACTTGATGAGTTTCGTTGGCATGCTTATGAAAGTGCCAAGTTCTACAAAGAGAAAACAAAGAGGTGGCACGATAAGCATATGGTGCATCGTATTTTCGAGCGGGGGTAGAAAATGTTGCTTTTCAATTCAAGATTGAAGCTGTTTCCAGGGAAATTGCGGTCCAAATGGTCAGGGCCGTTTGAGGTAGTGAGAATGACCCTGCACGTAGCAGTGGAGTTGTGGCAAGAAGATCGAAGTGCCACGTTCTTAGTTAATGGGCAACGTTGTAAGCATTACTGGGGTGAGGACGTTATTCGAGAGAAGACATCCATCACTCTAGAGGGATGATTGAGCGTCAATGACGTCGAGCTGCAACGGTAAACCAGGCGCTGCACGGGAGGCAACCCGTGAAATTATTGTACTAAATGAGTAGAATTAGTTGAAAAAGAAAAGAAAAAAAAAAGAGAAAAAAATAAATAGAAAAAAATTATTGTTGCATTGAAACCTATGAATTCTAGCCAATTTCTTGCTTTGAAATAATTTTCAGGTGAAACGGAGGGCAAAAATGCAAAAAAAAGCGCAAAGGAAAAAATTCGAGGTGAGAAAAATAAAAAATGGCATGACAGTGAGCCTACGTGTTGGCTCCGTGTCACGGAGGAGGGCTTTCGCGTTACCCTTCATGACACGTTGAAGGTATTCTGGAAATTTTTTAAAATTTCCAGAACACCTACGCGATGGCTCCGTGTCATGGAGGGTGTGCTCCGCGTTATCCTCCGTGACACGTTGAGGTGTAATTCGCGTCGGGTCACACTGGGTCGCTGGGTAACCCGCGCGAAAAACACCCTTTAAACCCCGATTCCCCTCTATTTTTTCCCCATTTTCCATTTCCTCCGTGACCAACACCCTAAATTCCCTCCTCCCCCAACGTGACACGGACCAAGGCACAAGTTTTATTCAACTTTTCTTCGATTTCATCGGATTAAAGGTATGTTCTTGAACTTAACCTCATCCTTGCTTGAATTTTTGATTTTTGAACACGAGAGGTGAGTAAACCTTTCCCTAAGTGCAAATTGAGCGTGAATTCATTTAAGTTATGATTGATTGATGTTCATAATATCCTTGTGAGTATATGAACTTGATGAATGTATGTTTTATTGAATTTTTGCGAAATTGGTAGTTAGGGTTGGAATTTGAATAGGAAGAAACTAAATTTGGTTGAAATGTGAATTTTTTTTTTGAGTTGTGCATGTTGGTTATGTGAATGATGTTGTGAATATAGGTGAATATGCTCATAGAAAAGGGAATTTTCAGAAAAATGAAATTGGTGAATTGCATAGGTTGTTGAGAACAAAAATTTGTCTAAGTGCTATGTGATGTAATGGAATCGATGGCGATATTGTTATTCGTTGTACGAAGTCTGAGTAGTACATAGTAATTGTTCTATCGAATTATACGAAGGCACTAAGAATGTTGACTGTTAAGAATTGTGAAATCATAAATGTCTTGCCGAATTTTTTTAAATTGCGGCTAAAGACTAAGTGTGGGGTTATTCAATTAAACCCAACCTTAGTCGTAGCTAGTGATGATTTGAATTACATTAGGATTGTATGGTTATATATGCAAGAACAATGTCGGGCAGACAAGATAAAGGAAAGGGAGCGTCCACATCGTGCGCCGGCAGAAAAAGGAATAAGATTGGGAACAGCAGTCCCAACAGCACCAGCAGTTCTAAGAGGCCAACGCCGACAATACGAAACCCGATGGGTGACTGATGAAGGGAAGAAATGGTATGCAAAACACAAAGAAACCAAATACTTCCCAGAAGAGCATATAGCAAGGGAGCCGCTGGCACAGGAATTCCCAAGGATCGTACACCGGATTGACACTGCCGGGCTGAACTTCATCTTCGAAGAGCCCAAGGAGTGCAATCTCCATATGATTCAGGAGTTCTATGCCAACTGGAACCCGACCCTCCGCCAGTCACACTGTCAAGATAAGGGGGCAAGTGGTCACCTTTGAGCCCCATCACCTGAACGCTATATTGGGGGCGCGTGGCACAGACGCCCATGTACTCCGGCAGCTGAACATAACTCCACCTTATGCGGATATCAGACGCACTCTGTGTGGAGCCCGTTCGACAGCACGGTGGAGCAGGCACAAGGAGAGGGGCTACCATCAGACACTGCCTTACTCTCAAATGAACAGGGAAGCTGGGATTTGGCTCAAAATTGTGTGTTCCTGCCTAATCCCGGGGATGCACATGACAGATGTCACCCGGATCGAGTGTGCTTGGTGTATGCCCTGATGAAAGGGCTTAAGATAAATGTTGGGCCGGTGATCATCTCCGCCATGAAGAGAGCCCGACCCCATCAAGGGCACAGGTACGGGTTCGGTGGTTTGCTTACCACGTTCCTGAGGGGCCATGATATCGAGGAGGAGGCCCTAGATTACATCCCACAGATTGACAGGCGCGCCCTGGATGTCACAAAAACCAAGGCATACGATACTAATCACGGGCTTGTTCTCACACTAGCCGAGTGACATGCTCGGGATGATCAATATATGGCCCGCATGTACGGGATGTAGATGCTGCAGTTGCGCATTGGTGGGAGGCCTACAACGGAGGATGAGTTATGGCAGCTCGAGTTGGATTACCCCTTCGGCGAAAATGCCAGAGCGCTATGCAGAGTGGGGCCAATATTTGTGGAGCCGGTAGATGATGATGTCCCCACAGATGAGGAGACACGCCGTGAGGACTCAGATGTTGAGTCAGATGAAGACGGCGGGGACGATTCGGATATGGGAGACGAGGCAACGACACCTGATGAAGAAGTTGAATACTTCGATTGATCAGGGAGTTTCACCACCCACCTATGTGATATGTTGAATTTTGTGAACACTGGGGACAATGTTCGGTTTAAGTGTGGGGGGGGGGGGGAGTAGTTAGGTGCTGGCTGTTTCATTGTTGTTTTTGTTTAGGTGGATGTGCTGTGTTGTTGTGCCTGTGACAAATGTGATCCTGTGACTTTTTGTTATGTGTTCTGTAATTAAGTGGTGTGTAAAGAATGTTAAGTTGTTGTGTGATGTGTGAGCTGTTGTTGGTTGGTTGGTTGTGTAAATATTTTTTGTTTTCTATCGAAATTATCGATATTTTTAAAAAAATATTTGTTGGATTTTCTTATGATTGGGTTTCTCAGCATTTGTTTTCGGTGCTTTTACTGAGAATAGTCCTATTGAACCGAAGTCGTAAATAGTGACCGTTCCTTATGATGGATGGATGACGACCGTCTTAAGGGAAATGTAATCGATAGGAGTAGTTCTTTCTTTCTTTTATTTTCTTTCTTTTGTTTGTTTCCCAAACGTGTCGCTACTTCATGGTTCGGAATTCTTCTTGCATGTTGTACATGATATTAAGATGCAAAGGTGATTAGTATGAAAGCATGCAAATGTGTAAACATGTTGACATACCTAGGCCATAGAGTTCGATTTGGTGTGATTGAGGCTTAATATTGAATTCTTGTAATTAGCTGATTGAAGAGTCTGTGAATATGTCTTGAGTTAAGCATGTGCAATGAGTGTGAGGTGAGGTTTCGATTATTCCATGCTCTTGTGAAGTGTCTAGAACTTGCCTGGTGTGTGTACGAAACGAAATGAAGGATGTGTATTGTAGGAAAGGATGTAGGCATTTCTTTGATTAAACCGAATGTTTTTTCCATTATCATACCTACCCTGAATGTACATCCTAGTTAGCTCCATTGAGCCTTTAGCCTATTTGTTCTTTCGTTGAAGAGGTACAAACCGAGCTTAATCCCTTTTTTTCATTAGCCTTGAATTTGATCCCAAACTCTTAAGCGCTCAAGAAAAACAATTTTCCCACTGTGTAAAGGAGTGAGAACTGTGAAAAGAATGGAAAAGCGGAAGTGGTGAAAGTTAAATAAAAGCTCAAAGGTGCACTTGCTAAAATTAAATAAAATAAAGATGTATAACTAATCTTGGTTATTAAGTCGAGTGTGCTTAAAGAAATGAGAACAAAAATAAAGAGGAAAATTCAAGAAAAAGAAGATGAAGGAAGAAATAAGGCCCATAATGATGGTGGGATGTATTGAAAAGCACTTAAGGAAGCCAGTTGCTATTATTGGTTAGCCCAGTATTTACTAGTTCCTTAGCTTACATTACAACCCATTAAGTCCTACGTGATCTTACATCACGCGTCCTTATATTAGTGGAGTAATACACTAGAGGCAAGCCTATGGTTCATGACATGAGGCACGTGAATTCTTTGGGGGAGAGAGCGAAATCGTGTTCATATACCCCTACATTAATGCTTTGGAAAACATATGATTGAAAATGGGGGAAATTTCTCTTGTGTTGTGAGGGCACATGCTTGATGAGAGATTAAATTTCGTCTCGGATGTCTTGATCAGTTGATTTGCATGAGTTTGCCGAGATCAAGAGTCGATTCTTGAGTTTAGGAGGTCTTAATGTGGTGTATGTCATTGTGTTGATGAGACCATGCATGTTTTCTTGATGATTTGCTATATTAAATAATCGGTATAGCCATAGCTTGAATTGTCGAGCCAAAGTAGCTATGCGTGGGTGTCAATTGAATGAGATGTGAGAGTATTGTTCAAGGACGAACAAGGTTTTATGTGTGGGGTAAGTGATCTTGGGCAGAATTATATGCCCAAGTGATACTCAAATGCTTCATTTCGTCTTGTTTATCTATCGTTATGTGTGCATTCTCATGTGATTTGTAGTTAAAATGTGAATTTATACTAACCAACATGATTAGTATTGTTTTGCAGGTAAAATATAATTTTGGGAAGCTAAGATACATGTTGGTAAAAATCGGGAATGGACTTGGAAGCAAGGAGTGGAAAAGGTTAAGGAAGAGCAGCAAAATAAGGGCTCCACGATGGAGCCGTGTCACGTTGCCATCGTGGAGGCATTTTTCCTCGGGTGATTTATTTTGGCCAATTCCCGTGAAGGTTCGCGATTGCGCCGTGACACGTTGGCCTGGCTCCGCGTTGCAGGCCGTGGAACGCCAAGGAGAAATTGTTGAGGAACCTGATTCTAGAGAGGGTCCGTGTTTGCCCCGTGGCACGGAGGGAGTGCTCCGCGATACACTCCGTGCCACGTTTCTTGTTATTCCGGGAAAAATTCTCACTAGTATAAATAGCACACTTAGGTTTATTTTTAAACATTCTGACTTGGTTGAGCAAGAACGTGGGTTACAGGCAGTTGAGAGGATGAAAATTCTAGGGTTCTTCTCTATGTCTTTCTCTTTTATCTCAATTGATTGTATGAATTACACTTATTTGATGATGTTTAATCCACAAATGAGTGGCTAAATTCACTTCTTGCTGAGGTTAAGAACAATTGTAGTGGAATGTAATTGTTGATCAATTTAGTTTTCATCTTTTCTTCAATGGTTGTTCTATCAATTCTTGTTCTTACTGCATTAATGTTTTTCCAATGTTAATGTATATCTAAAAAATCCAATTTTGATTTTGAAAAGAAAAGAAATGGGAAAGTTTTGAATTGGTGGGATATGATCTCTTCTTAGTTTGGGAAAATTGAGAATTGATTTACATTCAGAATAGAAATATATCTGAAAGTCTTATTAGTCAATTAAGGAATCAGTTTTGTATGGCTAGAACATGAAATTCTTTTATCACAGAAATGTAGGTTGAAGGTTCATGATTCTTAAGTTGGGTATGATACGAAAGTTTCAATCCATAGGCAATAATTCTTGACTAGCAACCGAAGGAAAGATTAACTGAATTGTATCAATAAATTACTTCCCTGCATGTTCGTTTTAACCTCAGCATGCTCATTACTATTGTTCAGACTCACTTTAGAATTCTGTCTTAGATTCGTAGAAATTAGGAAACTCAAACTCTCCAAATATTGTTTAATTGGTTGTCTGCATTCTTAAAGTTATAGTTCATTAACACTTAAGTTAATTATTACCTTAGTTCAGTCCTTGTGGGATCGATACTTGGCTTACTTAAGCCATTTTACTACTTGTTCGACCACGTGCACTTGCGTGTAGTTACCCAAACAGCCGAACATCTGCCTCTAAGAGGGAATACACCATAATATCATCAATAAATACTATCACGAACAAGTCCAGGTACGGTCTGAAAATATTGTTCATCAGGTCCATAAACACTGCTGGGGTATTGGTTAGTCCGAAGGACATGACTAGGAATTCAAAGTGGCCATATCTGGTCCTGAAGGCAGTCTTTGGAATATCTCGTTCACGAACCCGAACCTGATGATATCCGGACCTTAATTCATTCTTTGAAAAATACCTCGCTCCCTGTAGCTAATCAAACAAATCGTCTATTCTGGGAAGCGGGTACTTATTCTTGACAGTAACTTTATTCAGTTGCCGATAATCTATACACATACGGAGGGAGCCATCCTTCTTTCTCGCGAACAGAACTGGCACACCCCATGGGGAGGTACTCGGCCTGATAAAGCCCTTTTCTAGAAAATCCTTCAGTTGTTCCTTTAATTCTTTGAGTTCAGCAGGAGCCATCAGATATGGAGGAATGGATATAGGCTGAGTGCCTGGTAATAAATCAATTGCAAAATCGATTTCCCTTTCTAGGGGAATAACAGGAAGCTCATCTAGAAATATGTCAGGAAATTCATTGACCACTGGAATAGGCTGAAAGGTTGGAGGCTCTGCCCGAACATCCTGAACTCTGACAATATGATAAATACATCCTTTTGCAATCAATTTCCTCTCCCGAAGATAGGAAATAAACCTAACTTTTGGCATAGCTGTACTACCTTTCCACTCCCGTACTGCCTCCCCTGGAAAGTGGAATCGGACAGTCTTGGTCCAACATTCGACATTGGCATAACATGGAGCCAACCAATCCATACCCATAACAACATCAAAATCAACCATCTCTAGTTTGATCAAGTCTACTGTAGTCTGACGATTGCCAACCTCTACTGTACACCCCCCATAGACCCTTCTGGCTATAATAGAGTCACCAACGGGTGTAGACACTGTGAAAGGTCGTCGAAGCTATTCCGACATAATACTAAACTTTCAAGCTACTAGCGGTGTAACATAGGACAACGTGGATCCCGAATCAATCAACACATAAGCAGGATGAGAGAAAATAGTCATCATACCTATCACAACATCTGGTGATAACTCTTAATCCTGTCCCCCAGATAATGCATAAGTACTGTCTGGGCCTGTACCTGAACTGGAGGCCCCTGATCTGCCTCGGCCTCTACCTGCGGAAACTGAGGGCCTACGCCCTGCCGGGGATACTGGAGCTCGTGATCCTGTTGAGGACCTACCCTGTCGATCCCGGTCACCCTGACCCCTAGCTGGACAACTCCTTATCTGATGACCCTTCTATCCACAAATGTAACATCCTGTGGAGCCATATCTGCACGCTCAAGAGTGGCGTCGACTGCAAATAGGGCAAAGTGGTATTGTAAACCCACTCTGCTCTGCCCACCTCGGCTTCTGTGAACCTACTGCTTGTGACCCTTCGCCGGGCTCTGGGTGCCCTCGGCGACTAGACCTGCTCCTATGCCGCTGCGCTGGAGGCGGGGGTCTGGGCGGTCTATCTGATAACTGTGGCCTAGGTCCTCCCTGGGACTCCTCCTGTAATTCATCCGGTCTGTCCCTGCGGCGTTGCTCCTGACTTGTCCTCCTAATCTCCCGTTGTCGCTGTCTGATACCCTCAATATTCTGAGCAAAAGCCTGTACACGGGCAATATCTGTATCCTCTCGCAGTGTAGCTGTGATGAAGGTCTCAACATATTATGGGTTCAACCCCATAATAAAACGGTGTACCCTGGATGGTATTGTATCCACAAAATCTGGCACATATCGGGCCAAAGAATCAAACAACATGGAAAATTCTTGAACACTCATCGACCCCTGCTCCAGGTGTAGGAACTGATCAACCCGGGCCTGTCGAATCTCCCGCGGTAGATAATGATCTAGAAAAGCCCCTTAAAAGCTGGACTAGGTCGGACGGGAAACATCTCTCCCTCGGGACCTCTCCCAACTCTCATACCACAGTACAACGATGTCCCATAGCCGAAATACCACCAACTCAACTGACTCTGTGGGTGTAGCATGAATCACCCTGAAAATCCTCTGTATCTGATCCAAGAAGTCCTAAGGGTCCTCTGTCCGATCTGTCCCTGTGAATTGCGGGGGACTTAATGCTAGGCACTCTTGGACCCTCGAACTACCAGGCCCTCCTAATGATTCTGCAACTGTAGGTGGCGTCGACTGGCACTGAGCAGCCATCATCTGTGCTAGCATTACCACTGCGCTCCTAACCTCCTGGCCGGCCATCCCCAGCGGCTCCGGACGTGATGGAGACTATTGGGAAGGTTGAGATAACGCTTTCGTATCGCCCTCAAATCGGGCTGATTCCATCCGAGGCTGTGGCATCCTGCTGGTGCCCTCTCCTACTTCTACGTCTAACCTCCTACCTGTTGTAGGATGTCGCTGGTCTGACATTTCTCTATATACAAAAGAATATAATGAGTTTAGGGACTCAACCCTATACTATACCGCTCTACAGCACGACTAAATAAGAAGAAAGAGTAACCACCCTATCATGCCTTGCAGCCTCCTGCCTATAGTATGTGGTGCACAACACATCCATAGACAAGACTCTACTTTGTACGGCTTGCAGACTCCCTGTGATACGACCTTCTCTGATACCAAGTTTGTCACGCCCCGCCTTGGGAGGCATGACTGGCACCTAGTGCCCTACTAGGATCTGAACTATTGAGCTGACAGAGCCCAAGCACCTCTGGTGCAGGGCTGAATCTAACTCTAAAATCAAGAAATTGACGGGCTATATAGCGGCTTTAAATACAACCCCCGGCCAACAAGGCCTACAGCCACCTATGAAAATAAACACCTAACAAAAGACAAGCAAATATAGGGAATCCTATGCGGGCCGACAAGGCCACCATGCTATCTAGTTATAGTTGGAAAACGAAATATGGTGCTAAACTAAAACATGACCGACAAGGTCATCAATCAACAACTAACAAGGCCCCACACGGCCGATATAAACTAACCACAGGGAATAATACAAATTGCAAGCCTCTAGGAATAATAAGATGGTCGGGACAGGGCCCCAGCCTACCCATACTGTACTACAAAAGAACGTAAACCTCAAACACTCAAGCTCCGATAGATAGGAGCTGAAGGCCCTGTACCGCTGACTGGAACTACGAAGGATCCGCTCCTCGCCTTAGTGTACATGCAGGCAAGTAATGCAGCTCCCCTAAAGAGGGCGTCAGTACCACGGGCACGGAGTATGTAAAGCAATAACTGTAAATGACTGAAAGTAAGTAATAGAGTTGACAATATCTGAAGTAAAGAGAACGGACTGAAACTGACTGAAATAATGGAATCAGAACTAGACATAACTATAAAAGAAGAGTAGGAGTCATACTTGTCAACGAGGCGTCCTACTGTCTAACTATCATAACTAAAGCTACGTACGTACCTTATCTGGCCCCCATAAGCCGAAAGGTATCATCAGCACAGCACAACCCACTTGGGCCCCCATTAGCCCGAGTGAGTACATCTCAATCTACATACCCCTATCCAGGTCATACCACATCACCTACTAGCTATGAGCATCCTGCCTGTCCCCTGGATATGCAGCTTGGGCCTGCTAGGCCCCTGACTATAGCTGTGCCTGAGTCCAGAGGACTCCTGAAATCTACACCCCGGGCGCAAGTGCTCGGCGGGGGTGTGTATAGGCCAACCACGGCAAAATATGAGGAGCTGGCTCTCCATCTTCGTCCCTTGCGGATGGCATGCCACTCCGTAGAGCGACGTATCCTCGCCCTCTGGCAGACGAGTCGAAATATCTATTAACCCTGGGGCAGTCATGGAAGTTATACAGGTAATCCAACCCAAAACAACACAAATACAGGTCTCAACTGATAACAACAACTATACATGATAATATACTGAACATTATATAATATTTCTGAAATACTTTACTGGGATTCATATTAGATTACTATACTGAAGAAACAAACTTGCCAAGAGAAACTACCTTTACATACCTCGTCTGTCGGTTTACCGGTTAACTGGCGAGGTTCGGCTGGTATTCAGCTGTTCTTCCCAACTGTAATCACATTCACGGAAGAATAGGACTAACTTCATTATTATGCTGGAAGAAAACAATACTTTATATGTATATATACTGACTATTCTTCAACTTATCAAAAACTCGTAATTTCTCGGGAATCTAGAAGAGAGAAGTACTCACTTTAAGCTTGGGATTGTATTAACACTAGTTTGGAGCAATTCCAATCACTTTGGCTCAGCGGGACGATGATTCGCTCGGTGAATTTCACGAAACTAACTCCATAGAAATGCTCCTTGCAGCCTTATACTTTAATACCCGAAGTTAATTTGAATTTGGACGGCATTTGGTGGCGTAATCGGAAGAAAATTATATTAACCCCTCGTCCTTCTCTCTGTTCTGGTCGTGAGTATATGAGGAAAATGATATAAAGTTTAAGGGTGAGGCCTATTTATACTTGCAGCCAGATGCATAGAACCGTGGCACATTGGCAAACGCGCCCTTTTGGCTCTGTGCCACATTGGCTAACGCGGAGGTAGAGCCTCCGTGCCACTTTGCCCCTCTGGCAGCTCGGTTTGGCCTCCTTTCATGAAATCCCAACTTGGCACTCGTTCGGCCTTTCCTCGGGCCCGTTCCTCACATGTAAGGCATTCTAAAACTTCCAACCAACATGCAAGTAGGCCAACTACATGCTAGAACCTTACGGGGTGTAACATCCTCCCCCTATAAGAACATTCGTCCTCGAATGTTAACTTCTGCTTGCAAGAACCTTAACTTGCGAATTACTTGTTTTGGAGAAATTTAGGCAGAGTCTCCCCTGTAATATGGACTATCCAAAAACCCTGAAACAAAGAAAAGTCCAATGTAGGTGCTCCACACAGTACTATGGTATTCATTTCACAATAGACTGGAGTCAACTACTCCACATATACATGTATATAATGCAATTTATGAAACAACAATAACGACATACCTTTGGCTGCACAATGGGACTATGTTTGAAATAACTGAGGTTATCTGGTTTTCATATCGTCTTCTGCTTCCCACGTCATCTCCTCTCGGTTCTTATTTCGACATAATACTTTGACAGAAGCAACATCTTTACCTCTCAGTCTACGGATCTGCCAGTCTATTATGGCTACTGGAGCTTCTTCATAAGCTAACTCCTCAGAGACTTGGACATCTTGGACCGGAACAATCTAAGAGGGATCTCCTATACACTTCCTCAACATTGATACGTGGAAAACTGGGTGAACGGATTCTAATTATTGGGGTAAATCCAACTCATAAGCCACCTGGCCTATCCTTCGGCAGATCTGATAAGGCCCAATAAACCTCGGGCTGAGCTTGCCTTTTTTGCCAAATCTCATCAACCCTTTCATCGGTGAAACCTTCAAGAATACCCAGTCACCCACATTATATTCTAAGTTCCTTCGCCACACATCAGCATAAGATTTCTGGCAGCTCTGAGCAGTCAGCAGACATTCCCTGATAAACTTTACTTTCTCTTCTGACTGATGAATAATATCTGGCCCAATTAATGTTGATTCTCCTACCTCAAACCAACCAGCTGGCGATCTGCACTTCCGCCCATATAACGCTTCATAAGGCGCCATCTAAATTGCTGAATGTTAACTGTTATTATAGGCAAATTCAATAAGCGATAGATGTTCATCCCAGCTACCTCTAAAATCTAGCACACACGCCTGTAACATATCCTCGAGCTTCTGGATGGTGCGTTCTGCCTGCCCGTCTGTCTTAGGATGGAAGGTTGTGCTCAAGTTAACCTGCGTCCCCAGGCCCCTCTAAAAAGATCGCCAAAACTTAGCTGTAAATTGTGCCCCTCTATCGGAGATAATTGACAATGGAATACCATGGTATTTGACTATTTTTTTGATATACAGCTCAGCATAATCTTCGGCTGAAAAGGTAGCCCTTACTGGCAGAAAGTGAGCTGATTTTGTCAACCTGTCGATAATTACCCAGATCGAATCATATTTACGCCTGGTACGAGGTAAACCTACTACAATATCCATATTAACTTCCTCCCATTTCCATTAAGGCACGTCTATATCCTGTGTCAATCCACTTGGTTTTTGATGTTCAGCTTTCACCTGTTGGCAATTAGACACTGAGCTACGAATTTCTCTATCCCCTTTTTCATTCCCAGCCACCAGTAAACCTCTTTTACATCATGGTACATCTTTGTCAAACCCGGATGGAGAGAGTAACGGGCATAGTGTACCTCGCCCATAATTTGCTGGCGAAGCCCTGCAACATCTGGAACACAGGGGTGATCTCTATATCTCTAAACCTATCCTCGGTTACCTAGAAATCTGTCACTTCTCCTCACTGAACCTTATTTCTGAGTAGAACCAGACTGGGATCTTCATACTGTCATTCATTCACTTCAACAACCAATTATGACACTACGGTATTCTGGATTACCGCTCTATTTTCTCCTGATTCTACTATACGAACGGCTAAAATGGCTAGCTGATGCAATTCTCGGGCCAATTCCTGCTGTTCGGGCTGTAGATGTGCCAGACTTCCCATATATTTACAGCTAAGGGCATCTGCTACAACATTGGCCCTTCCTGGATGATATCAAATATTAAAATCATAATCCTTTAACAGCTCCAACCAGCGATGCTGCCGCAAATTCAATTCTTTCTGGGTAAAAATATACTGCAGGCTCTTGTGATCGGTGAAAATATCTACGTGGACGCCATACAAGTAGTGTCTCCATATTTTCAAGGCATGAATCACCGCGGCTAACTCCAGGTCAAGGGTAGGGTAGTTCTTCTCATGCTTCCTCAGCTGCCTGGAAGCATAGGCAATCACCTTACCATGCTTCATCAACACACATCCTAACCCAACACCCGAAGCATTACAATAAACTGCATATCCCTCTGTTCCTTCTGGAAATGTTAGAACTGGTGCTGATGTCAATCTGTCTTTCAGTTCCTTGAAGCTCTGCTCACATGCCTCAGTCCACTGGAGTTTTGCTGCCTTCTGTGTCAGTTTGGTTAAAGGTGCTGCTAAAGTGGAAAATCCTTCCACGAACCTTCTGTAGTACCCGGCTAACCCTAGGAAACTATGTACCTCAGGCGGAGTGGTAGGTCTAGGCCATGTTTTCACTGCCTCTATTTTCTGTGTATCCACCTGTATACCAGCATCTGACATAACATTGCCCAAGAAGGCTATTGAATTCAGCCAAAATTCACATTTAGAAAATTTCGCATATAGCTGGCGGTCTCTGAGAATCTGAAGCACTATCTGTAGATGATCCTGGTGGTCTTCCTCTAAGAGGGAATACACCAGAATATCATCAATAAATACAATCACGAACAAGTCCAGGTACAATCTGAAAATATTGTTCGTCAGGTCCATCGACACTGTTGGGGCATTGGTCAGTCCGAAAGACATGACTAGGAATTCAAAGTGGCCATATCTGGTCCTAAAGGATGTCTTTTGAATATCTCCTTCAGGAACCCGAACCTGATGATATCCGGACCTTAAGTCAATCTTTGAAAAGTACCTCACTCCCTGTAGCTGATCAAATAAATCGTCTATTCTTGGAAGCGGGTACTTATTCTTGACAGTAACTTTATTCAGTTTCCAATAATCTATACACATACGGAGGGAGCCATCCTTCTTTCTCGCGAATAGAACTGGCACACCCCATGGGGAGGTACTCGACCTGATAAAGCCCTTGTCTAGAAAATCTTTCAGTTGTTCCTTTAATTCTCTGAGTTCAGGAGGAGCCATCCGATATGGAGGAATGGATATAGGCTGAGTGCCTGGTAATAAATCAATTGCAAAATCAATTTCCCTTTCTGGGGGAATAACAGGAAGCTCATCTAGAAATACGTCGGGAAATTCATTGACCACTGGAATAGACTAAAAGGTCGAAGGCTCTGCATGAACATCCTGAACTCTGACAATATGATAAATACATCCTTTTGCTATCAATTTCCTCGACCCAAGATAGGAAATAAACCTACCTTTTGGCGTAGCTGTACTACCTTTCCACTCCCTACTGCCTCCCCTGGAAAGTGGAATTGGACAGTCTTGGTCCAACATTTGACATTAGCATAACATGGAGCCAACCAATCCATACCCATAATGGCATCAAAATCAACCATCTCTAGTTTGATCAAGTCTGCTGTAGTTTGACGATTGGCAACCTCTACTGTACACCCCCATAGACCCTTCTGGCTATAATAGAGTCACCAACAGGTGTAGACACTGAGAAAGGTCGCCGAACCTATTTTGGCATAATACTAATCTTTCGAGCTACTAGTGGTGTAACATAGAACAAGGTGGATCACGAATCAATCAACACATAAGCAGGATGAGAGCAAATAGTCATCATACTTGTCACAACATCTGGTGATGACTCTGAGTCCTGTTGCCCCGGTAATGCATATGTACGGTCTGGGCCCGTACCTGAACTGGAGGCCCCTGATCTGCCTCGGCCTCTACCTGCTGAAACTGAGGGCCTACGCCCTGCCGGGGATATTGGAGCTCGTGATCCTACTGAGGACCTACCCTGTCGATTCCGGTCACCCTGACCCCTAGCTGGAAAACTCCTTATCTGATGACCCTTCTGTCCACAAATGTAACATCCTGTGGAGCCATATCTGCACGCTCCAGAGTGGCGTCGACTGCAAATAGGGCAAAGTGGTATTGTAAACCCACTCTGCTCCGCCCTCCTCTACTGCTGTGAACCTACTTCTTGCGACCCTTCGCCAGGCTCTGGCTGCCCTCGGCGACTAGACCTGCTCCTCTGCCGCTGAGGTGGAGGCGGGGGTTTGGGTGGTCTATCTTATAACCGTGGCCTAGTTCCTCCCCGAGACTCCTCCTATAATTCATCTGATCTGTCCCTGCGGCGCTGCTCCTGACTTGTCCTCCTAATCTCTCATTGCCGCTGTCTGATACCCTCAATATTCTGAGCAAAAGCCTGTACACGGGCAATATCCATATCCTCTAGCAATGTAGCTGTGATGCAGGTCTCAACATATTCTGGGTTCAGCCCCATAACAAAACAGTGTACCCTGGATGGCATTGTATCTACAAAAGCTGGCGCATATCGAGCCAAAGAATCAAACAGCATGGCATATTCTCGAACACTCATAGACCCCTGCTCCAGGTGTAGGAACTGATCAACCCGGGCCTGTCGAATCTCCTGCGGTAGATAATGATCCAGAAAAGCCCCTTAAAAGCTGGACTAGGTCGGAGGGGAAACATCTCTCCCTCGGGACCTCTCCCAACTCTCATACCACAGTACAACAATGTCCCGTAGCCAGAATACCACCAACTCAACTGACTCTATGGGTGTAGCATGCATCATCCTGAAAATCCTTTATATCTGATCCAAGAAGTCCTGAGGGTCTTCTGTCCGATCTGTCCCTATGAATTGTAGGGGACTTAATGCTAGGAACTCTCGGAGCCTCGAACTACCAGGCCCTCCTAATGATTCTGCAACTGTAGGTGGCGTCGACTAGCGCTGAGTAGCCATCATCTGTGCAAGCATAACCACCGCGCTCCTGATCTCCTAGTCGGATGGTACGGGTATAGGAACTGCCGGAGGTGGTGCCGTCATGCCGGCCATCCCCAGCGGCTCCTGACATGATAGAGACTGCTGGGAAGGTCGAGATGACGCTTCCGTATTGCCCTCAGATCGAGTTGATTCCATCTGAGGTTGAGGCATCCTGCTGGTGCCCTCTCTTGCTGCTACGTCTAACCTCCTACCTGTTGTAAGATGTCGCTGGTCCGACATTTCTCTGTAGACAAAATAATATAATGAGTTTAGGGACTCAACCCTATACTGTACCGCTCTATAGCACAATTGAATAAGAAGAAAGAGTAACCAACCTATCATGCCTTGCAGCCTCCTGCCTATAGTATGTGGTGCACAATACATCTATAGACAAGACTCTACTTAGCGCGGCTTGCAGACTCCTTGGGATACAACCTGCTCAGATACCAAGTTTGTTACACCCCGCCTTGGGAGGCATGACTGGCACCTAGTGCCCTACTAGGATCTGAACGACTGAGCTGACTGAGCCCAAGCACCTCTGGTGCAGGGCTGACTCTCTAACTCTAGAATCAAGAAAACGACAGGCTATATAGCAGCTTTAAATACAACCCCCGACCGACAAGGGCTACAGCCACCGACGAAAATAAACAGCTAAGCAGAGACAAGCAAATATAGGGAATCCTATGCAGGCCGACAAGGACACCATGATATCTAGTTATAGATGGAAAGCGAAATCAGGTGCTAAACTAAAACATGACTGAAAAGGTCATCAATCAACAACTAACAAGGCCCCACGCGGCCAACACAGATAATCTAAAGTACATATGGCCCCACACGGCCGATATCAACTAACCACCGGGAATAATACAATCTGCAAGCCTCTAGGAATAATAAGATGGACGGGACAGGGCCTGGCCTACCAATATTGTTGTGCCTGAGTCGGGAGGACTCCTGAAATCTACATCCCAAGCGCAAGTGCTCGGCGGGGATGTGTATAGGCCAACCACGACAAAATATGAAGAGCTGGCTCCCCATCTTCGTCCCTTACGGACGGCATGCCACTCCGTAGAGCGACGTATCCTCTCCCTCTGGTGGACGAGTCGACACTGCTATTAACCCTGGGGCGGTCACGAAAGTTATACAGGTAATCCAGCCTAAAACAACACAAATACATGTCTCAATTGATAACAACAACTATACATGATAATATAATGAACATGATATAATATTTCTGAAATACTTTACTGGGATTCATATTGGATTACTATACTGAAGAAACTAACTTGCCGAGAGAAACTGCCTTTACATACCTCGTCTGCTGGTTTACCGGTTAACTGGCGAGGTTCGGTTGGTATTCAACTGTTCTTCCCAACTGTAATCACATTCAAGGAAGAATAGGACTAGCTTCATTATTATGCTAGAAGAAAACAATACTTTATATGTATATATACAGACTATTCTTCAACTTATCAAAGAACGATCGAAAACTCATAATTTCTCGGGAATCTAGAAGAGAGAAGTACTCACTTTAAGCCTGGGATTGTGTTAACACTAGTTTGGAGAAATTCCAATCACTTTGGCTCGGCTGGACGACGATTCGCTAGGCGAATTTCACGAAACTAACTCTGTAGAAATGCTCCCTGCAGCCTTATACTTCGATACCCGAAGTTAATTTGAATTTGGACAGCGTTTGGCAGCATAATCGAAAGAAAATTTTTATGAACCCTTCGTCCTTATCTCTGTTCTGGTCGTGAGTATATAAGGAAAATGATATAAAGTTTAAGGGTGAGGCCTATTTATACTTGCAGCCAGATGCATAGCAATGTGGCACGTTGCCCAACGCGCCATTTTGGCTCTGTGCCATGTTGCTAACGCGGAGGTAGACCTTCCATGCCGCTTTGCCCCTCTGGCAGCTCGGTTCGGCCTCCTTTCGCGAAATCCCAACTTGGCACTTGTTCGGCCTTTCCATGTCCCTTTCCTCACACGTAAGGCATTGTAAAACTTCCAACCAACATGCAAGTAGGCCAATTACATGCTAGAAACTCATGGGGTGTAACAATTGGGTCTAAGCCCAATAAAATAATAAATAAGTTTTTTCCATTAAGGTCATTATTGAGCTACTTCACTTTCCCTAAAACCTAAAAATATAGCGCAGCAGGTCATTTGGCCTTTGATTTACAATGGTGTGGTTGTGTGGCAATTTCTCTCTGATGAGAAGTTCAATTGAGGAAGATGATTATTTCTACCTCTATAGATTTTATTTATTTTTATGTTGGAAAGTTGAGTTGAGGAAGTAGAGTACATGTTTTTCAATTAAGGAACAAAACTAATCAATACATTGCATTCAAGGCTACTGTTTTAAGAAATTATTTACTTAATTTAATACATTAAAATTGTGTTAGATGTATAAAATTTTGGGTTGTTGTCTTATTTTATGAAAAGATTAAAACAACCAATCGTAGAAGTACTGTGTAATGCCTAATGTTGATGTTGTTTTGTTGGTTCTTCATGCAATGTACAAGTAACACTTGGTCCATATACATACTAAATTATGGTTATTCTTTCATCTATTTATTCTAGTAATTTAGTTTCTTTATTGATCGTGTAGTCTTATTATTTATTTCTTTTTTTTTGTTTATGATGAATAACCGAATAATTGAACTGAAATCAACAACAACCAAAACCGATAAATATATATTTAGTTGGTTTGATTTGGTTTGGTTTTGGTTTTGACCAATAACCGAACCGAACCGACCCATGAACACCGCTAGTGGAGATGTTGATGTAGAACTCCCTCACCGAAGCCTCCTTAGCCTTGTAGGGCTTCTTGACCAGAGGACCCCACCCCATATTCTGAAGACGGACATAGAACTCCGGTGCTTTCTCCACCACGTCCTTCCTGATGAAGCTCCCTTCATGTATTAGGCCCTTGGCCGCCTGCTCACTGTGTTGGAACTAGCATTGATCATTGACGAACCTAATATAACCGGAAGTGTGGCTATTGCCACTGCTAGAATAGTGACAAAAACAACCTATAGAAAGATGAATGCATTAGAAAAGGTATTAATGGATAAAAGATAGAACCAGAATAAAAATAAGAAATACACAAAAACACAGTTCATTGCCTAAGGTGTGGACACTACAACGAACGAGTTGCCATTGTAGCGGGTCTGCTACAGCAAAGTGGACCACTATGACGAGTCCGCTGCAGCGGATATCATCTTCCCTAGCAGACCTCCGACCCCAACAATGGAGGTCGGATTTCCAACCTTTGGTTTTCTCCAAATTAGGCATAGATCAGGCAAGGTGTAGACTTACACATGTCCTACCAACCATTTTCCATCCCGATAGAGTCCCGATTTGAGCCCGAAAGGCTTGAAGAAGTCGAACTATCATCCTACATAAACCCCATCAGTATTCAAGCAAAAACTACATGAAATTAGTCAGGGACATGCAGAGAATGATAGAGAATACTTGGAGATATAAATACAAGTAGCATGCTTTGAGAATCTAGTCTAATAGTTCAACAAGAAACCTACCCTCACTACCCTAATAACCACCCTACAATAGTGCAAGTAGGCATGATATCACAATTAATTAATAGAAAATTGGGCAAGGAAGTCATGAGAATGAGGATTACCTAACGTTGCCCAAATTACACCTCGCAATCGAGATATAAGCGTTCGATTGTCAAATATAGAACCCAACAAAGGTTGAGATCGATCCCACAGGGAATATGGTAAAAACTTAGGTTAATGTGAATAACTATTACTATTGATTTACTTGTTTCCAAAGGGGGGAAAATATAGAATAATAAACAATGTAAAATTGCTAAATATTGAAATCAAATTTGATTTGTATTCAATTAACGATTTGACTAGGATTATGTTCCCCAAGATTTTATAACCACAAGGCTTGTACACTAGTGATCTATTCCGGTGTTTAATATGCAATATTGGTAAGTTAGGTTCACCTAAATGGTTGGTCCCCCATCTAGATGATTTTCACCACGCAACTTGGTCTGTTTACGGGTGTACTTTAGTTGACCCTTACCCTTAATATCGGATTAACTATCCCCGTACAAGTGCAAGCTATTAGATGAGGTTTGATAGCCTAAAATCTCCGTTGTTAATCTCTTTCCCCATTCGTTGCCTCCTTGGCATGGTAAGTAAGTATAAGGCAAGTCCTAACGTTTGCAACTGTCAAGAATCAATCAAAACAAAGGGAAAAACGATACATGCATAAAACCCTATTCAAGAATCACTAAGTATTTTTACCTATGTGTGTTAATTCATCTTGGTTCCCAAAAACCTAGTTTATGGGTTTAGCTACTCATGTTTGTGTTATTCCAATCATAAACTATTAAAGAAATCATAATTGCAACTTACAAATTATTGTAGAATAAAAATCACATAGACGGAATAAAATTCCAATGTTGCTTTCGTTTCTTGAATCAAGAACAATTGTATGAAAATTCTCTCAAGAATAGCCTCAAAAATCGTTCCACATCCTCTCTAAAAATCATCTCATAAAAATAAAACTAAATTGGGTATTTATAGTTCCAAGGAATCCTTTTCCTAAATAAAACTGGAAACCAGGTCGGCAGTGGCAATGGGCTAGGTGACGGGTCGTTTGGCCTTCTGATGAGTCGTGCCTTGCTTAAAACAATCATTCTCAGCAACATACCCAGGCTTGACAACGGGTCACCTAACGACTCGTCGTGCCTAAGCACGAGACATTAGGTCCCCCGTGGACTGATTCCTTCAAAAATCTAGTGCACTTCACGGATGGTTCCAGTGGCCTACCAATGAGTCGTTCCTTCATGTGACGACTCGTGATGTCTGTCGTCAACTTCACTGGCCACTTTCTTGGAATTTTCTCTTTGATTCCCAACAATTGACCTCACGACTCATCAAGTACATTGTTTTACTTCTTCAAAAATCCATCTGCTTGCCCACGCTTCAAGTGACGGGTCGTGCCTCCTGCCAACGACTCGTTAAGTGCCTGGCAGTCACCTTTCAGTTGTTTTCATCATTAATTTGTTCAAATTCACTTCCAAACCTATTTTCCTGCACATTAAATACAATATGCCTTATACCCATATAAACATACCTGAAATGTGCATAATTTCTTGGTTTTAAGCGTCGAAAGTGCCATAAAATCATGTCACATCAACACCTTTAACTTAGAACTTTTGCATGTCCTCAGGAAAAAAACAAAATAAAACAAAACAAACTATACTACTTCGACGCTTCAATCGGAAAAAAACTTTAGGAAACTTACAACAGTCATTTCTATACATCAAAATCAAATTTTCTAACCCCTCCCTCATCGTATCAACTCAAAACACTATGTATATGAAAAATTTCCAATCATAACATAGAGGAATCAAAACATGGAAAAATACTGTCACCTGCAACCACGCACATAAATCTATAGCACTGACCCAGACAATTTGCAGACGATTTTGTTGACCAAGTGCTCTCACCTCAAAAAAGTCCCACACTCACACATGTGTATGTGATTATCTCAATATATTTCTCTTGGGACTAGGTAAGATCCACTCACCCTCATAAAGAAATTAAAATTGTACGCATACAATACCATAGGCTTGCTTTTACATTCAATACCTCGATTTCGGACAATTAACTAGGATCACTATAGGATTTTTTTGGCTTGTAACGTAGGCTCAGACTTGGGTATGGTACATATGGATTTTAGTAGCTCAACCCTCCTTGGCACTACACACTTCTTGACTTCCAATTTTCTCATTTGTTTTGATTTTTTCTCCTTTTTCCTTGTAACTGCTCTTCTTTTCTTCTTTTGGAAATATGGATGCGGTTTTTCTTTTATTTCAACTGTACTTGTTGTAACTGCTATATTTGCACTTTGAAAATTTTTTTATTTGCTCTTTTGCACTTTGCACTTTTTTATTTTCTCATTGACAGCATTATTGACTCTTTTTCTATGCATACCGCACCCATTCTTTTCTTTTTCATTACCCAATTCTCATTCCACCCGACTCTTCTTAATCACTCCTATAGTAGCCACCCTCAACTTAGGCGATTTGCCTGAGTTGAAGTTCACAATGTCCAAGGAGGGAACAGAGCTAAAACAGGTTCATTCTTAATAAAATCAGGTAGGTGAATTGGTGTGAATGAAAAGAAAGGTCAATTTAAGCTCAAACATTTTGATCAAATGATTTTTATTTTCTTTGGTAGGTTATTTAAGGCTAAAGTGGACTTATAACTCAAAAATGGCCTATGATCCTTTCCTAGTTCCTTATCCTCTATCTTGGTACGACTGACCAGGCAAGTTCTAGATTGACACACACAATTGAATTCAACTATTTAACCTCACTCACACATAGCACAGTTAAATATCATCAATTCTACTAATCGCTAGTTCAGGTACAGCTATACAATGATAAACAAGTTCACAGTTGCAATGCCATACAAAGATTCACAAAGGTCATATTTGGCAATTTTCACATACACATATACAAATTTTTCGGAGGGGTATCAAATCATCAAATATCAAACAATTTCAGCTCTTAACTGCTTTCAGTTATCCTACTTTCTTCCAATTGACACAAAAAACAAAAATGCAAAATAAAATCCTAAACATGCCGGTTCTACTAGATATGGAACACCCGAGGGAAAAGATATCCTGCAAGAAAAACCCTCGGGTTATGTTCAACAAAAGATTGCACAGGTATCCCTCCCAACCCCTATCAAAAAAGCATGTGTCATTCTCGATACATATATGTACAAGACAAAAAATAAGGGAATAGGGAACATTACTGTGCGACCTAGGTGTTAGCGACCTAGTCGGTGGAGGGTGTAGATACGCCTCCAACATCAGTTCCAATATTGCCGGCTTGACCAGGCACATTTTTAGATCCAATTGAGGTCGTTCCTTCTCCATGAGCTCTCGCTACCTCAGTCTCGCCTCTCAGTCGAGCCTCCTCTCTTGATTCGTGCAGCGCTCTCTCCATCTCACTCTGCTCCCTTATTCGCTGACGGAGCAGAGATGCCTCCTCATGAGGCCTCTTCCCCTTGTCATATGCCACCGGCTCCTCCATGTTGAAATCAAAAATAGGTGGAAGCTCCTCTTCAAACTCATCATCTATAACGGGGAGTACCGATGGAGGTACTGCAGTTACCTTTCGTGCAGCCAACTCCCGCACCTTGGATCGTAGTGCTCCAAGCTCTGAGTACCATCGGGATAACTCCGGTGCCTATAAGTGTGCAAGGCGCTCATCCATCCTCCTCTCAAAAGCGTCCAGTCGCCCATGCACTGAACTGGACAATGTCTCCAACTCCTTTGACACACACAACTTAACCTGCTCTATTAAGACTTTGACTTGTAGAGCCGTATGTGCCTGCTGCTTTTCTGCTTTAGCTAGCCGCCTAGCCATATCAAGCAAGAACTCCTATGATATCGTGACTAGGCCGGCTGTGGTGGATCATGGAGGTGCAACTGATGGTCTGGATGCTGCTGCCATAGATGATGATTCAGGAACATCGGTAGGTGTGGAGGTATCCGCTGCATCTATAGCCTCAACCTGGCTACTTATCTCTCTACCCTCAGTAGGCTCCGTCGCTAACTCAACGAACTATGTTGCATCAGTCTGCATCCCGCTACCAAATGCCTCTTCTATTATGGTTGCTCCAGCAGATGCAGATGCCTGAGTCCTCGCCCTTGATACCGAATTTGTATCATCTCGAATCAGCCCGATATCGGTAATCTTCTAGACCACCACACTCTGGTCAATTGATGAAAATTTTTGCAGTCAGGACTCCCAACAAAGTCTATTTATCAAACAGGGGAAGGGAATCATCATACCATCATTTATAGCTTGCTCTCGAATCTCCTCAGCAATGAATCATGGGAAATTGATTGCATACCCCTCCATTATGCTGGCTACCACTGCTGCTCTGTTGGGTGAGAGTATATTGTCCTTACTTGTTCGTACCAACCTGTGTCTCACCAGTGACCACCAAAATTTCTCCTAAAAGTTCAAAATGGCCTTCTTTATCTGCGACTCTGTATCGTGCAACCATTCAACCAGTGGACCCTTAGTGGAAATGATTCGAGAGAGCCAAGTGTACTATTGTATCCGCTCCATGCTATTCAACTTCTTTGTTTTGACTTTCCTCAGCTTAGATAGCCTATGATCAAACTCTGTCGTGTTCACCGGACTGCGATAATCTGGCCCATACAGCATCCTGGAAATCGTCACCCTAGATATATCAACTGAAGTCTCATACACTAAAACCTATTTAAGGCAGACCACTTCTTCCAATCATGACTTCCTAATGCCAATTGCTACAATGTGGCTGCATATGCTGCATAAAACTCTCGGACCAGGCATGGGCTGTAGCTACCTGATGGCTCAATCAACCACCTGAACTTGTATTTATCAAAGACCGCTTGTAGATCAGGAAGGTCTTTCAACCCGGTGGTGATCAGCCTTGGCTCCTCGTAAATGCTTCGCTTCGGATTGCCTTTGTCATTGGGAGCGATATCTCGGTTGTATATAGCCCGCATGCCATGGATACACCATCTCCTTAAATTTCTCGGTTGCTTATTTGATGGGCCCGATGTCTCAGTCAGCTCATTGTCAGAGTCCTCTCACTGAGCATGCGATTCATCAACTCTCTCTATATTGTGCCCAGTTGTGCGAGCCTCAAGAACAAGTGCAGCAGCAGCCCTAGCGCTTTCATTAGTGCGGCTGGGCGAATCTCTTACAAGTGGAGTGGGAGTATCGACTAGGGCCGTGTATGAAGTTTGTTGAGCCCTAGCTCTGGTTGTCCTCCTCACCAGTTGCTCCTCTGATACCTCATATTCCTCTTCAGAGCCACTCAACTCTTCATAGGAGGATGGATCAACTTGCAGCCCTCGGTATGATGGTTTACTGTGCTCAGGTTCATACTTTTTGGTTTGGCCCTTCTTTGGTGTACCTCGTGGAGCCATTGTGCCTGTGGAAACAATGTTAGTACACAAGATGAGATGAGATAGAAAATATTTATAAGCTGGTGACTAGTGATCCTAACGGGTGACTAAACGAGTCGTTGCCACTGGAAACGACTCGTGAAGTCACTCGTTACCCCAGGCTGATCATTTTTTCAATTAGGTCCAGTGTACTTGATGATTGGTCCCAATGAGTCGTTCCAGAGGCAACGAGTCGTTAGTTCACTTTTTTAGTACACTGTCTCAGTAGTTAAATTTTTCCACTCAGGACGAGCTACATAATGAGTCGTTTGGTGACCCAACGACTCATGATGTGGCTCGGGATGAAGAGTTCCTGTTCATCTTCCTCCTCTTTTTAGTTTCAATCCCAAACACCAAAACTCAATTAAAAATCAACCCAAGTGACATACAATCGAAATTCAATGATTAACTCTTCCTAGGGTTTATCTACATCACGAGGCACATATAAACACAATATTAATCGAAGAACATTCAAGCTCATTCACACATGGGTCTTCGAATTTCTTGATTAATTTGCAATGACATTCCGGATATTTTCATGGGGAAGATTACTTACAATTTGATTTCTCAGAGATGGAGTGCAATAGCAGTTGTGCGTGTGCTTCAGTGAATGTGTATGCAATGGTGAAAAACTTTGTCGATGAGTTTGGACTGAAGAAAACGAGGTATAGAAGAGGGAAATTTGAAGTTTTGTTTGTGGGGAGTATGTAAATGGAAACGGGTGGTGGTGATTTTTAATTTTAAAAGTTTTCCCAATTTCAGTCTAGGGTCGGGTTAGGTTAACTTACCTAGGGACCTATATGACTCAAGTAACAACTCGTGGTGTCTCCCAATGAGGCGTTGCCTGAGTCGTGGTCCTTGGCATGTTGTAGCCTCAGGACGGGTCACTTAACGACTCGTTTGGTTCCCAACGATTCGTTGAGTAAACCGTTATCACCCATTTCCTTTAAGTTTAAACTTTTGATCCGGTGTACCTGAGGGGGGACCTAACGATTCATTCCTTAGAGAAAAGACTCGTGAAGTCAACCATTGCTCCACTGTTTTCTGCAGTTCTCTTCACGAATTGACTAAACGAGTCATCAAGTCAAACGATGACTCGTCTAGTTTTTGGTTCCAACATCAGATTTTCCATCTTATTCACCTGCACCCATCAACAAACGTTAAACCCTAACTTTTTCTTATATTTACAACTTGGGTTGCCTCTCAAGAAGCGCTTGATTTAACATCACAGCACGACGTGGGTGTTTTGGCTACTCAGACTTCACCAAAACACCTCCATGGGTTGCCTCTCATGCAACGCCTAATTTATTGCAGCACGACGCAAGTAACTTGAGTTACTCATACTTCACTCAAAGTCCATAGGTCTACCAATTTGAGTTCTTCGCTTCTCCCCAAATAAGCTTTAACCACCTGACCATTTACCTTGAACCGCTTTCCTTCCTGGTTTTCTAATTCGATTGGCCCATGAGAGAATACTTGAACCACTCGATAAGTTTCCACCCATTTAGACTTCAACTTTCCAGGAAACAACCGAAGTCTAGAATTAAACAAAAGTACCATATCACCCGAACTGAATTCTCTTTTCTCGATTTTCCGGTATGCTGGATTTTCATTCTTAGCTTGTAAATTTCAGAACTCTCATAGGCTTTCAAACAAAATTCATCTAACTCATTCAACAGACCAAGCCTCAAGTTCGTAGCTTCGTTCCAATCCAGATTCAACTTCTTGAGTGCCCACATAGCTTTATGCTCAAGTTCGACCGGGAGATGACATGCTTTACCAAAAACAAGCTGATATGGAGACATACCTATAGGACTCTTGAATGCGGTCAGATAGGCCCATAAAGAATCATCTAGCTTTGTTTCCCAATCTGTCCGGTTTGCATTCACAGTCTTTGCCAAAATAGTCTTTATCTCTTTGTTGGTGACTTCAACCATGTTACACCCCGTAAGTTCCTAATGTTTAGTTGGCCTATCCGTACGTTAGTCAAGAGTTTTAAAGTACGAAGCGTGTGAGAAAGTGCCTGGGGAAAGGCTGATCAAGCATAGAATTGAGGTTGTGGGGGAGACGGCCGGAGCAGGCTGCCAGAAGGGCAATGTGTCACGGACCCCTCCCTGGCGCGTCGGGCTCCGTGGCACGCTCGTGTTTTGGCGCGATGGGGTCCATCCCAGGATCCCTTGTCCACCGCCCAAATGTTATATATATTAAATTGCTTTCATTATTTCATTATATATATATATATATATATATATATATATATATATATATATATATATATATATATATATATATATATATATATATATCTTCGACCAGAGAAGAGAGAGTATGAAGGAAACAATAATTTTTCATTCGTTTACGCTATGATACGCGGTCCAAATTCAAATTAACCTCGGGTATTGAATCCCAAGCCCATAGGGAGCATTGCTGCAGAGTTATTTTCATAAAATTTGCTCGACAAATTGTAACTCTGCCGAGCAAAAGTTATCAGAATTACTTCAAACTAGTTTCTATATGATCATAGGCTTCAAGTAAGTATATCTCCCTTCTGAATTCTCAGGAAATTATACGTCTTCGAACGTGTTTTGTTAGGTTGACGTATAGTCGATATTAGTTTTATATGTTATTGTTTCTATCAAATTTAGTACGAAAACTAGTCTCATTCTCTTAGTAATACGATTCCAGCTAGGAAGGGTTATTGAATACCAGTTGAAACTCTCTAGTTATTTAGGAAACGACACTCGAGGAATGTTAAGGCAAATTCCTTTGGCAAGTTAGCTTCTTTAGTATTGTAATACAGTTTGAGTCCTAGTAATAGATTCAAAGGCATATCTATTGTGATTAGCTGCTGTAGTATATTTAGTTCTGTACATTGAGGCCGCGAAGGCCATATTGAGTTATGTATATTGAGGTCGCGAGGGCCATATTGAGGTCGCGAGGGCCATATTGAGTTTTGTATATTAAGGCTGCGAGGGCCATATTGAGGTTTGTATATTAAGGTCGCGAGGGCCATATTGAGTTTTGTATATTGATGCCGCGAGGGCCATATTGAGTTCTGTTGTTTTGAGTCCTCGAGGGCCATATTGAGTTTTGTTATACTGAGGTCGCGAGGGCCATAGCGAGTTTTTGTAGGGTAAGGTCGTGAGGGCCACAGTGAACTCTATTAAATCAAGGCTGTGAGGCATGTTTTGAGTTACAGTATATTGTGATTATCGGTAATCAAATAGTAGAACGTATATTGCTTGTACCTGTCGAGGCTTATGGGGGCCCACGTAGGTTATTCTTGTATGGTTGTACCTTCCAAGCTTATGAGGGCTGGTTAGGTTTTTATTTGTATATACATGTGTACCTTGTTAATTAAGTACCACAAATAGAGAGATTGTTCATGTTAAACCCTTACATTCCTATATGATTATTTCAGTTCTTTAGCCTCCATTCAGTTATTACTTTACTGCCTTACATATTCGGTACATATTGTACTGACGCCCTCCGTGGGCACTGCATAACTTGCCTGCAGGTGCGGGTAGTCACAGACCAGGACCTTCGTAGCTTCCAGCCAGGATTAGCAGCACAGTTAGCTCCCTTCCTCCGATTGTTCAGTTTATGGGTATGTCGGGGCCCTGTCTCGACCACTATTCTACTTCTAGAGGCTTGCAGATGTACAGTACCTAGTGGTTGGTCTGTTGTTGGCCGTGTGGGGGACCAGGTGTATGTTTCATTTTGTGATGACGGTCATGTGGGGCCTTATTTAGTTGTTGAGTGGTGGCCTTGTTGGCTATAGCATGTGTAAGTCGCTTGATTTTCATTGCAGTCATAACTTGACATCATGGTGGTTTTGTCGGCCCGCATAGGACTCCCTATTATTATCTGTTTCTGGGTAGCTATTTTATTTTACAAGTGGCTATGCAACCTTGTCAGCATGGGGCTATATTTATAGCTCAGATATAGCTCGTTGTTTTCTTGATTCGGGGAGCAGGTTTGCACCAGAAGTGCATAAGTCCAGTATGATCAGTCCAAACCCTAGTAAGGCACCAGGTGTCAGTCATACCCCCCAAGGCAGGGCATGACAATCTTGGTATCAGAGTCGGTTGTATCCCAAGGAGTCTGTAAGCTGTGTCAATTAGAGTCTTGTCTATGGATGTGTTGTGCACCACAGTCTATACACAGGAGGCTACGAGACATAATAGTGTGGTTACTCTTCTTTCTCCTCCAGTCGTGCTATAGAGTTGAGTTGTATAGGGTAATCCCCTAAGCTTATGTTATTTTATTTTTACAGAGAAAAATGTTAGATGCATGACGGATTGCAGGTGGTCGAGATTTAGATATGACGGTAGGAGAGGGCACCAGTAGGGGACCCCAGTTAGAGTCGACTCGGTCTGAGGGCGATAGGGAGACACCCCCTCGATCTCCCCAGCACTCACCATCACACTCAGAGCCCACCAGGGCAGTAGATACACCAGTACCACCCCCATTTATTCTAGTACCATCAGATCAGGAGCTTAGAGGTGCATTTTATACATGGGTTCAAATTATGGCTGCCCAGCATCAGCCTCCACCAGTAGTATCAGCTGCACTGAGCCTGCTGAGGCGCTTGGAAGCTCGAGAGTTCATGAATTTCTCGCTCTAAGTCCCCCATAGTTTACAGGGACCGATCGTAGGGAGGATCCCCATAATTTTATAGATCAATTACAGAGGATATTTAGGGTTAGGTATGCCTCATCTACTGAATTAGTTGAGCTAGCGGTATTCCGACTGCGAGATGTAGAAGTTTTGTAGTACGAGAGCTGGGAAAGATCCCGAGGTAGAGATTCACTTCCATCTACGTGGCCTGTTTTCTCTAAGGATTTGATAGATCCTTACCTGCCTCGAGAGGTCCAGCAGGCTAGAGTAGAGCAGTTCTTGCACTTGGAGCAGGGCAGAATGAGCGTCAAGGAATATGCACTGAGGTTTGATTCCCTATCCAGGTATGCGCCCTCGTTTGTTGACACCATGCCAGGTAGGGTGCATCGGTTCATTATTGGACTTGCGCCAGAGTATGTAGAGTCATGTATACGTCCACATTGCGAGAGGATATGGATATCTCACGGGTGCACATATTCGCCCAGAATATAGAGGAGCTCAAGCAGCGTCTGTCTGCCATGGAGAGGACAAATCAAGAGCAGCATCGGAGGGGTAGGCCCGAAGACTTTTGGACAGATATTTTGGGTGGACCCCGGCCTCGCTTATCAGATAGGCCGCCCAGGCCCCTGTTCCAATAGTGGCAGGGTAGCAGATCAGATCGTTATGGACAGTCAGGTCTCGACGAGAGTTCACGGGCATCAAGCTCGCAACAGCAGAGAGGACCGGATCAGACAGAATTAGCAGTGCCACGATGTAGTACCTACCACAGGCAACATCTGGGGAGGTGCAGATATGGCTCCACAGCCTGCTATTCGTGCAGGAAGGAGGAGCATATGATGAGAAATTCTCCGACTAGACGCCAGAGTAGCCAAGGTCAGCAGGATAGGTCTTCAGCAGATTCATATGCCCCAATACCCTCTGCAGGTCGCGGACCCTCAGCTCTAGCTGGCAGGACTGAGGTAGATCTGGGGCATCTAGTTCAGGTAGCGGCCAGGACAACACATATGCAATACCAGGGCGATAGGAGTCAGAGTCGTCGCCAGATATCATGAAAGGTATATTAGATGTCTGTTCTTACTCAGTTTATTCTTTGATAGATCCGGGCTCTACCTTGTCATATGTTACTCAATTACTAGCCCGAAAGTTTGATATAGTGCCAGAATTGCTTCAGCGACCTTTCTCAGTATCTACACCCGTAGGTGACTCTACTAGTGTTGAGACAATTTACCGGGGTTGTACAGTAGAGATTGTGGGTCTTCAGACCTCAGCAAATTTAATAGAGTGAGAGATGATTGATTCTGATGTAATTATGGGTATGGATTGGTTGGCACCGTGTTATGCTATCGTAGAATGTTGGACCAGAATCATCCGATTCCACCTCCTAGGGGAAATAGTTCGAGAATGGAGAGGTAGTACAACCACGCCAAGGGGTAAGTCTATATCCTATCTTAGGGAAAAGAAGTTGATAGCAAAGGTTTGTATCTACCATATTTTTATAGTCCGGGATACGCAAGCAGAATCCCTGACTCTTCAGTCCATCCCAGTGGTTAATGAATTTCCATATGTGTTCCCCGATGAACTCCTTGGCATCCCTCTAGAAAGGGAAATTGATTTTTATTTTGATTTGCTTCCAGATACTCAGCTTATATGCATCCCTCCATATCGAATGGCTCCGGCTGAATTGAGGGAATTGAAAGAGCAGCTGAAAGATTTGTTGGATAAGGGCTTCATCAGGCCGAGTACGTCACCGGGGTGTGCACCAGTTCTATTTGTGAGAAAGAAAGATGGCTCTCTCCGTATGTGCATAGATTATAGGAAGTTGAATAAAGTGACTATCAAAAATAAATACCCGCTTCCCAGGATAGGTGATTTGTTTGATCAGATGCAAGGGGAAAAATATTTTTCAAAAATCGACCTGAGATCCGGATACCGTCAGGTTTGAGTACGAGAAACGGATGTCCCGAAGACAACTTTCAGGACCAGGTATGGTCATTTCAAGTTCCTATTATGTGCTTCGGGTTGACAAATACCCCAGCAGTATTCATATACTTAATAAACAGTGTTTTCCGGCCATACTTAGACTTGTTTGTGATCGTGTTTATTGATTATATTTTGGTGTACTCCCGCTCAGAAGCAGAAAATAGGGGTCATTTGCGGATAGTACTTCAGACCCTCAGAGACCGTCAGCTATATGAGAAATTCTCTAAATGTGAGTTTTGGTTTAATTCTATAACTTTCTTGGGCCATATTGTATCAGAGGCTGGTATTCAAGTTGACTCACATAAAATAGAGGTAGTAAAGTCCTGGACCAGACCTACCACTCCCACAGAAGTTTGCAGTTTTCTGGGTCTAGCCGGGTATTACAGGAGATTCGTGGAGGGTTTTTCTACTCTATCAGCACCCTTGACTAAATTGACCCAGAAAGCAGCCAAATTTCAGTGGACCGAGGCCTGTGAGTAGAGTTTCCAACAATTGAAAAATAGGTTAACGTCGGCACCAGTGTTAGCATTGCCAAAAGGTTCAGAGGGGTACGTTGTGTATTGTAACGCTTCAGGCGTCGGGTTAGGGTGTGTCCTGATGCAACACGGGAAGGTAATCACGTATGCCTCCAGACAGCTTAGAAAGCACGAAAAGAACTATCCCACCCACGATCTAGAATTAGCTGCAGTGATTCATGCCTTAAAAATATGGAGGCATTATTTGTATAGGGTACATGTGAATATTTTCACGGATCATAAGAGCCGCCAGTATATTTTCATGCAGAAAGAGTTGAATTTGCAACAGTGCTGCTGGTTAGAGTTGCTAAAAGATTATGACATGAACATCTTGTATCATCTAGGGAAAGCTAATATTGCAGCAGATGCCCTCAGTCGCAGATCTATGGGGAGTTTAGCATATCTGAGGCCAGAAAAGTGGGAGATGGCCCGAGAATTACATTGATTAGCCAGCTTAGCAGTTCGGATAATAGATTCAGGGGACGACGGGGCCATAATTCAGAATACAACAGTATTGTCCCTGGTGGTAAAAGTAAAAGAACGACTGTATGAGGACTCTCATTTAGTGCATCTTAGAGATAAAGTTCGACATGGCGAACTAGCGGTATTTGAGGTAGCTGAAGATGGGGTATTGAGGTAATGAGATCGCCTCTGTGTTCTAGATGCGGTAGGGCTCAACCAGCAGATTATGGAAGAGTTACACTACTCTTGTTACTCTCTTCATCCTGGCTCAACGAAGATGTACCAGAACATAAAACAGATATATTGGTGGCCCAAAATAAAGAAAGATGTAGCCGCATTCATAGCCCAGTGCCCTAATTGTTAGCAGGGGAAGGCTGAGCACCAGAGACCTGGTGGATTAACTCAAGAGATGACTATACCAATGTGGAAGTGGGAGGCAGTTAATATAGACTTTGTGACAAGGTTACCTCGTACTAGACGTAAGTTTGACTCTATTTGGGTTGTTGTTGACAGATTGACAAAATCAGCTCACTTCCTACCAGTTCAGACTATATTTTCAGCTGAATACTATGCAGAGTTATATATTAAAGAGAGAGTCCGATTGCACGGTGTTCTAGTATCTATTATTTTTCATATAGGAGCATAGTTTATAGCTAGATTCTGGCATTCATTTCAGAAAGGCTTGGGGACGTAGGTTAATCTGAGTACAAACTTTCATCCCTAGACAGACGGCCAGGCAGAGCGCACCATTCAGACACTCGAGGATATGTTACGAGCGTGTGTGCTAGACTTTGGAGGGAGCCGGGATGAGAATTTACCCCTTATTGAGTTTGCATATAATAATAGTTACTATTCTGCCGTATAAATGGCGCCTTATGAGGCATTATATGGACGAAAATGCAGGTCCCCAATTGGGTGGTTGGAAGTAGGAGAAGCAGGGTTAGTCGGGCCAGGCCTGATCCACCAGTTAGAAGAGAATGTGAAACTTATCAAAGAACGGTTACTAACAGCTCAGAGTCGTCAGAAATCCTACTCCGATGTATGGCATAGAGACTTAGAATTCGATGTGAATGACTGGGTATTTCTTAAAGTGTCGCCGATGAAGGGCATGATGAGATTTGGTAAGAAGGGCAAGCTAAGCCAGAGATTCATTGGACCGTATCAGATTATCCAAAGAATAGGCCGAGTGGCATATGAATTAGAGTTGCCTCCAGAGTTAGAATCTGTTCATTCAGTATTTCATGTATCTATGTTGCGGAGGAGTGTAGGTGACCCGTCCCGAGTGGTACCAGTTAGAGATATTTAGGTCATAGAAGAACTAGCTTACGAAGAGATTCCAGTTGCAATATTAGATTGGCAGGTTCGCAGGCTAAGGACTAAAGATGTGGCCTCTGTTAAAGTGTTGTGGAGGAACAGAAATAAAGAATAGATGAACTGGGAAGATGAGGATGATATGGGGTCTAGATATCCTCAGTTGTTCCAGGATTGACTCAGATTATATAGTTAATATGGTATTGTAACTTAGTTGCTATTTTATTACTTATGTTATCAGTACTGTCTGATTGGTTATCTCTTAGCTGTGGAAGAGTTATTATAGTGTTGTGTGAAATATTTGTGTTGGACTTTTCTGCATTTCAGGGGTTTGGATAGTCCATATTACAAGGGAGACTCTGTCAAAAATTTTCCAGGATAATAATTGAGCAAGTTAAACTCCTATAGACGACATTCGAGGACGAATGTTCCTAAGGGGGGAGGATGTTACACCCCGTAAGTTCCTAACGTTTATTTGTCCTATCTGTATGTCAGTCAAGCATTTTAGAGTACGACGCGTGCGAGAAACGGCCCGAGGAAAGGCCGATCGAGCACGGAATCGAGGTTGCGCAGGAGAAGGCCGGATTAGGCTTCCAGAGTGGCAACGTGTCACGGACCCCTCCCTGGCGCATTGGGCTCCGTGGCACGCCCATGTTTTGGCGCGATGGGGTCCATGTCACGGACCCCCTGTCCACCGCCCAAATGTTATATATATTAAGTTGCTTTCATTATTTCATTAGATATATAGATATATATCTTCGGGCAGAGAAGAGAGAGTACGAAGGAAACAATAATTTTTCATCCGTTTTAATTATGATACGCCTTTCAAATTCGAATTAACCTCGGGTATTGATCCTATGCCCATAGGGAGCATTGCTGCGGAGTTATTTTCGTGAAATTCGCCAAGTGAATTGTAGCTCTGCCAAGAAAAAGTTATTAGAATTACTTCAAACTAGTTTCTATATGATCATAGGCTTTAAGTAAGTGTTTCTCCCTTCTAAATTCTCAGGAAATTATACGTCTTCGACCGTGTTTCGTTAAGTTGAAGTATAGTCGATATTAGTATTATAAGTTATTGTTTCTGCCGAATTTAGTACTGAAACTAGTCTCATTCTCTTAGTAATACGATTCCAGCTAGGAAGGGCTATTGAATACCAGTTGAAACTCGCTAGTTACTTAGGAAATGACACTTGAGGTATGTTAAGGCAAGTTCCTTCGGCAAGTTAGCTTCTTTAGTATTGTAATACAGTTTGAGTCCCAGTAATAGATTCAAAGGAAAATCTATTGTGATTAGCTGCCGTAGCATATTGAGTTTTGTACATTGAGGCCGCGAGGGCCATATTGAGTTCTGTATATTGAGGCTGTGAGGGCCATAGTGAGTTCTATATATTGAGTCCGCGAGGGCCTTGAGTTCTGTAGGCGAAGGCCATATTGAGTTTTGTATATTGAAGCCACGAGGGCCATATTGAGTTCTGTTGTATTGAGGCCTCGAGGGCCATATAGAGTTCTGTTATACTGAGGCCGCGAGGGCCATAGCGAGTTTTAGTAGAGTAAGGTCGTGAGGGCCACATTGAGTTCTATTAAATCAAGGCTGTGAGGGCCGTTTTGAGTTACAGTATACTGCGATCGTCAGTAATCAAATAGTAGAACGTATATTGCTTGTACCTGCCGAGGCTTATGGGGGCCCATGTAGGTTATTTTTGTATGGATTGTACCTTCCAGGCTTATGGGGGCCCAGTTAGGTTTTTGTTTGTATATACATGTGTACCTTGTTAATTAAGTACTACAAATAGCGAGATTGTTCAGGTTAAACTCTTACCTTTCTGTATGATTATTTCAATTCTTTAGCCTCCATTCAGTTATTACTTTACTGCCTTACATATTCGGTATATATTGTACTGACGCCCTCCGTGGGTGCTGCATTACTCTCCTGCAGGTGCAGCTAGGCACAGACCAGGACCTTCGTAGCTTCCAGCCAGGATTAGCAGCGCAGTTAGCTCCCTTCCTTTGGAACTAATAGCTAGAAGGTCTGCTTTTGTTGATTATTTAGTCTATGGGTAGGTCAGGGCCCTGTCTCGACCACTATTCTACTTCTAGAGGCTTGCAGATGTACAGTACCCAGTGCTTAGTCTGTTGTTGGCCATGTGGGGCCCAGGTGTATGTATCATTTTGTGATGACGGTCGTGTGGGGCCTTGTTTAGTTGTTGAGTAGTGGCCTTGTTGGCTATAGCATGTGTAAGTCACTTGATTTTCGTTGCAGTCATAACTAGACATCATGGTGGTTTTGTCGGCCCGCATAGGACTCCCTATCATTATTTGTTTCTGGGTAGCTGTTTTATTTTACAGGTGGCTACGTGGCCTTGTCGGCCGGAGGCTGTATTTACAACCGAGATATAGCCCGTTGTTTTCTTTATTCGTGGAGCAAGTTTGCACCAGAAGTGCATAAGTCCAGTCTGATCAGTCCAGACCCTAGTAGGGCACCATGTGCCAGTCATACCCGCCAAGGCGGGGTGTGACAAACCTGCTCACTAGACTGCGGATGATAGGGTGTGGCCACCCTGTGTTTGACCCCATATTTTTCCAATAAAGAGAGAAACAACCGGTTGCATAAATTCGAAGCCCCATCACTAATGATGGCTCTGGGGGTCCCGAATCTTGCAAATATATTCTGCTTCAAGAACGCTGTGACACTCTTCCCTCATTGTTTGGCAGAGCAACTGCTTCCACCCATTTTGAAATATAGTCAACAGCGACAAGTATATACTTCATCCCATTTGAGCTCACAAATGGGCCCATGAAATCAATGTGCCATACATCAAATAGCTCAATAATGAGGATGGGAGTAAGAGGAAGCTCGTTCAGTAACTTTGGCACTGGACGTTCCCAAAATGGGGACTATCGGGTAAATTCAATATAATAGATGCCTGTTGGCATTCCAGCCTTCCTTCTCCTTTCAGGGCCTCCGTGATATGCCTCATTGTCTTTGACAAGCATCACATGCCTTTGCGAAATCGTGTGCATCCTAGTGAATTGTTGGCCAAAGTACCCACATTGGAGAATTTTGTGGGTTGTATGGATCTCGCTATGGTGGCCTCCAATAGGGGATGAGTGGCACGCCTCCAATATACTCAGCATCTCTACCTCGGGCACGTATCTCCGAATAACCCCATCAGCACATATGCGGAATAAGTAAGGCTCATCCCAGAAGAATTTCTGCACATCAGACATAAACTTTCTTCTCTGGTGAAAAGATAAGTGCTATGGTACAACATCACTCACTAGATAATTAGAAAAATCTGCAAACCATGGGATGAGATCTTGAGATACCGCTAGAACCTGCTCATCTGGAAATGCGTCATCTATATCATTCTCATTTTTAAGTGCTACATCAGGCTCTAATCTGGATAAGTGGTCTGCAACCTGATTTTCAGTCCCTTTTTGGTCTTTTACCTCAAACTTGAACTCTTGTAGCAGAAAAACCCATTGAATAAACTGTGTCTTGGCATCTTTCTTTTCCATCAAATATCTCAAAGCTGCATGGTCTATGTGGACTATCACCTTGGTTCCGAGCAAGTATGCCCAAAACTTCTCAAATGCAAAAACTACAGCCAATAGCTCCTGTCTTGTCATGGTATAATTTTTCTAAGCTGCATTAAGAGACTTGCTAGCATAATAAATTGGATGAAAAATCTTTTCACGCCTTTGGCCCAACACAACTCCTGCGGCCATACCTCTAGCGCACACATCACTTCAAAAGGCAAAGACCAGTCAGGTGCCAGGATAATGGGGGTCGTGGTCAATCTCTCTTTCAGACATTCAAACGCCTTCAGACAATTCTCGTCAAAAACAAACTTCACCTCCTTCTCTAGTAGCTTACACAATGGATGTGCAATTTTGGAGAAGTCCTTGATGAATCTTCTGTAGAACCCTGCATGGCCCAAAAAGTTTCAAACACCTTTCACAGAAATTTGAGGTGGTAGACTAGCAATCACTTCAATCTTGGCCAGGTCTACCTCCATACCCTTACCAGAAATCTTGTGGCCTGGCACGATTCCTTCCTTCACCATGAAATGGCACTTTTCCCAGTTAAGCGCCAAATTTGTCTCTTCGCATCTCTGAAGCACCTTGCTCAAATGAGCCAAACAGTCCTCAAATGAGTCACCCACCACAGAAAAATCATCCATGAAGACTTCGATGATGTCTTTCACCATGTCAGAAAATATAGACATCATGCAACGCTGAAAAGTGGCGGGTGCATTACATAACCCGAACGACATCCTCTTAAAAGCAAATGTACTATATGGGCAAGTTAATATGGTCTTCTCTTGGTCTTTAGGGGCTACAAAAATCTGATTGTACCCCAAATACCCATCAAGTAAACAATACCATCCTCTACCTGCAAGTCTATCTAGCATTTGGTCCATGAATGGCATCGGAAAGTGATCTTTCTGCGTCCACCAGTTCAGTTTTCTGTAATCCGTGCATACTCTCCAACCGGTGACTGGTCTCAGAGGAATGAGCTCATTGTTCGCATTTGGGACCACCGCAATTCCTCCCTTTTTTGGTACACACTGGACTGGGCTCACCCATTTGCTGTCTGCAATAGGATAAACCACCCCTGCATCCAGCCACTTTATGATTTCTTTCTTGACCACCTCTTGCATAGGTGGATTCAACCTACGCCTGATGTTCAATACTTGAAATGTAATCTGGTTCTAGCTGGATCTTGTGAGTGCAAATACCTGCTGGGATTCCAATAATATCTGCATTGATCCATGCAATGGCTTTTTTATATCTCTTTAAGACGGAGACCAAAGCCTCCACTTGTCATTCCTCCAAGTCAGCTCCGACAATGACCGGTAAAGTGTTACTGGCTCCCAAGAATACATACTATAAATTGGATGGGAGGGCTTTGAGCTCCAACATTGAGGGCTCCTCAATAGATGGCTTGGCTGGTGGGGTCACCCGATTTTTCAAATCAAGATCAATATTCTTTGGAGCATAAGTGTATGACCCCATACCAGCAAGTGTATTTACAATCTCCTCACTCCCATGAATCTCCTCAGCCTCATTGCCCATCAGGACGGCTGCTAAGTCATCAAGAAACAAAGACTCCTCCATAGGTTGGACCTGTTAAGTACAAAAGAAAAACAAAGAAAAAAAATAAAAGGGAAACAAGAACCAACAGTACAGTTAACACAATTAACAAAAGCCTTATTCGTATTCCCTGGCAACGGCGCCAAAATGTGATGCTGCCTAAATTACACCTCGCAATCGAGATATAAGCGTTCGATTGTCAAATATAGAACCCAACAAAGGTTGAGGTCGATCCCACAAGGAATATGGTAAGAACTTAGGTTAATGTGAATAACTATTACTATTGATTTACTTATTTCCAAAGGGGGAAAATATAGAATAATAAACAAAGTAAAATTTCTAACTATTGAAATCAAATTTGATTTGTATTTAATTAATGATTTGACTAGGATTGTGTTACCCAAGATTTCATAACCACAAGGTTTATACACTAGTGATCTATTTCGGTGTTTAACATACAATATTGGTAAGTTAGGTTCACATAAATGGTTGGTACCCTATCTAGATGATTTTCACCACGCAACTTGGTCTGTATATGGGTGTACTTTAGTTGACCCTTACCCTTAATATCGGATTAGCTATCCCGGTACAAGTTAAAGCTATTAGATGAGGGTTGATAGCCTCAAATCTCCATTGTTAGTCCTTTTTCCCATTCGTTGCCTCCTTGGTATGATAAGTAAGAATAAGGCAAGTCCTAACATTTGCAACCGTCCAGAATCAATCAAAACGAAGGGAAAAACAATACATGCATAAAACCTCGCTCAAGAATCACTAAGTATTTTTACCTATGTGTGTTAATTCATCTTGGTTCCCACAAACCTAGTTCATGGGTTTATCTACTCATGTTTGTGTTATTGCAATCATAAAATATTAAAGAAATTATAATTGCAACTTACAAATTATTGTAGAATAAAAATCACGTAGATTGAATAAAATATCAGTGTTGCTTTCATTTCTTGAATCAAGAACAATTGTATGAAAATTCTCTCAAGAATAGCCTCAAAAATCGTTCCACATCCTCTCTAAAAATCGTCTCCTAAAAATAAACCTAAATTGGGTATTTATAGTTCCAAGGAATCCTTTTACTAAATAAAACTGACAACCAGTTCGGTAGTGGCAATGGGATAGATGACGGGTCGTTAGGCCTTCTGACGAGTCGTGCCTTGCTTAAAACAGTCATCCTCAGCAACATAGCCAAGCTTGGCAACGGGTCACCTAACGACTCGTCGTGCCTAAGCACGAGTCGTTAGGTCCCTCGTGGACTGATTCCTTCAAAAATCCAGTGCACTTCACGGATGGTTCCAGTGTCCTGCCAACGATTCGTTCTTTCATGTGACGACTCGTGATGTCTGTCGTCAACTTCACTGGCCACTTTGTTGGAATTTTCTCTTTGATGCCCAACAATTGACCTCATGACTCATTCCTTCAACTCATCAAGTACATTATTTTACTTCTTCAAAAATCCATCTTCTTGCCCACACCTCAAGTGATTGTTCGTGTCTCCTGCCAACGACTCGTTAAGTGCCTGGCAGTCACCTTTCAGTTGTTTTCAGCATTAATTTGTTCAAATTCACTTCCAAACCTATTTTCCTGCACATTAAACAAAATACCTTATACCCATATAAACATACCTGGAATGTGCATAATTTCTTGGTTTTAAGCATCGAAAGTATCGTAAAATCACGGCACATCATTACCCAAGGAAATTGAGCAAAGGCCCCTGGTGAGTTGAGATATGTTACCAAAATTTTGAAGTGAAAATGGTAAGAATGAGCTAGAAAACTATCGTTCTAGCCTTTAAACTAGTTTTCATTCTGCTGCAGTGGACTGATCTCTGCTATGGTGGCACTGCTGCTGCAGAATGTGAACCACTCCAGCGGATTGACTTAAAATAGTGCTCAAATTATTTGGGGGTTAGCCATATTTAATGTTTCGGTTAAATGAAGTTAGTTCTATGGGAATGAGTGGCGTCTAGGGGTGCATAGGCCCGGGGTACATGCTATAAGTCACAAGTAAGAAATTCGAAAGGCTCGGGCCTAGGAGAATCGAACCAGCATGAGACTAGCAAGTAGGAGTGAGAGCATAGTTACTTCTTCTGTCTATAGCATAAGGGTAAAATATTCATGCCCCGGGTGACACACCTTTTGGTGTCATAGGGCCTCGAAATAAGGGTATAGTGGAGATACCGATCTAAAAACCTAGAAATAATGGTGGTACTACCACAGTGTTGATGAGGAACATAGGAACTATGACCCTATGTCAAGTAAATCTGGGCCTATTTCATGGGGTCGTTTAGGGATGAACGAATGTTTAATTGGCATCTGATGTAACGACCTGTCCGACCCCTTAAACACTTAACCATGATAACCCTGGAATTTAAATTTTTACAATCAAATTTAGTTGTTGGTACGAATAGAGGTAATGACTACGTTTTAAATGGAAGGACGGGATTAGAAATTTTTCATAGGCCTAATGATAGGACCGCTACGGTGGGTACTTGATTGCCACGACGGGACTGCTGCAGCGGGTGATGGAGTCACAACTCCACATTTTCCCACTTTTAAAATTTAGATCCTATAATGATAAGGTTTTATCATTAAAAATTCCCAGAAACCTACCTTGGTTATTTTATAAAAGAAAGGGGAGGCTAGAGAAGAGGAAAACTTCACCAACCCCTTCGGGGGGATTCTTCAAGGGAGATGAATTCGAAGCTAGGAAATGGACTCCTACCTTTCTCTTAATGATAACTTGGCTTCCAGGTAGGCTATGACTTACCTTCATGTTAGACTTCAATTAGAGATTCGTATATGTATATATGGTTGATGTGTTCTTGAAAGGAGAAACGAAAGTTATAATACTAATGACAACCTATTCAGAATATAGTTGGTAATTAGTAAAGGGTGAGAGGAAATAGTAAGAGTAACAAGAAAAGAAAGAGGAACCTATGTTATGTTGTGATCATGGGTGTATGAATAGATTTTAAAGTTAGATTCTTAAATCCTGTCATAGGCTAAAAATCTTAATGGTTAGTTTCCCGGGATGTTCCTGAATTGGGTTTAAATTGTAATTATATATGTAATTCGATATTACTTGTGAGTGCAGTTAATTTATTACTACAGAAGAAAGGGAGTTTTGATCTTGGGCAAATTTATATGCCCAAGTGATACTCAAAAGTACCATTTTAGCCTTGTTTATCTATCAATGTGTATACATTCTCATGTAATTGGTAATAAAATGTGAATTTATACTAACCAACATGATTAGCATTGTTTTGCAGGTAAACTGTGATTTTGGGAAGCTTAAATGCATGTTGGATGATACCGGAGTTGGACTTGGATGCGAGCAAGGGAAAAGGCAGTGGACAGCATGAAATAAAGGGGCTCCGCGATGGAGCCGTGTCACGCTGCCATCGCGGAGGCATTCTACCTGGATAGGGAAAATTTGCCCAAATTCCAGAGAGGGTCCGCGTTTGCTCCGTGGCACGGAGGCCTGGCTCCGGGATGCACGTCGTGCCACGTTGAACCTTAATTCCCGGACCCCCAATTCCAGTGAGGGTCCGCGTTCGTAGCGTGTCACGGAGGCAGTGCTCCGCGATGCACTCCGTGACACGTTGCTCATTATTCCGGGAAAAATTCCCAGCAGTATAAATAGAACACTTAGGTTCATTTTTCAATATTCTGACTTGGTAGAGCAAGGACGTGGGTTACAGGCAGTTGAGGGACAAAAATATCAGGGTTTTTTTCTCTCTTTATTTCTTCTTTAATTCAATTGCTTGTATTATTAACACTCAATTTAAGATGTTTAATCCACAAATGAGTGGCTAATTCCTCTCCTTGCTGAGGTTATGACAATTGTGATGAAATTTGATTATTAAATATTTGGGTTTTCATCTTTTCTTCCATGTTGTTCTATTAATTCTTGTTCTTACTGCATTAATGTGTGGCCTACGTTAATGTATATCTAAAAAGTTCGATTTCACTCGAGAGATCAAGAAATTGGAAAGTTGTGAATTAATAGGATATGTTCTTTACTTGGTTTGGGAAAATTGAGTTTTGATTTGCTTTCAGGATAGAAATATACCTGAAAGTCGAATTAGTCAATTTAGGAACCGGAATTGTATGGCTAGAACATGAATTGCATTTGATCACAGAAATGTAGACGGATGGTTCATGATTCTTAAGTGAGGTTAAATACGAGAGTTTTAATCTCTTGGCAAATGTTCTTGGCTAGCAACTAGAGGAAAAGATTAACCAAATTATGATGATAATTAATTTCATTACATGTTCGTTTAACCTCAGCATGCTCTCATTCATAGTTCAGATTCAAAGTAGATAATTGTTCTTAGCTTTAGTATATAAAAATTATAAAACAAACTATCAAACTTTTGATTACACTGTTGTCTGCATTTTTAGAAGTAAAATATAGTACACTTGAGCAAATTGCACTTCATCCAAGTCTCTGAGGGATCGATACTTGGCTTACTAAAGCCACTTACTACTTGTTCGACCACGTGCACTTGCGTGTCATTTTATATACCCACAATCACGCGAACAAGTTTTTGGCGCCGTTGCCGGGGACTTGGCAATTGGTGAATTTGTTTTAAGTATTAATTTACTGTATTTTTATTTTCTTAGTGTTGACAACTTGGTCTTAGCCTGTATTTTGCAGACTTAATTACTGTTGAATACTGGCAAGAGACAAGGAGCTGGTGGAATCGTATATAGAGACAGAAAGGATATTTCACAGTAAACGAAGAGAAGCTCTACAAAGAAAGCTGCAGTTGCTCAGACAGACGATCATGGAGAAACAACAGAATCCACCGGTAGTACGGGCAGTGTTAGTGCCCGAAGAAGCAGCAGCTCGGCCGGTTCGCGAGGTGGCAATCCCACATGCCAATAATGTTACATCTAGTATTCGCAAACCTGAGCTGGGAGAGAGATTTGAACTTAAAAAGAATATGGTGCAATTATTGCCCACGAGCGGGCAGTTTACCGGTCTCCCTCATGAAAATCCACAGCAGCATCTCCAAAATTTTTGGAGATAAGTGACACTTACATCCCCGCTGGAGTGTCATCAGACTATGTCCGGCTTACATTGTTGCCATTCTCATTGTTGGGAGAAGCCAAGAGGTGGTTGAAAGCTGAGCCACCGAATTCTATTTCTACGTGGGATGATCTTGCACGGAAGTTTTTGATACGGTTTTTTCCCTCTGGTAAAACAGCAAGACTTAGAAGTCAGATTCTAAGTTTCAAACAGAGAGAGGGAGAAAATTTATATCAGGCCTGGGAGAGATTTAAATCCATGTTGCAGGATTGTCCTCATCATCATCAGTCCAATGATGTGCAGGTGCACACATTTATAGAGGGGTTGGAACTCCACACCAAAATATTGCTAGACTCAGCAGCTGGAGGGCAAGCATTGGAGAAAACTTATGAGGAGCTGTACACCTTGTTAAACCGTATTTCGCAGGGCAATCCAGAATGGAATGTTGATTCATCAAGAGGTGGGACAAGGAAAGCAGCAAGAGTGCTAGAAGTGGATGGGTTTACAGCTATCGCTGCACAGATAGCTGCATTGCAAAATCAACTTAACACCCACTTCAGCAACATGACATTGAACCAGCCTCAAGCCCCAGTTAATGCAGTACAGCAGATGTGGTGTGAAGTGTGTGGAAGCAGTGAGCACTCAGCTGAGTGTTGTGGAGCCAATCCAGACTCGGTAAACTTTGTGGGTAATGAACAAAGGAACCACCAACAGTATGGTAGTAGCTACAACTCCAATTGGAGGAATCATCCTAATTTCTCATGGGGTAGCAACAACCATCAGGGCCAAAGTTCGGGTCAGGGTGTGCAAAGGAACCAAGGAGGGCAGCAGAATTATCAAGCTCAATTCAGAAACAACAATGCACCTCCTCCACCACCATCACCCAGCATTGAGGAGATGTTCAAGACCATGATAGCTAACCAAGCTCAATTGCAGGCTGACTATGTGAAATTGGCAACCGAAGTGAAAAACAACCAGTTAGCTACCAAGGCACTTGAATATCAATTTGGGCAATTTGCTAGTGCCCAAAACACAAGGCCTAGAGGAGGACTGCCGAGCGACACGGATCCCAATCCCAAGCCGGTAAATGTAGTGACCACAAGGAGTGGTTTGCAGCTGAAAGAGGTGGAACCAGAAAGACCACCTCGGCAGTTGGGAGCAGCAGAAGTTGAGAGGGAGCACAGTACTGAAAGGGGGAAGACTAAAGATGCTGAATCAGAAAGACCTCCACCCCCGTTCCCTCAACGACTAAAGAAACACAAGGAGGAGGCGTGTTTCAAGAAATTCATGGAGGTGCTGAAACAGGTACATGTTAATTTACCTCTTGTTGATGTCTTGCAGGGAGTGCCGAAATATGCTAAATATATAAAGGACATCGTGGCAAACAAAAGTCGGTTGACTGAGTATGCTACGGTGGCTCTAACGGAGGAGTGCACCTCCCGGATTCAAAATAGACTGCCCACAAAGCTAAAAGACCCTGGGAGTTTTACTATCCAGATTACTATTGGGCAGAGCATCCGAGCTCGTGGATTGTGTGACTTGGGAGCGAGCATAAATTTGATGTCGTCTTCGGTATTCAGAAAGTTGAGCCTAGGGAGTCCTAGACCCACAACGGTAATCTTGAAGTTGGTGGATCGATCCTTAGCCAGACCGGATGGCATTGTTGACGACGTTCTGGTGCAAGTTGGCTCCCTAATTTTCCCGGTAGATTTTGTCGTGCTGGATTTTGAACCAGACGCGGAAGTCCCATTTATGTTGGGACGTCCTTTCTTGGCAACTGGGAAAGTACTAATTGACGTAGCTGCGGGGCAGCTAACAATGCGAGCACATGACAAGGTGGAGGTGTTCGATGTGTACAAGGAACCTAAGCTCCCAACGGTGCATGAAGAACTCTCGGTGATCAATGTGATTGATCAAGGTGATGATAAGCAGATGAAGGATTCCCGAGAGTTTATGGGAAAACCACCGGAGAGGTGTAAGCACTACTGGGGGGAGGACGGTGATCGAGAGAAATCGTCCATCACCCTAGCGGACAATTGAGTTTAACGACGTCGAGCCGCGACAGTAAACCAGGCGCTGCACGGGAGGCAACCCGTGAAAATTTTTTTCTTTCATTTTGTAAAGTGTAAATAGATTTTTCTTTTTCTTTTTCTTGATTTACTACAAAAAAATTTGTTTTAGTTTTTGTTTTATTTGTATTTAGAGTGAAACCTATAATTCTAACCAATTTTGTATAGTGAGATGAATTTCAGATCAAACGGAGAAAAATATGCACGGAATTGCGAAGGAAAAGTCGAGGTATGAAAAATTAATAAAAAGTGGCAGACAGTGAGCTGAGGCGACAGCTCCGTGTCACGGAGGTGGACCTACGCGTTACCTCTGTGACACGTTGAGGTACAATATGGATTTTTTTAAAAATTTCTAGAACAGTCTCGCGATGGCTCCATGTCACGGAGGCAGTGCACCGCGATGCAGTCCATGACACGTTGCCCTGTATATCGCGACGGGTCACACCGGGTCGCTGGGTGACCCGCGCGATTTCCTTACTTTTTAACCACGAAAACCCTCCCTTTTCCCTCATTTTTTAATCCCTCCGCGACCAAACCCCCCAAAACCCATCCCCTATCAACGTGACACAGAGTAAGGCAAGAAATTCAACGATTCTTCTTCGATTCTTCAAAGACAAGGTATGTTCTTCGATTCCCTCTCAAATTCTTGTCGATATTCTTCGATTTTGAGCATGGGAGGTGAACTAAATTGCCCTATGTAGTAATTAATCATGAATTCGAGTTAATTGTTGTTGATGAATGTTCGGAATGTCGTTATGATTGCTTGAACTTGTCGATTGCATAACTTAATCGAATTTGATTGATAATCTCAATTCTAGGGCTTGTATGTTGAATTTGAAGTTGAAAATGTATTGAAATTGTGAATTTTATGCCGGGATGGATGTGTTGAATGAGATGAGTCGATGTACAAATTGTTAGAATGTTAATAGAACGACGGATTCTCAGGTTGGGGGAAGTGTTGAAATTTGTAAGAATTGGTTGGTTGTATAGGTTCATGTAGATAAATTTTTGTTGTTGATTTCGTTTCTTTGTTTTTCGTTGCTAAGTGTGATGGGTAAAATGTTAGCGATGGTAGTGATTGTGATTAGTTGTATGAAGTCTGAGTAGTACGCAGAAGTTACACCATCGAATTTTTCGAACGCAGTAAGCATGTTTGTATAGTTGTTTATTGTGTGTAAATAAAGATAATCTTGCCGTAGTGTTGTAACTGTAGCTAAGGACTAAGTGTGGGGTAACCTAGCATAACCCGACCTTAGCCGAAGTTAATATCCGTGAGCTTAACATTGATCTTGTTTACTTGGGTTGACAGGTGAAATGGCAAGCCAGCAAGATAAAGGAAAAGGCACATCAACTTCAGGCGCCGGAAGGAAATGAATCAGACTGGGCACAGTAGTCCCAGCTGCACCAGCAGTTCCACGCGGCCAGCGCCGCCAATACGGAACGAGATGGGTGACCGATGAGGGGAAAAAGTGGTACGCGAAGCACAAAGAAAACAAATATTTCCCCGAGGAGCACATAGCACGAGAACCATTGGCACAGGAGTTCCCTAGAATGGTCCACCGGATCGAGGCAGCTGGGCTCACGTTCATCTTTGAAGAGCCCAAGGAATGCAATCTGCACTTGGTTCGGGAGTTCTATGCCAGTTGGAACCCGACGATCAGAAGTCACACCATCAAGATCAAAGGGCAAATAGTCACCTTGGAGCCCCACCACCTTAATTCCATCATAGGAGCGCGGGACACAGACGCCCATGTACTCCGACAGCTGAACATTACCCCACCGTATGCGGACATCAGACGCACGTTGTGTGGGACCCGATCAACAACAAGATGGAGCAGACAAAAAAAGAGAGGCTACCACCAGACTTTGCCCTATTCACAGATGAACAGGGAAGACCGAATCTGGCTGAAGATAGTCTGCTCATGCCTAATCCTGGGGGTACATATGACAGATGTAACCCAGGATCGTGTATGCCTGGTGTACGCCCTGATGAAAGGGCTGGAGATCAATGTAGGGGCGGTAATTATCTCCGCCATGAAGAGAGCCTGGTTGCACCAGGGGCATAGGTATGGCTTTGGTGGACTACTGACCACCTTCCTCAGGGGCCTCGATGTTGAGGAGGAGGCCCTTGACTATATCCCGCAGTTGGAGCGGCGGGCCTTAGACGTTACTAAAACTAAGGCTCCCGACACCACCCATGGGCCGGTGCTTACACTTGGTGAGCGACATGCTCGTGACGACCAGTATATGGCTCGGATGTATGGGATGCAGATGCTCCAGCTGAGGATAGGCGGGAGGCCGGCGACAGAGGAGGAGCTATGGCAGCTCGAGCTAGACTACCCCTTCGGCGAAAACACCAGGGCTCTATGCCGAGTGGGGCCAGCATTTGTAGAGCCCACAGACGATGATGTCCCCACAGACGAGGAGACACGTCGGGAGGACTCCGATGTGCACTCCGATGATGACGACGGAGGCGACTCGGACATGGCAGATGAAGCAGCAGCACCCGACGAAGAAGTGGAATACTTTGACTGATCAAGGAGTTCCACCACCCGATTTTGTGCTATTTTAATTTTTGTGAACACTGGGGACAGTGTTCGAACTAAGTGTGGGGTGGGAGTAGTTAGGTGCTGGGCTGGGCTTTTTTGTTTGTATGCTCTCTTTTGTTGTCATGTATGTTGTTTGTCCCTGTGAGTGTGAATTGTTAAGTTGTTTTGTATTTGTAAATGTTTGTTAAATTGATGTGTGTTGCTGAAGGTTGCTAGCTGATTCTGATTCTGTACATATTTTTGTTATCGAAATGATCGATATTTTTAAAAAATTTAAAAAAAAAATATTTTCTACATAATTTTTCTATCGAAATGATCGATATTTTCAACATTTTTTAATTCTTGGGTTTCTCGGCGTTTGTTTTCGGTTCTTTTACCGAGAATGGTCCCATTGAACCGAAGTCATAGTTAGTGACCGTTCCCTATGATGGATGGATGACGACCGTCTTAAGGGAAATGTAGTCGTTAGGAGTAGATTTTTTCAATTATTTTTCAATTTTTCAGTTTTTTTTTCTTTGGTGGATTGCATCCCGGAACCTGTAGTTACTGGATGGTTTCGAAATTCTGGTTGCGTGTTGTACATGATATTTAAAATGCAAAGGTGATTCATATGAAAGCATGCAACTTTGTAAATATGTTGAGATACCTAGGTTGTAGAGTTCGATTCATTGTGATTGAGGCTTAATGTTTGAATTCCTGTAATTAGCTTATTGAAGAGTCTGTGAATACATCTTGAATCGAGCATGTGCAAAAAGTGTGAAGTGAGGTGTTGATATTCCATGCTATTGTGAAGTGTCTAGAACTTGCCTGGTGTGTGTACAAAACGAAATGAAGGAGGTGTATTGTAGGAAAGGATGTAGGCATTTCTTTGTTTTAACCGAGAGTTTCTATTTTTCCTTGTCGTACACACCTTGATTGTATACCCTAGTCAGCCCGTTGAGCCTTTAGCCTATTATTTTTTCTTTTGTCAAAAAGTGTAAACCGAGCTGAATTCCTTCTTTTCATTAGCCGTAAAGTCTATACAAAACTCTTAAGCGCTTAAGAAGAGAAAATCATTTTCCCAAAGTGTCAAAGAGTGAGAATGGTGAAAAGAAAAAGAAAAGCAGAGCGATAGAAGAAAAGAAAAGGTTGAAGGTGCACTTGCTATAAATAAACGATAATGAAGGTGCATATATAATCTTTGTTGTTGTGTCAAGTGTGCTTAATGCAATGGGCCATACTAAAGAAAATCATCAAGAATGGGATGATGCAAAAAAAAAAAGAAACAATGTCCATGAGTTGATGGGATGTGTTGAAAAGGCACTTAAGGATGCGAGTGGCTATTATTGGCTAATCCAATATTTACTAGTTCCGTAGCTTCCATTACAACCCGTTAAAGTCCTACGTGATCTTACATCGCACTTCTTTATATTGGTGAAGTAATACACTAAGGGAAAGCTTATGGGTCATGACATGATGCATGTGAATTCTTTTGGGAGAGAGAGCGAAATTGTTTTTACATGCCCCTGCTTGAATGTTTGTGAGTCATATGAGCAAAAAGGGGAAGATTCTCTTGTGTTGTGAGGGCACATGCTTGATGAAAGATTAATTTTCGTGTCGGATATCTTGATCAGCTAATTTGCATGAGTTTGCCAATATCGAGAGTCGATTCTTAAAGTCTAGGAGGTCTTAATGTATTGAAGGTCATTGCATTGATAAGACCATGCATGTTTCTTGATGATTTGCTGTATTGAATAATCGGTATGACCATAGCCTAAATTGTCGAACCGAAGTAGCGAGGTTGGGATGTAAATTGCATGAAGTGTAGGATTGTTGTTCGAGGACGAACAAGGATTTAAGTGTGGGGTAAGTGATCTTGGGAAAATTTATATGCCCAAGTGATACTCAAAAGTACCATTTTAGCCTTGTCTATCTATCAATGTGTATACATTCTCATGTAATTGGTAATAAAATGTGAATTTATACTAACCAGCATGATTAGCATTGTTTTGCAGGTAAAATGTGATTTCGGGAAGCTTAAATGCATGTTGGATGATATCGGAGTTGGACTTGGATGCGAGCAAGGGAAAAGGAAGTGGACAACATGAAATAAAGGGGCTCCGCGATGGAGCCGTGTCACGCTGCCATTGCGGAGGCATTCTACCTGGATAGGGAAAATTCGCCCAAATTCCAGAGAGGGTCCGCATTTGCTCCGTGGCACGGAGGCCTGGCTCCGCGATGCATGCCGTGCCACGTTGAGCCTTAATTCCTGGACCCCCAATTCCAGTGAGGGTCCGCGTTCGTAGCGTGTCACGGAGGCAGTGCTCCGCGATGCACTCCGTGACACGTTGCTAGTTATTCCGGGAAAAATACCCAGCAGTATAAATAGAACACTTAGGTTCATTTTTCAATATTCTGACTTGGTGGAGCAAGGACGTGGGTTACAGGCAGTTGAGGGACAAAAATATCAGGGTTTTTTCTCTCTTTCTTTCTTCTTTAATTCAATTGCTTGTATTATTAACACTCAATTTAAGATGTTTAATCCACAAATGAGTGGCTAATTCCTCTCCTTGCTGAGGTTATGAACAATTGTGATGAAATTTGATCATTAATTATTTGGGTTTTCATCTTTTCATCCATGTTGTTCTATTAATTCTTGTTCTTACTGCATTAATGTGTGGCCTACGTTAATGTACATCTAAAAAGTCCGGTTTCACTCGAGAGAGCAAGAAATTGGAAAGTTTTGAATTAATAGGATATGTTCTTTACTTGGTTTAGGAAAATTGAGTTTTGATTTGCTTTCAGGATAGAAATATACCTGAAAGTCGTATTAGTCAATTTAGGAACCGGAATTGTATGGCTAGAACATGAATTGCATTTGATCACAGAAATGTAGACGGATGGTTCATGATTCTTAAGTGAGGTTAAATACGAGAGTTTTGATCTCTTGGCAAATGTTCTTGGCTAGTAACTGGAGGAAAAGATTAACCAAATTATGATGATAATTAATTTCATTACATGCTCGTTTAACCTCAGCATGCTCTCATTCATAGTTCAGATTCAAAGTAGATAATTGTTCTTAGCTTTAGTATAAAAATTATAAAACAAATTATCAAACTTTTGGTTACACTGTTGTCTGCATTTTTAGAAGTAAAATATAGTACACTTGAGCAAATTGCACTTCATCCAAGTCTCTGAGGGATTGATACTTGGCTTACTAAAGCCACTTACTACTTGTTCGACCACGTGCACTTGCATGTCGTTTTATATACCCACAATCACGCGAACAGGTTTCATAATAAATATGGTCCTAAGTAACTAGAGATCGTGAAGATGAACCCATAAATAACATAAAATGGAATAGGAGGGAGGATTTCGTAAAGATTAGAATAATTGTTTGATACCAGTGCAGTTCTAGGAAGGGGAATTAAGCCTCATACTTTTATTGGTCGGTAAATCAAAATCGTGGATACAGGGTTAAGATTAACATCTTGGGTATTGATAAATTGACCTATACAATTGAATGGTCTTCATATCATGACTGTGTGAGCAATTGTATTGATTTAATTCTTGTTGTCGAATGTATGTTGTTAAGTAGATTGAATTGTGAGATACTATTCTTGAACTATGGGTGGAGTACGTGGCAACTGGTTGAGGGTATGCTAGAACATGTTGAGATAGATGGATAATACATTCTTACCCTAAGATTAGTAGCTCGTGCCTGAGGTGAACATCCGGGCGAACAGTATGGTATGAGTACACAAACATGTATGATATGATGTTCATATGGCTAGGTGTATAGGTAAGAGTACACAGACTGATATGATATGATGTTCATATGGCTGGGTGTACTCTACAGCTGGGGTTTAGGTAAGAGTACGTAGACATGTATGATATGATATTCATACGACTAGAAGTATAGGTAAGAGTACACAAAGAGGTATAATATGGTATTTATACAACTGAGTGTACAATAATTGATACTCAAACAATGATAAGAAGTACTAAATGTGAGATAAATAATAACTAAATATATGCTTTTAGGCCGAACACTATCACTATATACTTAGACTTTAGTTCGTCCTCGAGCAACAATTTAAACCAATCTCAATAAATCAATCTCACGAACATCATTACTTTGGTTGTTACCAACAATTAGCTAGGCTCTATAGTAACTCAAACAATCAAATGTACATTTCCTAATCATCATGCAAGATATAAAAGTAAACAACAAACTTCTTACCTCCTAATATTAGAGACGGACTCTAACTCATCAAGTTTATGCTTGCTCACCTACTCTATCAAACAAAGTTAATAACATCATCGATGTATCATGAAACAAATGCATGCCCTCGAAAAGAAGAAATAGTCCATATATTCAAATCAATGAATCAAATATAAATTAAGAAAATTTTAAGGGGGGGCATGTTAGGCATGATTGGCTCTCTAGGCGTACTATAGAAAGGTAGCTACTATGAGCTTAGATTGGAAATGATACAGCGGAGGAACAAGTGGCCACCACCAGAGGACTATACAATTGTTACACTTGAAAATGGGATTCCTCAAAAGTTACCATCACTAACTTTAGGGAGTTTCTACCTTTGCTATTTTAGTCAATTCCTGAGATAACCAATGCTAGTAGCATGGAGGAGGAGATCCTGCTGAAGACTATGTATGATGAAGGGAAAGCCATGAGGAGATTACAATTCTCAAATATTGATAAGCAGGAAGCTAAAATACCACAAGACACTAAGCAGAGGAATAGAAACAAAGGTGAGACTGTTTCCTTTGTTCCACTGATTTTGAAAAATGGAGTGGTAATCGTCTCCATTGAGGAGAAAAATATTCAACAACATATGAGAAATTGGGAATATACTTTGATTGGATATGTTGTATGTGATGTTTTGTATGAGAAGAAAAAGGAGGCCTATGTGTCGGGGTGTGGAATTTCGTTCCCAAACCCAAAATTCTGTTGCATGACGACGGGTACTATATATTCAAGTTCTAGAATACCAAGAACAAAGACCTAATTCTGAACTCTGGACCTTTCTATCATAAGAATCGACCCCTCATACTAAAGCAATGAGAACAGGCTTTTGATTTTAGGTAAGATATTTTGAGTATGATTCCACTTTGAGTAAAATTTTTGAGATTGCTGATGGGATATTGGTCTGTAGAAGCTATAAGTAAGATAACTAGTGCAATGGGTCAGCCATTGAATAGTGATAAGATTATAGCTGCTTCAAATAATATATCATATGCTCGAATACTCATTGAGCTTGATGTATCACAGCCTCTTATGGAATCACTACAAAGTGAGACCCCGACAGGCCCCTAGATGCAGGTTATTGATTATGATTGGTGGCAAAAATTTTGTAATGACTGTCTTATGTATGGATATGATACTGAGGAGTGTTGGTACAAAGTGAAGGAGAAAATGTGCCAAAGTGAGATAACGACTGCACCAACTCCAAAAGGGGAAAGTAGAAATAGGAAGAATAAAAAATTTATACAAGTCTGGGTGGCCAAAGATTCTACCGTCTTGAGGTAGACTGTGGAAAGGCGGGCTCATGAATCCCTGGCTAGAGGAAAGGATATTCAGGGGACCAAGAATAAAGGTCTAGACCTATTTATCCCATTGATTGTTTGGAGGGTTATGATAGAAAGGTTGATGATGAGAAGAAGAATGGGCAAAGATAGCTCTGGCAGTTCAATGCCATTGACCCCACCATCATCATCTTTACATGGAAAATAAGGAGTATAAATCAGACCCAAAAATAGAAGGAGATAAAACTCTTTCTTTCTAGAAATAAAATAGAGGTATTTGGTTGTTTCAAATAAGAGTAAAGGAGGCTAAAGCTAGCATGGTACTCCAGCAGATAGCAAGGGGATGGAATGTATGTACTAACTACACCAGGACTTATAATGGAAGGATCTGGCTCCTATGGAAGAGACATTTGAAGCTAACTGTTCTGAATGTAAGGGAACAGTTTATACATTATTTAGTAGAAGATCCTGGATCTCACACTAGAATCTATCTTGCTACTGTGTATGCTATGAATGAAGTGCTAAAGAGGTATTATGGAATGAAATTTCTCAAATTATACTGAATGCACAATGTCTATGGTTAGTAATTGGAGATTTTACTAGTGTGATGACCTTGAAGAATAGGATTGGATTACAGGTTACGTCACCTAAGGTACATAGGTTTCGTGAAATGATTGATAGTATGCAACTTACACCCCTTAGGTCTACAGGATGGCATTTTACCTGGAGTAATAAGCAGGCTTTCCAGAATAGAATCTATCACAAAATAGACTGGGTGCTAGAAGATTTTAACTGGATTCAAACATATGGCCATGTGGAGGCTGAATTTTTCAATCCATCCATGTCAAATCACTCTCCTATACTAGTCAATTGTGGAAAACAAATTTTTTTGCATCTAAGATCTTTTAGATTTTTTCCAAATGTGATGGACCATCCAGAATTTCCAAGCATTTTGCATGAGGTATGGTCATAGATTGGGGAATAAAATATAAAGGGTTATGGATGAAACTTAAGTGTCTAAGGTTGATATTAAAAAATGTTAACACCTATATGGAATCTTATAAGCAGAAATTCTCTAGCTAGGGAGAAGCTTGATATCATCCAAGGACAATTACATAGTCAACTGTTCTGCCAAGACCGATTTGAACAGGAGAAAGAACTGCTATTAGAGATTGACAAATGGAGCAAAGTGGAGGAATAAGCACTAAGACACAAAGCCAGAGTCAACTGGATTGAATATGAAAATGCAAATACCAAGTACTTCAATGCTCAGTGGAAGATAAGAATAAGTCATAATACTATTAATTCCATCTATACTGAAACTGGGATTAAGATTACAAATTCAGGGCTAATGGGACAGTGTGTGACTGTACTTCCTACTTTTTACTCTATAACTGTGAGGAAAAGGAGATACCTCAATGTTCAAGAATAGAGGGAATTGATCAGGGATATTTTAAAGAAGGAAATATTAGAAGCCATAAAAACATGGTAAAATACAAAGCACCAGAAATAGATGGTTTCCCTATAGAGTTCTTTACTAAGAGCTGGATACTATGAAAAAAGAGATGAACTGATATTGTGTTGCCTACTAGAAATATTACTGCGATTACTTTAGTGCCTAAAGTGAATTCACCTACTAAAATTAAAGACTATAGGCCAATTTCTTGATACACTGCTTTGAATAAAATTATCTCCAAAGTCATCAGTAGAAGGCTGAAGCCATTTATTGCTATTTTTAGTTGGTTGTTGCCAGTCTATTTTTGGAGAAGGAAGAAGCATTATTAATAAATATTCTTTAGCCATGAGTTATTTAATAACTATACTAGGAAGGGAATCTCTCCTAGGTGTGTATTGAAGGTTGATCTTAGAAAAGCTTATGATACGGTCGAATGGGAATTTTTAAAGCAGTTGCTAGTGGACTTGGGCTTTCCTACTATATTTATCTCTTGGATCATGAATTGTGTATCCCCTGTGTCCTATTCCTTTTTGTTGAATCGAGGACTCACAAGACCTTTCAAAGTTAGAAGGGGAATTAGTCAAGGAGATCCTTATCTCCTACCTCTTTGTGTTGGCCATGGAGTACTTGGGAAGAGAATTACACAACCTCACTGGCAATAGGGATTTTAATTTCCACACAAGATGCAGGAAGCTAGAGAGTATATATATTTGCTTTACGGATGACCTGCTAATGTATTACAGGGCAGACATGATTTCTATAAAGTTGTTGAATGCTACTTTCACAAAATTCTCTATGGCCTCTCGTCTTCAAGAAAACTTAGATAAAAGTTCCTTGTATATAGCAGGTGCATCTGAGTAGGTCAAGCAGGAGGTCTTATAAGAATTGGGATATATTGAAGGGTCTCTACCATTCAGATATATGAGAGTTCCCCTAGCTTCTAGGAAGCTAAGTGTCCATTATTTCCTCTCACTGATTGAGAAGATAACTTCTAGAGTCACTTTCTAGTACGCAAAGTTACTAACTAATGCAGGTAGAGTACAATTGATGAAGGCAATCATATTTGGAGTGCAAGTTTACTGGGAATAGGTCTTCATTTAAGTACTGAAAGAAATTGAATGGATCTACAGAACCTTCATTTGGACAGGGTCAGTCACTTTTTCAAAGAAAGCATTGGTTTCCTGGAATACCATATGCAAGCCTTCATCTGCTGATGGGTTGAATGTAATCAATCTCTATACTTGGAAGAAAGCAACAATGTTAAAACACCTGTAGGATATAGATAGAAAGAAGGATTTTTTATGGATCCAATGGGTGCATAAAAATTATATAAAGGGTACAGAGTTGGAAATTAACCTAATACCTATGAATGCATCACGGGTAATTAGGAAAATAGTGACAGCAAGAGACTTGATACTCCAAGGACAAAATGAAATAGGACAGTTGTATGATGCTTTGAAGGTGGCTCAGAAAGGAGGCAAATTTGCAATTAAGCAGATGTACATTTCCCTCTTGCCGCAGTATCCAAAAGTTGAATGAAAGAGCCTTGTATTGCAACATGCTATCTATCCAAGGAATTAATTTATGTTATGGCTTGCCATTCCCCAGAGGCTAGCAACTGTGGATAGGCTACTGAATTTTGACATTCAAGTAGCTCCTGATTGTGCATTTTGTGGAAACAAAGCTCTGGAGATGTTTCAACATTTGTTCTTTGATTATCATATTACTTAACACTTATGGTAAAGATTGTGTGGTTTGCTGGGCTATCACGGGATAATGCAAGGCTGGAAAATTGATATGAAGTGGACCTGCTTACTAGATAAGAAGAACTCAGCAATAGCTGAGGTAGTTAGCTGCTTGTTTGCTATGATGGTGAATGTGATATGGAGAGAAAGGAACCAACTCAGATTTCAACAAAGAAGATCCAACATCGAGCAGTTGGTAAAAGAGGTGGTGCTACATATATGCATCAGAGGATAAACCAGAGCCACATGGAAGAATTTTTCTAGCAGCTAAACAATTATTCTTGATTATAGTCTATATTAGCATTATAGTTTTGTAATAGTTTGATATTTTCTTGTTTGAAGCTTCGATAGGAATTGTATAAATAGTTGAGGGTAGTAGTTAGTCCAAAACACTACTCAGTTTGATTGTATAGAATTTTAAATGAAATGAAAGGCCTACAATTTACATTAAAAAAAAGTTGTTCCAATATATTATGTAAGTATGTATGTATAAGGACTTAGCATCCAAGGTCAACTCTAGCACTTAAAAATGAATTACATGTATACACAGAACCATAAGCTTACCTATTATATACATCTCTACTAATTAAATATACTTGAATAGAGTTAAATTGGACTTTAACAGTTGTAATGTTGGTTAAGGAATGATTAGGACTAGTATATAATAGTGACTTACACTTTCCTAAGCATTTTGCACTTTTAGACTTCATCATCCATTATTTTCATCTCTTCACTTTATTTTTCAGACCCTATTCATCAATTATTTTTCAGAAGTATTTTTCTCATATCAAGAGCGTTTCAATCATTTCTTTTTCTCAAAAATTATTCATTTTTCTTTTCATGTCACATTTTTCTAAGAGGGCCTATTCCTCACAAGTAACTATCATTGGTCATCATCCTATACTTGGCCATCCCTTTTTTTATATTTAATATTTTTATCAAAGTCCTATAAAAACTAAATATTCAATAAACAGGTCAAGGTAAATATATGGCTACCAAATAAAAGGCTACAGGTTCGCAACGGGCTAACTAATGATAACAATATCTGAAAAGGCTAAAACTCATGAACATATCAAAGAATGCCTATTATTTCTCTGAATGAAGCAATACTTATTATTTTGCCTCATCAACATACAGGGCAACTTCTAAACTATGATGTGAAATATGGAATACATACAAGAAATTCTCATCTCTCATGACACAAGTTTCGAACAAAACAGATCAATATACTTTTCACGACCCAAATGGCCATGATTGACACCCATACAAACCTCCCAGTGGGCAAACCATTTCCTAATTACCTAAAACCATCAACATTTAATAGGAATAAAACATATTATGAAATTGATTAATGGAAAATCACTATAAATAAAGGAACCAAAAATAATTCATTGTTACTTTAGAGGTGAGGGCGAGATAAGCTGTTGGGATCGAGTTCTGCACTCAAAAAAAGTGCAAGAGCAGCGTCAATGCAAACACGGTGTTATTGACATCATCGGCCAACCTTAAATAATAACACACACACACACACACACACACACACATATATATATGAAACAACAAAATGTGAATACCTCATAACACCATTTCAATAGACAATACTCACTTAGAAGTTAAATCTGTGTAGGGTGCTAGTCGACCTCCTCACTGGATTGGGCCTCGCTGCAGTCGTTACTTGACCGCTGCCACGGCCTCACCACAGTGGAATAGGTCCCGCTACAGCAGTACTACCTTAGTAGTAGCTCGACTTAGATGCGCACACACCATTCTCTTAACTTTTTTCAACATACTATTCATTATGACCATCTACGTTATTCATAGTCATTAAAAAACAATCAACACATCATAACCACAAGGAATATAGAATGAATCATTCATAAAAGTTTTCACGACTCATCACGAGTCCGTATTTAACTTCATCTGACCATCAAATCATTACAAACACACTAACAATTTAAATGCGCAAAATACAAGACCATAAGTTCAGCTCATACATGTCCTCACATTCTCAGACCGATCTTAGTTCTTACATTCAGTCAATTAATACAATAAATGGTGATATTCCAGGCACACGTCTTCGTCATACCACCATGAACACTCAATCACTGAACATCGATTTACACACATGAAAGAGGGTCTTATTTTTGCCCTTTCATTCATGACCTGCAGGGGACCCTAGAAATCCATATACTATACCGGCATGGTACTCGCTCCCACTCATGTGCTCATCCGGATGCTCCCCTCAAACACGATCCATATAACCATTATTTCTCATTCAGATGCTCCCCTCGGGCACGAGCTACTCATCTCAGGACATTCATGTTATCCACTATCACTCACACATCTCAGTATTTTACCACTCAATCAGTTTATTGATCCTGGGAAGGCCTCATCTTACCTTCCTCAACGTGATTACTCCCATAATTCATGAATCACGTTTTAACAATACAGATGAATATAAACAACCTTTTAGCATCCAACTTCCATATTGCATAAATAATGATATCATAGCTAATTGTTCAATGATAGAATTCAATAAAAAACTGCATCTACAAGCAATGTCTGGAGACTAATTCACATAAAATCATTCCATACACATATGTTATTATCCAAAGTTTATCTCCTATTAAATCATAACCTACCTCAAATGAAGACGGAAAATCTCAAGTTACTCTGTTGGAGCGTTGCCTTTCCTCAGCTCTTCCAAAAGTTCAAAATCTAGAACAAAAGATTAACGAAGAATCAACCAACTATTTTAGGAAACAAGAGTTTTGAAAATTCAACCTTGTCCTCATTTTACCCGCTTCATGGCGTTCTAATCATTACCTTTGAGTAATTCATCCCACTCAAATCCTACCATGATTACTCAACCCTAATTCATGTGGTTTTTACTCCCCAAACCCTCTTTCAAGCAGTTTTAACACTAAGTTCTCCACTTCTATCAAACTCTAGGTCTCCAATTCTAGGAATGATGAACTAGCACCATCCCCTTCACCCTAGAGAGCAACAATTACATACTTACAGACCTAGGAATCAATCAACCATCAATACCCAATCAATTTCCCCTACTCTGATTGTTCTAGGATTTTTCAGCCTAAAATGTTTGCCATAACAGGTTTCCTTATTGATTCTACAGGGTTAGGAAATCAAAATAAAGAGAATAGACTAAGATTCTTACCTTTGAGAAGTAAAACCTACTCTACACTTGGGAAATTCTCTCTTAGTTCTCACAGTTCATTTTTGAAATAATGGGATAAACGTCTTGAAATACCACTTAAAATTTACTTATTGGTTCCCATCATCCACTACAGTGGTCACGTTTACACCGTAGTAGATCTGCTATGGTGCCCAAAACACTGTCACAACGGATCTAACAGTATATTTCCCGATCTGTTAAAGTGGAACTCTGATCGTGGTAACAGTCTCGCTGCAGTAGTTATCCCTCCGCTTCAGTGGTCCCCTATAGCCAGTAGCTCACAATTCTTTCACAAGGACCATTTTCCAGCTTCAAAATCTCACCAACATCTACTCAACACCTTCTCACCAGCACTAAGGCTAGAGAGGGGTGTTCAGTCTCATTTTTCCCCTATAATGATCAATTGGTCATTACATCAGATGCCAATTAAAATATCTTCCATCCTTAAATAGCCTATGAAAGCAAGGAAGAGGACATACCAGATTCTACAAACAGTTATGGATATTCGTTCTGTAGGTCGGCCTCGGTCACCTAAGTGGCTTCTTCTATGGGATGATTCTCCCTCTGGACCATTACCATTGCAATCTCCTTTAATCTCAACTTGTGGACCTCTCTATCTACTATAGCCATGGCTCCTACTCATTGGACAAATTCTCATCCAAGAAACACCGAGTCCCATTTGATTATGTATGATCCATCCTCATGGTATTTCTTCAACATGGAAACATGGAAGGTTGGATGTATGCCTGACAGTCTTGGAGGCAATGTTAATTCATAAGCTACTTTCCCCACAAGTTGGAGAATCGTGAATGACCGAATTTATCTTGGGCTAAGTTTGCCCCGCAACACTTTCTCTCCTACCATGAACTCCATGACCCTCACCTTTTCTATCTACATATTTCTTCTACCTTCATTGAGCAGCTAACAGATGTTCTTGAATCACTCGAACTTTTTCCAAAGATTCACTAAGAAAGTCAGTACCCAAGGCCTCACCTTAAATACATTGAACCATCTGATTTGAGACTTGCATTTTCTCCCATATAGAGCTTCAAATGGCGCCATGCCAGTACTTGAATGATAACTATTATTGTAAGAAAACTCTTCCAAAGGTAAAAATTTATCCCAATGGCCACAAAAATCAATCACGCAGGCCCAAAGCATGTGCTCTAACACCTGAATTGTCCTTTCCAACTGCCTGTCTATTTGCGAATGGAAGTTTGTGCTCAAGTCTAACCTAGTACCTAGATCTTCCTGCAAAGTCCTCTAGAAATGAGAGGTGAATTGCATACCCCTATCTGTCATGATCGAATTGCCACCCTATGCAACCGAATCACCTAATTTACATATAGCTTGGCCAGTATCTCAGCATTATAAGTCACCTGAACATGTAAAAACTGGGAAGACTTAGTCAGTCTATCAACAATGAGCCAAATGGAATCAAACTTTTTAATGCCTTTGAAAGACTAACCAAGAAGTCCATCACTATCCGCTCCCATTTCCACTTTGGGATAGGCATCCTTTGAAGGCTTCTCGTGCTTGTACTTCACTTGTTGGCAGTTCAAACACTGGGCGACATAATCAACAATGTCCCTCTTCATCTTGCCCCACTAATAATGTCGTTTCAGGTTATGATACATTTTAGTAACCCCAGAATGGATAGAGTACCTTGAGTTGTGAGCTTTTGACAGGATGGTTTTAATCATCTCATCAACCTGGGGAACACACACACGTCCCTTTATTCTTAGGACCCCATTGTCATCTAGCACTACTTCCTTAGCTTCTTCTTGTAAGACCTTGTCTCGAATCTTACTTAGGTTTTCATCCTCAAACTGCCTGGCTTTTACCTCTTCTAACAATGATGACTTAGCCTCCATGTTAGATAGTATCCCACCTATTTCTATCAATGAAATTCCCATTAGTTTTTTCGCTAGTGTCTGGACTTCTCTGGAAATTGGCCGCCAGGTAGCTTCCAAACAAGCTAGACTGTCCATACTCACTACTTTTCGGCTCAAGGCATCTTCCACCATGTTTACCTTTCCGGGGTGATACAGGATCGTAACATCATAATTTTAAGCAGTTCCATCCATCTTAGCGTCTCAAATTAAGATCTTTCTGGGAGAACACATACTGCAACCTACGATGGTCTATGAACACCTTACAACGAGCCTCATACAAGTAATACCTCCAAATTTTTAGGGCAAACACCACCGCTGCCAACTCCAGGTCATGTGTGGGGTGATTCTTCTCATGCACCTTCAACTGTCTTGATGCATAAGCAATGACCTGTCTTTCTTATATTAACACAGCACCTAACCTAGACCATGAAGCATCATAATAAACTACAAAATCTTTACCTTCCACCGATAATGCTATGATTGGTGTTGTGGTTAGTAGGATTTTGAGCTTCTAAAAACTCTTTTCACATTCCTTGGACCATTGAAAAAGCACATACTTCTAAGTCAACCTTGTCAACACTGAGGCAATGGATGCAAATCCCTTAACAAACCAGCAGTAGTAATTGGCCAACCCCACGAAACTTTGAATTTCTTATACTGTAGTAGGCCTGGACCAATTTCAGACTGCCTCCACCTTTTGTGGATCCACTTTAATCCCCTCTTTGGAGACTACATGTCCTGGAAATGATACCAACACCAGCCAAAATTCGTATTTGGTGAACTTGGAGTATAATTGTTTCTCCTTCAACAACCCTATCACAATCCTTAGATGATTCTCATGTTCCTACTTAGTCTCAGAGTATAAAAAGATATCATTAATGAACACGATTACAAATAAATCTAGATAAGATTTGAATATACCATTCATCAAGCTCATAAACGTTGCTGGAGTTTAAGTGAGTCTGAGGAAATGACTAGGAACTCATAATGTCCATGCCTAGTTTGAAAAACTATCTTGGGAATATCCTCAATATGAATTTCAACTGATGATAGCCCAATCTTAGGTCAATCTTGGAGAACATTGTTGCCCCTATAACTTGTCAAATAGGTCATCTATTCGAGGAATAAGGTATTTATTTCAGGTGGTTACCTTATTCAGCTGATGGTAAGCAATGCACATCCGCATACCATCCTTGTTTTTCACAAACAAGAGCAGGGCATCCCACAAAGAGACACTTGGCCTAATAAATCCCTTACTAAGCAGTTCCTGCAACTGGTCCTTCAATTCTCTCAACTTAGCTGGTGCCATTCTGTACAGCGGTATAGAAATAGGTCAGGTCCCTAGCTCTAAATCTATGCAGAAGTCAATATTGCGGTCTGGCAGCAGGCCAAGCATATTTTCAAGAAATACCTCTAAGAATTCACAAACTACCAGGACTGACTCTATGGAAGGACCCTTTGAACTGGTATTCTGAATATAAGCTAAAAATGTTGAACACCCCCGCGCTATCAATTTTTTCAAGCACAAATATAATAGATGAATTTCTTAGAAACAAAGCTACAATTTCCTTTCCACTCCAACTCGGATGGCCCTGGGCCTGATATGACTATCTTAGCATGGCAATCTAGAATAGCTTGGTACGAGACAACCAGCTCATTCCCAAAATTACATCAAAATCTACCATGTTTAAGATCACCAAATCTACCCGAGTATCACAACCCATGAAGTCAATAATACAAGAACAACAGACCCTATTAACCACCACAGAATCCCCAATAGGACTAGACATATGGATAGGAGTATCAAGTACATCACAAGCAAGATTCAATCCCAATGCAAAAAAAGCAGACACATAGGAAAAAGTAGAAACATGATCAAATAAAGTCGTAGTCATTTTATCGCATATGAAAATCATACCTATGATAATAGCGCTGAAAGCATCTACCTCGGGCCTACCAGAAAATGCATAGAAGTGGGTCTAATTACCTACCTGAGACCCACCACTATTGGGTTGTACAACCCATTTACCAGAATTATTGCCACTCTTTCTAACCTAGGCACCTCCTCTACCCGACTGGGTTCCACCTCTAACCGCTAGATGATTGCCCCTCCCTAGTTGTGGGCAATCCCTGTTGAACGCACTTCGTTCTCTCTCGGCAGGGCCGGAGCTCCAGGATTTGGGTGTGAAATAATCTGCCCACCTTGACCAAACTTGGGGTACCATCTGCTGATATGGTCGTACTCCGCCGCACTCACGGCACACCTTCTCAATCTCTAGTCTCTGAGTCGGAATAGAGGAAATAGGGCAAGCTCCAAAATTTGAGCGAACTATCTGAGTACCCTTAACTGTACCTGATGGTCACAGAGTGGTCCCTGGCAAACCCCTGGCTGACTCCTGTATAGCTGACTGAATAGGGCATCCCAAATAGCCATGGGGTATTGGAGTCCTAGCAAAAGAGCCACTTTAAGTACCTATCTTTCGAGAATTCTTCTCAGCATTCTTCACATAACCATCCTATTTCACCCCCTCCACATTTTTCACAAACTCAACTACTTCATGAATGGCCTTACCTGTAGAGACCATCTGAAAGGCTGACAGTTGGAGACCCACATTTAGTCCTTTAACAAATTGCATGATCCTTTCCTCCTCTATGGGCAATAAGGGCAGAGCATACCTGGACAGTGAGTGGAATCGGGCCTCGTATGCTGCAACTGAAGAGGTCCCCTGCTCAATGGTGGTGAACTCATCGCACTTCCAATTTCACAGGGTATGTGGCACATATTCTCTAGAAAAGTGGAGTAGAACTGGGTCCGGGTCAATGGTGGTGATCCGCTGGTCTGCACTCCACAAAATCCCTCCACCAAATCTTAGCATCACATATCAGCTGGAAGATGGCAAACTCTACCCCATACTTCTCCATTGCATTTATTTTGTGGAGCCTCTCGTGACAGTCAATGATAACTTGTAGGCGTCCGCTGCCTCAATATCATAGAAGGTGGGAGACTTTATCTTGGTGAACCTCTAGAATAAGTCATGCTCCTCTCAAGTCATTACCGGTCTAGCAACTAGCCTCAAGAAATATCATCAATACAAGGAGCCATAGAAACTACATGTTTTATCCCCGACTACTGCCCTACGGGAGTTTCTAAAGCTACCCCATTACCCAAAAGGCCACTCAGAAGGTTAAAGACCTGAGCCAAGACCTTGGAGGATACTAGAGCGGTTACCGCCTCTCCTGAGTAGGAATCTCTACCTCTACAGCCACTCTCTCTTGCTCAACCAGTGGTACTGGAGATGCTGATCTCTCCCAAGCAGGAGCAGGAATGCGGTCCCTCCTCTGACAGCTGCAAGACTCCACTTGTGACCTCTACCACGTCCTCTACCTCAAACTGCGGTTGCTACTACTGGCTCGGGTTCTTCCTCTATGTCTCCACCTACATGTGTTCTCACCATCTATAAGGGAAATAAAGAAGGATTGTTAGATACCTATTTGGATCACCAGATGCCAAGTTGAATCAAGTAATAGCACAAAAAGGAAAGAAAAAAGGGAGTTTTCCTAAAGTCCTGCAGCCTCTCAAATATAAGTTACGGAAGCCTCCACACCGATTCGCGAGATTCTGTTATACTTGTCCTCGTGCAATGAGATCTAGAACCTAGAGCTCTGATACCAACTTTTTCACGACCCAAATGATCATGATTGAACACACACTAACCTTCCAGTGGGCAAACCAATTCTTCCCAACGAATTTCCCAAAACCATCGATATTTAATAGGAATAAAACACATTATGAAAATGATTAATGGAAAATCACTATAAATAGAGGAACCGAAAACAATCTGTTGTTACTCTAGAGGTAAGAATGAGATGAGCTGCGAGGATCGAGTTCTGCACTCAAAAATGAAGTACAAGAATAGCGTCAGCACAAACACAATACTGGTAGGCATCATCAGTCGACCTTAAACAATAACATATATATATATATACACACACACACATATTATATATATATATATATATATATATATATATATATATATATATATATATATATGAAATAATAATATGCGAATACCTCAGAACACTATTTCAGTAGACAATACTGATTCAAAAGTTAAATCTGCGTAGGGTGCTACCCAACATGCTCACTAGATTGGGCCTCGCTACAGTAGTCACTTCACCACTGCCACAGTCACACCGCAGTGGAATAAGTCCCGCTACAGTGGTACTACCTTGGCAATAGCTTGACTTAGCTGCACACCCACTATTTTCTTAACTCTTTTCAACAAACTATTCATTATGACCATCCATGCTCTTCATAGTTATCAATAAACCATCAACACATCATAATCGCAAGAAATATAGCATGAGTCATTCATGAAAGGTTTCACAACTCACCATGAGTCCTCATTTAACTTCATCTAACCATAAAATCATTACAAACACATCAACAATTCATATGTGCAAAATACATGACCATAAGTTCAGGTCATTCAGGTCCTCAAATTCTCAGACCGATCTTAATTCTTACATTCAATCAATCAATACAAAAAATGGTGATATCCCAGACACACGCCTCCGTCACATCACCATGAACACTCAATCACTGAACATCGATGTACACACATGCCAGAGGGTCTTATTTCTACCCTTCCAGTCATGACCTACAAGGGACTCTAGAAATTCATGTCCTATTACCAGCATGGTACCCGCTCCCACTTATCTGCTCGTTATGATGCTCCCCTCAGAAACAAGCCACTCAATCACCATTGCCGCCTGGATGCTCCACGTGGAGATACTCCACTCATCTCAAGATACTCATGTTATCCATTTACATTCACACATCTCAGTATTTTACCACTCAGTTAGTTTATTGACCCTAGGAAAGCCTCATCTTTCCTCCCTTAACTCGATTACTCACACAATTCATGAATCATGTTTCAACAATACAAACGAATATAAACAACCTCTTAGCATCCAACTTTCACATTACATAAATAATGATTTCTTAGCTAATTGTTCAATGATAGAATTCAACAAAGCAATGTCCGAAGACCAATTCACACAAAATCATTTCACACACATATACACTATTATCTAATGTCTAGCCCTGTTAAACAATAACCTACCTTGATTGAAGATGGAAAATCTCAAGTTACTCCGCTGGAGCCTTTCCTTTCCTCTCCTCAATGTTTCTGAACGTTCAAAATCTAGAACAAAAGATTAATAAAGAATCAACCAACTATTTCAGGAAACAAGGGTTTTGGAAATTCAACCCCGGCCCCATTCTACCTAATTCATGGGGTTCTAATCATTACCCATGAGTAATTCATCCCACTCTAATCCTATCATAATCACTCAACAGTAGTTCATGGGGTTTCTATTCCCCAAACCTTCTTTCAAGCAATTTTAATACTAAAGTCTGCATTTCTATCAATCTCTAGGTCTCTAATTCTAGGAATGATGAACTAGCACCATCCCATTCACACATACTTACAGACCTAGGAATCAATCAACCCTCTTTACCCAATTAATTTCCTCCACTCTCATTGTACTAGGTTTTTCAACCTAGAATTTACACCATAACAAGTTCCCTTATTGATTCCATGGGATTAGAAAATCAAAATAAAGAGAATAGATTAAGATTCTTACCTTTGAAAAGAAAAAATGGCTCTGCACTTGGGGAATTCTCTCTGAGTTCTCAAAGTTCATTTTTGGAATAATGAGGTAAACCCCCTGAAATTCCATTTAAAATACATTTACTAGCTCCCATTTTCCACTGCAGCAATCGCATTTCTGCTGCAGCAGACCCACTACGGCACCTAAAATACCATCATAGTAGACTCGGCGGCATATATCCTGGTCTGTTATAGCAGAACTCGGACCGTGGTTATGATTTAGTTATAGCGATTAACCCTCCGCTGCATATTGTTTCTATAATATAATAAAGGCTATAGGTCATCGGTTGTGACATTTACGCGGTCTCCCATAACCAGTACCTCCCAATTCTTGCATAAGGACCATTTCCCAGCGTCAAAGTCACACCAACATCTACTCAACACCTTCCCACCAAAACTTAGGCTAGAGATGGGTGTTTGGTCATATTTCTTTCCACGTAACGACATATGGATCGTTACAATACTTCTAAGATAGACACTACTAAAAATAGGGAAAAGTTGATCAAGAAAAACTGACGGACAGTGTCAGTCCGAAAAAACCAAAGAAAAACTTATTCCGCCGGCCAATTTCTCTTTTTGTTAAAAGTTATTTTTATAAAAATCTTACGATCGTCCCTCAGTTTTTTTGTGGAATCTTGTGGTGAAATTATTCTATAGATACAATGTTGGTATATGTAGTGACTCGTCCGATTATTATAGAACCTCGATGACATTGGCGCAAGGATTCAAATTTTTGCGGGTCTAGCTTATTTTTTTTGAAATAAGAGATTGTTTTATTAATTGACTTAATGATCTGAATAAAAATAATTTGGTGGGCCAAGGCGGTGGATCGCCACGAAGAATGATCCTTCGACATAATGGGATCGCTGTAGAGGACAATGTGAGGAAAAAAGCCAGTTCAAGTTATAATTTTAGGATTTTTCACCGCATTATTCTAGGGCATGAAATGAAGAGTTAGGATGATTCTCCAAGGCAAAAGAGTTCTCCTTTTCAAGGTAAAAATTCTAGCTTGTTCCTTTCCTCTTTCGATTCCCTAACACCCTAGAGGTAATGGGTAAACTTTAATGGTGACTTTTTAATTAAAAATCCTAATTTGTGAAAGCAATGGATATTCAAATGAGATTGAGTGGGTGTTGATTCCTAAGTCTAAAAGTGGGAAGTTAACACTTTCTAGGGTGAATGTGATTGTAGAACGTTGTTTTTGTGATAGTTTGAGACCTAGATTTTGGTGAATTTGGAACCCTTAACCTTAAAAATAGATTTAAGGGGTTAGAGGAGTAAAAACTCCATGAACTATGTCGGAATGATCATTGTAGATTTGGGATAAGATTATTTAGCTTGTGATTATCGAATTAGACCGTAAAAAATGGGTAGAATGTATTGGATTGAGTTCCCGAACCCTTGAATCAAAGAAGTATACTGGTGATTGATTCTTTAATGTCTTATTTCTAGACTTTGAACATTCAGAGGTATTAATAAAAGGCAAAGCTCCCGCGGAGTAGCTGTATATTCCAACCCTACAGTCTAGGTAGGTTACGGTTTACCTTTGAATTAGACAATGATTAGTGAATCCTATACGTGTGTACCATTAATGTAGGATTGATTGTGAAGATAATATTTGATTAATTTTGCGATATCATTGTAACTCTGAATAGCGTGATTATGAAATTGGGAAAGATAATCCCAAGCCTAGAATGTGAGAGAAAGATAAATCTAATTGGTAAATTATTATGGATATATTTTATGTTGTAAAGTGTAAGATTTTATGAGGTAATGAGTTTCTTGATAGGGCTTGATAATGTATTCATGACGTTATATCCCTGATGTTATACATAGATTGTGGATCCTTGAAAGCATATTCTTGATATATAGTCATAATGTTGTTTTAGATGAAATATTCTTGGTAGCATGCGAATGCTGGTTGTTCTTGATCATATATTTTGATGGTATAAACATAATGTAGATTTGTGATAATATAAATAAAAGGAAGAAGAGGGGTGATCGAACCTAGTTGGGATATATGAACTTAATTTTGCAATTTAATAGTTACGAACGAAAATGTATAGCCGGTAGCATAAATGGGGTATCCTAAAATGAATCTGAGGTAAGTAAGGAGTGGGTGTTTTGACAACCTATAGCTAGTAAGACTGAGTAAATAAATCTTAGTTGTGATTGAATAATTATTGTAAGTAATCAATCTCCTTTATGAGTGAATATATTTGAGGAACGATGATGGGCCCGAGTACATTGTCCTGACTAGGGACGAAAAGTAATAATATGATGTACAATATTGAAATAACTTGTTTTGTGATAGATCCTTATGTGAGAAATTTTAAAAATTTAAGCCGATGAATTATGAAAGTTACCTTGTGTGTGTTATTGTTGGACTAGTTGATGTGAAAGATAGGTATGCTATAATATACATGTGGTTGGGTGTATGGATAATGAGGTCCTAAGTGTAACTGAGATTGGTACAGGTATGTGATGAGATACATACGGCTGGGTGACATAAATCCGTAATAGGTACGGTACAGAGATGGCATTATGAGTGTGCATACATCAAATGATATGAGATATTAAGATAGATTCATGTACTTGTGTATCCTGTGTGTTCTTGAAATTGTCGTATGATTTCATATTGCTATGTAAAATCATTGATGATTGATTTATTTAACTGTGATATATATATATATGTGATTGCAATCTAAATCATTGACTGAGTTGTTTTATGTGTGTTTCTTGGTTGATCCTGATTGTGAAAATAAATATGGTAAAATACGGAGAAAAAGTGGATAATCGTGATAAGACAAATAAAAAAATATTTAATTTAACTAGTGTGACATTGTTATAGTTGTTGATGATATTGAGTATGTATAGAATTATGGGCGGTTGAGAAATTATATGATTAGAAAAATTGAGTTACTACCTAAGACAGTACTGCTGCAGCGGCATTATTATCGTTATGGCGAGACCGTGGCAGTGGTCTAATTACCACTGTTGCAGGCCTAGATAGTGTGCAGGATAATATCGTTATTGAGATCTAGCATAAGCACGTGTATCCGTTAAACGAGTTGAGTAAATAGGGAGAATTTAAATGAATTATTGAGTATTGTGTTAATTATAATAATTGATGGATTAATTACATGTTAATTGTATGCTATTGCGTAAACTAATTATTATCGACTGATGATGCCTATTAGTATGTGTGATGTAGTGATACTACTCTTGATATACCTTCTTGGTATAGGTTGTGGCAGGTTAAAGTTCTTGATTAATGTGAGAATATTCAGCAACAGCTTCTGCACTTTTCTGTAGGTGAATTCTTTACTCACTAGTCTCCTCATCCTCGCCACCATTGAGGAATGAGTACTTTAGAACATCTCTCAGGGAGAATTTGGGAACCCTAGGGCCTGGAATGAGTACTTTAGGAGGGTGCGGTAGATCTTCTTTACTCCCTTCCACATGCAGACAAAAAGCCAGTCTCGAAATTATCTTTTCTTCTTCTCCTTCTCCAGATCCTATCGGAGCTCAACATGGGCCTGGGCTAATGAGTCGATCATTCCGTATAAGCCCTCGAGGTTCACACTAACTGCACTAGATGATGCACCTCCCTGGGGTAGTCTAGGAAACCCACCCAATAACTCTCGCATAGGTGCCAAATCAGCCTCCATCCGCTAGAAGGGTCCAGTGGTCCTAGAGGAACTAGCCCCATCACTGCTAGAGCCATCTAGACGCACCTTTCAACCTCAAGGGATTGAAGGGCGCATCACTCCACAGTATACAATCCTTCACCTCCCAACACAGACTTGCTTGCCGATAGAGCATAGTTCCCTACTCTGGCTCAAAAAAGTTCAAACCACACCCCACCCAAACTCCACCATTAAGTGCAAAAACCTCAAGAAAATAGTCTATCGAATGCAGAGGACGATTTAGATCACTTGAGAACGTAAATACTAGTAGCATGCTTCGATAATCTACCCCTATTAAGAGCAAATGAAAAAGAATCTTCCTCACCCCATTTTCAACTCTAGTCCGTGAATAAATGCGTGAAAACACAAGCATTGTAGAGTAAGTAAAACAATAAAGTTGTGGAGATGAGAATTACCTAGGAAATCGAGGGGAATCATGAAGGAAGTGCGGAGGATTTGGGCCAAAAGTTGGAATGAAAATGTGAGAATGAACCAAAAACCATCCACTCTGTTTCAATATGTTTAATTTTATTGCAGCGGACAGATTTCTGCTGCTGTGGTGGAAAAGCATCACTGGGGCGGCCGGGTCCGTTGATATGCCTGATATTTCAATTCCTACAAGGGTCAGAAATATCCCGAGTCTTTGATAAATGGGATCCTTATGGAGTATGGTGATAACATGGGGGTTGCATGAGTAATAAGTATGTGAATTTGGATTATAGATAAGGAATGTCAGAAACCCAGGATGTAACAGGTCAATTCGAGTGTGAAAATAACTAGTAGAATAGGTGTGTGTGGGACTCATTCCCGATTGGTGATGTGGGGATGGAAGAATTAAATTCATGCATCATTTCCACGTAGCACGTCTATTAGCATTGTAGGACCTCAAAAAAGGATCTAGTAAAGTTTCGATTAAATTCGGCAATGATAACAGTGAGACCGTGGTTGAAAGGGTATAACCGTAATTATGACCCTGTGGGAATTTGGACTACGATATGATAGAAAACCCCCACATATGCAATGAGGCCATCCAGGAACAAACGGTTATTAATTGTTATCTGATGTAACGACTCATCCGATCGCTATAGAGCCTCGATAACACTTGCGTAAGGATTCAAAATTTTGCGGGTCTAGCTTATTTTTTTGGAATAAGAGATTACTTTATTAGTTGACTTGATGGGGTGAAATAAAAAAATTAGTGGGCCCGGGCAGCAGGATCGCCACGACGAATGATCCTTCACCGTAGCGGGATCGCTGCGACGGACGACGCGAGGCAAAAAGTTAGTTTAAGTCAGAATTTCATGGTTTTCACCCCATTATTCTAGGACATGAAAATATTGAAGAGTTAGGGTGATTCTCCAAGACAGAAAGGGTTCTCCTTCCCAAGGTAAGAATTCTAGCTTGTTCTTTCCCTCTTTTGATCCCTAACACCCTAGAGGTGATGGGTGAACTTTAATGGTGACTTTTTTGTTAAAAATATTTAGTTGTGAATATAATGGATGTTCAAATGTGATTGAGTGGGTGTTGATTCCTAGGTCTAAAAATGGAAAATTGACACTTTCTACAATGAATGTGATTGTAGAATGTTATTTTTGTGATAGTTTAAGAGGGTTAGAGGAGTAAAAACTCTATTCGGACTAGGTTGAAATGATCATTGTAGATTTGGACTATGATAATTTAGCCTGTAATTGTCGAACTAGACCATAAACAATTGATAGAATGTAGTGGGTTGAGTAAACCCTGAATTAAATAAGTAGAATATTGATTTATTCTTTACTGTCTTATTTCTAGACTTTAAATGTTCGGAGGCATTGAGAAAGGCAAAGCTCCCACGGAGTAGCTATATATTCCAACTCTGCAATCCAGGTAGGTTATGACTTACCATTGTGTTAGACTATGATTAATGAATCATATACATGTGTACCATTAATATACGATTGAATATGAAGATAATATTTGATTAATTCTGCGATGTCATTATAACTCTCAATAGTGTGGTTATGAAACTAGAAAAGATAATCCCAAGCCTAGAATATGAAAGAAAGATGAATCTAAGTGGTAAATAATTATGGGTATTTGTGATATGGTAATGTATAAGATTTTATGAGGTAATGAGTTTCTTGATGGGGCATGATAATGTATTCATGAGGTTATATCCCTGATGTTATACATTAATTGCGGATTCTTGAAAATATGTTCTTGATATATAGTCATAATTTTTTTTAGATGGAATATTCTTGGTAGCATGCGAATATTGGTTGTTCTTGATTGTATATTTTGATGGTATAAACATAACGTATATTTGTAATAATATAAATAAAAGGTAGAAGTGGACTGACCGGACCTAGTTAGGTTATATGAATATAATGTTGCAATTTGATAGTTACGAACAAAGATGTATAGCCGGTAGCATAAATGAGTTAATCTAAAATGAATCTGAGATAAGTAAAGAATAGGTGTTTTGAGAACCCATAACTAGTAATATTGAGTAGTTGAATCTTGGTTGTGATTGAATAATTATTGTGAGAAATAAATCTCCTTTGTGAGTGAATACGTTTGAGGGATGATAATGAGCCGGAGTATGTTGTCCTGAATAGGGACCAAAAAGAATAATATGATGTACAATATTGAAAGAACTTGTTCTTGGGATAAATCCTTATGTGATAAAGATGGGAAGTTTAAGCCAATGAATTATTAAAGTTACCTTGTGTGTGTTATTATTCTACTAGTTGATGCGAGACTGGGCCAGTTAATAAATAAACTAGGAAGATAGCCGATTAGGGTTGTAAGAAGTCAAATTTTAATTGAGTAATTATGTGTGTCATGAATTGTTAAGTATGATTGTTGGTCTTTGGACACTAATTTTGGTAGAGGTAATGGTAGTAGGTTATTATTGATAAGGAGTTAGACTTTAATTAATAATTTATTATATTGTGATTAATGGGGAAGAATGTATTGGTCTTAGGACCTTGGTGGTGGTGTAAATACTATATTGGATCATATTTGTAGGGAATATTGATGATATTCATGAATGTTAAGTGTGTTGAGGTGATATTATGTGAATTTATTTGTACCCATGAGTTGTCATATATATATCGATGAGGTGAGACATGTAAAATATGTTGGATTGTGTTGGAAAATATGCCTTCTGAATTGTCCTGTTATTAACTAGATAACTATGAAATTACTTTGATGATTATTGATCTGTATGTCCCTCAAAATGTAATATGTGTTGACTGGCTAAATAATGTGTTCATGATATGGAAGTTATGGAGTATTATGTCCTTATGATTGTCACTTAAGTTGAGGAAGATGATAGTGTTACACACCCATAAGATGTTAGCGGTTAGAGTGCGTGCGCATGGATTTGTGATGAGTAATGAGAGTTTGACGCATGCGGGAAGAGCCTAGGAAGCAGGGTCGAGTGAGGCCAGGCCGCCAGGGGCCAGCGTGACGTGTCAGCCGGCCTATGCACTAGGCAGTGCAGCACACCAGGCAGACCAGCGCCCTGAGAGGCGTAGCGCGAAACTCCTTTGGCGCGTTGGTCGGCACGAGGCGCCCCAGTCCACCGCTGATGCTTATATATAAGTCATTTTTAAATGAATTAAATTCATTTTCAAAGTTCCCTCGGCCAGAGAAGAGAAGAGATGCAATTTTCATCCTATTTTCATCAAATTATGCTATCAAATGCTGTCCAAATGCAAATTATCTTCGGGTAACAAGTTCTAGGCCTACAAGAAGCATTTCTAAGGAGTTATTTCTTGAAAATTAACTCGGTATACTGGAACATTGCCGAGTAAAATTTATCAGAATTACTCCAAGTTGAATCCTAAACGGCCATAGGCATTAGGTAAGCATTTCTCCCTTCTGAACTCTCGAGAAACTATGGGTTTTCGGTGGAGTTATTCAGAGTTGAATTATAATTAATATTATTATTGAAAGATATCGTTATTTGCCTAATTTAGTATTGAAATTAGCCCTATTCTCTTAACATAAGGGCTACAGTTTGGTGGAACCTTCGGTTACAGGTTGAAACTCACCATTAAATGAAAGTCGGCATTCGAGGCATGTTAAGGCGAATTCCTTCGGTTTTTATTCCTGTCGTATTGTAATACGACCTAAATCCTTGTAAGAAAGCCAAAAGACTGTATATTGTGATTAGCTTCTACTGTTAGTTTGAGATTAGTGTTTTTTATTTAGATTGGGACTGACCCTACCCTGTATTAGCTTTTCGTTGACCAACCTCAGGTTTACTATCTATGTTGTCTCCTTCGGAGCTATATGGACCGCTCCAAGGAGCTATATGTTGTCCCAAGGGGCTATATTCAGGCCCAAGGACCATACTACAGTCCATCCATGGCTGGACTTCTATCTTTATGTTGTATCGGCATCACTGTCCCTCATTGAGTCTTTTGTGCTCAGAGTGAAGTTACAGGAGTCCTCCGGACTCAGACATAGCTACAGGAACCAAGCGGGCTCAGTTGTAGACCCAGGGGACATGCAGGTTGGCTATAGTTACCTGTTGACTTGTTGTGACCCTGTTAGAGGTATATAGATTAAAGTGTGCTTGTCAGGGCTTATGGGGGCCCCGAACGGGTTATTCTATACTGTTGTACCTTCTGGGCTTATGGGGGCCAAGTAAGGTTCTTGTTTGCATTATGTACTATTACTTATACAGCAGATTGTATCTCTTATCCTTTCTATTGAATCATTTCCAGTTTTATTATCAGTACTTTTCAATCATTTTCACTGCCTTACATATTCAGTACATATTATACTGACGCCCATCTTTGGGGTGCTGCATTACTTAACTGTAGGTGTGGATAGACGTAGTTCAAGACCTCCCTAATCGTCAGCCAAAGTCCATAGTCTCGTCAGCTCCAGTAATCACGATTATCCACTTTTCCCCCTTGTTTTACCACAATTATTTCCACAATCAGGATCACCCCAGTAACACATATAAAACAACTCAGTCAATGATTTAGAATGTAATCATCTATACATCATAGTTAAATAAATTAATCATCAGGAATTTTACATAGCAATATGAAATCTTATATGATAATTTCAAGAACACACAGGATACACAAATATTGGACTATTAAGCAACAGACATGTCCTTATCAGGGCTTCAAACATGGAGGATTACGTGAACTTACTGTCCAAACCTGCCTTTTATTTGAATCAAAAAAATTGTCCATACCTGATGAGAACTCTGAAGTGGGAGATCCAATCTTTGACCCGGAGGAGGAAACATCAGGGGTTATTGCTTAGATATCTTTTCCATCATTACCACCAAATTTTTCCATGAAGGAGGCAGTTTTTTCTCTTGCATCTCCTGTGGGTAAGCCATTACAAGTAGATATGGCAATAAAGAATCAGACAAGGCCCGGTTATGATAGAGTAAGAGTCGAAGTGGATCTGCTGGAAAAATTTTCGAAGAGGATCAATATTGGAATGGAAAACAAAATGGAGAGGTTGTGAAAAAGTGGGTTCCTATTAAATACGACTATGTCCCAAAGTACCATAAGAGTTGTAGAATCCAGGGACACAGTGAGCAGGAATGCTTCATTATACAGCCAGAATTATATCCAAAGAAGGAGGAGAAAGGAAAGGATAGGGAAGGGGAAGGAAGGCAAAATATTAAGGCTGTTACACATGAAAATGGGCCGAATGACAACAAATCTAGTATCCCAAAGCAAGGAGGAGAAGCTCCCGAAACAAAATGATTTTGTTACAGTTGAAAACGGGCGAATACGAAGGAAGGTGACAAAACAAAAAGAGAGTTTGGAGCCAGAAGCAGGTTAAAATGGGTGAACAAATTGATACAATGAATATGTTTGCAGCACTTAATGATCAGGAAGAGGTACATGGTAGACTAGCAAAAAGTATATTTATTAGTCCAAAGGAAAGTAACAACAGTGAGAAGAATATGACAGACAATGAGAATAATAATGAGAAAATTCATGGGAAGAATAGTCAAAATACAGGGGAGAAACCTGAAGATAATTAAGTGGAAGGAAGAGAGGAAGGAAACAAAGAAGTAGTCATATGGACCGTAGAAGAGCAGGGTAGTGAAGAATTGACAGAGGGCTCTCCTAACCTTCTAAGAGTTGTAATACATGAGGGAGGAAGCAACAAAGCTCCAGATTTGATGGATTTAAATAATGGACAACAACATCTCAATCAGGAAAAAGAGGAGGATGAATACATGGAGCCAAATATTAATAATGTCATACAAACAGGGGATTTATCTCCTGGAGGAGCATTATTAAAGGGGGGGGGGGAAGAAGAGAAAGGGGCAGAATGCAATTCCCCTACAAGTTCAAATAAAGAGAAGTAAGGATATGATCCCCAATAGTGATAAATAATTGGTAAGATTTTATTTTGAAATATTAGGTCCTTTGATACTCAAAATATTTTTGAGAGATTAATGGATCTAAATAGATTAAACCAGTATTCAGTTATAGCTCTGATAGAACCTTTTCAAGGTCGTGAAGAGCTAGATCAATACAAAAGAAAATTGGGTTTACAAGGTGGGGTGGAAAACTGTTCTTCAAAAATCTGGCTTATGTGGAGAGAGGAAATAGAGGGCCAAGATTGTTTCAGACACAATTCAGCAGGTTACAATGCTTTTCAAGATTGGAAATACAAGAATCTATTTAACTGCTATATATGCTACATGCTTGCCTATATAAAGGATGGAGCTATGGGAAGACTTGGAAGAACTAGCTGGGAGTATCTATTTACCATGGATGGTAGGTGTAGATTTCAATGTTATACTAAATTAGGAGGAAAAATTAGGAAGGCTTCCATTTTCACAAGGAGAAGCTACTGATGTTGCTCAATGCATCAGTAAATGTGCTTTGATGGAAGTAAAAACCACAGGAAGTAAGTACACATGGTGGAATGGTAGAATAGTAGAGGACACCATTTTCAAGAGACTTGACAGAGTTTTTGGGAATCAAGAATTGCTAGACCCTTTGCCCACCTCTGAGGTGCATCATCTAATTAGGCAGGGATCAAATCATGCACCTTTGCATGTCATATGTAGTATTGAGCAGCAAAACATAAACAAGCCTTTTAAGTTTCTAAACTTTTGGATCAAATATAATCAGGTTAAGAGGGTGGTGGAAAAGAATTGGTGCACAGATTTTGTGGGAAACTCATTTATTGGATACAAAGCTAAGATTCAGAAGGCGAAAAGGCTTTTGGTAATCTGGAGTAGGAAGACATGTAGAAATATTTTTCAACAAATTGCTACATTGGAGGACACAATAAAGGTGAAGGAAATTCAGGTGGAATTGGCTCCCACATCTGAAAATAGAATGCAGTTGAGCAAGGCTGAAGTAGAGTTGAGAAGGTATAGAGGAATAGAAAATACATACCGGAAGCAGAAGGCTTCTATGAGATGGTTTATAGAAGGAGACAGTAATACAAATTTCATACATTCATATGTAAATGGGAGAAGAAGAAGGTTGCACATAGGGAAGATTAAAGATAATCAGGGTCAATTACTGACCTCAGAGGAGACAATAAGGGAGGTTGTAGTGGCTTTTTCTGAAGACCAATTTAGGAAGGAGGAAGATGTAACAGATTTTGGAATGCCCAATAATATTCCTAAACTTATTACTGAAGAGGTCAATGCAGAGATGGATAGAGTGCTAGATCATGAAGAAGTAAAGAGGGTGTGTTCGAACTAAATAGTGACAGTGCTAGTGGACTTGATGGGTTCTCAGGCAAGTTTTATCAACAATGTTGGGACATTCTTGGGACTGACATAACAAATATCGTGAAGGCTTTCTTTTGTGGACAGAAAATTCCCAGATTCATTACCCACACTTAGTTATGATTCCCAAAAAGGAGAAATCTTAGACTATTGGGGATTTCAAACCCATTAGTTTGAGCACCTTTGAGAATAAGATCATCTCAAGAGTTGTGCATGTAAGAATGGTTGACTATCTACCTAGATTATATCAAGAAATCAAACTGATTTTGTGAGGGGTAGGAGCATCACTGAGAATGTGTTGCTTGCACAGGAGATTATTAGAGACACAAATATGAGGAAGAAATGGCATAATGTGGTAGTGAAATTAGATATGGATAAGGCATATGGTAGGGTGTCTTGGTTATACTTGAAAAAAGTGCTAAGAAGATTTAGTTTCTCAGAAAGAATGATTGATATGATTTGGAGGTTAGTGTCCAATAACTAGTACTTAGTGTTAGTTAATGGATAGTCTTATGATTTTTTTAGACCATCTAGAGGATTAAAGTAAGGGGATCCTCTATCACCCACTCTCTTCATCATAGCTTCTAAAGTTTTAGCTAGGGATTTGGAAAACCTTCACAATAATGCAGAGTTCAAGCGTTTTGATATGCCAAAATGGAGCCTAGATATCAACCACCTTTCCTATGCAGATGATACTATCCTATGTTGTTCAGGGGACAAAAGATCCATGAGGATTATGGTTAAAGGTTTTGTTACACCCCGTAAATTTCCGGCATATAGATGGCCTAATCGCGTGTTGGTTAAGAATATTTGAAAATCATACATGCTAGAAAAAGTCCCGGGGAAAGATTGGACCAGCGCCAAGTCGGCGCGTCGCAAGGCAAAATGCGACTTATAAATTGCATTCCAGGAATGCAACTTATAAATCGCATTCTAGAAATGCGACTTATAAATCGCATTCTCTGAATGCGATTTACAGTGTCTATTATATAAGCCCCTCCACTTCGGTTTTAAAGTTGCTATTCTTATAATTTTCAGCTAAAACAGAGAGAAAATCAGAGAGGAAGAGGAACAAAGGTTTCTTGATAATTTTCATCTGATTACGCCGTCAAACGCAGTTTAAACTCAAATTAACCTCAGGTACCGAGGTATTTAGCAGCAGGGAGAATTCCTACGGATTTTGTTTCGCGAAATACGGCCGACGAATCGTCGTGCTACCGGGCTAAGGTAAGTGGAATTGCTCCAAACTAGTGTCTATGTGCTCCTAACTGTGAAGTGAATACTTCTCCCTTCTGGACTTCTGAAAAATAGAAAGTTTTCGACCTTCTTTCGATAAGCCTAAGTTTAGGCTATAATTTTATCGAAAGTGATGTTGTTCTTCAGAATAAGGTTATATTTAGTACTAATTGACGTATATGTGAATGCAGTTGGGAGAAATAGCTGGAGTACTGACTGAGCCTCGTCCGACAGTCGAGTAACTCGAGGTTAAGGTATGTAAAGCTAGTTCCTTCGGCAAGTTAGTAGCTTTAGCCTTGTATAGTACAATAAACTCCGTAGTAGAATTCCCGGAAGTTGAATGTTAAGTATTGTGCAAGTTCAGTAAACCTAGTTTGCGTTGTGATATCATATTCAGTCTGAAAGTTAGAAAAGCATGTGTCCAAGGGCAAGTTAGTAGTTCAGATTCAGTACATCCTATTATGTCGATAGCAAGCATGTTGTAGAATAAAAAGGAACAGATTTGCGTAATAACAGTCAGTAAAGAAAGATCTGATAGACAGACAGTTATGGCTACAGATTAGCCATTCAGACAGATAGTATCATGGCTACAGATTAGCCGTACAGTTAAACATAGGTTGTAGAATCAGTATAATTAGTAAGAATCAGTTCAGTATAGAAACAGATCAGAATAAGAAGTTAGATTCCAGATAGTCTTTTCAGTTATACATGCTTGCTATTTTTATGTGCTATTTGGTTGTTGAGACTTGTTGTGGCATGTGGGTGTCCCTTTTAGCATCCCCACCGCCCCTGGGTTATAGCTGTGTCGATACCAGATTCAGATACCGCCACCAGCTGGGCGATGCCGTCCGCCTAGAGGACATTGATGGCTGACCACCATGATAATACGGTCCAGACCACCCTGCTTGTAGGGGAAGTTCAGTTTACTCTGCGCAGAGCCAGTCCATCCTGTTTACAAGGGCAGAACACTCTGTGTGCGCTTGTGGCCGGGGGTGTGCGCTTGTGGCCGGGGGCAGTTTCAGATATAGATTTTTATAAAATCACCCTGTTGCGTGCTTGCACCCAGGGGCAGTTTTTATTACACACCCCGCGTGCACCTGCGCCCAGAGGTAGGAGTCTTCGGACTCAGACACAGTTTATTGTCAGAGGCCAAGGCCTGAGCTACGTACCCAAGGGGACCGGTAGGAGGAGCTCACAGTTATCAGATGAGTGGAGTGACTTATTTTTGGTTGGTTTAGACCCGGGTAGGGGTAAATAGATTGTGTGTTGGTTGGCACCTTCCAGCTTATGGGGGTCAGTCAGGTATTGTGTGTATTATTATGTATACCTCTATGTGCTATTAAATACTGATAGAAAGTGGGACGACACGGCATCAGGTACGCTCAGTTTAGTTATGGAATAAATAAACTCTCCCCAGTTATTCTCAGCTAGATAGACTCAGTTACTTTCTGCTTATATGTCATGTTACTGTTGTTATCCATTTCAGTTGTGTATTTCAGTTGCTTTACATGCTCAGTACCTGCGGTACTGACACCCAGTAGGGCACTGCATTACTTGCCTGCAGGTACTCATAGACGAGGAGGCGATCCCTCGTGATTCCAGTCAGCTATTGAGTATTCAGCTCCTGTCATCCGGAGCCTGAATTCCAGAGGTGTATTTCGTTTTCTTTTGTTGTACAGTACGTGTAGATCGGGGCCCTGTCCTGATCATTTCTATTGTTATTCCTAGAGGCTTGCAGTCTGTATATATTTCCCTGTGGTCAGTTGAGCCGGTCGTGTGAGGTCGTGCAGCTTGTTATAGTTATTTGTTATTTCTGTTCCTGTTGGCCGTGTGTGGCCATAACCAGTCAGTAGTGGTGACCTTGCCGGTCATGTAATTATTTAGCGTGCCATTGTTAAGTTACAGAGAACTAGACAGCATGGTGGCCTTGCCGGCCCGCATAGGTTCTCTTGACAGTAGTATGTTTCTGGTTAGCTGTTTTTCAGGTACAGGTGGCTATAGGCCTGTTGGCCGGAGGCTGTGTTTACAGCCGTTATATAGCCCTTTGTTTCCAGGAATATGAGTTAGAGCCAGCCAGGCACTAGATGTGCTTTGGCTCACCAGATAGCAGTCTAGGTCCTACTAGGGCACCAGGTGCCAGTCATACCCCCAGGGCGGGGCGTGACAGGTTTGGCTGAATATGAGAGGGTGTCAGGATAGCTTATTAACAAAGGAAAAAGTTTCTTTTATATTCATGACAAGACCCCCATAATAGTCACCCAAAGGATAGAAAGTGGACAGGTATTAACCAAGGTTTCTTCCCTTTAACATATCTGGAATGCCCAGCTTTTTATGGAAGAAACAAGAAGGAGCATTTGGAAGATTTGATAAGGAAGATATCCAGGAGATTAATGGCTTGGTAGAACAAATTCTTGTCTCATGGAGGAAGGTACATCTTAATTAACCATGTCCTGCAATCTCTGTCAATCTATCTCCAATTAGAAATGAATATCCCCAAAGGTAAAATAAATCAGATCCACAAGATATTCGCTAATTTTTTCTAGGGGAAGACAAGAGGAATTAAAGGAAGACACTGGGTGGCTTGGGATGACTTATGTGTTCCTAAGATAGAAGGGGGTCTGGGATTCAGGTCTTTACAAGAGGTTGTTAAAGCTTTGATGGAAAACTTTTGTGGAATTTTAGAACCTCTATAGCTTCCTTGTATGGTATTTTTATGTGGAATAAATACTGCAAAAAAGTACACCCAGTTATTGCAAATGCAAGGGGTGCATCACAGGTTGGGAGAATGATGGTTCTCATTTGAGAAGAGGCGGAGCATGAAATATGGTGGAAAATTAAGAAAGGCAATGCAAACTTTTGGTTTGATAATTGGATCCAACAAGCGACTCTATATTACATTGAAGAAGGGGGGACAGATGAGGAAGAGCTGGAGGTGAAAGAGTTTATTCAGAATGGTGAGTGGGATAGAGAAAAGTTTAGTAGTAGGCTATCAGCTGATTTGACAGAGCATGTGATCAGAAATGTCAAATCAATTGAAAATGGAGAGAGAGATATACCTTGGTGGATGGCTAGCCACAAAGGAAATTTCTAAGTGAGATCTGCTTATCAGATTATGAGGAAAATAAAGGAAGAGGTTCCCTAGTTACAAAATATCTGGATAAACGAGATTCCTTTCAAGTTGAGTTTTTTCTTTTGGAGGGTTTGCAGGAAGAGAATCCCTACTGATGATATATTATGGAAGATGAAGATTCAATTGGTGTATAGATGTTACTGTTGTGAGGAGCACATACAAGAAGCCTTGAACCATTTATTTCTAATAGCTCCCATAGCATCTAAGCTATGGAAGCAGTTTGTTACATCAACTAATAAATACATGGTGGAAGGCTCAAGCTCCTACAAAGCTACAATGCATATTCAAAGCAATGCCAATGATCATCATGTAGCATTTATGGAAAAGGAGAAATGCTAGAAGATATGGGAAGGATATTAACACTTTTCAAATGACCATGATGATTCAACAAATTGCTCAAAGGTTCATCAAATCAAGATATCCATGGATTGAACTCCCTGGGCATTGGGGATGGAATTGTTAATGTCCTACAATGTCATGACCCGAACATAGGCTCGGATCGAGACACAAGACAAGGAGCCCCGAGAGACTCCAAGTTGACTCATGGCATGAACATACATCTAACTAATCAATAAAAGCGGAAGACTTAATATAGTAAACATAGCAAAAATCTAATCATGACATAAAATCAGAACTGTAATTTACATAATACATGACAAACTGATTACTACGTATAGTTTGAAAGCCTCTAATAGATATGATGGGTTGATGGGACAACACCTCCAACTGACCCGACAAGTTTGAAAATTGAATATACAAAGATAACCGATAACGAATAGTCCTCGGGAGATGAGTACTCACTATTGAAGCTGAATGCTAACTCCGAAAACTGTCTAATGACGGGGCTGAGTCTAAAGATCGAAGCCTGTATCATAAAACAATACAACATAGAGTATGCGGTCAGTACGTGGAATGTACCGAGTATGCAAGGTAAGTAAAATCGCTTAGATAAGTAAAATCATTTAAAACATGCATAATATAAAACATAATCAGGATAAGAATCTGAGAGTAGGGCTTGCATGCTATTTTCTTAAATCATGATCTGAACATTATAATTGAATCGAATGACCTAAAGCTGAAATTTGATAATCATAAGTAAAACTAAACATTGGGTCAAACCTAATTTAGAACATATATGTATATATCATGAATGATAAACATGCATAACTGAAATCATGAGAAACAATGGGAGACTCGTCATATAACTGACATTACCACGATAGAGCTTACATGATTTCGACTATCACACTCAAGTGGGCGAGCCATCTAAAGCCTTGCCAAGGCTAACGACGCTACCATAATATCGATATCAAGCTGAGGGCCCCCTTGGGGCAGGGAAAAGATCACATAGGAGGCCCCAAAATAATCTAATCCTACCTACGTTGGCGCGTATCTAAGGCATAGGTTTGACTGACCCTTAGCCTACTCGGTGCTAGACACTACTCCCAAAAATATGCATATGCTCTCCATCATTTTTCAATGAAGCTGACCATCGTCTATTAACGAAGCTGAATAATCATATACATATAAAATCTAAAATCATACATGAGGAGCCTTGGCTCAAACCATACCACAAGCTGAACATGATTGGGAGTCTTTGACTCCAAAACCATGTGGTAAGCTAATTTGTGAAATCATAAATCATACTTGAACATTTGGACTTTTCAAATACTTAATTCACTTGAAAACATGATCATAGACATAGGTAACTTGAAAATATGTTTTTCATCATAAATATCTCATCAGACTTGAACATTCATCATACATATCAACTTTCATGAACTTCTCATGGATGGCCATTTTAATATATAAAGCTTGAAAACATGATTATAATTGAAAACAATGTAAAACTTGTCCATAAATTATAATTCAATAATAGAAACATGCTTAGGCCATACCTACGTTATAAACTTAGGAAATTCATGCATTGGGTTAAAACCCCATAGGATCAACATATAGATTTTCATGAATTAGAGAGGGATTGTGCGTGGGTGTGATCAAATTCACCTATTCATAACCTTACATACCTGGGAGAATCTGATTTTATAATTCCTCTAATTGCCCAATGAAGAATTGAGAAGAATTTGGAAGGAATTAAACTTGATGACCTCTCTAGCTCTCTAAGTTTGAATGCATGAGTAGAAATAGCTTAGAATGAACTTACCCCTCTTAATACTCACTATTCATAGCTTAAAACAATGTAGTTTAGGCCTTAGGATCATAGTAATTACGGATAAGCCCTTACTAAATTCGTGGAGAAAAACTGACTGCTAGTCCTAATGAGGGACTAGACGAGTCGTTACCAATGGGCACGATTCGTCGCCTGCTATCGTTAAGTGCACTACCACTTTTCCTCAAAGGGTCCCCATGAGGGACCTAATGACTCATCATTAGTGACCACAAGTCGTGGTCACCTCTCGTTATCTCCACTGCCCAAAACCTCAAGTCACTCATTGCTGACCACAACTCACCAAACGAATCATGGTGTCTGACCACGAATCATGGTGTCCAATCGTGGGGTACACTGCCAACTCAACCTTCACCCTTCAACTGCCCTTGACCACAGGTGACCTGACGACTCGTGGGTTTGACCACGACTCGTGGTCACACACCATGGTCAGTTCATTTTGAAATTTTCAGGCAAGTCAACACTCCTCACCACGAGTCATTTAATGACTCATGGTCAACCTGACGGGTCACATGACGACTCGTTTTGTGACCTGGTGTAGAAAATTCTATTTTCTCCGTTTCAACTCCCGGGTCTGATTTTAGGGCTTTCGGGGTATAAAATACAACAATACAAGACTAAGTTGTACTACAAGACAATCAAATGGGAGTTCCCTATGGAAGCATGGATAAAAGTGAATACGGATGATGCTTGCAAAAGGAATCTTGAGCTAAGTGCATATGGTTTCTGTTTGAGAGATCCTAATGGTAATCTAATGTATGTTGAAGCTCAAGAAATGGGCATTAGTAGTAACATGAAGGCAAAGGTTAGAGCAGTGAAGAAGACAATGAGATATAGTAGTAATAAGGGATACAACATTGTTCTAGAGACAGATTCTTTAAGTCTCAAGAAAATGTTAACAAGGACTTGACAGATACCATGGGAGATAGCAGAAGATATTGAGGAAATAATGAATATGATTGACAGTTTCACTATGCAAATAAAGCATATTTATCGAGAGGCTAATCAACTAGCAGATACCTTAGCTAATTTAGCATTCAATCATGTAGAGAAGAGAATATCCAACAATTTTCAGCAATTACTAACAAAATGCAAATGAGTGTTAATTGCAGACAAAATGCAAATTCCACAATTTAGAATCAAAACAAGAAAGATCAGCCCAGACGACAACAATGAGAACAGTGTTCCCCAAGATACTGTACAAGAAATAAACTAAACATACATGGGGAAGAGCTACCTAGACTACACTACGACAGCTTTCTAAAAGCGATACCAGCAAAAGGGAGCAGGGGAGTCAGATATGTGGATTAATGGCTAGCATTAGAGGATTTGTGATGAGAGAGGATTTGGGCAATTGATCTTCCCCGATCCTGACACAACCTTCAGACCAGCTAGAAGCCTGACTCTGCTCATTCAGAGAATCACCGAAATTTCGACTTGGGGAAGAGACGGCGAGTTAGAAGAAAAGAAGAAAGAGAGAGTCAAGGATGGAAGGTACCTTCTGAGCTGCATATGAAGCTCATCAATGGTGAGGATTGGGCAGCATGTTAATAACCAGAGCATCAAGAGGCGGAACCGGCTGCTAGCAAAAGAAAGCATCGGACAAGATTGGAGAAGAGACAAGAAACCCTAGATTTTTGGTGTTCTGTTAGAGAACACCTGAGTTTTGATGGGATGTTTTTTCGGTCCGGGTCAGAATTATTGGGCTAGTCGGTCAAGCCAACCTAACTTTGTGTATTGAACTTATTTTGCTGATTGAATAAATTAAAGGACCTTTGAGTCCGAAAATTTAATTAAAAAGTATATCAAAATTCTACATGGCTTTAAAAATTACCTCATTTATTTTTTTTACCCCTCTAGACCTAACCCAAATAAAAAAAAAAACCTCAATCCCTCTTCTACTCAGTCACAAAATGAGTTTGGAATGTATTTGAATAAAAGAGGAATTGAATTATTTTTAGTTGGGTCGGGTCTGAAGGGGTAAAAAAATGAGTGAAATAACTTTTTAAAGTCATGTGATATTTTTAAAATTAAAAAACCAGTTTTAAATTTTTTTTAAATATAGTCTATTAACGAAAAATGGTAAATATGTACCATTTGTTAGACGACAAGAATATATATGTACCATTTGTTAAACGGTGATGGTACATATACATCACTTTTTAACGAAGGATATATCTGCTCTAAATCACAAATTTAAGGGATATATTTGCCTCTTTACTCGTTATAAAATAAAATCTTAAAATATCTTACAAACACTCACATCCACGATTTCCACTTTTCCGGCCACATTATAAAGCTACTAAAATTTAGGATTACAAATTTATTTATTTTTATAAATTTTTTGGTTTTTATCCCCATTTTTTCTATTTATATTTTGTATTTAAAAAAAATTCATAAAACTGTTTGTAACTTTTTTAAAATAAAAACAAAAGTTTGTAATTATTTTAGGATCAGTGCTCAAGATAATGCTGGTAAAATTTAGAGATTAAGAATTAAGAATTTACATAAATTAAAACACACGTTCTTGAACACAAATTAGTTTCAAGGCCTATTTGTATGGAACTATATTTTCACAAAATACTCTTAGGAGATAATTGCATGTATAATTTAGTGAGAAAAAAATAAATTTATATTGCTTATATCTTCTCGGCTCTTTATTATTATTAATTACTTTTCAAAATTTTTATTTGAATTTGAAATGAGATATAATAATAAAAAAACTTACGTCTGCACAGTAATTGCATATAAGAAAAAAAAAGATCACCAACTTCACACTTCCTCAATTCTCTCAATTGCGCTGATATGTCTATGAAACGGATAAAGGACAAAAGGACTCTTCTCTCTTTCTTGTTGCTGCTCTTGAAATTTTTCAATATTCATTACGTTACCTCTTTTGCTCCTGCACTTCCGTTAGTTATATTACTATTACCTTCACTTTGTTGCTAATTCCCACACCCAACCCCAAAAATTAAAGAGAAAAATATGTGTACATTCACGGATAAAGAATATTTTTCTTCAAAAAACAAGGAAATAAGTTAAACTTGAAGATAATTTGTTATCATATTATTCTTCATTTCGTGTTATTAGTCTCTCTCTATATATATGACAGAGGAGCCAGTATGAAGAAGGTATACTACATGTGGATGAAGATAAGAAATAATATATTGAGAATGTAATATGTTCCTACTTCCTATCTTTCTATATATATGATAAAGCAAAATTTATAAAGTTATAGAGTCTTTTATGCTATTGCTTAGATTGTAAAATTTTTCTTAAACACTTGATAGGAATTGACTGACAAATCTTTCGTTCTTGCATTCTAGCAAATCAGAATGTTGTAACAGTTCATGCTATAAAACAAGTCTGAGGTTTGTTTTGAGTGATATTCTTTTCATATCTTCTCAGACATAGCATATTTTTATTTATCATATTATTTGCAAATTAATTTTCTTTTATGCATACAGGTGAACGCATAATTGAGATATGTGTTGATCAAACTTGATTTGAATTTTTTAATGACAACAAAACAAATGCATTGGATGTGAGTACATCTTCTTTGCCTTGAATGTGAGTTTTGTATTGTGTTTACTTTTAAAGTGATAATATTTCTCGAAATCCCTTGAATCAATTATGCAATAAAGCAAAAATATCCCTCAACATTTTTTAAGTTAATTTTTTTTTTCTGGCTAGAGTCAAATGCCAAATATATTCGAGAAAATTTAATCAACTAAAGTAGCTAAAATAGATAATTCTTTTAGTCCTCCTTTTCCTAAAAAAGTTATCTTCAATTACGTTTATTTTTATTTCAATCATTTCTACGATTCACAATACTAATATTATTTTCTGAATAAGGAATAGTACCACTGTTTTTCACTTACCCTTTCCCTCCATATAGATTATAAAATTTTATATTGAAAAGAAAAAAGAAAAAAATATTACTTATTGCACATTATACTTGAATGAAAATTATCTAAAGTATCGATGTTATGAAGAAATAGTAAAATAACTCCAAGATTTATATTATGAAGTTTGGATAAATTAAAATTCACAATTTAAAGTACAATATGAAATTATTTGGTTCACAGATAAAGTACTACAAGAAAATATATTAATTAAAATACCATGAAGAATAGATATAATGTATTAAATGATACTCAACATTAATTATGTGAATGCAGTAAGAGGTAAACAAGAACTAATATAAAATATAGAAGGAAAATATAGCTACTACTGAAATGAGATTGTTTACTTAAATTAAATACGTAAAATCTTTATAAGTTAAAACGATATCTATTAAAGAAATAAATTTTCATAAAATTATAATATCTTAAATACAGAATAGAAAATTCGGTACCCTTTAACTTTTAGCAAACTACAAATGCTTGAAACTTCAGTGTCCTTTAATTTTTAGCAAACTACAAATGCATGAAACTTGCCCTATAACATACAAAAATATACATGACAGATTCCAACAATAGCTAAGAAACATTTTACATTCTTCAACCCATCTTCTAGAATATGATTCCTGATTAGAACAAAATAATTAAATACTAGATCTAAATATATTACTATTCAAAAGTACAATCTAAAATAAGCAATGATATTAATTGAACTATAAAGAATAGATTAAAGGATTCATAAGTAGTTATTAATAGAGTTGAGGTTATCAAATTCTGAAGTGTGTATAAAAGTTAATGAAATAATGTGAAGGTGTTTATAGTTTGAATAATTTTAAAAGTAATATTAAGTAAAACATATATAATACTCAAGAATATTATACATAATTTTAAATAATGAAAGAATTTTGTTAGTAAAATAAAAGTGTCTAAAAATAATTATTTAGAAATGAGAAAATTCTATATGATATTAAAGGGGGAGTAATAGTCAAAGACACTAAATCAAATATCAAGATAGTAAAAATTAGCATGTCAATGTAAAAATACTTGAATAACAATAAGATAAGCAACAAAAATATAAAAGAATATCAACGTAAATTTATAGAATTATAAAACTTATTTGAATTGAATAAAGAAATTTCAATATAATTAGATATTTCATATTTAAAATTTTAATTAGATGAAATTAAACCCAATACATATTGAAAATAAAATGAAAAGTAAACTCAGTCAACATATCATATCTCTCGTTCTTTTTGCAAATGCAAATTGAAAAGCTATGCCAACATATAAAAGAATAGAACAGAATAGCTTAATTTTCAATAATTATAACTCTGAAATAATCGTGTATGTGAAATTTAATGTTATAAGTATGTAGTTAAATATTATTTGTCATGATAAATAAAATGTATTATTTCAGTGCCTACTCAAATATTATATGTGAATTTTAAAAAACAATTGTCGACAAATATTATATGTGAATTTTAACAATAATTTGGATATAGTAATAATTAAGAAAAATGAAAATGATTATAATTTTTAAAATCTTATAAATTTCATGTTTGTTATGATTAAAATGAGCATGTGAATATATTCTCAAAATTTTAAAAACAATAGTAATGATTTATTATATATTAAAGCAAAGATAAAAAGCAATCAACATATTTGTGGACAAAACAAATGAGTTTATGGTGGTATTTGCTTTCTGTATCAATGACAATTCTTATTATCTATAGATAAAATAGTTACCTTATAAAAAAAAATAATACTTAATTATCTTTATTATTTAGAATTGTAAAGGGAAGAGGAGTAATCCAGAAGGATACTTTTGTAATTTGTTTTACTTATTATATATATTATGAGTTAGAGTTATTGTTTCATGTTAATATTTCCTTGATTTCCTTGTATTCATGAGGTATTAATTTTTAATATTTTATGTGATAGAAGATAGGAAAAAAAATTATACAGGACATGAGTAAAGAATCTATTTCTGCATTGAAGTTCCATAAATTTTATTTTGTAACCTCATTTTATACTTTTGATGTATTTATGATCAAAATATTGAGTGACCATATGATTCATTTCCTTTAATTGTATAGAGATTTTTTTATAAGGTGTATTATAGTAGTAAATAAGATGTATATTGAAACTTCATTTTTAAAAATTTCCAACGAGACATTCTTTAATATTTTCGCATATTGGGCGGGTAGGTATCACACGAGTAGGTATACTAGTTAAGTATGGTACTGTCAGCAGTGTATGAAAGTTGAGCATATATGTAGGCAATAAGATTTAAAGCCTATGAATAATCCTGTGCAACAACCGTAAGGGGGCCAGAAGTTTAGGGGAAAACAGCAAGGAGCAAAGAAGATTACACAGCACTAGGCACTACATAGGAGAGTGCAAGATATGAAACTAGTCCAGGAGTCAATCAACATATAGGGATCAAAGCATATACAACAAACTTCCAGAGTAGGGGAGGTGATGGTACAAGTGACTCCAAAAGAATCAGAATGTGGAAAAGGACCAATTCATTACAATGGGTGTGTCTAGGAGAACAGGAAGCGCAGCATATTCCACTCTTGTTCAGCAAGACCATGCCAGTACAGAATACTTTTTCACCCCTTTCTACGGGACATATGGAGGATAGTGATTTGGACAGACCTCCTGAAAGGAGGAGCGCACACCAAGTGCAATGAAATGTCTCTTCTGGAATGTGAGGGGCATGAATAAGCCCCTCAAATTAAGGGAGCTAAGGAAATATCTAGAACATCATAATATAAGTATTGTAGGTATTGTGGAGACTAAGGTGAAAGAAGGGAGGTTTGTGGAAAGCATAGCCAAAATAGGGAAGCATTGAAGTACTGCACATAACTACACCCATGAGGTGAATGGGCAAGTATGGCTGTTATGGAAAGCAGATGAAGTATGTGTAATATTATAACAATACATGGTCAATTCATTCACTTTCAGATTTAGGATAAGAATTCACCATTTAAGGCATTCATGACAGTAGTGTATGGGAGTAACAGTAGGAAGGAGAGACAATGTTTATGGGAGGGGTTGATACGGGTGAACAACTCTATTACAAGGTCATGATTTATATGTGGAGATTTTAATTCTCCATTGAATTATGAAGATAGAATTGAAGGCCAAGCAGTAATGAAAGTTGAAATAAGGGACTTCAGACAACTATGTGATCATATTAACTTATCGGACATGAAGTCTATTGGTAGGCTGTACACATGAACTAATCCACATATATGGAGTAAGATAGATAGGGATCTTTGTAATGATCGATGGCAAGTGAATTATGGCAGATTGATAGCTCACTTTATAGAGAATTGATTTTCAGATCACGCTCCTATTCATATTGAATGTGCTACAAGAGGACACTACAGAGGGAAACCCTTCAGATTCCTAATTGTGATTGTTGATAATGAGAGATTTCAGAAAATAGTTGGTACAATTTAGGAAGTGAGAATTCTAGGGTCTGTAATGTTTGTGACCTGGGAGAAACTGAAAGTTTGCAAAGGTCCACTAAAATTCTTGAAAAGTAGTACTGATGGGAGTGTGGACAATAGAGTTACAGTGGCACGGGTGAGGTTACAAGATATAGGACAGGGCCTTACAAATAATATTGAACATGAGAAGATAAAAGTTGAACTGGTAGCACAACAGGAGCTAAATAAATGGTTGGGAATCTAGAAGATAATATATATATATATAAAAAAAGGCAAAAGCACATTGGATTATACATGGGGATGGCAATACAAGTTACTTTTTTAATTATATGAAGACTAGAGTAAGTATGAATGCTATAATGATGCTGAAGAATAAGGAAGATAGGTTGCTTCATAAGCAACAGGAGATAGCAGGGGAGGTTCTTAACTTGTATAAAGGTTTGTTAGGGTCTCAAGCATATATACTACCATCACTTGATGCCACAATTATGAGGTAAGGGATAACACTTATTGAAGATCGGAGGAGGGGAATGGTGTGGAAGTGTGACAATGGGGAAGTGTTTACTATTGATTATACCAAATCTCCTGGAATAGATGGGTTCAACTCAGCTTTTTTTAAAAAGTCTTGGGAAGTAGTTAGCAAAGATATGATAGCAGCGGTTTAAGAGTTCGTTAACAACAACAGCATGCTAAGGGTTGTGAAAAATATAGTCATAGCTTTAATCTCAAAGACAACCCATCCAGAGATTATAAGATATTATCAACTAATTTCTTGTTGTACTACAATATACAAAATCATCTCAAAGATATTGGCAAACAGGATTAAAGGTGTGCTGCCACATATCATCGGACATAGCTAATCTGCCTTTATTCCTGGCGGGCTTATTGCAGATAATATCGTATTAAGTCATAAGCTAGTGGGGGGATATACAAGGAAGAATATCTCTCTCAGGTGTATGATCAAAATAGGCATCCAAAAGGAGTACGACTCTATTGAATGGTATTTTATAGAGCAAGTTTTGAAGGAGTTGGGGTTTTTCCAGACAATTGTTAAGTGGATTATGCTATGTATAACTGTAAGTTATACTTTCATGATTAATGGCCAAATTTTAGATACTATGAGGGCTAAGAGGGGGCTTAGATAGGATGATCCCATGTCACCCTTTATATTTGTAATAGTGATGGAATATTTGAATAGATGCATCATGATGTGTTGTGAGTTTACAACAATTTCGACGCTTAAAATTGAAGAAAATAGTATGGACTTAGGTGTGTTTAAATGGATATGAGGCACTTTTACTTTATTTTAGATGTTGAAGCTGGATGGTGCAAAAGATGGAGAAAAATATATAAAAAAGGCTAAGTATGGATCTCAGTACAAGTCGTACCATCTTGGTATGAGCCATACTAAGGGTTGTGGAAAGGCCTAGGAGAAAAGTGTAAGGCAAAAGCTAAGTATGGCTCTTGGTACGAACCGTACCATGGCAGTCATAGAAAGTTACAAGAGAAATTTCACAGGCCAAGTGTCTTGGTACGTGTGGCAATCATGGGCCGTGAGATCTATCTAAGACCCGTACCAAGGAACCATGGAAAATGCCAGAAGTTAGCAGACTGGCAGGTCTCAAGGTATGAGAAGAAGTCACAGATCATGGAACTAAGGTACGAGTTGTGCCAGACCATCTGTGAAAGTTAACAGAAGATGCCAGCAAGTACAAGATCAAGCCACAAAAAGATTATACGACTCATAGGTTCTTGGTACGAGTTGTACTATGTCTTAACTTAGCCAAATTCAGCAGCCAATTTACGAGTCAAGGTACGACCTGTAAATCTTGTTACGGGACGTAGGTGAAGGCGGCGACAGTTTTTGGTAGTTTTCCTATTTAATTAGGGGAAGTTTTTAATTATTTGTATAAATATTTTTTAGGTTATTTTCGATAGTAAGGCACGACTAGACATGACGAGAGTCGAGAATTGAGTTTTTCTTACTTGTTAGCAATTAATTCAAGTCTTGGAGATTCTCTTGTTTTGAGATTTATTCATTGTTCTTGAGTTTTTCTTCATCAATTCTTGCAATAAACAAAGCAGATTTTCTTTCAATCATAGTTGTAAGTATTCAATTATGTGATTATCTATGAATGCTAATAACAATCTTACAATCATGAGAGACTAAAACCTCCCCAACTAGAGTTGTGGGAACCATGGTGAATTAACAAGTTAGGGTCACACAAAGTGATTCTAAATCAATGCTAAACACTTGTAATTTATTCTTTTCATCTTGAATGTTTCTTAACGAAGCACAACATTAAGATTTGCCCGAATTATTTACTTACTTGAACCTTGAGAAGTAGAGATTAGGAAAAGAGAATTACAACAAAGCCTTGATCTTTATGGGTCATTATATGACTTGAGCTGCGGTCGTAGGATAGTTAATTTGGAAGAAGTTGATAACGGTTGATTTAAAATCGCTTATGAGACCTAACCTAGTGATTGAGTATCGTCATCCAATAGGGACGAACCAGTCGTTTGGATGAACCCTAATTATCAGTTTTACAACCTGATATTTTTATATTTTTAAAACTATCTCATGTTTTGTCTAACATTTTACGTATTTCAACGATAAATTTAATTCATAATGTCAAATTTCTTTCTCCTTGCTTGTCTAAACACTTTAGCATCTTTAATTAAATAAGTATTGTCTTTAAATGAATTTTTATATGCCTAATTAGGAATTAGCTTAATCATTATTTTATCACATATTTTTGCATTATTTAGTAAGTGAATTAATTTTTTTTATTTTTATAAGAGTTTGTTTGTCTAAACACCTAATTAATTTAGTTTTAAAGAAGTTAATTCACCATTTTTATCACTTAGTCATTCCCCACATAATTAACGAATCCGGAAGGAACTCATAGTTGTGGACCACGAAAGGTGCTTTACACCTTTCTTTCGAGGTAATTTGAATCCTTACCCGACTATGGTGACAGACTAATAAAATAGAGTTATTTGTAATTAGTTTAGTATGGTGCCCTAATTCATCATAATCCATTAGGTGGCGATTCTTTTTTTTTAATCCTCAAGAGTTATCACATGTCGAGTTTTATTTTTCACAAAAAAAAAAATGGGGCGCAACAGACATTCTATTCTGGCTCAAACTGTTGGCTCCAATATGTTAACATTGCGATAACCAAGCGGCAATCGGAAGGGATGGGAGTGCAATGTATAACAGAAAGTCTCGTCATATACGATGAAGACATAACACCGTTAGACAACTAATCTCTAGTGGAATTATCACTTGATTATGTAAAGTCAAGAGATAATATGTCGGATCCACTTACAAAAGGTCTAACTAGAGATGCAGTTAAAAGATCATCAACGATAATGGGACTATGATCGAGGACACGTCTTTTAGTGGTAACTCTTTGTAGAAGACTGGAGATCCCAAGATCTAGGTTCAAGGAGATCAAACAAAAGTCATTAATAACGGTTCAACATTGTCAAAATGACTTTTGATCCATTCTCTTGATGAGACAATGTTCGATAACAAGGATAAAGATTTAAAGCTTTTGAATGATTACTAAGTTTGACACGAGGTATGTCAAGTGGTATATCTACGGGATAACACATTTAGTAATAACTTATATAAGTGTGACGTATAAGCTGCTTCAAGAAAAAATTTTGTAAGGGAAATTATCTACGAACTTATGAAATGAGGTAGTGTTTATGGCTGAAATGAATAAAATAATAAGAACCTAAGACGGTTAAAGGATTAATTGTGTGACTTATGTTGTCTAGGTATGCATCAAAGCTCGCGGTTCAAAGATATCAAATCACCGATTGACCGAGTGTATCCGATATATATTAATTATGAAAAATTCAAAGGAAAACCTACTTATCCAGATGCAGTTAATTTTTACTTATGAATTACACAGTTTTTTCATGCATTATATTTTTTGTATAGCCATTCCCCATTCATGTAGGGGATTGTTGGAGTAAAACATTGGTGTGAATTGAAAAATGAAGGAAATAAATTGGAGGGAAGAGAAAGTTGAAAAAGTTCCTTTAAAATTTGTCCCACATTGGTTGGGAAAAGGGAAAGTTGATGCTTATAATGAAAATAATATCTTCTAGCTAATAAAAAATTAAGAAGAAAGTCTCCCCTCGCGCCGTCATCGTTGCTTGGCCCGAAGCCAAATCCAAACCCAAATCTGAATCCAAAGCCTAAGCCGAGCCAAGCAACGTCGGTGACATAATGGGATACTTTCTTATCAACTCTTTACTATCTAGAAGATATATTTTTTTAATATAAATATTAATTTTTCCCTTTTCCCTACCAATGTGGGAAAAAATTCCTTTTATAAAGGAACTTAATGAAACTTTTTCAACTTTCTCTTCTCTCCAATTTATTTTTCTTCAATTTTTAATTCACATCCAATATCTTACTCCAACAACATTTTACCCTGTGGTGATGTGGTAGTCTTATTAGAGACTGTACAGAAAAATAGAGAGAAGATTTTTCTTGCTATCTCCCTCATAGAACTCCTTTATTGATAAAATTGAATGCGCGAATATTGGGTCTGAATATGACCTTTAAAAAAAATTATACTTCACGCGAAATAGAAGTGAACTGCTTATATCTTATATCTTTGTTAAAAAATGGAGATTTAATATATTGGTCTTTGATTTCTAAATGTGGGTTGTTGTTGCGCATTTTGGAAAACCCGTTGATTAGACGCTGTTTTCAAAAAACAAAACAACATTGTTGATGTACTAGCTAAGAAATGAACTAAGTTAGTGGATAAAGATCATTTTGCACATTTTATAGTGCCTCCTTTGTTTGCTTTGCCTAGCCTAAAGGCAAACAATTTAGGCACTTTGTTTACTAGGATCTCTTCAAATAGGTTTCTTTTTGCGCAAACTTTGAATTAATATAATTAATTAGCGAACCCAGCAAAGACTTTCTTCTCTCTTTATCCCCTTTAATCACACGTTATAACTTAGAGGGTCTGCCTTACGAATAATAGCTCGTCCGCTCCCTATCGCAACCTAGTGGTAAATTTGGATCATGACACTCACTAAAGTACTGAATAATTAGTTATTAATTATTCATTGTTTAATAAATAAAAAGAGCACTGAGAGATCTCAAGGATATCTCTTTAAAATAGATGAATGATATTATAACCTCTCTATAAATGAGATATTATTTCAATATATGAAATGAACAAATTAAGCAATTAATATCTAGAAAGGAGGAGTAAATATAAATACAAATTTTCAACCACAAGAAAACAAAATATGTTTAAAGAAGGATTATTATAATAAATTAAAAATATGTACTACATAGTTCATGGATAACCTACTTCAAAGCAAGTTAACCAGCATAGCCTATTTCTTTCTACTCCATCTTCAACATTTATAGCCCTACTAATACTACTACTTGATACATCTTCTTCATCTTCATCTTCCACAAAACCTTTGCAAGTGATATCTTCTTTTCTGCTACAATGGTGTCCATCACTTTCTTCTTCTTCATTCTTCATTCGAATAGCTTATTATAAGTTCATTATCATGTTCTTCAATGTCACTAGTCACTTCTTGTGAATTTTCAAGATTATCCTTTGTTCCATAATTGCTTGATTCTGCATCATACTCAACTTCATCAAAAAAATTTTGACATTTGCCTTGCTGAATCTTGGAATTATCTGATTGAGACTCACCACACTCTTTCACTAGAAATAAATTACAACATTTTTTCTCACTTCCACGACATTCCATTTTTATTTATTTGACAAATGAAATATTAGGTGATATATATATATATATATATATATATATATATATATATATATATGGTTAGTTAAATTAACTTTTGCTTAAGATAATTAATATAATGATTACAACATAGATGGTGGGTGATTTTTTTGATTAAGTGCTCGATCTTATCTTTTAAGTGGGGGATTCATTTGCATTCATCCACTTACTTTTCGAGGTTTTTTGTGAAGTAGTAGTAGTTGATCTATAAAAAGAAAAAAACACATCACATGCTTTGGTTTGTACTTTTAGGTAAGGTTGAATTCGGTACGAAGAAAAATATTTTTTTTAAAGTAGAAAAATTAAGTTACATTATCTCTTTTCACCCCTCACCCCTCCTCCACCCCCTAACTAACCCCCACACCCTCCCGAATCTCGCTTCTTCCTCCTCATCCATATTCTTATAATTTTATTTTAGATATATACAAATGATTTTAAGATAATATTTTTATTTGCATACTGAACACCGAATATAATAAATAAAAAATAACTTATTTTTCTAAAAAATATTTTTCATGAAAACATTTTCCTTCCAACCAAACACACCCTAATTGACACCGTTTATCCACTTTTCATGGACACATCATTCTTAAACTTTACCAAATTATGATTGTGACTTGCGAAAGCATTACATTATCAACACGTACGACGTACGTTAATTTAAAGAAATTCACTTGGCCTTAGGTGTGGTTAATCACTGCTAGAATATTAAGTGAACCAAGTATTAAATTAAACAATAAAATAATTCCTTTGTATTTTATATAGTGTAGTTACTAAAAATAATTGGTTTAAAATGATTTTTATTTTTAAAAATTAAGATATAATTAATTATTTTATTTTTGTTTTTATTTTTACTCAATAAATATGAAAAGAAATTAATATGATAAAAAAGTAACACTAATTGAAGAATAAATAAGAATAATTTAATTAAATTAATATAATTAAAAAAAAGTAGTACTAAAACTGTAGCATGAGTATGATGATCAATGTACTCAACAAGTATCATTGATCGATTCCGTTGAAGTAGCAGCGAGACTTGATCGTCTAGCATTAACACAACTCAAATATTAGTCTTCACAGTTAAATAACCAACAAAATAAGAGTGTAAATTAATCAATAAAACCAAGTAATATTTTCAGAACCAACAGTTACAGTGAATTAAGCAACATCACCACATCACAACATATAAAGCTCAATCAGATTCAACAAAGCCAAATAAAAAATACAAATGTAATGCAATGACTATATGTGTGCAATCAGTATACTTACTAACTCAATAGGGTGTTTGAGAGCAGCGACACATGGGCGACCCACAAAGTCAATATATCCATCCAAAATTATTTCCCATCAGGCTATCAATAACTCCGCCCGTAACCATTTCCCATTGGGCTATCCCTCCACCCAAGACCATTTTAGATCAGGCTATTAATCATCACTCCATCCATAATTTTTTATCAAGTCATAACAATATGAATTATCACTCCACCCGAAATAATTTCTTATCAAACCATAACTATATGAATCATAAAATGAGCATGAATGTTAATGAAATCGGATATGAGTTTCATATCCACACACAAGATATAAAGAAAATTCATGCAACATAGTTATTATCAAGTGTATGAGATATTTGGAGTGATGTTAAGCATACAATTAAATAACATAATAATAACCTCAATGCAGTTAAAGCATTTTTTAGAATTCACAAATAATATCAGATTATTATATAAATCAACTCATAATCGCCTAAGTACCAAATATGACACCCGATACCCATATAGGTGTTCATCACATCACATACGACACTCTATTTATCCTAAATCTTATCATCATTATAATTACGAAAATATTCCTTCAATCGAAATTAAGTCTTACCTAATTACCTCGATCCAATGCACTGCAAACTCACAAAATAGCCTTGTCTTTCTCTAGCACCTCTAAACGCTTCAATTTAATCAAAATACGAGTTCTACATGAGCATACTAGACTATTGATACCCATATTGACATAAAATTAGTCGGGTTAAAAAGCTAATTTAGAGCCTCTGTGATCAAAACTAAATTTTTCTTCGAAAATTTAGTTGTCGATAATTCAAGGGTCTTCTACTTTGAATTTCAACAAAATCAGCCATTTTCGCCCTTTAAATCCCCAATCTCTATACTCTTGAATTTGGGATTCTAATTCCTAGTTTCTAACTCAAAGCATGAATTAAATTGCTAATGAACTTAAGGAATCATGAAAATAAAAACAAAATCAAGGTCAGATACTTGTCATTTATCCAAAACATGATGATTGCTTCAGAAATAGTCAAAATTTGAGACCTAAAACACCCAAAATTGGGATATGAAAAATGAGCTCAAATTGGAGATTTTAATCCTCTCTAGGTCTCTTCTTCACGACCGCAAACCAACCCTTCATGATCATGGGACCCTTAAACCTAAACCTTCACAATCATAGACATGGCCCTAATAATCGAGATGCACAACCTCTCCTGACCCCTCTATGTGGTCGTAGAAAACTCCTTACAATCACAAAGCCTTGACTCACATCACCCCTTCGTGACCGCGGAACACCCCCTTGCGACCGCGAAGGGTAACTCCTGGCACCAAAAATCTAAAAAAATTAGTGTTTTCACAATATTTGTTTTAGTGTCGAAAAAATACTAAATCTCTTGGGATGCAAATCAAATATGCAAATCACTCTAAAAATATCTTACCAACCTGTTGAAACACTCAAAACACCAATCTGAAGTAAACTCGACACATATTGACTCTTGGTCATTTCTTATTTTATTTTTTTCTCAATTTTGATATATATATATATATATATATCATATGATCTAGATCACACGACTTATACTAGACCCGTTCTGATTCCCTGAATCCCTTTTCCCTTTCACTCCTTGCCATTTTCAGTCAAACACCCTAACCCTAGTGGTGATATCTCCTCTCCCTTTTTCTGTAATACCCTGAAAGTGCTTAAGACTACACTCGGGAGTTGAAAGTATGTGCAGCAGAAAAGTTGAGAAATTTTCTCAGGACGACCCGCTGTACGAGTTATGGGAAGGTCCCACGGATTGTGGGTCCCTGTCGTGATGAGAATGATAGTCGATAGGTCCAGGACCAACGAGCCTTGGAATGACTTATTGGTCAGTGTAATTGGTCATGGAAAGCAGTTGTTGTGAGAGTTGTCCTTGTCCAGGTGACTGACATGAGTCATGGTACGACTCATTGCATGGAGCAATGAGTTGTTGTATGATTCCGTTGGGAAGACTTTCAGGAGGTAAGTAGTTGCAGGTAGTGGTGACAACAAGCAGAAGCGACAAGCCATTGGGAAAAGTAACTATTCATCCTATCCAGTCGTGGTAGCAGACCTGAGTTTGGAAAATGGAGCGAAACAATGAGCGAAGTAACGAGTTGTTGAACCTAAGGATGGCCCGTTGGATGAGTTGTTACTCCTGGAAAATTCTGAAATGACTTTCAGAAATGTGAGGTGAATTGAGTACCTCTATCTGAAATAATGGACAAGGGCACCCCATTCACTCTGACCAACTCCCGGATATAAAGCCTAGCATAATCCTCTACTGAGTCTGTAGTTTTAATTGGGAAGAAATGTGCCGACTTGGTCATCAAATCTATTATCACCTAGATTGAGTCATGCTACCAACGAATACGAGGTAGACTTGTAATAAAATCTATATTCACTTCTTCCCACTTCCATATGGGTATACTGATATCCTGAGTCATACTTCCCGGTCTCTGATGTTCCACCTTGACCTGCGGGCAGTTCGAGAACTTATCTACAAATTCTGCAATGTCTCTTTTCATGTCGTTCCACCAATAAATACCCGGTAAATCACGACACATCTTAGTAGCACCTGGGTGGATAGAATATCTCAAACTGTGTGCTTCAGCCAATATCTGCTATGTCAAATCACCTATATCCGGTACATATAACCTACCCTGGTAATGGAGTACACCATCTCCCTCTTGGGAGAAAGCCTCCACTTCTTTTCTGAGAACTGCCTCCTTCAGCTTAAGCAGTATGGGATCTTCATCCTGCCTTGATTTATCTTCAACTACCGATGAGGAATCTGATCCACTCTGCACACCCTCATCTACATTAACCAACTGCACTTCCAACCGAGCTAACCTGTGGATATCCTTTGCCAGTTACTTTTTGCTCTCTTCAACATGAGCCACGCTCCCCATAGACATCCTACTTAGGTAATCAGCCACCACATTGGATTTGTCCAAGTGGTACAGCACACTCATGTCGTAGTCCTTCAGTAGCTCCAACCACCTTCTCTGACGAAGATTTAAATCTTTCTAACTGAACACATCCTGAAGGCTCTTGTGATCGATGAAAACATCCACGCGAGCCCCGTAAAGGTAGTGCCACCATATTTTTAATGCAAACACCACTGCTACCAACTCCAGGTCATGAGTTTGATAGTTCTTTTCATGAACTTTGAGCTATCTAGAGGTGTAAGCCATCACTTTACCCCGCTGCATCAAAACGCAACCAAGTCCAACTTTGAAAGTGTCACAATACACCACGAACCCATTTGTTCCTTCCGCCAAGGTTAACACTGGAGAGGTAGTGAGTTGAGTCTTCAACTTCTGAAAACTCTTCTCACACACATCTGACCACTGGAATTTCACCTTTTTCTGAGTCAACCTAGTTAGAGGAGATGCAATGCAGGAAAAACCTTCCACAAAACATCGGTAATAGCCAGATAGACCCAAGAAACTTCTAATTTCGATTGGGGAAGTAGGTCTTGGCCAGTCTTTCACTGCTGCAATCTTTTGAAGATCTACCTAAATACCTTCACTCGAGACCACGTGACTAGGGAAAGTCACAAACTTCAACCAAAATTTACATTTGCTGAACTTAGAGAACAACTGGCGGTCTCTGAGCGTCTGTAGCACTATCCTCAGATGGTTAGCATGTTATTTTCTCTCTTTTGGAGTATACCAGAATGTCATCAATAAATACAATGATGAACATGTCTAGATATGGCTTGAAGACACTGTTCATTAGATCCATGAAAGCTGGGGGGCATTAGTTAGTCCAAAGGACATAACCATGAATTCGTAGTGAACATACCAAGTTCTGAAAGATGTTTTTGGTATGTCATGTTCTCTAACCCTTAGCTGATTGTACCCTGACCTGAGATTTACCTTGGAGAAACAACTGGCTCCCTAAAGCTGATCGAACAAGTCATCAATCCTAGGTAGGGGATACCTATTCTTAACTATGACATTATTCAACTGATGGTAGTCGATACACATTCTGAGGGTACCATCTTTCTTTCGCATGAATAATACTGGAGCACCCTATGGATAGATGCTGGGCCTAATGAAGCCTTTATCAAGGAGGTCTTTTAGCTACTCCTTCAACTCCTTAAGCTCAGATGGAGCCATTCTATAAGGGGGGGTGGAGATGGGCTGAGTGTCTGGGAGGAGGACTATGCCGAAGTCTATTTCCCGCTCAGGAGGAACTCCAGGAAGGTCTTCAGCAAACACACTGGGGAACTCACTGACAATTGGAACTGACTGAATAGTCAGGGTCTCGAAGCTGGAATCTTTAACCCGAACTAGATGATAAATATACCCCTTAGAAATAATCTTTCTGACCTTAAGGTAGGATATAAATCGACCCTTAGGCACTGAACTACTGCTGGTCCACTCAAAAACTGCCTCATTAGGGAACTGAAATCTGATGACCCTAGTTCTGCAGTCGACTGAGACATAATCAGAGTGTAATTAATCTAGGCCAAGAATGAGGTCAAAATCAATCATTTCTAACTTTGCAAGATCAGCTAGAATGACCTTTTTCAAGATTGAGACTGGGCTGTTTCTATACCCCCAGCTGGCTCTAACTGACTCACTAACTAGGGTAGAGACTGAGAATGGTTCTGATAGGACCTCTAGACTGATATCAAACTGGACAGCTACATAGGGAACGAACGATAATGTGGCTCTTGGATCTAGTAGGGCATACACATCTAGATGGAAAATGCATAACATATCCGTGACCATGTTAGGTGAGCTCTCCTGATCTTGATAAGAGGAAGAAGCATAAAAATGATTTTGGTGCTAGCTCACCATGCATATCTGATGTGTTGGCCTGTTGAACTGGTCGGCCTGCTGGAGCTTCTGAAGTGGTGGATTGTGATCTCCCCTGTCCTGTTGACGGGTATTCTTTGAGCTGATGACCAAGTTGTCCACACCCAAAGAAACCCTCTCAGCCCTAAAGGCATTCCTATGGATGGTTCTTTCCACACTTAGGCCAAGCTGGGTAGCGATTGCTGGCGTTGTGACTCTGGGACTGTCAGCCAGATGCACCACCCTTCTGATCCTTGGGGGACTAAAAAGTAAGGGCGCTGGCTAAAGTGGGTGCTGGAGCCCTCTACTGCTGCTGCTACTGTGGGTGGCTACTACCACCAGATCTCTGGTGTCCATACTCTGAATGACTAGTCCTTGCCCGCTTGTTCTTCTGCTCCAAGTCTTTTAGCTTTTCTGCCTCACTCTGCTGGGCATAAGCAATGAGACTGGAGAGGTCAATATATTTAATAAGCATTGTAGTCCGGCACTCCTTGAGGACCAAGTTTAATACTCCATTGACGAACTTCAGCATGCGAGCCCTTGGCTCGGCTTCCATCTCCGGAGCATATTTAGACAACCATGTGAACTCCAGTGCATACTCCTCCACCGTCCTATTACCCTATTTCAGATTCATAAATTCTGCCTCCTTAGTCTCCCTGAGCTCCCGGGGGAAGAATCTATCTAGGAAGGCCATTGTGAACTCCTCCCACTCCACCGGTTCTACTCCTGCTGGTTTCCTCTCCTTCCAATATTCTTACCATATCTGGGCTACCCCTTTCTGCTAGTAGGCAGCCAGGTCAGCACTCACAGAAGGGATAACACCCATAATTTTAGTGATCTTCCTAATCTCATCCACGAACTCCTATAGGATTCGGGTGAAGTCCTGAACTCAGGAAGCTGCTGCGGACCCATTAGTATTGATCGAAACCACTTGCTGGTTCACCTGTTTCGTGACTGTCTATGCGAGCAGCTAGATTACCGCTCTAAACTTTGTGGAGGACACTGGGTCGTCCTGAGGGGCTGCTGGAGCTGGTGAGGCAGGTTGGTGAGCATTGCCAGCCTTTCTTCCATTACCACATCTTGGAGGCATGATTTCACTAAAACGAAACAAAGCATGAATTAGGAGGAAGTTTCTGGAATTGAACTTTAACGCACGATAAAGAGTATGAACAAAGGGAGGTTTCCTAATAACGTCTCGTAGCCTCCCGTCATAAGTCTGGCGCGCTTCACACCCATGGAAAGGACTCTCCTCTACGCGGCTTTCAGACATCCTAGGATACTCTAAACAAAGTGCTCTGATACCAAGTTTTTCATGACCCGATTCTATATCTTGGACGAGACACGATATTTGGGGTCACAAGTAACTCCAAGTCAACCCATGGTCTATCATAATACTGGTAATCTGAGTAATATCATAGCGGAAGCTTTAAAAATAATAAAAACCATTTATGATGAAGAATTTAAATCATAAAGCTTTATACAACTGAAAACGAAACTAAAAATCTGAATCTGTGTCTAAAAGCCATCTATTTCTGATGAGCTACTGGGACAAGCCCCTAGTTAACTCTAAGACTAACTAAAAGAAAAATAACTGAAGGAAAATAAACATCGTCCTCGAAAGATGAGGGCTCACCAATAGCATAACTGATAACTCCTGGATAAGATATGTTAACGGTGCAGAGACTGAGAACCTACAGCTGTATCATAAAATGATACAACATAGAAAGTATACGTCAGTACTTCGAATGTATTGAGTAAGTAGGAGAAAACATAACACGGAGAATAAATAACTAAACTGTAATGACATGTAATGAACAACTAAAATACTAAAACTGAATAAACTTAAATATACTGAGATGGTCAAAATGACCCTGTCTGATGGTCAAAGACATGCCCTAAATTTGAGATACTGAATCTGAACTAACTGTAATGAACTGAGTAAGATGAAAATGTTCTGAACTGAGCTAATCTGAGACTGAACTAACTAGTGAGAGAGTCTATAACCAATATATAACCACGTGAGCTAGATGTGGAGTCCGATGTATACACCCTATTGGTAGGACCAAATATACCTTACCAGGGTATAAAAGGCATGAACTGGGTGATCACAAGTATGGGGCCATAAGTGCAATAAAAATAACCTATGGTGGCAATGTAGTTCTGGAAACATGTGTGTGCTAGAACCCTGGTCCGCTTGGTGCTAAGTCCTACTCCCACTAGATAGTCCTAGATTGACTACTAAGCTGATAGATCGAAACTGGGGCCCAAGACTAAGTCAAGAATACCTATCTGGAAGTACCCTGAGAGTCTTATCTAACTGGATTATGTAATTGGTGTTCTAAGACTAGCCAGAGCTGCTTATCTAGAAGCGTCGTAACCGTCTAAAGAACAAACTGAAATCTAAAGCTGGGTTCTAAGGCTAGTCGGAGCTGCTTATCTAGAAGTTTCATGACCGCCTAAAGAACCACTAAAATCTAATATCTGAGTCTAATACTGATAACTGGGAGGCACCACTGACACCTCAACGAATGACGGTAGTCAAACTGATCAGCTGACATTTCTGGACAATACTAAGAATGCTAATAATCTTAATGAGATTGTACTAACATGTATCTGACTGAAATTTCAACATATACTAATAATATGAGGATCTCAAAGCTGATAGAATCAAGCTACAGGGAAACTAGTCCAACATGCAAGACTCTAATTTTACTGAACTGAGAACTAGGTCTAAATCATTCCACTGTATAATAGTTTTACAAAATTTCTAAAAATAGGGAATAATAAAGAGGTTAATATCATGAGTAATATTCCACTTGAAATCTTAAAGAAATTTGTTTGAAAACTTTCTACATTTTGAATTCACAGGGTTGTAACTGATAGAGGAAATAGAAAAAGGTTTTGGGGACACAAGTGAAGAACAATTCCCTTGTTGAATTCCTACATAGGATACGAATTTCTGGAGAAACTCCCTTGAGAATCGAAGAAGAAGTCAATTCCCTAGCTTTGCTCTTGCTGCTTCCTGACTGTTTTGTATGCTTTAGACTTTGAGGGGATGAGTGGAATGAAAGGGGAATGTCATTCTACCCCTTTAACTCCCTCCTAAATGAGTCCAAAATGACAGGATTTTAAGATAAAAAGACTGGAAAGTTACAAAAATAACCTTGGAATAAGATCTGGAAATCTGCCCGACAGGGTCCAATGAACCTCACAATGGGTCATTGGTCGAAACCACAGCCTGTTGGAACCAACCGTTAGTCCTGGGTGAAAAAATCATTCTCACTGGAAGGTAGCCACGGAGGATAACACGACTCATTGGGACCACCAACGGGTCATTGGTACCTCTCGTTGTCATTGGTGGGGAAATCAGGACCCTAAGACAATGGGCAATTCAACGACTCGTTAGTAGAACCAATGGGTCATTGCATCGACTCATGGTTTACACTGTTAGGGCCTGCGACTTGGTTATGGGTGGTAGCAATGGCTCATTGGTAGGAACCACGAGCCGTTATTTCCACTTGTTGCCTCTGGGAAAAGTCCGGTAGGCTTCTGAATTGGGATCCAACGGAAGACAGGATGAGTTGTTGCTTCGTCCAATGGGTCATCCTATGCCTCGTTGTTTCCCCCAAAGGGAATTTGCTGAGGCGACAACAACTCATACAACAGCCCGTTGGAGCTGACCATGATCCGTTGTCTGGGTCTTTCTGCAATTCTTCTTCCCCTGATTTTTCTTGCAAGGTCTGAGTTTTATCTAGGAAAGTTTCGGGGTGTTACACAGTCATTTTCAAAAATAAAATACCCGATGAGTGTTGGGGTTGAATCCCATAATGAACTAAACTAGATCAACCAAAAGTTATAAAATAAATCAATTTAGTATGCATCATTGTTTATAATATAAAAAGGGAAAATTGGGAGAAAAGGAGTGAATTATAAAATTCTAGTTTCAAAATAAAACAAGGCAAGTTTGACTGTTGCAAGCAATGAGAATGAACTAAGAATGTGCTTTTGATGGAGCATTGATTGTATTGTGGGTTAATTAATTAGTCTCAAACATCAATTACAACATGGATAGTTATGGTTAAGGCTACACCCGATGTTTCTCAACCATTGGGTGAATTTACCTTGGATTTTCTCAAACCTTCAGGTCGCAACTATCAATCAGCCGCCAAAAACTTAAGAAAGAGCTGAGCTATCTCTAACCTTAGCCCTCTAATGGATTGTGAAAATGGATTTTGACTATCTCGAACTCAACTCCATATATCTATAACCCAAATCCTCCCTAATGCTTCCTCATCAAGATCTTGCTTCTCTCTTTCAAGCAAAAGTACGATAAGAAGAGTACATCAATGTTTGCAACCATTAATTTTAGCATTCAAACTTTGAGTAAACACTAGATTCATGCATTATAATTAAATTTAAGACTAAATTAACAACATTCAATCTATTCTGAACCTCAATCATGCACACATCCCTAGCAACTAAAGTAGCTACTCATGGATGAAGTTAAAAAGAAAATACTCATGGGTAATTCATTAACATTCATTATTTTGAATAGAAATTTAAGCTTTCAATAATCTGCTACAATGGTGTACTTAACTCAAAATAGCAAAGAAGAAGAGGAAGAAGAAAAATGTACTCTTCTCTTCTCTCCCTACTTCTCTCTACAATTATCCACACCCTGTAAAATTTCTGTCATGAGTGAGTACAATTGGGTAATTCTGCATATTCCCTTTTTACAAAACTTTCCTCATATGCCCTTGGAAGCTTCCACCTTGAATTATTGCTAGAGTTGTACATATTTTCCCTATTAGCAATTTGGTCACTTGCATGACACCTGCGTTTTGTAGGTGCCCATCCGTGAGCCGCAGCTGCTTCATAGGTCCCAACAGTAATGCCCATAATCCTTCTGCGGTTGCATTTGCATGTCTCAGGTGCAAACCTATGCTTTGCAGGTTCCTTTCTGCTCAACATCGTGACTGCATTCGTAGGTTCCCTTCTGCAGAAGGCATGTTCCTTGCTTCCAACAAAGTACTTTTTATTCAATTCCTTTAGTTTCTTTGTCTAAGTTCATTACCTACAAAATCAAAGAGAAAAGACATAAAATATTCCTAATTGATGTGAAAATAATGCATCTCATGCTTAAAAGCATAATGAGTTAGTAATTTACCAACTCATCAAATCCCCAAACTTGACCCACTGTTTGTCCTCAAGCAAGGCATTCTCTCATAGCTAAGAATTGAATTAAGCATCCACATCACAAGAGCTATATAAGGGACTACTAAAGCTTAAGAAAACCCCAAAATCTCACACTGATTCAAGAAAAATAAAAAAAAAACTCAAAACATATTGCACAAACTCAATTGGTAACTACAAACATTTGGCATATCTCGCGTTTTCAATCTTTTCAATTCATATTAGGGGCATATTCCAACAAATAAAAATCAATTAGTATCTCAAGTCATTGACAATAAACATTCAAGGTTTGCCTCAAAGTTCACTGCACAACTTGTCGCATTCATACCTCTCAATAGAAAACTCAAGTTTTATCATTTATTCCAAGAAAATGATGTCACTCACCACAGAGAGAATACCATTCAATATATAGATGCAATTTACACATAGGAATTATGAAATGATGCAAAGACGCTCATTATTTCAAGGAAATTCAAGTCCATACACAATCAACCCATAGGCATGCCCTTTATGTAACCCGCCACTAATGTAGAGTTGATGCGCTTAGAATCACTAAGGACTTGCGGGTCATAATGAAGGCTAGGTATTAAAGGTAGAACAACTTTTAGCCATAGTGACTAGAACCTCCCTAATGCCTTTTGTGAAAACATTCAAACGTCCCACTACACTATTGAGTCTACTCCACCTTATCTCTCCTTGTTCACCATTCACATTTTTCATTAAGAACCATCCTTTTAGCACCTTGGATTCTACATTAAGCCTTATCTAAACAAGAGATAACACCATTCAACTTTTTCTTCTTTTAGAGATTTTTCAACCAACCATTTTGTTTTTTTCATCAAGCAATTTGGTGCTACCTCGCATTTAAAGTTCATTCCTCTTTTTCTCTTTTTTTTTTGCACACCTCTGAACTTAGACTTTTTTTTACATCACATTCCATTTTTTCACCCTCAACTCTTGTCCTGCAAGCCCCATTTTCTTTTATTTTATCACTAGCAATTAGGGAGGAATGGGTGCCAAAGGAGGGGATGAAAATGGTATAAGGCTTGTAATGTAGTTGCCAAGAAAAAGGCTCAAGGCTTAAACAATGGTTAACAAGGATTGATGTTAAAGAAAGTCATTTAGTGGTAAAGTGACTAACCAAAATAAAAGCCTAAGATCATCTCTCAAGTGCAACTACATCTAGGATTTCGCCTTGAATTACATTCTAGATAATATGCATACACAAAAATTAAACTAAACATCTTACCACACAAGGCATCATATTCCAGAAATTCAGCTACTTTTCACAATCACTTCAAAAGTATGACTTTAGACAAGCTATTTTTGACTTTTGCATACTCGCTTTGAATATTAAAAAGCCAAATAAAGAATGTACAACTCATGACAAGAGAGTGCTCTTTTCAATTTCAAGCCCCTTTTCAACTTCAAAACTCATTTCTATGTGTTAAAAAAATTAGTGGTATCAATTAAATAAAGTATAATAATGACTCAACGACATAGCATTTTCTCTTAAGAAAGTTGCCTCTCAATCTATCATAGGGAAATGTCACCCGGTTCAATACACAAAAAAAATTGCTCCTTCACAAAAAATCATGATAGAAAGAAAACTCTAGGGTTTTATTGCTATCTACTATCTAAAAAGGAGATTGGAAAGCACAGGTCAAGAATTAATTAGAATGTAAGACCAATCCATCAATGAAACTTCATATTAATTCATATATCCAAAACAAAACAAGGGCATCCATTTAACTAAGCATCATAACAAAATACTTAAAACATCAAAATGAAAAAAGCCCGACAAAGGCAAAAAGAGTCAATAATTAAATGAAAAAGAGCACTCCCCACCCCCAACTAAGAATTCCATATTGTCCCCAACATATAAAATAAGAACAAGGATGGGAAGAACTCCCTAGAGGAGCTACACCTCTCCATCATCATCGCCTGCCTCATCGTCACCACCATCTCCCTTATGCTTTGGCTCATCATCCTCCCCTAAGCCTACCAGCAAGTCATTAATAGGTCCCCGGACTATATGTGGGGCAGACATGACTTCATTTAAGAAGCTGAAATCAGTGTTGGCTATGGGTGCCGTGTTCCTCAATTCTCTCACATCAACTTGGAAAGAGACCTCATCCTCAACCACATCAACTCGGGAGAAGAACTTATTTAAGCTTTCAAAAACATCCTTCATAGCTTTCTTCAACGACTATTGGATAAGGGCTGACAGATTCTGAGCCATCTTTCTAAGTTGGTTTTCATGAGAATAAGTCATCTGGCTAGCTTTTGAAGCCCTCTTGGCTCTGAGGATAAAGGTGGTAATAAAGATCCCAGGAGCGGTATCTCCTTAGAAACATGCCTAGATATCTTGGGGTTTGCATGATTACGGTCAGGAGCCATTGGGGCTTTATTGAGGTCACGGGTGGTAGATCCTTTTAGAACATCCTAGGTTTGCAGCCATTTCTTTTTTCTCTTGAGAGCATCGGCGTCCCTCTTTTTGTTAACGCCAACCACACCGGTGGCGGTGCTATTCTTTTCACCTTAAAAGTACAGGACCCCTACCCGAGCACGTAGTAGGATGATGAGAATAGGATAAGGCATGGAAAAACCTTGCCAATATTTTCTCTTCATTTAGGTGGCGACCTCTTCACGCAAGTTTATGGGTGATGTTGGGCATATTATCATGCCCATTTTGCCATGTTTTTACCCATATTTTATCATGTTTTGAGTTCAAAATCCTTAATTTATGCTTAAATTCATGTGTGTGTGTGTGTATTTTATGTGCTAACAAATGATTTGCATTGATTTGAGCAGGAAACTAAGTAAAACGGGCTCAAAATGATGCAAGGAATAAAGATTTGAAAATTTGACGGGTTTGGTGCTATGGTTGGCACCCCGCACCAAGTACCAAACTCCAGAGAAATAAATTCTCAATCTGGTGCTATGGCTAGCACCCCACACCAGCCCTCAAACTTCAGAGAAAAATTCTTAGGCTAGTGCTATGGCTGGAGAGGCGCACTAGGCTTCATATGGAGTTGAAAATTGCTAAAAGTTTGACTAAGTTAGTGGCAAGATAGGAGGGGTGGTGTGCTATATACATTCCGGAGTGAAAAATGCTAATTGTTAGGCCATGTCTTGAAGGGTAGAAGCATCATTTGTAGGCTCATCTATAAATATAAGCCTTTGGTCATTTGTTATGTAGTTTTTCTTTGACTTCTTGGAGTAGTTTTGGACTGCTTGAAGCAGACTTTACTCATTTTTATTCCGTAGTTCATTCATGAAAACTTGTAAGCAGTTTGGAAGGAAGATAAGGTTCTGCAACTAAGTTTTCTCTTCTTTACTTCATATTTTTGCAAAGTATTTATTTTTCCACTAGTCTATGAGTGGCTAAACTCATATTCTAGGGTTGTGTCCATGGTGAATGGTTGACTATTTGACAAATTAATTAAATTTAGTTTGGATTCTTCTTTTATGGTTGTTTGTATTTATTTGTTTTCATTTATTATTTATGAGACTGATCACCTTATAAGTAATCTGTTGGCTTTCGATTGAACTTGGGAAAGGGAATCGAAAAGGTTAAAAATAAACACAGAATAGAAATTCAAAGAACATTGAACCCATTGGTGATAGGATAGAAGTTATTGTCGAGGATAGGGATATACCCTTCAACCCTATTTAGTTGAAATACAAGTAGGCATAATTTTCATTTCATTGTTCTCCTATGACCACAGGGATATAGGTGTTAGGGTTCATAAAATAGTTCTTGGATGCTAGGGATAGTGGCAAGAAATGAGATAGTAACTTGCAACTAACAACCATAGGAAGAATCATGCTAGTTTAATTATTCCTAGAGAACTCAACTTGAAACCAACCAAGTGCATTACCCTAGTCTGTCATCATTATGGAAATACAATCAAGTTTGATTTTTTTTATAGTTAATATTTACATTTGAAGTTTAAATATTTTTATTTTCCAAACCAACCTTCATTTTTACTTGTTTCGTAGATTAGTGAAATTAAAGTGACAACCTTATAACGATTAAATTGACAAGTCCCTGTGGTATGATATCTGGACTTAACAATCCTATATTACTTGATGACTCTGTGCACTTGCGTGTGCTTGGGCGACACCAAGTTTTTGACTCTGTTGCCTGAGACTTGAATATTGTTTAATCGTTTGTAGGGAGAATTTTATTTCACTAGTCTGTATATATTGTATAGATTTTTATTTTTCTTTTTTTTTGTATTATACCACTCATCTCAATGTGAATCTTGGTATATAAATGAGTTGAATGATGGGTATTAATATTTTAGTGATCCTTGTCTGAATTGTGGAGGACCCCACTTGTCGCAACATTGTCATACTTGTGGTGTATGTGGTGGTCTGGATGGCCATTGAAATTGCTGTCCAAATTTTTATTCCCCTTCCCCAAGCCCCAATTACGATCTTCATGTTTTTTTATGCTTACAGGAATAATGAAGAGGAGGAACATCATTCCCTAATGAGCAATATAGCAAAACTGATCCCGGAGCATATGAAAGTACTAAGGGAGCAGCTTACTGAACAGGGAGGAGCTTTAAAAAGGATGAGTGCCAAGCTTACAGAGATGATGGCTGAGACTACAACTTGTAATGATTTTCAAGTCACAGTCTTAGCTAATACACAAGAGGAACGTCAATGGGAAGAAAAGAAGCTCAGATAAGAGATAGGCCAATTTGGCTCAAGTATCCATGACCTGCACGGTCTTTTGAATGAAAAAGTTGAGGCGGTTGAGGCCCAACTACAAAGTGTTGTAGATACTAGCCAATGCATGGAACAAGGAGAAGAATCCCAACCATTAGGCCATTCTTTGTTGGTATATGTCTATGTTGAGGAGGTGTATAACAGTGAGGATGTCAAGAACAATGCAATCTTGAAGTTAGGACGTATTGGTCCTTATTCTAAACACTTCTCGACATTGTGTTTGAGGGGGAAACCTAGAAATAAAGCCTTCCAAACCTATGGATAGAGGTGTAGATGAGGAACAATGCCCCTATATTCTAAAATTCATAATGCCAAAAGATACACAATGGCATCCCTTACTTAAGGGCCAAGAAAGGAAAGATGCAACATCTACTACTTGGTCCCTTCATGTTTACACCACCACCCCTTGAGCATAATAGAAAATTGAAAAAGAAACTAGGGGTGGAATTTATAAGCTCAAAGTGGAAGAAAAAGTAGTGAAACTTGATGGCGTCATGCCGCGATATTAAATCAGGCGCTTGTCGGGAAGCAACCCAACTTATAATAATGTAGTTTTTATTATTTTTATATATAGTGTCACTTTTGTTTTTTTTTTATTTTGTGTGCAGAGAAGGGGAAGTCTGAGTACTTGAAATCAAGTCTAAGGAGCATGGTTTGATCCTAAGTGTGGGGTCGTGTGACCCGTGAATCCAAAAGACATGTTGATATCTAGGCCCTAGAGGGCCTTAGGGAGTAATTTCTCACTCTAATTTGATCTTTAATTTTAGTTACTCTGAGGATAGAGCAAGACTTTAAGTATGGGGTGAGGGTATGTCTCCCTAAAATTAGAGGTTAAGGGTGAACATGCAAGCAAGTTTAGTTGAAACTTTTTGAAATTGGCGTATCTCACCCACCCTTCGATTTTTCTTATGGCCTTGGTTCTTTTCCGAAGGGGAGCCCTTTGTGCCAGGTAATTTTTTATTTTGTTTTTTTTGAGTTGTTGTAGTCATAGAGTAAAGAATTTTCCCAACGATAGATCGATGAAGACCGTCTTAAGGGAAGTTTTGTTGCTTTTTGTTATTTTTTAGGATTGAGTCGTAGGTCATCTACTTGTATGCTTGTTGATATTCTGCTTAGCCGCTATGCTAGAGTAAATAGAGTGGTCATATTGACTGCATGAGTAAGGATCTATGAGAGACGCACATATCTCTTTAATTTGACTCAACATATCCTTAGGGATTAATTACGAATTTAACTTGTCATTCAATATGATTGTGTGAATGTGTAGTTGTAGAAACTGATTAAATTCTTGTTGCCATGAGAGATGAGCTGAATTATTTTGTATGTATATATAGTAGTATCTAGAACTTGCCTTAGTGTATGTAGGATAACTAGTTGGTAGGGAGTTGAGAGATGATCAAGGCACTTCTTTAAAGAAGCCAATTTTTTTCCTCTAATTGTTTTACCTTCTTAGTCATTCTCTCTAGTTAACCCCTTTGAGCCTAAAAGCCTTATTCTTTCTTAGCCTCAATAGTAGCTTAATCCCTCTTTTTGTAAGACCTCAGACTTATTGATCCAAAGTAGTCTAAGGCACTTTGATACTTGAAAGTTAAAGTTTGCCGAAGTATAATGTTAAGGGAAAAAAGAAAAATTGTGGTAAGAAAAGAAAAGTGAGAAGAAAGGGTGACCATAAAAATAATGTTGTCTACTTGCTACTAGAGAATTGAAAAAGAGAGCTCTAATTGCAAAATCCTTAATAATTCTATGATTAGAAAACTAGCAACCAAGTAATGAAAAAAATGGGGCATGAGAAAAAAACAAGGGTGAGTAGAGGAAAGGTGAACAAGCAAGGAAAGAGGCGGTGGACAAGAAAAGTGAAATATGTCTTAAAAGTGCTTAGGGTGGTAATCACTATAAAATGAAATATCAATCCTACCTCCCTTAGCCGACATTACAACCAAGAAAAGTCCTTGTGATCTTAATCTCTTGAAGCAATTAGGTAGTCTCAACGTACATGAAGGGAAAGCATATGGCATGTTGCATATGTGCATTACATTATTTGTGAGTGTGAGTGTACCTTACTTATTGTGTTCTATGTCTATATTGATGAATTTGAGAGAGGAATACCACTAAAAATGAGGGGCACAAGAGGTCTAATTCTGTCATGACCTGAACATAGACCCAAATTGAGACATGGGGCAAAGAACCCCGACAGACTCCAAGTCGACACATGGCATAAACATGAAATCTAAAAATCAACATAATAATGCGGAAGTCTAACATACATAATAGTGGAAGTCTAAGAATATAATAACATATGAACGTCTGAATACATAACATAATTCTGAAGCTGAATACATACTATGTTTGATAAGCCTCTACATACTGACGAGTTGATGGGACAAGATCCTAACTAACTCACTAAAGACTAAAACTGAAAATAATGAACATAAGCTAATAAAAAAGGGTCCTCGAAGGACGAGGACTCACCAACTCTGGCTAAGGGATGCAAACTCTGAGGATCAGGCTCATGATGCGACTGAACCTAAATGTCTGAGCCTGTATCATGAAACGATACAACATAGAGTATGCAGTCAGTACATGGAATGTACTAAGTATGCAAGGTAAGTAAAATGGATAGTTAAAATACATAACAGTTCATACGAGTAGGATAGCATTATCATAAAGTAAATATCATAATGTAAACATAAGGGCTTAAGGTTCTCAAACTATTCATAAACCAATCATAATCATAGTCGTAAGAGAAAACTTTATAAAACATAACTTGGCCAAAGTAACATAAACATAACCATGCATAAATCATGAGGAACAATGGGAGGACTGGTCTTACATGATGCCCCACTATTTCACCCAAGTGGTCAGGACGTCCCCGGATAGCCAGGCGGGGGGACATGCGTGCATGGTGATATCAAAGGGACCCAATAATATATATATCTACGGTGGCACAGAGTTTACCTAAACGCCGGGTCTACTTGGTGCTTGACACTGCTCCCAAAAACATGCACATGAGGGCTCATATAGTAACCGTAAAATTATTCATGAAGTTCATGGATAAATAAAATAATAACATGATGGATCCCACTCGAAGTACATGATTAGCCATTAATAAGGGCCCATGAATTGGCCACGAGTCATAAATCCATAAATCATGAAAATCATGCATACTTGTAAAATATTTATATACTTGATATTCATAAATTCGTGATGAGTACTTGAGAGAAAACATATCATAAATCATAAATCATAAATCATAAATCATAATTTAGGGCTTAAGAAGATGAAGATCATAATGGAATCATAATTTGACTTTTCATGAAGCATATATATAATTGGGCATAATTTAATTAAAATTCGAAACTATAAATTAATAATCAAAATTGTTGTAAAATTTTCCCATAGATCATAAAACATGATTTGATACATGAAAGAAATTGACCCATAGATAGATCATAGACAATTTCACAAGAATTGGAATAAACCCCATAAGATCATGAAACTTGAATCTAGAATTGAAATCCATGGAATTGAGAAGAATTTAGAGCATGAGAGTGAAAGGAACTCCCATTCATATCCTCACACACATGGGTAAATCCGATTTACACTTCCTCTTGAAATCCCAAAAGAAATTGAAGAGAAATTGGGGAAATTCTTCAAGCTTGATCTCCAAGGAAGAACTCTAATTTGCATGCATGGAATGGTAAGGCTTAGGATAGGTTTAGCACTCTTAAAACCCTGCTAAATAAGCTTAAAATGACATAGTTTAGGACCTTAGAGATTAGAAATTACAAAAATACCCTTAATGAAAAGTCTGGAATTTCTACACTACTAGTGACAACGAATGATACCACGGGTCATCCCTTGATACCATGACTCGCGGTATCCGTCCATTACTTCTTCCATCAATTCTTTAATCCTCAGATGTTGATACAATGACTCGATAGAACGGGTCATTTCTCCAAATGAAGACCTATTACTGCCTCCCATTATCTTACTAGATTCCAACTCGGGTCTTCAACCACGACTAGTCAGGACGAGTCATTACTAGTCCCAACGACTCATTGTTTCTGGCCGTTACCGCCCCTGCTCATCTTATGGAAGTACCCCCAACGGAAACCTACCATGACTTGTTGTCCCATATAATGAGTCGTCTCATGACTCGTGCTAGCCACCTTGACAAGGACCACCCTCACAACAACCCCCTACCGCGACCTGTTATACTGACCAACGAGTCATTTCAGGGCTCGTTGGTACTGGACCTACCGACCAACTTCTCACCATAACAGGGACCAACTGTCCTTGGGATCTTCCCACAACCTATTACATTGGTCGTCCTATGATATTTTCCCTATTTTGCTGCTGATCTCATTCCCAAATTCCGAATCTAGTCTTAGACACTTTTGAGATATTACAACATCTCCCCCTTTGGAATATTCGTCCTTGAATGTGAATAAACGTACAGAAATCTGGAGAAATAGAACTGATATCTCAAATACTAAACATCTAAAGCTGAAAACTGACGGAGTGACTGATTCCGGACTGGAATACATGACCGAACTTAATTCATGAATCACACATACATATTGTAACATGAAAGAAACTAGGACACATAAACTAAACATGAAACGGAATGGAATGCTAAGGAGGAAACTAATACCTCAAACAGAAACTAAGCCAAAAGGGAATAGATGCGAGTATTTAGCCATCATATCTGCTTTGGCCTCCCACGTAGTTCCCTTGGCATGCTAATTCCACCACAAAACCTTTACTAAAGTTACTTCCTTATTTCTTAACTTCCAAACCTGACGATCAAGTATTTCCACCGGAACCTCTTCGTAGCTGAGGCTATCCTTCACACCTATGCTCTCCATCGGAACAACCAAAGCCGGATCACTCATGCACTTCTTCAAAAGTGACACACGAAACACCGGATGCACTGAAGTAAAATTTGATGGCAACTCCAACTCATATGCTACCTTGCCAACCCGTCTCACAATTCGATGCGGGCCAATATAATGGGTACTGAGTTTCCCTTTCTTTCCGAATCTCATCACTCCCTTCAAGGGAGATACCTTCAAAAACACCCAATCATCAACTTCAAACTCAAGCTCTCTCCTCCTCACATCTGCATAGGACTTTTATGACTCTGGGCTGTTTTCAACCTTTCCCTTATAAGCTGAACCTTTTCTATAGTCTCATGGACTAAATCTAGTCCTATCAATGCAACTTCATCGACTTCGAACCAACCAATAGGCGATCTACATCTCCGCCATAAATAGCCTTTAACGGAGCCATCTAAATACTGGAATGGTAGCTGTTGTTATATGCAAATTCAATGAGAGGAAAATGATCATCCCAACTACCCTTGAAATCAATCACACACGCCCTCAACATATCCTCAAGGGTTTAAATGGTCCGTTCATCCTGACCATCTGTTTACGGGTGAAATGCTATGCTAAGCTTGACCTGAGTACCAAGTCCCTTCTGAAACGATCTCCAAAACTTGGTACCTCTATCTTATATGATAGACAAGGGCACTCCGTGAAACCGAACTAACTCCCGGATATATAATTTAGCATAATCCTCCACTAAATCAGTAGTTTTGACCGAGAGAAAATGAGCTGCTTTAGTCAACCTGCCTACCACAACTCAAATAGAGTCATACTGTTGACGAGTACTAGGAAACCCTATAATAAAGTGATTATTGATTTCCTCCCACTTCCAAGTAGGGATGTTAATGTCTTGAAGCACACCTATGGGTCTTTGATTCTCAACCTCCACATGTTGATAATTCGAACACTTAGCCACAAACTCTGGTATGTCCTTCTTCATGGCATTCCACCAGTAAACTTCTCGTAGGTCACAGTACATCTTGGTGGCACTTGGATGTATAGAATATCTAGAACCATGAGCCTCATGAAATATCCTCTCCCTCAAGTTATCAACACCCAGTACACACAAATGACCCTGATATCGTAGTACACCATCTCCCCTTTGGGAGGAAACCTCCACCTTCTGATTCTGAGTAGCTTCCTTCAACTTTACCAAAATAGGATCCTCGTCTTGTCTAGATTTGACCTCAGTCATCAAGGAAGATTCTTATCTGTTCTAAACAATAACACCACCATCCGTCGAGTCAACAAGACGAACTCCTAAGCTGATGCACATCCTTCACTAATTCCTTCCTCTCCTCAGCTACATAGGACACACTCTCAATGGAGAGCCTACTAAGAGCGTCTGTCACTACATTAGCCTTGCCTGGATGATAAATGACACTCATATCATAATCCTTAAGAAGCTTCAACCACCTCCTTTGACGTTGATTTAGATCCTTCTAGGTAGACATGTACTGTAGGCTTTCATGGTCTGTAAATGCATCCACATGGACATCGTACAAATAGTGTCTCCAAATCTTCAAGGAAAATACTACCGCTGCCAACTCAAGGTCATGAGTCGAATAGTTCTTTTCATGGACTTTCAGTTGCCTGGAAGAATAGGCTATAACTTTACCGTGTCGTATTTATACACAACCAAGGCCGATCCTTGAGGCGTCACAGTATACCACAAACCCATTGGTACCCTCAGGTAAGGTCAACACTGGTGCTAAGGTGAGTCGAGTCTTCAACTCTTGGAAGCTCTTCTCACAAGCCTTCGACCATTGAAACATCAGTTTCTTCTGGGTCAACTTAGTATATGATGCTGCAATGGATGAAAGCCCTTCAACAAACCTCTGGTAGTAGCTAGTTAAGCCCAAGAAACGCTTGATATCCGAAGGACTCACTGGTCTAGGCCAATTCTTCAAAGCTTCTATCTTCTGAGAGTGCACCTGTACACCCTCACTTGACACCACATGACCCAAAAATGCTACCGAGTTTAACCAAAACTCACACTTGCTGAATTAGCATATAATTGGCGATCCTTAAGAGTCTGTAGTACCACCCTTAAATGAGTAGCATGCTCGTCCTCGCTCCGAGAGTATATGAGAATGTCATCTATGAACACGATCACGAACATATCCAAATACGGCTTGAACATCCTATTCGTTAAATCTATAAAAGCTGCAGAAGCATTCTTTAGTCCAAAAGACATAACTACAAACTCATAGTAACTATACCGAGTCTTGAAGGCTATCTTCGAAATGTCACTCTCCCAAACCCTAAGTTGATTATACCCGGATCTGAGGTCTATCTTAGAGAAACACTTGACACCTTGAAGTTGATCAAACAAGTCATCAATTCTTGAAAGGGGATACCTGTTGTTGATTGTCACTTTGTTCAATTGTCGGTAGCCAATGTATATACGAAGGGAACCATCCTTCTTACAGAAAAAGAGAACTGGTGCACCCCACGGGGATTTTCTTGGTCTGATGAAACACTTGTCTAAAAGATCCTTCAACTACTCCTTCAACTCCTTTAGCTTAGCTGGAGCCATTTTGTAAGGAGGAATAGATATAGGATGCGTATCGACGAGAAGGTCAGTACCAAAATCGATCTCCCGCTCAGACGGATTCCCGGTATATCATCAGGAAACACTATTGGATATTCACACACTACAGAGACTGACTGGATAGTTGGGGTTTTGGACGTAGCATCCTTAACCCTAACTAGATGGTACATGCAACTCTTAGAAATCATCTTTCTGGCCTTAAGGTAGGAAATGAAGTGAACTATAGGCACATCTGAACTACCCTTCCACTCTATGACTGGCTCACCCAGAAATCAAAACTCTACCGCACGGGTTCTACAATTTACTGAGGCATAACATGCATATAACCAATCCATGTCGAAGATAACATTAAAATATTTCATGGCTAGCTCTACTAAATCTTCTGAGATGACTTTTTGGAAGATTGTGACAGGGCAATTTCTATATACCCGTCAAGCTATAACTGAATCACCAACTAGAGTAGAGACTGAGAAGGGTTCTGATAGGATTTCAAGACATACTCCGAAATTACTGGCAACATAGGGCGTCACAAATGATTACTCGTAACACACTGGTAACCACATATGGTAAGTCTCCTGCTAATGTCGAGATACAAGGGCATTAAACCTATTCTAGTGCTGGCCACCACCTGCACTGGCAGACGCAAGCTGTTGGGTTGGGTGTGCTGGTGCTGCTGCTGAGCTGGTAGCCTGAGCACAACCTCTACTATCACCTTGTCTAGCCAAAGTACACTCTCGGCGCCTGTGTCAAGATAGATATCCGACTCAATAAAGAACTCCCCTATGTTATTCCTTCCATACTTTCCACAAACTGGAAAGGTACGCTCTATCTGCATGCTCCTCTGTCCCCTTGAACTCAATGCTCCGCTCCTCTGATCACCTCGTGGTCTAGATGGAGCACTGGCCAATGATGGGGCTGGAGCCAATGACCTCTAATGAGACTGCTGGCGATGTCTGCCTCCCGATATCTGCTAGGAGAACCCATAACTGTCTGTCCTGGCCCTCTTGGCCTCCCTCTCTCTCAAATGCACCGCCTTCATCTATTGGGTGTAAAAAACCAATCGAGGAAAGTCAATGTCCTGATGAAGCATATCGGTCCTAGAATCCTTGACCGAGTAGTCCACTACTTCGTGCACGAACCTGCTCACCCGAGCTCTCTGATCAACCACTAGCTCTGGTGCATATTTGGACAAATGAGTGAACTCCAAATCATATTCCTGGACCGGCATGTTGTTCTGCCTCAAGTTCACAAATTCAGATGCTTTGATTTTTTTCATCTCTTGGGGAAAAAGCCGATCCAAAAACGCGGTATGGAACTCATCCCAACCAATGGGGCCCACTTCAATTATCCTGATATCCTTCCATTGCCTAAACCAGATATGCGCAACCCCTTTCAACTGATACGAGGCTAGATCTGCCACTCCTCCCCTGACACCCCCATTATCTGGGTGATCTTTAGAATTTCATCAATAAACTCATGTGGATCCCCGCCCACCTTCGATCCGAGAAATTCGGGAGGGTTCATCCTAAGAAAATCTCTCACTCTCGCCGATGCCGCATTCCCATTCTAGGGCACATGGGCTACTGTCTGCTGGTTGACCTGGGTAGTCAATGCCTATGCCAACATCTGAATGGCAGCCCTGAACTCTGCATGGGTCACATGCTCAGGCACAAGATCCTCGGGGGCTAGTGGGGCCTGCTGGTGCCCATCTCCGTTGCCATTCTCATGGCCATTTCCATTTCCATTTATTCTTCCATTAACTCGGCGAGGAGCCATGATTCTGCAAACGCATATAGAATGAGTTAGAAGGATAGAGAGACACCATCGTATGACATAGATCATGAAAGAAGGGAGGTTTCCTAATTGTTTCATAGACTCTTCTTCATAAGTGTGGCATGCTTCACACCCGTGAAAAGGACTCTACTTAATAGGGCTTTTAGATACCCTAAGATAATTCAAAGCCTAATGCTCTGATACCAAGTTTGTTACGACCCGAACATAGATCCAAATCGAGACACGGGACAAAGAACCCAAAGAGGCTCCAAGATGACCCATGGCATGAACATGACATCTAAAACTCAACATAATAATGCGGAAGTCTAACATACATAATAGCGAAAGTCTGAGATTATAATAACGTTAGAACATCTGAATACATAATATAATTCTGAAGCTGAATGTTGGATAAGCCTCTATATACTGATGAGTTAATGTGACAAGACCCCAACTAACTCACTAAAGACTAAAACTAAAAATAATGAACATAAGCTGATAAAACGGTCGTCGAAAGATGAGGACTCACCAACTCTGGCTGAGGGATGCAAACTCTGAGGATCAGGCTAACGGCGGGACTGAATCTGAATGTACGAGCCTGTATCATGAAACGATACAGCATAGAGTATGTGTTCAGTACTTGGAATGTAATGACTATGCAAGGTAAGTAAAATGGATAATTAAAATACATAAAAGTTCATACGAGTAGGACAACACGAACATAAAGTAAGTATCATAATGTAAACATAAGGACTTAAGATTTTCAAATCATTCGTAAACCAATCAAAATCATAGTCGTATAAGAAAACTTTATAAAATGTAACTTGAGCCAAAGTAACATAAACATAACTATGCATATATCATAAGGAACAATGGGAGGAATTGTCTTAACCGATACCATCATGATAGAGCCTTACATGTTGCCCTACTATTTCACCCAAGTGGTCAGTACCGTTTCCGGTTTGCCAGGAAGGGGGACATGCATGTGTCACGACCTAAACATACACCCGGATCGTAGACACGGGACAAGGAGACTTGAGAGACCCCAAGTCGACCTATGGCATGAGCATACATCTAATTCATTCACATGAGCGGAAGACTTAACATAAAATACTGTAATCATAACATAGCCAAAGAAAAAAATAGTATACGGCTGGATACAACCTGTAGTCTGATAAGTGATCTTGGGCAAATTTATATGCCCAAGTGATACTCAAATATGTCATTTTAGCCTTGTTTATCTATCAATGTTTATACATTCTCATGTGATTGATAATAAAATGTGAATTTATACTAACCAACATGATTAGAGTTGTTTTGCAGGTGAAATATAATTTTGTGAAGCTAAAATGCGTGTTGGGAGAGATCGGGGTTGGACTCAGATGTTAGAAAAGGACAAAGCATTGGATGGCACAAATTAAAGGGGCTCCGCGATGGAGCCGTGTCACGCTGCCATCGCGGAGGCCTTCTGCCTGGATAGGGAATTTTTGGCCAAATTCCAGTGTGGGTGCGCGTTGGGGCCGTGGCACGTTGGCCTAGCCCCGCGTTGCACGCCGTGCCATGTTGGGCCTTATTACCTGGATAGTCAATTTCCAGTGAGGCTCCGCGTCAGTGGCGTGTCACGGAGGCAGTGCTCCGTGATGCACTCCGTGACACGTTGCTTGTTATTCTGGGAAAAATTCCCACTAGTATAAATAGAACACTTAGGTTCATTTTTTAATATTCTGACTTGTTGGAGCAAGAACGTGGGTTACAGGCAGTTGAGGGGACGAAAATCTCAGGGTTTTTCTCTATCTCCTTCTTCTTTAATTCAATTGCTTGTATGTTTAACACTTATTTAACGATGTTTAATCCACGAATGAGTGGCTAAACCCTCTTCTTGCTGAGGTTAAGAACAATTGTATTGAAATGTAGTTATTGATCAATTGGGTTTTTCATCTTTTCTTCCATGGTTGTTCTATTGATTCTTGTTCTTACTGCATTAATGTGTGGCCTATGTTAATGTATATCTAAAAAGTCCGATTTCACTCGAGAAAGCAAGAAATTGGAAAGTTGTGAATCAATAGGATATGATCTTTTCTTAGTTTGGGAAAATTGAGAATTGATTTACCTTCAGGATAGAAATATACCTGAAAGTCGTATTAGTCAATTAAGGAACCGGTTTTGTATGGCTAGAACATGAATTTCGTTTAATCACAGAAATGTAGGTGGACGGTTCATGATTCTTAAGTTGGGTTAAATACGAGAGTTTTAATACATTGGCAATAGTTCTTGACTAGCAACCGGAGGAAAGATTAACCACATTATATTGATAATTTATTTCTTTACATGTTCATTTAACCTCAGCATGCTCACATTCATAGTTCAGACTCACATTAGATATTCGTTTTAGACTTAGCATAAAAATTAGAAATCAAAATATCAAACTCTTCTTTGCACTGTTGTCTTCATTGTTAGAGTTAAAATATAGTACACTTGAGTAGATTGTTACCTTATCCCAGTCCCTGTGGGATCGATACTTGGCTTACTTGAGCCACTTTACTACTTGTTCGACCACGTGCACTTGCGTGTAGTTATACACCCAAACAACAAGCCGAACAATAAGCCTCTAAACATGAAGGACGGTTTGATGGGACAACTCCCCAACTAACCCAATATCCAGATTCTGAAAGAAAGACATAGAGTATGAACATACAGTCCTCAAAACATGAGGACTCACCAAGAGCGCTAAGATCAAATCTGAAATAATCTACGAGTGAGGATATGCCTGAGAGTTGGGACCTGTATCATGAAATGATACAACATAGAAAGTATGCGGTCAGCACATGAAATGTACTGAGTATGCAAGGTAAGTAAAACGGACATTTAAAACAAATATGAAATTCATAAATGATCATAAGAGTAAGACATCATGCTCGTATCGTAAATTATAATAACATATCCTACGGCTCAAGGTTTTCAAAACATTCGTAACATAAGCATAATCATAATCATAATAGAAGAGCTTTACTTAACATGACTTGAGCCATCATACATAATCATAAAATTCATAAATCGTGAGGAACAATGGGTGATTCTCTTAACTGATGTACCCCATATGATCACACATGAAGCCCGACTTGTAACCCTAGTCGGGAAAATGTTCGTATCTTGCCAAGGATAGAACCATAAAAGAGTGATATCACCATAAAAGGGCCATTTGGGTTAGGGAATAACATGAAAGGAGTCCCAACATACCTACGGTGGCACGTAGTTCCGGGGCTTAACCTGAGCCCCAAACCTACTCGATGTTCACACATGAAGCCCGACTTGTAACCCTAGTCGGGAAAATGTTCGTATCTTGCCAAGGATAGAACCATAAAAGAGTGATATCACCATAAAAGGGCCATTTGGGTTAGGGACAAACATGCTTGAACATATGTGAACTAGCCATGACATGAGGCCCGTGAGTCGGCAGAAACATGATTCATAATTAGTATAATTCATACATACTTGTAGATCATGCATATAGCTTGAATTTCATAAGATCTTAATAGATAACATAATAAATTCATAATTTAAATCATAATTCATGATGGGGTTGTTGAGAACATCAATAGAAAAATAAATCATAAATCGATTCATCATGGGGGCATGTATAATAAAGCTTAATTGCTTAGAAAATTCAAAATCAATAATATTATAATCAATTTAAACCTCAAAAGAAGATCAAAGCCTGTAGATTATGATAAGATTTCAAAATCCCAAAATCCATAATTAAATCATTAGGTTTTACATAAATCAAATACAAAACCTCATGAGTTTTTGATAAATATTAAGTAAAATCATAGAGTAGAGGCATGGGTGTGGAAGAATTCACCCATTGTTGGCCTTAAATACCTGGGATTGCTAGTTCAAAACCTCAGTTGATGACCCAAGAAGAAATTGCAATGGATTTGATGAATTCTAGGCTTGAATCACTCCCTCAATTCTTCTACCTTGCATGCATGAAAGAATGAAGTAAAATATGAACTTAACCCCTTTAAATTTCCTTATTCATAACCCAAAACATCATAGTTTAGGCTTTAGGGATCTTAAAAAATTACGTAAAAGCCTTTACTAATTTGCAGGAAAATAACTGCCAGGTGGTCCCAGTGAGTGACCTGACGACTCTTCTTGACGGGCCACGACTCGTCAAGTTGATCGTCAAATACATTGGATAATAGATCTCTTCGGGCTTGTAAAGGGCGACATAACGACTCATTACCGATGGCCACAGGTCGTTGCCACCACTTGTCAAGTTCACTTCCTCCCTTATGCCAATTATTTAAAATCTCACCCAATGACTCACACCACGACTTGTTGCTTGATATAACGAGTCGTGGTCTCCTCCTGTTAAGTACACTGCTCAATCCTTCCATTTTATTTTTCAACTTCACCCCACGGTTGACTTAAAGACTCGTGGTGGCTGACCATGAGTCATTCTCTCGCTCGTGGGGACCTCTAACCTTCCTTTCATCCAGGCCTCCCCATGAGTCACTTGACGACTCTTGGAGTCTCCTCACGAGTTGTCCAATGACTCGTCCTGTGCCTACAACCCAGATTTTTTAGTTTTTCCCCGTTTCACTCCCAGGTCTGATCTTTGAATTCTTGGGGTATAACAGCATGCGTGGGTGAGTGTATATATGTTACACCCTGTAAATTCTTGACATTTAGATAGCCTATTTGCATGTTGGCTAAGAGTTTTAGAATTCCATACATGCTAGGAAAAGGCCCGGGGGAAGACCGGACAAGAGCCAAGTCGGAGCATCGCAAGGCAAATGCGACTTATAAATCGCATTCGACAAATGCAACTTAAAGAGGAAGTCGGGAAAAGCCCCTCCGCGACAGGCAACGTGTCACGGAGGCTTCCCCTCCGCGATGGCCAGCGTACCATGGAGGGGGGGTTCAGGTCCAAGTATATAAAGCCCCACTTCGGTTTTTTTGGTCACTTTCCATTTTTCATTTCCAGAGAACGAACAAAAATAGGGGAGACGAAGGGTTTTCATAAAATCCCTTCCGATTACGCTGTCAAACGCAGTCCAAACTCAAATTAACTTCTGGTACCGAAGTATAAAGCTGCAGAGAGCATTCCTATGGAGTTAGTTTCGTAAGAATCGTCCGGCGAAGCAGCGACCGACCGAGTCAAAGCAAGTGGAATTACTCCAAACTAGTGTTAATACACTCCCAACATTAAAGTGAATATTTCTCTCTTCAGGACTTCCGAGAAATAGCGAATTTTCGGCTGTTTTTCGATAAGTCAAAGTGTGGGCAGTATATATATTCAAAGTAGTGTTTTCTTCCGGAATATTGATGGATTTAGTTCTATTTTCTATCAATATGAATGCAGTTGGAAGAAATAGCTGGATATTGGCCGAGCTACGTCAGTTAGTCAGAAAGTCGGCAACTGAGGTATGTAAAGCCAGTTTCTTCGGCAAGTTAGTAATTCTAGTATAGTAAAATAGAATAAATTCCAGAAGAAAGTTCTAGAAGCCGAGTATTAAGTATGTTGTATTATTATGTCATATCCAGAATAAAAGTCTGTAAATTAGTATCAGATAGCAAGATCTTATCCAAGACTCAGTTTAACTCAGTATTAGATTCAGTTTAATTCATTAAGAGATTCAGAATGGAATATCAGAACATGAACAATATTATCAGATTTATTATACATGTTATATGTGATTATTGTTGTTTGTTGAGACTTGTTTGTGATATGTGGGGACCCTTAGAGCTTCCTTGCCGCCCCAGAGTTAATAGTTGTGTCAACTCGCCCACTAGAGGGTGAGGATACGTCACTCCAAGGAGTGGCATGCCATCTGCAGTAGGACGAAGATGGGATGCAACATTCCCCATCAGGCTAATCAGCATTATAGCATACCCTGTCGAGCGCTTGCGCCCAGGGCACAGATTAAAGACTATAGATACAGATCTCAGATTACAGTTACAGGAGTCCTCTGAACTTAGATACAGTTATAGTCAGGGGCCCAGAGAGCCCAAGCTGCATACCCAGAGGACCGGCGGGGTGCTCGTAGTTATTAGGTGAGTGGAGTGAATTTATTTTTTGATGGTTTGACCCGGGTAGGGGTATATAGATTGCGTGTTGATAAATAGCAGGACGCCGCCTCGACAGGTATGATTCTTATCTTCTTTCCAGTACAATTAAGCTCAATACAGATTCTGTTATTCCAAATAATCTTAGCTATCCTCTGTCATTTCAGTAACTATCAGTATTACTGCTTATCTTCGGATATGTTTGGTTTTTGCTTTGCATACTCGGTACCAGTGGTACTAACACCCGCTTGGGGGCGCTGCATTTCTTGCCTGCAGGTATTCATAGACGAGGAGTCAATCCCTCGAAATTCTAGACAGCTAGAGGTTTATTTCTTTTCTTTTGTTGTACAGTATGGGCAGGCCGGGGCCCTGTCCCGACCATCTTAGCAGTATTCTTAGAGGCTTGCAGATTGTATATTCCCAGTGGTTAGCTGTACTATTCTTGTGGGGCCGTGTGTACGTTTTAGTTTGTTTATGATGGCCGTGAGAGGCCTTATTCAATTGGTAGTGGTGATCTTGTTGGTCACATAGCAGTTTAGAACATGTTTTCTTGATTCAGAAATAACTAGACAGCACGGTGGCCTTGTCGGCATGTATAGGTTCCCTTTTATTCTGTTGTTCTGGTTAACTGTTATTTTCTTATAGGTGGTTATAGGCCTAGTCGGCCAGAGGATGTATTTTCAGTCGTTATATAGCCCGTTGGTTCTATGAATAGAGATTTAGAGCCAGCCTGGCACCAAAAGTGCTTAGGCTCAGTAGTCCAGCAGTCCAGGTCTTAGTAGGGCACCGGGTGCCAGTCATGCCTCCCAAGGCGGGGCGTGACAAACTTGGTATCAGAGCAGGTCGTATCCCAGGGAGTCTGCAAGCCGTGCTAAGTAGAGTCTTGTATTTGGATGTGTTATGCACCACATACTATAGACAGGAGGCTGCAAGGCATGTTAGGATGGTTATTCTTTCTTCTTATTCAGTCGTGCTATAGAGTTATACATTATAGGGTTGAGTCCCTAAAACTTATCATACTCTTTGATTATAGATACAAAGTCAGATCAGCGACACCCTATCAATGGCAGAGGATTGGAAATAGAAGCAGAAGAGGGAACCAACCCATTGCAGGGTAACTACAACAGTAGGAGGAGGTATGAAGGACCTCTCAATGTGATACCTCTATCGGTACCATCCCTAGTATATTTATATAACTTCAGAGTAGGAAGTTAGAAGCATAGAGTATATACGAGATGATTTATTTGTTAGATATATAAGATCTGACTAAGATGATAGATAATATTAGATTATCGAATAAATGTGAGAAAGAGAGGGAAATGTAGGATTCCCACCTCCATCCTTTCAGATGTGGTACAGTTCCATGTCTTCGTGTTGTTGCAGTAAGAAAAGGCTATTCCTACCTCTTAGTTTTGATTCCAGTACAGTAAAGGGCATAAGAATTGAGGTGACGTTGCCCAAAATAAGCAATAGGTGAAGACGGATTGGTTGATTCCGGAAAGTGTTAGGAAGAGTAAGGAGCCCCTATGATTACGTAAGTTGTGCAGACCCTCACGGTAACAAGTCAGAAGAGCGAGTAAGACTGCTAGATTACTCGAAGAGGGTGTAGGAGATCCGTCAGTGATGAACTTCCAGTAATAGTCAAGTTCAAGTCAAAAAAAGGTCGAATCTGCCGTAGTATGCTAACGATGGCAGGATATGTCTGCAAGATAATAGTCATGATTTCAGTCGTGATATCGTAAGTTAGGGAGGTCATATGAATCATATGGGTCCTGATCTTAGGCATAATTTCATGCCCAAGTGATACTTTATTACTTAATTTGGACTTATTTATCTACTTTTATGTGTACATTCTCATGTGATTTTTATGTAAATGTGGATTTATACTAACCAACATGATTAGTTATTGTTTTTGTAGTTACAATGAATTTTGGAAACTAATCTACAAGTTGGTGAAGTGGAGGAATGGACTCGGAAGAAAAACTCGAAAGTCGGCAAGAAAATGCTACAGAATTGAGGCTTTGCGTAGAGGCCGTGTCACGCCACCATCGCGGAGGCATTCTGCCTAGAGTGAAATTTGTGCTTACTTCTAGTGAAGGTGCGCGATGGCACCGTGTCACAGAGCCTATGCTCTGCGTTCACTTCAGTGACACGGTGGGAGGACTTTGCTGCACACCTGGATTCCAGTGAAGGTGCGCGTTACGTCCGTGGCATGGAGCTGAGGCTCCGTGATACCCTCCGTGCCACGCTAAGGATAATAACCCGGCACCCCAGTTCCAGTGAGGCTCCGCGACAGGGCCGTGGCATGGAGCTGATGCTCAGCGATACCCTCCGTGCCAAGTTGCCAGTTTATTTCGGGAAATTTCTCACCTGTATAAATAGCACACTTAGGTTTTATTTTAAGATATCTGACATTTCATTCTAGAACGTGGGTATCAACCAGTTGAGCTGAAGAAGTTCTTCGGTTAATTTTCTTCCTTTTTCTCTTAGATTTCAATTGCTTGTATGATTTCTACTTGTTTGAAGATGTTTAATCATCAAATGAGTGGCTAATTCACCTTTGGCTGAGGTTGAGGATGATTGCAGTAGTATGTAATTGATGTTATTTCAGTTTTTATCTTCTCTACAACGGTTGTCTACTAATTCTTGTTTTCACTACATTAATGCTTGGCCATTGTTAATGTACATCCTAGAATTTCAGTTTTATTTCCGAAAGGAAGATTAATTTGATAGATGTGAATTGGTAGGATATGTTCTTGTCTTGGTTGAGAAATTAAGAGAAGATTAACGTTCAGAATAGAAATATATCTGTAATGTCATATTTGGTCATCTATGGAATTTGTTGGGTATAGCTAGAATATGAAGTTTTTTCATCACAGAAATGTGTAATGTAAGTCTCATGATTCTTTAATTGGAAAGGAGTTTGAAAGACCCAATCCATTGGTTAATAATTCCTGACCAACAACCGAAGAGAAGTGTTGACTGAAATTAATCAGTAAATTACATAACTGCATGTTTTTCTTTAAGCTTATCTTGTTCATGCTATTGTTCAAATTATAATTTACAATCTTTTTACTTAAAGTTATAGTAAATAGTATTCTTGAAAAATCACCATTTGTTCTGTTTGTCTGCTTGTATAAAGAAGTGTGTTTACTAAACACTTAAAGAAAAATTACTGCCACATTATAGTCCCTGTGGGTTCGATTCCTGGCTTGAAATAAAGCCACTTTATTACTTGTACGACCACGTGCACTTGCGTGTAATTGGGAGTGAGCAAGTTTTTGGCGCCGTTGCCGGGGACTGGCAATTGGTGACTTAATTTTCTTAGTGTTAGTTTACAAGTTTGATACAAGTGTTGACAACTTGATCCTAGCATTTCTCATGCAGGTACTAAGTTGTTTCTGAATGCTGGCAAGAGATAAGGAGTTGGTGGATGCTTTCTTAGAGCCGTAGAGACAATTTCATCTACAGAAGAGGGAAGCTCTAGAAAAGAAGTTGCAGTTATTAAGGAGAGCAATTCTGGAGCAGCAACAGCAACCACCGATTGTAAGGGCAGTTTTAGTGCCCGAAGAGATGGCAGCAAGAACTGTCCGCGAGGTGGCAATCCCATATGCAAACAATGTAACATCCAGCATTCGCAAGCTGGAACCAGGAGGGAGGTTTGAACTTAAGCAGAATATGGTGCAGCTATTGCACACCAGTGGGCAATTTAAAGGTCTCCCTCATGAAGATCCACAACAGCATCTCCGAAACTTCTTGGAGATAAGTGACACATATATACCCGCTGGAGTATCATCTGATTATGTGAGGCTTACACTATTCCCGTTTTCACTGCTGGGGGAAGCCAAGAGATGGTTGAAGGCTCCTATTACTACTTGGGATGACCTAGCGAGGAAGTTTTTGATACAATTCTTTCCATCAGGGAAGAAAGCCAGGCTTAGAAGTCAGATTCTAAGCTTCAAATAGAGAGAAGGTGAGAATTTGTATCAGGCTTGGGAGAGGTTTAAGTCAATGCTAAGAGATTGTCCTCACCATCACCAGTCTAATGATGTGTTGGTGCATACATTCATTGAGGGCTTGGAACCGCATACTAAGATTTTGTTAGATTCAGCAGCCGAGGTGCAGACATTGGAAAAGACCTACGAAGAGCTTTACACCTTGTTGAACCATATTTCATAAGGTAATCCAGAATGGAATGCGGATACAACTCGAGGGGGAGCAAAGAAAGTCGCATGGGTCTTTGAGGTGGACGGATTCACAGCTATCGCTGCACAGATAGCTGCTTTGCAAAATCAACTTAACACTCATTTCAGCAGTATGAGCTTGATCCAGGCAAAAGCCCCAGTCAATGCAGTTCATCAGGTATGGTGTGAAGTCTGTGGAAGTAGTGAACATTCAGTTGAGTGTTGTGGTGCAAATCCAGATTCGGTAAATTTTGTTGGAAACGCCCAGAGGAGCAGTAATCAGCAGTATGGCAAAAGTTACAACCCAAATTGGAGGAATCATCCGAATTTTTCATGGGGGAGTAATAGTCATCAGGGACAGAGTTCAAATCAGGGCATGCACAGAAATCAAGGGGGTCATCACAATTTTCAGCCGTAGTTCAAAGGAAATAATGCACCTCCTCAGTCCAGCTACATCGAGGATATGCTTAAAACCATAATAGCTAACCAGGCACAGATGCAGGCTGATTAGGTAAAATTGACAGCTGATATGAAAAATTAGCAGTTAGCTACAAATTGGAGTATCAGTTGGGACTGTTAGCTAGAGCCAAAATACTAGACCGAGGGGAGGATTACCAAGTGATACAGACCCAAATCCTAAGTAGGTGAATGCAATTACTACCCGAAGTGGAAAGCAACTTGGGGAGGTGGAACCCGAAAGGCCACCTCAGAAATCTGGAGCAACAGAAAATGATGAAGGAAACGATGATGTGAGGGGGGAAGAAAAGGCAGCAGAGATGGAAAGACCACCACCCCCGTTTCCTCAAAGATTGAAAAAGCACAAGAAGGAAGCATGCTTCAAGAAGTTCATGGAAGTGTTGAAGAAGGTACATATTAATCTTCCTTTAGTTGATGTGTTGCAGGGAGTGACAAAATATGCCAAGTACATCAAATACATTGTAGCAAACAAGAAAAGACTGACAGAGTATGCTACAGTGGCACTTACTGAGGAGTGCACCTCCCGTATTCAGAATCGATTGCCGATAAAGCTCAAGGATCCTAGGAGCTTCACTATTCAGATTACAATTGGGCAGTCTATTTGAGCTCGTGGTTTGTGTGATTTGGGAGCAAGTATAAATTTGATGCCAACATCAGTATTCAAGAAGCTGGGGCTGGGCAGTCCTAGACCCACTACTGTGATCTTGCAGCTAGTTGACCGTTCATTAACCAAACCTGATGGAATTGTGGAGGATGTGCTAGTGCAAGTAGGCTCCCTAATTTTCCTCATGGATTTTATAATTCTTAATTTTGAGCCAGATGCGGAAGTCCCATTTATTTTGGGATATCCCTTTTTGGAAATCGGGTGAGCCTTAATTGATGTAGCTGTTGGGCAGCTAACCATGAGAGCTCATGATAAGGTAGAGGTCTTTGATGTCTACAAGGCCATGAAGCTACCAGCCATTTATGAAGAGTTATCAACAATCAGTGCTTTGAATCAAGAGTCGACCCTTCAGATTATTGACTCACAAGATCCCTTGGAGAGAGCCTTGGTGGGACGTGATCATTTTGGGGACAGTGCGACATATGAAATGGTGCAGACTTTGAATGAGCCAAAATGGTTCTTCAGGAAGAAAGATTTTGAACCGTTGAATAGGTCCTTGGAACCATCCCCAAAGCCATCAATAGAGGAGGCACCTAAATTAGAGTTAAAGACATTACCTCCACATCTACAGTATGTATTCTTGGGTGAAGATGACACCTTACCAGTCATCATTTTAGCAGAACTGATAGATGCACAATTGAAAGATGCATTGGTGGTCCTTAAGAGGCGAAAGAGAGCAATGGGATGGCAATGTCGGACATTAAGGGGATCAGTCCAACTTTCTGCATGCACAAGATATTTATGGAAGAGGGATCCAAGCCAACCGTGCAACATTAGCGGAGATTGAATCCGGTGATGAAGGATGTAGTTAGAAAGGAGGTGATCAAGTGGTTGGATGCAGGAGTGGTATATCCCATCTCAGACAGTGAATGGGTTAGCCTAGTTCAATGCGTTCCAAAGAAAAGGGGAATGACAGTGGTTACAAATGAGAAGAATGAGCTGATTCCCACACGCACAGTCACGGGCTAGCGAATTTGCATGGATTATAGGAAGCTCAATGAGGCCACTCGGAAAGATTATTATCCTATTCCATTCATTGATTAGATGTTGGACAGGCTGGCAGGGCAGGAATATTATTGTTTTCTGGATGGTTACTCTGGCTATAATCAAATAGCCATAGCACCAGAAGATCAGGAAAAGACCACGTTTACATGTCCTTATGGGACATATGCTTTCAGGAGGATGCCCTTTGGTCTATACAATGCACCAGCCACATTCCAGCGAAGCATGATGGCGATATTCCACGATATGGTGGAAGACTATGCCGAGGTATTTATGGATGACTTTTCTATTTTTGGTAACTTGTTTGCTATGTGTTTGCAGAATCTTGATAGGGTGTTAGCTAGATGTGAAGACTCAAACCTGGTGCTCAACTGGGAAAAGTGTCACTTTTTAGTCAAGGAGGGTATTGTCCTTGGCCATAAGGTGTCATGCATAGGTTTGGAGGTCGATCGTGCAAAGATAGAGGTGATTGAAAAGCTACCACCGCCAGTATCAGTTAAGGGTGTTCGCAGCTTTCTAGGACATGCTGGGTTTTACAGATGATTTATTCAAGACTTCTCTAAGATTTCTAGACCGTTATGGCGGTTGCTAGAAAAAGAGGTGAAGTTTGAATATGACAAGGAATGTATAGAAGCATTTGAGGAGCTGGAAAAGAAGTTGGTGGAAGCTCCTATTCTCATTGCTCCTGATTGGGAATAGCCTTTTGAGTTAATGTGTGATGCAAGTGATGTGGTTGTAGGAGCAGTATTGGGGCAGCGAAGGAATAAGATATTTCATTCCATCTATTATGCAAGCAAAACACTTGACGCTGCACAAGTTAATTATACAATCACTGAGAAGGAGATGTTGGCTCTAGTGTTTGCATTTGACAAGTTTAGATCCTATCTGGTGGGGTCGAAAGTGGTGGTACACACTGATCATGCGGCAATTCGGTACTTATTTAGAAAGAAAGATGCAAAGCCCAGGCTAATCAGGTGGATATTATTGCTACAAGAGTTTGATCTGGAGATCCGAGACAGGAAGGGAAATGAAAATCAGGTTGTAGATCACCTATCGCGGCTAGAGAACCGTTCACATGTGAAGGAAGGTGAGCACATCAGGGAAGAGTTCCCCGATGAACAAAACTTGGCAATAAAGGAAGCTGAACTCCCTTGGTATGCAGATATTATGAACTTGTTGGTAAGTGGAGTATACCCACCTGAGGCAACAGCTCAACAAAGGAAGAAGCTGAGGCATGATTCCCGGTACTACATGTGGGATGAGCCGTATCTATTCAAGCAAGGACCAGATCAAGTGATGAGGCAATGCATTCCAGAAAGTCAAACAACAGAGGTGTTGAGGAGTTGTCATTCATCGTTGTATGGAGGTCATCATGGAGGAGAGCGTACTGCTCACAAAGTGATGCAATCCGGTTTCTTTTTTCCCACACTGTTCAAAGATGCTACAGCTTATGTCAAAGTATGTGATCGATGTCAAAGAACAGGAACAATTGGTAGAAGACAGGAAATGCCATTGCATCACATATTGGAAGTTGAGGTGTTTGATGTGTGGGGGATAGATTTTATGAGCCCATTTCCACCATCGTTTGGCAATCGATACATCTTGGTGGCAGTGGACTACGTGTCTAAGTGGATTGAGGTAGTAGCTTGTCCCAGGAATGACAACAAGGGGGTGACTAGATTTGTGAAGAAGCAGATTTTCACCAGGTTTGGTACGCCACGAGCAATTATTAGTGATGGAGGGGCACATTTTGTGAATGCAGGGTTCAGGAATTTTCTAGTGAAATATGGGGTTCGGCATAAAGTGGCTACAACAAATCATCCCCAAACTAGCGGGCAAGTAGAGGTGTCAAACAGGGAAATTAAACAAATTTTGCAGAAAACGGTGAACGCACAATGCTTGGATTGGGAAAGCAAACTGGATGATGCATTGTGGGCATATCGAACTGCATATAAGACACCCATTGGGACTTCACCATACAGATTGGTTTATGGGAAGGCATGTCATCTACCCATGGAGCTGGAACATCGAGCTTTTTGGGCTGTGCGAAAGCTGAACATGGATCCTGAGCTTGCAGGAAAGAAGAGATTGATGTAGCTGAGTGAGTTGGATGAGTTTCAATGGCATGCATATGAAAGTGCAAAATGCTACAAAGAAAAAACAAAAAGGTGGCACGACAGGCACATGGTGCATCGAATCTTTGAGCCAGGCCAAAAGGTGTTGCTATTCAACTCTAGGTTTAAACTCTTTCTGGGGAAATTGCGCTCCAAGTGTTCAGGGTCGTTTGAAGTAGCAAGGATGACTCCACACGGGGCAGTTGAATTGTTTCAACAGGATAAAAGTGCCACATTTTTGGTGAATGGACAAAGCTGTAAGCACTACTGGGGTGAAGACGTTAATCGAGAGAAGACGTCTATCACCTTACTAGATGAATGAGGATGTCAAGTGTCGAGCCGCGACGGTAAATCAGGCGCTGCACGGGAGGCAGCCCGTGGATGTAATGTACTAGACTAGTTAGGAACAAATTCAAGAAAAGAAAAAAAAACAAAAAAAAGGATGGTATTACGTGGGCGGCAACCCATGATTTTCTAACAAGTTGTTGCTGTTTGATGATTTTCAAGAAATATGGAGGGAAAAAATACAAAAATCGCAAGTGGAAAAATGAAGGTAAAAAGCGAAAATTGGGGCAAAAGACAGTGAGCCTCCGCGTTGGCTCCATGTCATGGAGCTTGGCCTCCGCGTTACCCTCCGTGACACATTGAGGCCAATTTCAGGTATGTCCAAATTTCAAGTGAGCCTCCACGTCGGCTCCGTGTCACGGAGCATGGACTCCGCGACACGTTGAGTGTATTTTCGCGTCGGGTCAGTTTGGGCAGTCGGGTTGATCCGCGCGAAATCACTCTTTTTAACCCCCAAAACATGATTTTTCCCCATTTTGCTGAACCCCTCCACGACAAAATTCCTAATCCCCCTTCTCCTTAATGTGCCACGGCCCTAGCTAGGGAAATTTCTTCAATTCTTCTTAAAACTCTTCAAGTAAAGGTATGTTCTTGAATTTTTTCTCATTCTTGCTGCACATTTCGATTCTTAAACATGTTTTCTTTGATGAAATTCTGCCCTAAGTTATTAATAAGATGTGTAATTGATTGGGTCATGGATGAATGTTAATTTTGTGCTAATGTTATGCTATGAACTCAATAATTACATGATTTGTTTAAAAATCTTACATTGTTGATAACTCGGGTTGAGAATTGAGTTGGGAAGAAGAAGAAGAAAAGGGTAGAAATGGAGATATTTTTGGCTGTGCCTATTGTTTGAGTTGAAAAATGTTGTGATTAAGTTATATTATGTTATGGTTGAAGATTGATTTTTGGGGATGAAAGTAGGAAAAATCCAATAGGTTTGTGTGCACAAACTTGAGAATTGCTCATGAGTTTGTAAAGGGATAGATGGATGAACTTTGATAATGCATTGTATGAAGTCTGAGTAGTACAATGAAACTGTTCCATCGACTTTTATGAATGCACTAAACCTTTTGGGAAATAAGAGCTGAAATTATGTGGTTGTTCTTGTAAAATTGTATTGACTACGGCTAACGACTAAGTGTGTGATCAATTTAAGCCCAGCCTTAGTAGTAGCCAACTATACCATTAATGACATTTGAAATATATGCTTTTGATGGACAGGACAAATGTCTGGAAGACAAGACAAAGGGAAAGGCGCATCCACATCTGGCGCCAATAGAAAAAGACTGAGAATTGGGGTTAACACCGCCAGCAGCACCACCTGTTCCAAGGGGGCAACGTAGAAAATATGGAACACGATGGGTTACAGATGAGGGAAAGAAATGGTGCGCCAAACACAAGGAAACCAAGTATTTCCCAGAGGAACAAATAGCACGGGAACTACTAGCTCAAGAATTCCCGAGAATCCTACACAGGATAAACACTGTTGGGTTAAACTTTATCTTTAAAGAACCCAAAGAGTGCAATCTCCATCTCATAAGGGAATTCTATGCTAATTGGAATCCCACCATGCGCAGCCACACAGTTAAGATCAGAGGACAGGTGGTTACTTTTGAACCACAGCATCTTAATGCCTTCTTGGGACGCGGGACACGGACGCGCATGTCCTCCGCCAGCTGAATATCACTCCACCATATGCAGATATCAGACGCACATTATGTGGAGCAAGATCAATAGCTAGGTGGAGTCGTCACAAGGAAAGAGGATATCATCAGACATTGCCGTACTCCCAAATGAACAGAGAAGCGAGGATCTGGTTGAAGATAGTGTGTACTTGCCTGATCCCAGGGGTGCACATGACTGATGTCACCCGGGACATAGTTTATTTGGTGTATGCATTGATGAAAGGACTGGAGATAAATGTTGGAGCAGTGATTATTTCCGCCATGAAGAAAGCCAGACTTCATCAAGGGCATCGGTATGGTTTCGGTGGTCTTCTAACAGATTTCTTCAGGGGCCATGGTATTGAAGAGGAGGCCCTGGACTACATTCCTCAGCTTGACCAGCGTGCTTTGGATGTCACTAAGACCAAAGCACCTGATACCACATTTGGTCCTGTGCTTACACTAACCGAGCGACATGCTCGGGATGACCAATACATGGTCCGAATGTATGGGATGCAGATGCTACAACTGCGGATTGGTGGAAGGCCTGCTACGGAGAATGAATTGTGGCAGCTCGACATGGATTATCCATTTAATGAGCATGCCCGAGCATTATGAAGAGTTGCGCCCACATTTGTATAACCTGTTGATGACGACGTCCCTATTGATGAGGAAACGCGCCGGGATGACTCAAAAATTGAGTCAGAGGAGGACAACAAAGAAGATTCTGATCTTGGAGATAAGGCACTAGCACCTAATGAAGAGATTGAACATTTTGATTGATCAAGGAGTTACACCACCCAAACTTTGTTTTTAATTGCAGATATGCGAACACTGGGGACAATGTTCCAACTAAGTGTGGGGTGGGAGTAGTTAGGTGATGGTGTAGTAAGGTTGTGTTGTGTTTGTGTTTCTATGGCTGTTTAATGTGTGACATTATGTTTCGTGTTTTGTTGTTGATGATTTTGTGTGTTAGTGTTGGTGATGTAATTGTAATAATTTGTTAAGGGGTTATTTGTGTAATTAGTTGCGTAAGTTATTTGCTATTTTTATTTTTTTCATGTTGAATTTTTTTATTTTTTTATTTTGTTTATATTTTTTTTTGATTTGGGTTTCTCGGTTTTTGTTTTCGGTACTTTTTCTGAGAATAGTCCCTTTGAACCGGAGTCTTAGATAGAGACTGTTTCCTATGATGGATGGATGACGACCGTCTTAAGGGAAATTTAGTCAGTAGGTTTAGATTTTTTTGAACACATAGCTAATTAATAGTTCGATATTCTTGTTATGTGCTATATTGTAAGATGCAAGTGTGATTCGGATGGAAGCATGCAAGTGTGTTAAACATGTTGAGACACCTAGGCTCTAGAATTTGACTCGATGTGATTAAGGCTTAATTTTGAATTCTTGTAATTAACTGAGTTAAGAGTCTGTGAATATGTCTTAAATTGAGCATGTGCAGTGAGTGTGAGTTTTTCTAATATTCCATGCTACTGTGAAGTGTCTAGAACTTGCTTGGTATGTATATAAAATGAAATGAAGGATGTGGATTGTAGGAGAGGATGTAGGAATTTCTTTGAATGAACCTAAATTTTATCCCGTATCTTACCTACCTTGAATGTTGAATCCTAGTTAGCCCCATTGAGCCTTAAGCCTATTCTTTGATAGCTACAACATAAGCTAAATAGTTTTTCTTTCATTAGCCTTGAAATTGATCCAAAACTCCTAAGCACTTAAGTGAAAAATCCGAAAGAGTGAAGGAGTGAGAATTGGGAAAAAGAAGGAAAAATAGCAGTTGTGGAAGTTAAGGAAAAATTTAGAGGTGCACTTGTTTGAAAATGCTTGATTATTGGTAGGGAGTAAGAAAAGAAATGAATGAAAAAGGGCTTAAGTACTCCTTACCAATAAGCTAAGTGTGCTTAAAGAAATGGGAACAAAAAGAGAATATTCAAAAGTGAGAAGAGCGAGGAGGAAGTATAGAGGAGATGTTTTAATGAATGCGGATGCATTAAAAGAGTTTGGGGGAAGATAGTCACTATTACTGGCAAGAATAGTACCTACCCGTCCCTTAGCTTACATTACAACCCATTAAGTCCTACTTGATCTTACGTTCATACATCCTTAAATTAGTGAAGTAAACACTAAGGGCAAGCTTATGGTTCACCACATGATGCATGTGAATTCTTTGAGAGAGTGAGCGTAATTTTATTCATATGCCCATACCTTTTGTGAATTGAGATTCTTTTGAAGTAAAAATGGGGTAACTCTCTTGTGTTGTGAGGGCACATGTTTAATTAGAGATAACATTCATGTGGATTTATTGATCGGTTGATTTTCATGAGTTTTCTAAGATTGAGAGTCGATTCTTGAGGTTAGGAAGTCTTAACATAGTTGTAATTTATTTCAATGATTAAATCATGCATGCCCTATTTTTAACTTGCTATCTTAAATAATCCTTATACCCATAGCTTGAATTGTCGTGCTAAATTATCTATGCATGAGTCTTCAATTACATTAGATGTGAAAGGGTTGTTCGAGGACGAACAAGGCTGTAAGTGTGGGGTAGGTGATCTTGGGCATAATTTCATGCCCAAGTGATACTTTATTACTTAATTTGGACTTGTTTATCTACTTTTACATGTACATTCTCATGTGATTTTTATGTAAATGTGGATTTATACTAACCAACTTGATTAGTTATTATTTTTGCAGTTAGAATGAATTTTGAAAACTAATCTACAAGTTGGTGAACTGGAGAAATGGACTCGGAAGCAAAACTCGGAAGTTGGCAAGAAAATGCTAAAGAATTGAGGCTCCGCGATAGAGGCCGTGTCACACCACCATCGTGGAGGCATTCTGCCTAGAGTGAAATTTGTTCTTACTTCCAGTGAAGCACCGTGTCACGGAGCCTATGCTCCGCGTTCACTTCAGTGACACGGTGGGAGGACTTTGCTGCACACCTGGATTCCAGTGAAGGTGCGCGTTACGTCCGTGGCACGGAGCTGAGGCTCCATGATACCCTCCGTGCCACGCTAAGGATAATAATCCGGCACCCCAATTCCAGTGAGGCTCCACGACAGGGCCGTGGCATGGAGGTGATGCTCAGCGATACCCTCCATGCCACGTTGCCAGTTTATTCCGGAAAATTTCTCACTTGTATAAATAGCACACTTAGGTTTTATTTTAAGATATCTGACATTTCATGCTAGAACGTGGGTATCAAGCCTTTGAGCTGAAGAAGTTCTTCGGTTAATTTTCTCCCTTTTTCTCTTAGATTTCAATTGCTTGTATGATTTCTACTTGCTTTGAAGATGTTTAATCATCAAATGAGTGGATAATTCACCTTTGGCTGAGGTTGAGGATGATTGCAGTAGTATGTAATTGATGTTATTTCAGTTTTTATCTTCTCTACAACTGTTGTTTACTAATTCTTGTTTTCACTACATTAATGCTTGGCCATTGTTAATGTACATCCTAGAATTTCAGTTTTATTTCCGAAAGGAAGATTAATTGGATAGATGTGAATTGGTAGGATATGTTCTTGTCTTGGTTGAGAAATTAAGAGAAGATTAACGTTCAGAATAGAAATATATCTGTAATGTCATATTTGGTCATCTATGGAATTTGTTGTGTATTGCTAGAATATGAAGTTTTTGCATCACAGAAATGTGTAATGTAACTCTCATGATTCTTTAATTGGTGAGGAGTTTGAAAGACCCAATCCATTGGTTAATAATTCCTGACCAACAACCGAAGAGAAATGTTGACTGAAATTTAATGAGTAAATTACGTATCTGCATGTTTTGTCTTAACCTTAGCTTGTTCGTGCTATTGTTCAGATTATAATTTACATTCTTTTTACTTAAAATTATAGTAACTAGTATTCTTGAAAAATCACCATTTGTTCTGTTTGTCTGCTTGTATAAGGAAGTGCGTTTACTAAACACTTAAAGAAAAATTACTGCCACATTACAGTCCCTGTGGGTTCGATACCTAGCTTGAAATAAAGCCACTTTATTACTTGTACGACCACGTGCACTTGCGTGTAATTGGGAGTGAGCAGGTCCGACTGCAAGCCAGAAGGAGTATAGGCTGGGACTCGACCAGTAACCTTACTAACAGTGTAAGGCAGGTATCTTGAACACTAGAGCTCAGTTTAAGGAAGATAAGGGTGAGGAGCATGAGTACCAGATTTTGAGGGGAATCAAATCACCTCCAGATTGATAGAACATCGTGTATTAAGGACTAAACCTCAGACTGACAATTAAGAGACAGTAAGATTATAGTTTAGAATGTTGCGGTACGTCCGCCTAAGGAGAAGGTAAGAGGGTGTCGACCCAGAGACTCTAATCTAGTGTGGCCTACAAATAAAGTCCAACATACAGTCATGGGCCCTTAATATAATGCCAAGTAAGGCCACAAGGTTCGAATGTTGACTCCACATTGTAAGAGTGGCGAAATTTCAAATAGCAGATCATAGCTAAAGTGCATGTGTTTTTTGCTTCCAGAATGGGACGAAAACCCCATGAAATGGTACAAGAGGACAGGAGATATCATTAGACTGTAGAAGCAGTATGCCATGTGCAGTATGAAATTTAGTAAAGCATGTCGGAGATTACGTATTACTACAAAATTCAGTATGTATTGTACCTAGTTGTTGATATATATATATATATACAGATATCAGATATGTTGTGAGTAGCTGCTAATAGGGGTTATAGTCACACAGACTCTGGTTAGCTGCTAGGAAGTATATGCAGATCGTACTGAAGGACCCCTCGCAAAAAAAAAAGGGCAGGATCTAGACTTCAGAAGATCACAAGAGTTAGTAGCCTGAATCAGGTGGTTAGAGGATACGGGCGTAGTTAGACGGTCTAACGACCAGCTGGCGCCTGTAGTAGTAGGGAAGTATCCCTAAAGACCAGTAACGTTATCGCATGTGCCAGAACCAGAAATAGAGACCGAATAAGCATATTCCAGAGATTAGCAACACCAGAATTCTCCAGTATGTTAAGGGGCCCACATCAGTAGTCAGTGAAGGACTAGTACCTCAGTCGGTTCTCGTAAGATATTCAGATACAGAGTCCTAGGAGAAGGCCAGTCTTATCAGAATTGCCCATAAGACCGAGAATTTCCCAGAACAGTAGTATAGATCCAAGTGGATACGAACAAGGCATAAGGAATTGGTAGTACTCTACTAGCACAATGTTTACTAAGACAAGGAAATCGGTAGGTTCCCTCTGAAGATCCAGGGACTGATCGCCTGAGAGTAAGGCCGATTAAGCCCAGCTCTATAGTTGTTCAATTAGAAGAACAAAGTTGTCCACAACTCCGTAGTTATGCATGAGCTACAGATGTCCGAGTAGGACATTTAGAGCCTTGTTAGACTACTTCAGTATTCGCGTCATTCAGCCTAGCTATTCAGCTATTCACATCTATTCAGCCAGATTATTAGAGATCATGATTACTATCAGGATCCTCTGATCAGATACGTGCACATGGTGTGTAGACAGTCATACGAAATTATCCCATCAGCGAGTAGCATTAGCGTGTGGCCCAGAAGGTCAGATAAGCTCTAGCTATACAGATAGATTACTTGTCAGTTTCTCCGGTATAATAAACCAGTATGACTGTCAGTTATATGCCAATTTCTCTAAATGTGAATTTTGGCAGAGTTTAGTAGATTTTTTGGTCACATCATGTCGGAGGCTGGTATACAGGTAGATACATAGAAAATAGATGCAGTGAAAACATAACTCAGACCTACCACTCCGACCGAAGTACGCAGTTCCTGGGGTTAGCCGGGTACTACAGAAGGTTTGTGAAAGGATTTTCCACCTTAGCAGCACCTCTGACTAAATTGAAACTGAAGGAAGCAAAGTTCCAGCAGACTAAGGCGTGTGAGCAGGACTTCCAAGAGTTGAAAGACAGGTTAACATCAGCCCCAGTGTTAGCATTGCCAGAAGGTACAGAGGGTTATGTAGTTTATTATGACGCTTCGGGTGTTGGGTTAGGATGTGGGTTGATGCAGCATGGTAAAGTAATAGCTTATGCTTTCAGGCAGCTGAAGAAACATGAAAAGAATTATCCTACCCATGACCTGGAGTTAGCTGCAGTAGTTTATGCCTTAAAGAGTGAATACTTTGCATCACCCAGGAAGGGCTAATGTGGTAGCAGATTCCCTTAGCCGTAAATCTATGGGGAGTTGGCATACTTGCAGCCTGACAGGAATTGGCCCGAGAATTACACCAGTTAGTCAGTTTAGCCGTTCGCGTAGCAGAAACAGAGGACAACAGAGCGGTAATTCAAAATACCGCAATGTCGTCTTTAGTGGTGGAAGAAAAGGAACGATAGTATAAAGACCCTAGCTAGGTTCAGCTTAAACACAGGGTTCAACAAGGAGAGGTGACAGATTTTCAGATAACGGAGGTGAAGTGTTGTGATATAAAGACCGTCTTTGTGTTCCAGATGTTGCAGGGCTTTGCCAGCAGATTATGCGCGAGGTACATTACGCCCTCTATTCTCTCCATCCAGGTTCGACGAAAATGTACCACGATGAGAAAGAAATTTACTGGTGGCCAGGAATGAAAAAGGGAATAGCAGAATTCGTAGCTCAGTGTCCCAACTGCTAGCAGGTAAAATCTGAACATCAGAAACCAGGCGGACTGACTTAGGATATAGCTATGCCTATGTGGAAATGGGAAGCAGTAAATATGGATTTTGTAATAGGATTACCCCGCATCAGGCGTGGATATGATTCGATCTAGGTGATTGTTGAAAGACTGGCAAAATCAGCTCATTTTCTGCCAGTAAGGGCTACCTTTTTTGCCGAGGATTATGCTGAGATGTATACCAGAGAAATAGTCAGGCTGCATGGGGTTCCAGTGTCCATTTTCTCCGACAGAAGAGCGCAACTTATAGCTAAGTGTTGGCAGTCGTTTCAGAGAGGCTTGGGGATGCAGGTTAACCTGAGCATAGTTTTTCATCCTCAAACAGATGGGCAAGAAGAACTCACCATTCAGACGCTCGAGGATATGTTGCGAGCATGTGTGTTAGATTTTGGAGGTAGCTGGGATGAACATCTACCACTCATTGAGTTCGCGTATAATAACAGTTATCATTCAGCAATTCAGATGTTGCCTTATGAAGCGTTGTATGGGCGAAAGTGTAGATCTCCAGCCGGTTGGCTTGAAGTAGGAGAATCGGCATTGATTAGGCTAGAGATCATTCATCAGTTAGAAGAAAAAGTAAATCTTATCAGAGAACGTTTACTGACTGCTCAGAGCCGCCAAAAATCATATGCTGACGTGCGACGCAGAATAGGCCAAGTGGCGTATGAGTTAAACTTACCTCTAGAGTTTGAATCTGTCCACCCAGTTTTCCATGTATCAATGTTAATAAAGTGCATAGGGGATCCCTCAAGAATTGTCCCAGTTCAGGATGTCCAGGTTACGGATCAGCTGGCTTATGAAGAGGTTCCAGTAACCATACTGGACAGGCAGATTCGCAGATTAAAAACTAAAGATGTTGCTTTTGTCAAAGTATTATGGCGTAATAGGAACCGAGAGGAGATGATTTGAGAGGCAAAAGAGGATCTGAAAGTCAAATATGCTCATTTATTTCAGACTTATTCAGCCAGAGGTATGTTGATATTGTTGTTTTATGAGTTGCTTTATATTCATGTGTATAAGTGAGATGTTGACTTCAGTTTATTATGAAATGAATGCTATAGTATTGTGTGGAGTACATGTATTGGACTTTTCTGCGTTTCAGGATTTTTGAGATAGTCCATATTACAAGGGAAACTCTGCCGATATTTTTCCAGGATAAGCAGAGCAAGTTAAGATTCTTACAAGCAGAAGTTAACATTCGAGGACGAATGTTCTTATTGGGGGAAGGATGTTACACCCCATAAATTTTTGACATTTAGATGGCCTATTTTCATGTTGGTTAAGAGTTTTAGAATGCCATACATGCTAGGAAAAGGCCCGGGGGAAGACCGGACAAGCGCCAAGTCGGAGCATCGCAAGGCAAATGCGACTTATAAATCGCATTCGACAAATGTGACTTATAAATTGCATTCGACAAATGCAACTTAAAGAGGAATTCGGGCAAAGCCCCTCAGTGACAGGCAGTGTGTCACGGAGGCTTCCCCTCTGCGATGGCCAGCGTGCCACAGAGGGAAGGGGGGTTCAGGTCCAAGTATATAAAGCCCCACTTCAGTGTTTATTGGTCACTTTCCATTTTTTATTTCCAGAGAACGAACAAAAACAGGGGAGACAAAGGGTTTTCATAAAATCCTTTTTGATTACACCGTCAAACGTGGTCCAAACTCAAATTAACTTCGGGTACCGAAGTATACAGCTACAGAGAGCATTCCTACGGAGTTAGTTTCGTAAGAATCGTCCGGCGAAGCGGCGACCCGCCGAGTCAAAGTAAGTGGAATTACTCCAAACTATTGTTAATACACTCCCAGCATTAAAGTGAGTATTTCTCTCTTCTGGACTTCCGAAAAATAGCAAGTTTTCGGCTGTTTTTCGATAAATAAAAGTTTGGGTAGTATATATATTCAAAATAGTGTTTTCTTCTGGAATATTGATGGATTAGTTCTTATTTGCTATGAATATGAATCCAGTTGGAAGAAATAGCTGGATATTAGCCGAGCTACGTCAGTTAGTTAGAAAGTCGGCAACTGAGGTATGTGAAGCCAGTTTCTTCGGCAAGTTAGTAATTCTAGTATAGTAAAATAGAATAAATTCTAGAATAAAGTTCTAGAAGCCGAGTATTAAGTATGTTGTATTATTATGTCATATCCAGAATAAAAATCGGTAAATCAATATCAGACAACAAGATCTTATCCCAGACTCAGTTTTAACTCAGTATTAGATTCAGTTTAATTCAGTAAGAGATTCAGAATGGAATATCAGAACATGAATAGTATTATCAGATTTATTATACATGTTATATGTGATTATTGTTGTTTGTTGAGACTTGTTTGTGATATGTGGGCACCCTTATAGCTTCCTTGCCGCCCCAGGGTTAATAGCTGTGTCGAATCACTCGCCAGAGGGTGAGGATACATCACTCCAAGGAGTGGCATGCCTTCCGCAGTAGGACGAAGATGGGATGAAGCATTCCCCATAGAAGGCTGATCAGCATTATAGCATACCTTGTCGAGCGCTTGCATCCAGGGCACAAATTACAAATTACTGATACAAATCTCAGATTAAAGTTACAGGAGTCCTCCGAACTCAAATATAGTTATAGTCAGGGGCCCAGAGAGCCCACGCTGCATACCCAGGGGGCCGGCGGGGTGCTCGTAGTTATTATGTGAGTGGAGTGAATTTATTTTTGGATGGTTTGACCCGGGTAGGGGTATATAGATTGCATGTTGATTGGCACCTTTCGGCTTATGGGGGCTGGTATAGGTTATTGTATATATATATATATATATGTGTGTGTGTGTGTGTGTATGTGTGTATGTGTGTGTTACTTATTAAATTGATAAATAGCAGGACGCCGCCTCGACAGGTATGATTCTTATCTTCTTTCCAGTACAGTTAAGCTCAGTACAGATTCTGCTATTCCAGACAGTCTTAGCTATCCTCTGTCATTTCAGTAACTATCAGTATTACTGTTATCTCCATATATGTTTGGTTTTTTCTTTGCATACTCGGTACCAGTGGTACTGACGCCCGCTTGGGGGCGCTGCATTACTTGCCTATAGGTACTCATAGACGAGGAGCCGATCCCTCAAAATTCCAGTCAGCACACAGAGTCATCAGCTCCTGTCATCCGGAGCTAGACAGCTAGAGTTTTATTCCTTTTCTTTTGTTGTACAGTATGGGTAGGTCGGGGCCATGTCCCGACCATTTTATTAGTATTCTTAGAGGCTTGCAGATTGTATATTTCTAGTGGTTAGCTGTACCGGTCGTGTGGGGTCATGTGTATATTTTAGTTTTTTTATGATGGTTGTGAGGGGCCTTATTCAGTTGGTAGTGGTGATCTTGTTGGTCACGTAGTAGTTTAGCACTTGTTTTCTTGATTCAGAAATGACTAGACAGCATGGTGGCCTATTCGGCCCGTATAGGTTCCCTTATATTCTGTTATTCTGGTTAGCTATTGTTTTCTTATAGGTGGCTATAGGACTAGTCGGTCGGAGGCTGTATTTACAGTCGTTATATAGCCCGTTGGTTCCGTGAATCCAGAGTCAGAGTCAGCCTGGCACCAGAAGTGCTTAGGCTCAGTAGTCCAGCAGTCCAGGTCTTAGTAGGGCACCAAATGCCAGTCATGCCTCCCAAGGCGGGGCGTGACAATATATATATTCTCCCAAAAACATGCACGTGAGGGCTCATATAGTAACCGTAAAATTATTCATGAAGTTCATGGCCAAATAAAAAAAATAACATGATGGATCCCACTTGAAAACATGATTAGGCATTAATAAGGGCCCATGAATTGGCCAAGAGTCATAAATCCATAAATCATGAAAATCATGCATACTTGTAAAACATTTATATACTTGATATTCATACATTCATGATGAGTACTTGAGAGAAATTATATCATAAATCATAAATCATAATTTAGGGCTTAAGAAGATCAAGATCATAATGGAATCATAACTTGACTTTTCATGAGGCATACATAATTAGGCATAATTTAATTAAAATTCAAAATTATAAATTAATAATCAAAATTGTTATAAAATTTGCCCATAGATCATAAAACATGATTTGATACATAAAAGGAATTGATTGATAGATAGATCATAGAGAATTTCACAAGAATTGGGATAAACCCCATAAGATCATGAAACTTGAATCTAGAATTAAAATCCATGAAATTGAGAAGAATTTAGAGCATGAGAGTGAAAGGAACTCTAATTCATAGCCTCACATACCTGGATAAATCTGATTTACACTTCCTCTAGAAAGTCCAAAAGAAATTGAAGAGAAATTGGGAAAATTCTTCAAGCTTGATCTCCAAGGAAGAACTCTAATTTGCATGCATGGAATGGTAAGACTTAGGATAGGTTTAACACTCTTAAAACCCTTCTAACTAATCTTAAAATGACATAGTTTAGGACCTTAAAGCTTAGGAATTACGAAAATGCCCTTAATGAAAAGTTTGGAATTTCTACACTACCAATGACAATTACTGATACCACGGGTCGTCCCTTGATACCACCACTCGTGGTATCCATATGTTACTTCTTCCATCAATTCTTAAATCCTCATATCATGATACAACGACTCACCAGAATGGGTCGTTACTCCAAACGACGACCCGTTACTTCCTTCCTTTACCTCGCTATATTCCAACTCAGGTCTCTAACCACGACTGGTCAGGACGAGTCTATTACTAGTCCAAACGACTCATTGTTTCTGGCCGTTACCACCACTACTCATCTTCTGGAAATCCTCTCAATGGAAACCTACCACGAGTTGTTGTCCCATACAACGAGTCGTTTCATGACTCGTGCCAGCCACCTTGACAAGGACCACCCTCACAACCACCCCTACCATAACCCGTTACACCAACCAGTTAGTCGTTCCAGGGCTTGTTAGTCTTGGACCTGCCAACCACCTTCTCACCATGACTGGGACCAACTATCCCTGGGATCTTCCCACGACCCATTACACTGGTCGCCCTATGATATTTTCCCTATTTTTCTACTGATCTCATTCTCAAATCCCGAGTCTAGTCTTAGGTACTTTCGAGGTGTTACAAATTTGGTGTACTACTTGTTGCATGTGTCATACTTAATCATGTTGGCCATTGTGTTGAAAAGATGATTTAGTTATAGAGTTTGTGTGTTCTTGATTGTGAAAGATTTCTGTATGCTTTGTTGAGAATTATTGTATGATGATAAACCACTTTATGTTTTCTCCATGCTAGTTGGTTGAGTATGAGTTCATAGAGGTGTCCAGTGTGATGGTGAAACCTGGTTTTAGGCATGTTTTAAGAATTGTTCGAGGACGAATAATGGTTTAAGTGTGGGGTGGTGATGTTGGGCATATTTTCATCCATTTGCCATGTTTTTACTCATATTTGAGTATTTTTTGAGTTTATAACTCTTAATTTATGCTTAAATTAATGTGTGTGTGTGTGTGTTTTAGGTGCTAACAAATGATTTGAGTTGATTTGATCAGGAAACTAAGCAAAATGGGCTCAAAATGATGCAAGGAATGAAGATTTGAGAATCTGATAGGTTTGGTGCTATGGATAGCGCCCCGCATCAAGTCCCAAACTTCAGAAAAATAAATTCTCAGTCTGGTGCTATGGCTGGCACCCCGCACCAGCTATCAAACTTCAGAAAAAAAAAATCTCAGGTTGGTGCTATGGCTGGGGCGGCACGCCAGGCATTATCTAGAGCTTAAAATTACTGAATATTTGACTAACTATGTGGTGAGATAGGAGGGGCGGCATGCCAGACCCATTTCAAAGCAAAAAAATGCAGATTTTTTAAGCCAATTCTTGAAGGGTAGAAGCATCATTTGAAGGCTCATGTATAAATATAAACCTTAGGTCGTTCATTACATAGTTCTTTTTGACTTCTTGGAGTAGTTTTGCACTACTTGAAGCAGTATTTACTCATTTTAATTTCATAGTTCATTCATGAAAGCTTGTAAGCAGTTTGAAAGAAAGATAAGGTTCTACAACTAGGTTTTCTCTTCTTTACTTTGTATTTTCGCAAAGTATTTATTTTTCCACTTGTCTATGAATGGTTAAACTCGTATTCTAGGGTTGTAGTCATGGTGAATGGTTGATTGTTTGACAGATTAATTAAATTTAGTTTTGATTTTCTTTTATGGTTGTTTGTATTTATTTATTGTAATTTATTATTTATGAGACTGATCACCTTGTAAGTAATCTATTGGCTTTTGATTGAACTTAGGAAAGGAAATCGAAAGGGTTAAAAATAAACATAGAACGGGAACTCAAAGACCGTTGAATCCATTGGTGATAGAATAGAAGTTTTTGTTGAGGATAGGGATATACCCTTCAACCCGTTTAGTTTAAATACAAGTAGGCATAATCGTAATTTCATTGTTCTCCTGCGACCATAGGGATATAGGCGTTAGGGTTCATGAAATAGTTCTTGGATGCTAGGGATAGTGGAAAGAAATGGGCTAGTAACTTGTAGCTAACAGCCATAGGAAGAATCATGCTAGTTTAATTACGTCTGGAGAACTCAACTTGAAACCAACCAAGTGCCATTGCCCTAGTCTGTCATCATTATCGAAATATAATCAAGCTTGTATTCTTTTTAGTTAATTTTTACATTTGAAGTTTTAGCATTTTAATTTTTCAAACCAATCTTCATTTTTACTTATTTCGTAGATTTGTGAAATCAAAGTGACAACCTTATAACTATTAAATTGACAAGTCCTTGTGGGTATGATATCTGGACTTAACAATCCTATATTACTTAATAACTATGTGCGCTTGGGTGCACTTGGGCTACATCAATGGGCACTCTGGACATGATACAAGTAATTAGGATGGCAGCCTTAATGTGTATCCATTGATCATTCTTGGAAGGCATAAGGCGACAGCACACAAACTCTAGCTATAGTTTGGCTTCCAATTTGAGGTCTTGCTGTGCAATTTCTCCTCCCTCGATAGCCCAAAGAGGTTGACCATTGACAATAATTTGGGCCACCCATTGCAGTTGATTTTCTTTGTCAGCGACCCTTGCTGCAAACTCGGTCCCCAAGTCAATTTTATCACCGCAATAAATAGAATTAATGGCATCTAAAGTGATATCTACTTCCACTCCATGGACCATGAACGATGGGAGATAGGGGAACTCATCCACTTTTTCTTTGTATTTCATGGAATCTCGCTTGATATTAGGCATAGAATTTCAGCACCAAGTTAGGGAAGAAATTGGGTAGAGCACCTGTGAAAATATGCAATGCTTCTCATCAAATATTTTGTTGATGTTGGGGAAGTCTTCCCCCAACCCTTCTAGATCAAAGCATTTCTACAGAGTGATTGACCAACTTGGATACTTGAGGTGATACTCCTCCATATCTTTCAGATAGAATATGATTTCATCATTGTTATTTGTCGGGTTCTGCTGCTCCTTGGCCTTACCCTTCCCCTTGATCTTAGAGGTGGTTGAGGCCTTCCCCTTTTCTGATTGCTTAGATAAAGTCATGTTCCTACAAGATCATGTGAGTGCTATACACAAACCAACATCTTTTTTTCTTTTACATAAAAGAAGTGAAAGAAAGTAACTATGCTAAGCTAATGAGCAAACAGAAAAAGATTAAATATCCAAAAAAATGGAACATCAATTTTACACAACTAGCAGCACCTGTGCTACAGCTATGTTTCATAGGTTGGGACCCGCGGTTCGCAGGTGCTCGCAGGTGTAAGGCAGACTCTCAGCAAAATTGACCAAGCACCTACATTTCACAGGTGATGATCCGTAGTCCGCAGCAGTGGGGCAGGAGATAGGCTGTGCACCTGAAGCCCAACCCAGCACTTGTATTACAACTTGCGTTCTACAGGTCAAACCTATGACTCGCAGGTACTCTGTAGTGCCTAGTCTTCAGCATTTCACCATTTTTTCACAAGTATACACAAAATCAAAATCTAATGGGTACTCAAACTTCCCCGAAAGATCTACCAACAATACTAACAACAATTTTTATCATGTGGATCAAGAAATCATTTTTCTTAAGATGGACGTTACCTCGTCTATCATCGAAAAATGTCAAGTGACCAATCTAACCCACATTTTCAAAGCAATTTCATATTCCACCCTATTCACCCACATTATCACATTTTCATCTACGTTATCAAGCATATAAGAAAAAAAAACAAAATTTTCCTTAAAAAAGATGTAATCCTATCTATCATCGGGAAAATCATGCATTTCAAGCAAATGGGTTACTCAGATTTCACCCTCAACTAATATTCCAAAGCACAAGGGCAATCAATTAAATCTAGCATTATGAACAAGATATTCTACCCATATAGTTTTGCAATTTCCAATCCCCCCCACAATACCCACGAAAATCACTTCAACCAAGAGCACGAAGAACACGTAATGGGGAATGAGGGGAATATGGGTTAAGAAAAAAAATGAAATATTAGCATTCTACAGCCATCACTAATCTTCAGAGAACAAAGATGAAAAGAGAAAACATACCAAATAAGGTGAGAAAAGGAATGAACTTTGAAACTTCAAAATGGGTTTCTTCAAAGGTAGCCGGCCCAAGCTCTAGCTTCTTTTATTTTGTGAGTGAAATGGTGAGTGATGGTATAAAGTGGTGAAGAAGGGTGGAATTTATAGAAGGGGGAATGTGAAGAGATTGGCGGAATTGAAGGTGGGTTTAGTGGTGGAGTGTGGGAAGTTGAAGTGGTGGGTGATGGTTTATGAAAATGAAAAAGTGGTGTAGAACATGGGGGTACTGGAAAGTGGAGAGAAGTTCAAAAGACATGGTCCGGACCTTGGTCGGGTTGGTCAAACGGGTCAGTCAATGTTTAAAAATACCAATCATACCTACGCCATACCTATGGCTGCAGATTTGAAACTACAAACCGCAGTTCAAACACAGGTAGCCTTTATTTTTTCCAGTTCACTGCTTTGATTCTGCGGCGGGTCTGCACCTGCATTTCACAGGTGAGATGCAAGTCTCCTCTATTTTTTTCAAGATTTCCTATACTAGTTAGGACCTATGGTAGACCTTCGTTTTGCGGATCCACACCTATGTTTTGCTGGTGAATCGCACATTCCCTTCAATTTGCTAGGCTTTTTGGATTAGGGATGCGTCTGGCCTACGCTTTATGCATTGGTACCTGCATTTTGTAGGTCCCATGCAAGTGCTCTTCCCCTGTTTTCTTCCACCTCATTTTCAATCCAATCAACCTAAAAAACAAAAACAACAAACATGTGAAGCAAAAATGAATTTAAATACACTTGTGTTGCCTCTCAAGAAGTGCTTGATTTAACGTTACAACACGATAGATAGCCCTCACAACTTCATCATTCTTCCGGAGGTTTTTCTCCCTCCTTAAGAGCAACTCCTTGCTCATCTTTGTCATTCATCACTGCTATCACCTTGCATTCATCAGGTGGTTTCGTTGGTTGACATACATTGAATGTTACTTTGTCACAACCAACCCGAAAATTCAGCTCTTCTAGCTCCACATCAACTAAAGCTCACCCTGTGGCCAAGAGTGGTCACCCCTATATAATGGGAACCTCAATATCAACATCTCAATCCAGCATGACAAAGTCAGCTGGAAGAATAAATTTATCGACCTTGACCAACCCATCTACAAGAATTCCCATAGGGCACTTTATAAAGTGATTCTGTATTAGCAACCTCATTGTTGTAGGCTTGGGACTTCCCAACCTTAACTTTTTGAAGATCATGGGAGGCATCAAGTTTATATTCGCCCTTAGATTGTAGCGAGCTTTGTTGAACCTGTAAATCCCAATTGTGCATGGAATAGTGAATGCTCATGGGTCCTCCCTCTTTGGAGCAAGGTTACTTGCCATCACAGCACTACAACAATTTCATTTTTTGATAACGCTCAATACATCTCTCCCAATTAAGGGACATGTCAGCGGTCGTGGTCAAAAATAAAGATACCCAACAAGTGTCAGGGTCGAATTCCACAAGGAATTGAACTAGATCAATCAGGAGTTGTAAAAAGGTAATGTAAAAAGGTAAAATTGGGGGGGAAAGAGTGAATTATCAAATTCTAAATCCAAAACAAAACAAGGAATGTTTGATTGTTGCAAGCAATGAGAATGAACTAAAGTTGTGCTTTTGACGGGCCATCTATTGAATTGAGGTTAATTAACTAGTCTCAAACATCAACTACAACATGAATAGCAATGGCTAAGGCTATACCTGGTATTTCTCAACCAGTTGGGTGAATTTTCCTTGCATTTTCTCAAACCCCAAGATCACAACTATCAATCAACCACAAAAAACTTGAGGAAGAGCAGAGCTATCTCTAGCCTTAGCCCTTTAATGGATTGTGAAAATGGGTTTTGACTATCTCTAGCTCAACTCCACATATCCATAACCCAAAATCCTCCCTAATGCTTCATCATCCAGATCTTAATTCTCTTTTTCAAGCAAAAGTACGATAACAAGAGTACATCAATGTTTGCAACCATAAATTTTAGCATTCAAACTTTGAGGAAACACTAGATTCATGCATTATAATTGAATTTAAGACTAAATTAACAAAACTCAATCCATTCTAATCCCCAATCATGCACACATCCCTAGCAACTAAATTAGCAACTCATGGATGAAGTTAAAGAGAAGATACCCATGAGTAATTCATTAACATTCATCACATTGAATAGAAATTAAAGCTTTCAATAATCTAGTACAATGTTGTACTTAGCTCAAAATAGAAAAGAAGAAGAGGAAGAAGAACAATGTACTCTCCTCTTTCTCTCCCTACTTCTCTCTACAATTCTCCACACCCTATAAAAGTTCCGTCATGTGTGAGTACAATTAGGGTAATTTTGCATATTTCTTTTTTATATAATTTTCCTCAAATGCCCTTGAAAGCTTCCACCTTGATTTGTCCTAGAGTTGGACATATTTTCCCTGTCAGCAATTTGGTCACTTGCGCGACACCTGTGTTTCGCAGGTGCCCATTTGCGAGGCGCAGTTGCTTCACAAGTCCCAACAGTAATGCCTGGAATCCTTCTGTGGTTGCACCTGCATCTCACAGGTTCCTTTCTGCTTAGTGCTGCCAGCAAAAGGCTTTTTGTTCAACTCCTCTGTTTCCTTGTCTAAGTTCAATACCTGCAAAATCAAAGAGAAAAGGCATAAAACCTTCCTAATTGATGTGAAAATAATGCAAAAAATCTTGCTTAAAAGCCTAATGAGTTGGTAATTTACCAACTCATCATGTTCCCATCTTTGCTAATGGATTAATTATTTTATTACTTGATAATTAAATTAAAATATTTAATTATTTCAATAAATAGAGTATTATCCAAATGGAATATTATTATATTTTTTACCATCACAAAAAATATAATTAATATTGTGAATAAATTAAAATTATTTATTTAGAATGTAAACTAAATTACATCTTTCGATTAATATATATTTAATATTTAATTATATATATGAAATATATGATATAATATACTAATTAAAATTATTTATTTAGAATGTAAACTAAATTACATCTTTTGATTAATATATATTTAATATTTAATTATATATATGAAATATATGATATAATATACTAAGGAATTGAATCCAATTCCAAAAAGTGAAAGTCCATTAAAGACGTGCAACCATGGGCTGCTAATCCCCTTTAGGTTTCAAATTTTCTATAGAAGTTTAATTATGAAATTAAAGTTTTACCTCAATTAAATTATTATCTTAATTAAATAGTAAAAAATATAGGTGATATTAGTGTCTTTAAAAGCGCTATCGGGATGAGTTTCAGGGTGAATTCCAGAATGGAGAGTAACAAAAACGTATCAGGGCACAAATAAAAGGTATAGATCCATAAAGTGTAAGCCCCAGAGTTTGGGGCATACGTTCGAAGCGTAAAAGCGTCAGTCCCAGGCATAAAAACATAAATTTCCGATGTTAAATTTGATTTTTATTATTTTAAAAATATTTTTTTATAAATAATATTTTTATTACTAGTGTAATGATATTTATACTTTATACTATCATGTTTTCATATCGTAATCATTTTTTCTAGAATATATCAATAGTAAAAGCAACTCTTATAGAAAATGACCTTATAAATATTTTTTTGATGATTATGTCTAAAAATGATGGGATAGATTTCATAAGTCCTATGGTCCTGAGAAACTTTATCTATATTTTTACATTGCTCTTACTATATTTATCCTTATCCTTCTTTGAAATGTATCTAAATAATAATCAGTGTAAATATTAGTTGAGAGTGAGAAGATCTACAGGAGATTAATGATGAAGTAGATGATGATTTTGTTTTAAAGATTATCTCGGCTATTATATTTTTTGTTGTTATCTTTCTCAAATAATAATTATAATATTTTTTCTATATTGTGGGGATTTGATTGAATTTATTTGCAAAATTGTTGAAAATATTCTTTTTGCTTATTTTCTCAATAATAAAATTATAAAATTGAAAATATATGAGATATACGCATTGTAGATCTATGGGACTTACGCCCCATATGTTGGGGCTTACGCCTCGCCCCAAGTTATATAAAATGACTCATCTCGTGCCCTCCGCCGTTTAAAACGCTTGGTGATACTATATAAAGGATGATGGAAAAAGTTTCATAAAAAACTCACGAAAAAGGTTTTCATTATAAGAAAAGTTCTTATGAGAAAAACACTTTAATTTATTGAAAGTGTGTGAGTACTACATCAAATTAAGAGAGGAAAATTATGAAAAAAAAAAGTATTTTCTTATTGCTTTTATTTGTGGGTTGAGATTTTGAGAAAATTCCAATACAATATTCGTAATCTAACTTATTTGCCAGTTCCGTTGATCTAGGAGTTGATAGCAAAGATTGACCTCGATGTGGATACGCATAGTCTTCGTACTATTGAAGAATTTCAAATATGACTATCGTCACCAGGTTTGTCTTGAGACCTATCCTTTTAGATGTAAATAAATTTTTAAACAAAAGTAAATTTGTCCAGGGTTGCTTATGTCTTCTGCTGCGTGTTAGAAACACCTTGCAACCCTACATATATAATATTTATTAATTAATAAAAAGGTTGAGGGAAAATTAGTTAAATTATAATTAATTTTCATTAATAAAAATAGTTTTAAAAATTGTCAAAAAGATATCAAAATACGAGAAACAAGCGTAATACACCTATTATTTACCTTTGTTTTTATTTGTCATGACGATGATATGAATTGAGTTTAAATAAAAGAATTATGATCCATGCGAATTCAGTGAACATACATATAAATATTTTTAATGGAACTAAAACTTATTTATTTGCACTTAATAAATGTCCTAATTTTAATCATTCACATTTTCGTTATAAAGTCTGTTTATTTTGTAAGTTTGAATTTTAGTCATTATGATCTTAACTTATAAAGTGTGTGTGTGTGTTTATGTTTGTATGTGTGTGTGTGTCTATATATATATTTCAAACACTTAAGATCATTAAGGTGTTTATTCAAAGATTTTTTTTTCTGCAAAGATGACAGTTCATTAATTTCATTCATTCATTGTTATCACCATTGTTCACTATATCAACTATCATTATTGCTGTCCACCACCTATAACTGCCATGCTTTGCCACAATCACTGCTAGCCACCATTTATAATCACCACCACCAACCATCATTACCACAACAATCACCAATCACTACAATATATTGCCAAATATTTTAATTATTCACAAAGGCAGAACCCCATAGAAGATTGGGAGTGCATGTGCACTCATTAACTTCAAAAAGTTTTATGTGTATATATATACATATTTATATCTGAATAAGAATCATATATAACTGTGTACCCTAAATTACAAAAGTTCATTTTGTGCATTGATCCAATATTTATTTTAGATTACTTTGTGCGAGCAAGGAGTCCCAGGTTTGACTCCTTTTCATTGCATGTCCTTGTTGTCATTTTTCCAAAAACAAATGCATAAAAAAACCCAAACTAGATTCGAACTAAGAATCTTAAAATGTGAACTACGATTCAAGACCACCAAATCATACAATGACCTATGTTCTTTTTTCTCATTTAATTTATATTAATTAATATACTTTTGAGTTTATGCTTGTTTAACAAAAAATTTTCTAACAAGTGGGTGTTGCGCAATCGCGCGCCTCTAATGGTGCCTCCCATTGTTTTCAAATCATGAGTTCGTCTCTGCATTAGTGACCTATCCCTATCATCTACCGCAACTATTAACTGTCACCTCCAACTACCACCACAACGACTATAGCCAACCACCATCGCCACTAACTACTACCCACAATAACATCATCCCTTTGGACACCCACAATTGCTGCCGCTAGCTATCACCGCCATCCACCATCTTACCGTTTCTAAATTTTTTAATTAAAATAGTAGTAAAATAAATTTAGTATTTTATTAAATTATATATTTGTTAATTTTTAAGGAAAGACGATCATAGATATTTACGCGTACAAGAAATAAATAGTCTTAATTATTTAATATTAAGGTTTTAATATTCAGATTTAGAAAATTAAATTTATTTTACATATTAATATTTTGATTCTGACATTTTAATTTTAATAAAAATAAATGAGCCATAGTTTATAATTAAACTAGTAAGCAATGTATTGTATTTTTTTAGAATGTATGGAAATTTAAATCCGGAATTTGCCAATAAACCAAATGAGGATTGAGGAATCAAATCTGATACTTATGTGAAGTCCGTATCTTTTGACAAACCAAACTGGGTTTTTTTACATTACCTTTGTACTGTTCAAAAGTAAGGGAAGTCCCTAGGCCTTTTAGGTAGACATAATTACACACACGTATGTACTCATTCAACCTCGTATTATATAACTTTAACTGTTTCTCTGACGGCCCAAAATCTGTTGATGACTTGGTCTTCACACGTGCAACAGAGTACGTACTTGATGACATGGCAATAGTGTCCACGTGTCACTGTTCAGCCTGAAAATGGGAAGGTTTTTGGGAGAAAAGCAAACGGAATTTGGTCATAGAATCCGCTTCTTCTGTTTCCTCGGATTAGACTCCTTTTTTATTCCTCATATATTCCCTTAGATCTTCCTTTCCTTTTCCTTTCAAATCTAACATCACATGCAATAGTCTCATGATTAGTTTACATATTTTTGAGAAGCTTTTTAGACTACAATATTATAAAAAATACTGTGTAGTTTACGCACATGATTTTAAAAGGATGTCTAGTGTATAGAGAAGAATAATATCGGCCGATATTGATAGGATAATATCACCTAAAATAGATACTTAGAGTAATTTTTAATTATACGGCAAAACAATTCAAAAGACGTAAAATCCCATCAAAATTAATTCTATATACTCCTTAAACCTTTCCGTCAATTCATAATTTAGGGGTCGTTTGATTGGGCAACAAGTTATTTCGGGATAGCTAATTCCGGATTTAGTTGTTCTAGGATTATTATCCCACCTTCAATTAAGAATAAAGAAAAATATGGGTTTATCCCATGTTTGGTTGTGATAAAATCTCAGGATAACTTATTCCGGGATTATAGTGTTATTTTTATTCTACTAGGGCTGTGCAAATTAACGCTTAAACTAATAACCCGAACCGGTAATTGAGTTATTGGATTAATGATTTGGGTTATTACTTTAACGGTTTGATTATCGATTTACTGTCCCAGGTTAGTGAGTTATTCGTTCGGTTATTGGTTTGATCATTTTTTTAACGGGTGAACCGATAAACCAATAATAATTTATTAAAGTATAATTTTAGCTTTCAATATATAAAGTATCCTAGCAAGGAAATAAATTGGGTGTCGATGAAAAGTGAAGGAAATGTTTTTCAAATCTACATTAAAGTTAATTGTTTTAGCTGGGCTAGTTCTATATGCTCTATCTCTTTTCACCCACTTTTTTTCTAGCTAAACATACGTATGACTTATGAGATTTTTCATGCGAGATCTTAAAAGTTAACCCAATAACCGAATCGATAACAATCAATAACTGATTAACTGATATCTTAACAATTTAGCATGTCTAATATCACGACCTGAGTCCGCACCCTGAACGGGATACGATACTTAGGATCACAAGTGACCCTAAGCAAACCTATAGCATAGAACAATTCTATGATAACTGAACTACTGAAAAAGACTATTAAGCGGAAGCTGATTATAACAATAACCAAATACTAAATAATTAAAGAGCATTTGATAAATTACTAATATTTACTCAAACTTTGAGACTCAAACTGAAACTAACATATATTGTCTAAAAGCCTTTTAGAACTGAGGAGTTGGTGGAAAGGCCCCCCAGCTAACTCCAACGTCTGAAGCTAAAACTGAAATTAACAAAGTTGAAGATGAAAACTCCGTCCCTCGGCAGATAAGGACTCACCACTGTCAACTGCTAAAAATCGTTTGGGAGAAACTAGCTGCGGTGCTGAGGCTAAGTAACTGAGCCTATATCGTAAAACGACATAGCATATAGAAATATGAGATCAATACTTGAAATGTACTGAGTATGCGAGGTCATGAAATTTTAGAACATAATCATGCTAAAAGAATATTATAAATAAACATGCTGAAATATATGAAATGACCCTGAACTGAAATTATATATGCTGAAGATAAACTGAATTATGAGAGTATTGAAAACTGGTAAGATTGATATAAGGGTCACAATCATATTCTAAGATCTGAGACTGAACTATAATGTGGGATAGACTTAACCGACATTCCACATGAGCTAAACATGGAGTTCGATGAATACACCTCATCAAAAAGAACCCAATGTACCTTGCCAGAGTATAGTGGCTGAGCTATGTGATCACTATCTGGGGTCCATTCAGGCTAACAACCTATGGTGACATCTAGATTTGGAAATTTGGATGCGCCGAACCCTAGCCCTCTCGGTGCTAAGTACTACTCCCAACTGAAATTCTAGTTATATCTAACTAGACTGATTAGCTCAAGACTGATGTCCTTAGGCTAAGACAGAACAACTTATCTGAAAGTGTCCAGAGAACCTAACCGACCTGATAACTGAAGATACTGAATTTAAACACAGACTGATAAAAGGCCAAACTGATCAGTTGACATTTCTAAAAGAATAATAAGTGTACCGATAATCTGAAAGTACAAATTTTAACTTGAAACATTCGTATGAAAATTCATACAATATTCAATCCAACATCATGCTAACGTTAGGACTACAAATGAGTATGTAAAAATGAAGTCAAAACATGAATGTCACATAGTATTAATCAAGGAAACTGGGAGAACTAGTAAAATACAAGGAAAATCAAAATCTGTATGGAACTCTAACTCATGATTTCTATAGGCATGGATTGATGAAAGATTCTGAAAATACTTGGGCACAAGGGTGAGAGGAATACCCTTTCTAAAACCCCACATACCTGTAGAAGAATTTCTCTGAGGAAGCTCTCGGAATCTAGCAAAGAAGAGAACACTAACTCTTGCCCGGAGATGCCTATTTGAGTTTTCTAAGTTTTGATTCTGTTGGTTTGGAAGAGAATATCAAATCCCTTAATCCCCCTTTAAACGCATTCCAAAAAGACGTACTTTAGGAGTTAGGAGCTTAAAATTTTACAAAAATACCTCTGGGTAACCGTTTCAAAATCTGATTGTCCAGATTCAACAGGTCTCACAATGAGTAGTTGGTTGTGACCATAACTCATTGGTGCCAATTGTTGTTTCTGGGCTAAAAATTTCCCTTTTTTGGATTCTCACAATGGATGACATGATGACTCGTTGGTTGATACAATGGGTCATTGTCACTACTCGTTGTCATTGGAGGAAATTTTGAACAGTTTCTGGACTTGACCAATGGACGGAAACAACGACTCATTAGATGGAACAATGAGTCGTAGGTTCCACTAGTTTTCACTGGGGAAAGTTTCAAAGAGATTTTGGATCTCTCCCAACGGACGGACAGAATGACCCGTTATTTGAAACAACAGGTTATTGTTCCAACTATTGTCACTAGAGAGATTTTTAACCCTTTCTGGATTTCCTCTAATGGCTCCCTATTACGAGTCATTATATCAAAAAATGACTCATCATCTGACTCATTATTTTGGAGAAGAATTTTTGATCACATTCTGAACTTGAAAGAACGAGCAACGCAATGGCTCATTACCAATAACGACGGGTCGTTGTACCACTTGTTGAATTTGAAGGAGGAACCTATTGGACAACTAACAACCGAATTAATGAGTCATTGTCTCTGACAACGACTCGTCTGATGAGGCCTTCTGAGAGAAATTTTCTAGTTCCTTATGGTTTTCTTTCAATCCATGTCTTGGGTTTAGCCTTAGAAACTTTTGGGGTGTTACATCTACAAACCGATAACCGATAAGTAGAATACGATAACCTTAAAAACCAAAAATCGATTGATACGCAGCCCTATATTCCACACTCAATATAGGATATCTAATCCTGAGATAAGTTATTCCGAGATTTTATCTCAACCAAATATGAGATAAACCCATATTTATTCTTTATTATTCATTAAATATGAGATAATAATCCTGAAATAACTAAATTTAGAATTAATTATCTCGAAATAACTTTATCTCAATCAAATGACCCCTTAATGAATAACACTATCGACAAAAAATCAATAAGGTCTCTGAAAAGAAGTTAGAATTTTCAGTAGAATTGGATTCAATTCTGAAAATTTCCTCTTATTTACGAAAGCAAGAGATTGTTAACCTAATTAGGTTTTCCAAAAGAAGTATTCCCTCTTTCAATTTGTTTGGTTTAATTTGAAGTACCAAAGTCGAATTAATTCAAGTTTGATATGAATTTGGACATAAAATCTTTAATATTTTTGAAAGAAAACCTACGTATTTAAAAAAAATTATAAGTCATAATAGTTAATAATTCAAAATATTTAAAAATTATTTGAAAAAATATGGTCAAATAACAATATTCTTTGACTCTATCCAAATAGTATCTAAGACAAATAAATTAAAACAAGGTTACTACTATTTTTCAATGAAAACAATTCATGTAATAAAAGAGATAATATTATTTATTTCTTTCTTAATTTCATGTATTAATACTTATCGTTTGTAAAAATGTAATTGCAATCGATGAAGGAGCTTAGCCCTAGCTTTAATGGAACACAAACATGCAGAGAGAAAAGAGAATACTTCAAATTTTGAGAGAAGATGAATTAACCGACCTTCATTATCTCACATTACAAGTATATAATCTAATATAAAATATATCTAATCTTATTGACAACTAATAAATAACTAAGAATCTAAAAAACTAACTAACCAATCAACTAAGGGATTAACTGTAACACCCCGAAACTTTTCTAGACCAGACTCAGACCTTGTAAGAAAAATCCAGAAGAAAACCAGAAAAGTTGCCTTAGAATGACTAAGACAATAAGTCATGGTCAACTCCAACGACTCGTTGTGTCAGTCGTGGTCAGCCCTGTATGGTCCTTCGGAAATCAAAGGGACAAGGAACGACCTGTTGTGAGAAACAGTGAGTCATCCTGTCACTCGTTGGTCCCCAGCTCAGAAGTCCCTCTTCCAGAAGCCCACGACTCAGCCAACGAGTCATCATGTGTTACAATGACTCGTGGTGTGAGTCGTTTGTTGAGAGCCCCAGAAACTCCCTTCAGTGATGACGAGTGGAAACAACGACCCGTTGTATCCTATAATGAGTCATTTTGACCACCCGTGGGGTCAAGTTCAGTAATACTTATACTTGTTCCAGTGAAGGTAACGACTGGACACAACGACCCGTTGGGTCCACCAATGATTTGTTGTGTTGCCCGTCGTCAAGCCTCCTAGTTTTATCGTCCAGTGACCATGGAAAGAACCAATGACCCGTTGGTTCATCCAAAAAGTCATGGTATCTCCTGTTGGCAAATCCAGTGAATCTAGAACCTAGGCAGTAGGACCAATGACTGGTCCCAACGAGTAGTGGTCTCAACCAACGACTCGTTGAGTGACCCGTTGGTCCCCCATCGGGCAGTTTTTTAGATTTTATTTCAGAGATAATTTTATAATTTCCCACCTATTTAGTCCTTATACCATGTCATTTTAAGCATATTTTCAAAGAATTTATAAGGGTTAATGATGCTCCTCCCGCATTCACCACTTAGATTTTCAGAATAACGTTCGTAGAACCCAGGTCATTTCTCTTAAGCAAGAACTAGGGCTCTTTGTCAATTGCAGAAATTCAAGATTTTTCTCAAGGGATTTCTTATCCAGGTATGTGGGAATTCAATAAGGGAATTATTCTTCCCTTGTGTCCCCAAAACTTTTCTTTATTTCTTCTATTAATTACAACCCTGTGGATTCGAAATATAGAAAGTTTTTAGATAAATTTCTTTAAGATTTCAAGTGGAATATTTCATTATAGTAACTGCTTTATATTCCCAATTTCCAGAAATTTGTGAAACTAGTATCTAGTGGAATGATTTATCCATAGTTCTGAATTCAGTAAAACTAGAATCTTGCATATTGGACTAGTTTTCCCTGTAGCTTGATACTATCAGTTTTGGGATTCCCATATTGTTATTATATGTTGAAATCTCAGTCAGATGTATGTTAGTTCAGTCTCAGACAGATTGTTAGCATACTCAATATTGTCTAGAAATGTCAGCTGATCAGTTTGACTACAGTCTTTTCTTGAGGTGTCAGTGGTGCCTCCCATTTATCAGTATTAGACTCATATATAAGATTTAGTGGTTCTTTATATGGTTTTGACACTACTAGATAAGCACCTCTGACCAGTCTTAGAACCCCCAGCTTTAGATTTTAGTTTGTTCTCTAGACGGTTACGATACTTCCAAATAAGTAGCTCTGGCCAGTCTTAGAACCACAGTTACCGAATCCGATCCAATAAAGCTCTCAGAGTACTTCCAAATGGGTATTCCTCACTTATTCTTGGGCCCCATTTTTGAGCTATCATCTTAGTAGTCAGTCTAGGACTATCCAGTGGGAGTAGAACTTAGCACCGAGTGGGCCGGGGTTCCAACGCACCCAGGTGTCCAGAACTGTGTTGCCACCATAGGTTATTTTATTGGTCTTATGGCCCTAGACTTGTGATCAACCAATTCATGCCTTTATACCCTGTCAAGGTATATTGGGTCCTACCGATAGGGTGTATACATCGAACTCCACGTCTAGCTCACGTGGTTATATGTCGGTTATAGACTCTCCCACTAGTCAGTTCAGTCTCAGATTAGCTTAGTTCAGAACAATTTTAGTTTACTCAGTTCAGTAAAATTAGTTCAGATTAGTATCTTAGATTTAGGGCATGTCTTTGACCATCAGACAGGGTAGTTTTGACCATCTCGGTTATATTTCAGTTTATTCAGTTTCAGTATTTCAGTTGGTCATTGCATGTCATTACAGTTCCATTATTTATTCTCTGTGTTATTTTTTCTCCTACTTACTCAGTAAATTCAAAGTACTGATGCATACCTTCTATGTTGTATCGAATTATGATACAACCGCAGGTTCTTAGTTTCAACACCGTTAGCAGATCTTCTCCAGGAGTTATCAGCTGCACCAGTGGTGAGTCCTCATCTTTTGAGGATGATGTTTATTTTTCTTCAGTTATTTTCATGTAGATGGATTTTAGAGTCACCTGAGGGCTTGTCCCAACAACTCATCAGATATAGATGACTTTCATACATAGACTCATATTTTTAGATTTGTTTTCTAGATGTGCAAATTTTTATTTATTCAGCTTTTCGTAAGTGGTTTTATTATTTAAGCTTCCGCTATGATTTCACTCAGATTACTAGTGTTATTAATAGACTATGGGTTGACTTGGGGTTACTTGTGACTCTAAGTATCGTGTCTCATCCAAGGTATAGACTCAGTCATGATAAAATTGGTACAGAGCACTAGGTTTAGAGTATACTAGGATGTTTGAAAGTTTCGTCAAGTAGAGTCCTTTTCATGGGTGTGAAGCGCGCCACACTTATGACGGGGAGGCTACGAGACATTATTAGGAAAACTACCTTTTGTTCATACTCTTCATCATGCATTGAAGTTCAATTCCAGAAACTTTCTCTTAACTCGTGCTCTATTTCATTTTAGTGAAATCATGCCTCCACGACGCGGTAATGGAAAAAAGGCCGGCAACGCTAACCGACCTGCCCTACCAGCTCTAGTAGTCCCTCAGGATGACCTGGTGTCTTTAGGAGTTCAGAGTGGCAATCCAGCTGCTGGCACAGACAGTCACGAACCAGGTGAACCAACAGGTGGTTCCAATAAATACTAATAGGTCCGTAGTAGCTGCTTGAGTTTGGGACTTCACCCGAATGGACCTTCCAGTCTTCCATGTATCTAAGGTGGGAGAGGACCCACAGGAGTTCGTGAATGAGATTAGGAAGATTACCCAAATAATGGGTGTTAGCTCCTCTGAGAGTGCTGACCTGGATGCATACCAGCTGAAAGGGGTAGCCCAGATCTAGTATGATCAGTGGAAGAAGGGAGACCAGCGGGAGCAGAACCGATGGAGTGGGAGGAGTTCACAACAACCTTTCTAGAAAGATTCTTCCTCTGGGAGCTCAGGGAGGCTAAGGTGGCAGAATGTGTGAATTTGAAATAAGGCAACGGGATGGTGGAAGAGTATGCACTGGAGTTCACGTGGTTGTGAAAATACGCTCTAGAGATGGTAGCCGAGCCAAGGGCTCGCATGCTGAAGTTCGTCAATGGAGTATCAAACTTGGTCCTTAAGGAGTGCAGGACTACAATGCTCATTAAGGATATTGAACTCTCTAGCCTTATCATTCATGCCCAGCAGATTGAGGTAGAAAAGCTAAAAGACTTTGAGCGAGAGAATAAGAGGGAAAGGGCTGGCCAATCAGAATGTGACCACCAGAGGTCTGGCAGTAGTGATCACGGGCAAAAATAGCATGCCCGAGATACGCTTTATGACTTAAATTAGTCTTGTTTATCTAAGTTAGTGTATACATTTTCATGTAATTTTATATGAATGTGAAGATATGTGCTAACCAACATGTTTAGCCTTTGTTTTGTAGGTTTTGATGACTTTTGAGTAACTAATTCATGAGTTGGTGAAGTAGAGGCTTGGAAACGGAATTAACCCGCGAACGTCAGCAAAGAGGAGGCACAAAACAGCCCACCTGCGCGGTAGCAACGTGCCACGGCAGGCAGGCTGATCACAACAGCCCACCTGTACGTTGGCAATGTGCCATGACAGGCTGGCTACGTGACATAGAGGTGTCAACGCGCTGCCCAAGCAGCATGACACGCTGCCAACGCGACAGGGTGCTGCCGAGGCCAATTTCGGGTGATTTCCAGAGAGCTTTCGCGTCAGTGGCGTGTCACGGAGGTAGTGCTCTGCGATGCACTCCGTGACACGTTGCTTGTTATTCCGGGAAAAAGTCCCACTACTATAAATAGCACACTTAGGTTTTATTTGAGATATTCTGACTTGGTGGAGCAAGAACGTGGGTTACAGGCAGTTGAGGGGACGAAATTATCAGGGTTTTTCTCTCTTTCCTTCTCCTTGTATTCAATTGCTTGTACGTTTAACACTCATTTAACGATGTTTAATCCACAAATGAGTGGCTAATTCATCTTCTTGCTGAGGTTATGAACACTTGTAATGAAATGTGATCATTGATTCTTTGGTTTTTCATCTTTTCTTCCATGGTTGTTCTATTAATTCTTGTTCTTACTGCATTAATGTGTGGCCTACGTTAATGTACATCTAAAAAGTCCGGTTTCACTCGAGAGAGCACGAAATTGGAAAGTTGTGAATTAATAGGATATGATCTTTACTTGGTTTGGGAAAATTGAGAATTGATTTACTTTTAGGATAGAAATATACCTGAAAGTTGTATTAGTCAATTTAGGAACCGAGTTTGTATGGCTAGAACATGAATTGCATTTAATCACAGAAATGTAGGTGGATGGTTCATGATTCTTAAGTGAGGTTAAATACGAGAGTTTTAATCTCTTGGAAAATGTTCTTGGCTAGCAACCGGAGGAAATGATTAACCAAATTATGTCGATAATTAATTTCATTACATGTTCGTTTAACCTCAGCATGCTCTCATTCATAGTTCAGACTCAAATTAGATAATTGTTTTAGCTTTAGCATAAAAATTATAAAACAAAATATCAAACTCTTGGTTACACTGTTGTCTGCATTCTTAGAATTGAAATATAGTACACTTGAGCAGATTGCACTTCATCCCAGTCCCTGTGGGATCGATACTTGGCTTAGTTAAGCCATTTTACTACTTGTTCGACCACGTGCACTTGCGTGTGAGTTTTATACCCATATAACACCTCGAACAAGTTTTTGGCGTCGTTGCCGGGGACTGGCAATTGGTGAAATTTTCTTAAGTGTAAATTTACTATACTTTTTTTCAAAGTGCTAACAACTTGGTCTTAGTGTTTGTTTTAATTCTTTTTTTGTTATTATCATTATTTTTTTTCCGAATACCCTTCTTGACATGGCATCGTGGAATACAAATGGTTTAAATGGTGGATACTCATATTTTGGCGAATCTTGTCTGAATTGCGGAGGACACCACTCTTGGCAACACTGTAACACGTGCAATATATGTGGTGGTCAAGATGGCCATTGGGATGGTTGTACGAATGCATATTCCCCTCCCCCAAGCCCCTACTATGATTCTTCTGTTGTTTTTGCTGAATATAGGCATGCTGAAAATGAGGACTTGGGACGCCAAGTTCAAATAGAAGACATGCTGAAACAACTCCTGGAGCAATTAGAAGCAATGAAGGAGGCGATGGCAGTATTGAGAATTCAGCAAAAAGAGAATGCAGAGGCTCTAGAAAGGATGAGCGTCAAATTCACGGAGATGATTGCTGAGGCTGAAGCTTGTGATAAATTGCAGGTAACAGTTTTAGCCGATATTCAAGAGGAACTACAAGCGGAAGACAAGGGTGAATTTTTGGATGAAGCCCAACAATTAAAATCTCTTGAGTGTCCCCGTGATGGGCTCACACTTATGGAAAATCTATTCTTGGAAGAAGAGATAGAGTATCCCCCAGTTGACAGTAATGGAGAGAAAGATGTCGATGCTGAGAAGGTGTATACAAGTAAGGAGGTCAAGCATAATGCAGTTTCAGAGTTGAGGTGTATTGGACCACACTCGACGCATTTTTCGACATTAAGTTTGGTTGACAACATAGAAATAGAGTCTTCGAAGTTTATAGAGAAATGTCTAGAGGAGGACCAAGCCCCGTATATTTTGAAATTTGCTAACTCGGAGAGACAAAATGACTTCGCTTACTTAAGGACTAATAAGGGCAAAAGGCAACATCTACTTCTTGGTCCTTCCAATTTTTCACCACCACCCATGGAGCATAAGAGGAAATTAGAGAAGAAATTAGGGGTGAGATTCATATCCTCAAGGTGGAGGAAAAAGCGGTGAAACTTGATACGTCGTGCCGCGACGTAAAATTAGGCGCTGCTTGGGAGGCAACCCAAGGGTACCATGGGTACCATTTTAATTTCTTGCATTTAAGTTGATTTTATTTATTTTTCATCTTGTGTTGTTTTGGTGGAAAGTTAAGCATAGATGGAGGGGAAGTCTGAGTACCTGTGGAGGAGGAAGCTAACAAGCATGGAAGAGAAAAAGTGTGGGGTCGAACACCCACTTGTGCAAAGTTGAAGGAAGGCATACTATTAGCTAGGCCTAAAGGCCTCAGGGAGTATTTCTCACCCTTTTTAAATTTTAATTTGATGCTATGAGGACATAGCAGGATTCAAGTGTGGGGTGAGGGAAATTTCAAGGGAAATTTCAAAAATTTTTGTTGTGCTTAACGATTTTTGGTGAATGTAATGCTTGTGAGAAATTTGAAAATTTTGAATTTTTTTTTGTGAATTAAGCATGACTTCATCACCCGTTGGTTTTTCTTTTCTGTTCTTTTCTGACGGGGGGTCTTTGAACCGAAAAATAAATTTTTTTTTTCTTTTCTTTGTCTGTATATAAGGTTTTTAGTCATAGCTAGGGACTGTTTTCGACGATGGATGGATGAAGACCGTCTTGAGGAAAAATTAGTTGATAGGTTGTGGGTTTGTGAACCCGTAACTAATCGATGCTTGAGGTTCTTGCTATGTGCTATACATGATTATAAGATGCAAGTATGTTCAGTGTTGAAGCATGCAAGTGTATAACTTTGTGTGAGACACTTAGGCTCTTGAATTTGACTCAAGATGATTGAAGTTTAATTCTGAATTCTTGTAATTAGCTGAGTAAGAGTCTACTGAATGCGTCTTGAATTGAGCATGTGCCATGAGTGCAAGGTTTTTGAGTATTCTGTGCTATTGTGGATTGTCTAGAACTTTCCTGGTGTGTTTATAAAACGAAATGAAGGATGTGAATTGTAGGAGATGATTTAGGTTATTCTTTGAATGAACCAAACTTTTATCCCTTATTTTACCTACCTTGAAAAATTAATCCTAGTTAACCCCATTGAGCCTTGAGCCTATTCTTTGACAGCTGCAACATAAGCTTAATCCTTTTTCTTTCATTAGCCTTGAAATTGAACCAAAACTCCTAAGCGCTTAAAGGAAAAATACGAAAGAGTAAAGGAGTGAGAAGAATGAAAAAGAAGGGAAAGTAGCAATTGTAAGAGTTGAGAAAGGTCGAGGGTGCACTTGTTTGAATATGGGTGAGTATTAGTAGGGAGTAAGAAAATAGATAAATGAAAAGTTACTTATAGAACTCCTTACTAATAAGCTAAAAGTGCCTAAAGAAAGGGGGGAACAAAAGAGGAAAAAGAAAGGTGAAAAGAGAAAAAGGTGAAGTGAGGGAAGGGAAGTTTGTAATGAAGGCGTGATGTATTAAAAGCGCTTAGGAAAGGTAGTCACTATTACTGGCAATAATAGTACTTACCCGCACCTGAGTTACATTACAACCTAAAAAGTCCTACTTGATCTTACACTCGTACATCCTTAAATTAGTGGAATAAAACACTAAGGGCAAGCTTATGGGTCATTACATGATGCATGTGAATTCTTTGTGAGAGTGAGTGTAATTCTATGCATGTACCCACACATGTTGTGATTTAAAAAATTATTTTTGTGTATGATTGGGTAACTCTCTTTCCGTGAGGGGCACATGTTGAATGAAGGATATAATTCATGTGGGATTTCTTAATCAGTTGATTTGCATGAGTTTGCTAAGATTGAGAGTCGATTCTTGAGGTTAAGAAGTCTTAACATAGTTGTACTTCATTTCAATGATCAAATCATGCAGGCTCGATTTTTAGCTTGTATCTTACGTAATCATTATAGCCGTAACTTGAATTATCTTGCTAAATTAGTTATGTGGGAGTCTCCATATGCATGATATATAAAAGGTTGTTCGAGGACGAACAAGGATTTAAGTGTGGGGTTGTGATCACGGGCAAAAATAGCATGCCCGAGATACGCTTTATGACTTAAATTGGTCTTGTTTATCTAAGTTAGTGTATACATTTTCATGTAATTTTATATGAATGTGAAGATATGTGCTAACCAACATGATTAGCCTTTGTTTTGTAGGTTTTAATGACTTTTGAGTAACTAATCCATGAGTTGGTGAAGTAGAGGCTTGGAAACGGAATTAACCCGCGAACGTCGGCAAAGAGGAGGCACAGAACAGCCCACCTGCGCGGTAGCAACATGCCACGGCAGGCAGGCTGATCACAACAGCCCACCTGCACGTTGGCAACGTGCCACGGCAGGCTGGCTGCGCGACATGGAGGTGTCAACGCACTGCCCAAGCAGCGTGACACGCTGCCAATGCGGCAGGGTGCTGGCGAGGCCAATTTTGGGTGATTTCCAGAGAGCTTTCGCGTCAGTGGCGTGTCACGGAGGCAGTGCTCCGCGATGCACTCCGTGACACGTTGCTTGTTATTTCGGGAAAAAGTCCCACTACTATAAATAGCACACTTAGGTTTTATTTGAGATATTTTGACTTGGTGGAGCAAGAACGTGGGTTACAGGCAGTTGAGGGGACGAAATTATCAGGGTTTTTCTCTCTTTCCTTCTCCTTGTATTCAATTGCTTATACGTTTAACACTCATTTAACGATGTTTAATCCACAAATGAGTGGCTAATTCATCTTCTTGCTGAGGTTATGAACACTTGTAATGAAATGTGATCATTGATTCTTTGGTTTTTCATCTTTTCTTCCATGGTTGTTCTATTAATTCTTATTCTTACTGCATTAATGTGTGGCCTACGTTAATGTACATCTAAAAAGTACGGTTTCACTCGAGAGAGCACGAAATTGGAAAGTTGTGAATTAATAGGATATGATCTTTACTTGGTTTGGGAAAATTGAGAATTGATTTACTTTCAGGATAGAAATAAACCTGAAAGTCGTATTTGTCAATCTAGGAACCGGGTTTGTATGGCTAGAACATGAATTGCATTTAATCACAGAAATGTAGGTGGATGGTTTATGATTCTTAAGTGAGGTTAAATACGAGAGTTTTAATCTCTTGGCAAATGTTCTTGGCTAGCAACCGGAGGAAAAAATTAACCAAATTATGTCGATAATTAATTTCATTACATGTTCGTTTAACCTCAGCATGCTCTCATTCATAGTTCAGACTCAAATTAGATAATTGTTTTAGCTTTAGCATAAAAATTATAAAACAAAATATCAAACTCTTGGTTACACTGTTGTCTGCATTCTTAGAATCGAAATATAGTACACTTGAGCAGATTACACTTCATCCCAGTCCCTGTGGGATCGATACTTGGCTTACTTAAGCCATTTTACTACTTGTTCGACCACGTGCACTTGCGTGTGAGTTTTATACCCATATAACACCTCGAACAAGTAGTAGTTGCCCACAACTGCAGTAGAGGGCTCCAGCACCCACTTCAGCCAGTGCCCCTATTTTTCGATCCCTTAAGGATAGGAGGGGTAGAGCATCTGGCTCACAGTCCCAGAGTCACAGTGCCAGCAACTGCTACCCATCTTGCCCCAAGTATGGCAAGAACCATCCAGGGGAATGCCTTCAGGGCCGATAGGGTTGCTTTGGGTGTGGACAACTAGGTCATCGGCTTAAAGAACTCCTATCAGCAGGACGGGGGAGATCACAATTCACCACTTCAGCAGCTCCAGCAGGCTGATCAGTTCAATAGGCCAATACTTCAGGTATGGATGGCGGCCAGCACCAAAACTATTTTTATTCTTTGTCCTCTCGTCAAGATCAGGAGAGCTCACCTGACATGGTCACAGGTATGTTACGCCTTTTCCATCTAGATATGTATGCACTACTAGATCCAGGAGCCATATTATCGTTCGTGACTCCCTATGTTTCTTTCTAGTTTGATATCATTCTAGAAGTCCTCTCAGAACCATTATTAGTCTCTACCCCAGTTAGTGAGTCAGTTAGAGCTAGTTGAGTTTATAGAAATTGCCTAGTCTCAATCTTGAATAAGGTCATTCCAGCTGATTTCGTAGAGTTAGACATGGTTTATTTCAACCTCATTCTTGGCATGTACTGGTTACACTCCGGTTATGCCTCAGTCGACTGTAGAACTAGGGTCGTCAAATTTTAGTTCCCTAATGAGCCAGTTTTAGAGTGGACAGGCAGTAGTTCAGCGCCTAAGGGTTGGTTTATTTCCTACTTTAAGGCTAGAAAGCTTATTTCTAAAGGATGTATTTATCATCTAGTTTGGGTCAAAGATTCCAGCTCCGAGACTCCGACTATTCAGTCAGTTTCAGTTGTCAGCGAGTTCCATGATGTGTTTCCTGAAGATCTTCCCAAAGTCCCTCTTGAGCGGGAAATAGACATCGGCATAGACTTTCTCCCAGAAACTCAGCCCATCTCCATCCCTCCTTATATAATGGCTCCAACTGAGCTTAAGGAGTTGAAGGAGCGGCTAAAAGACCTCCTTGATAAGGGTTTCATCAGGCCCAGCATCTCTCCATGAGGTGCTCCAGTATTATTCATGCAAAAGAAAAATGGTACCCTCAGAATGTATATTGACTACCATTAGTTGAATAAGGTCACAGTTAAGAATAGGTATCCCCTACCCAGGATTGATGACTTGTTTGATAAACTTTAGGGAGCCAGTTATTTCTCCATGGTAGATCTCAGGTCGGGTTACCATCAGCTAAGAGTCAGAGTGTTTGACATACCGAAAATAAATTTTCGAACTCGGTATGGTCACTATGAATTTGTGGTTTTGTCCTTCGGACTAACTAATGCCCCCGCAGCTTTTATGGACCTGATAAACAGGGTTTTCAATCCATATCTAGACATGTTCATCATTGTATTTATTGATGACATTCTGGTATACTCCAAAAGCTAGGAAGAACATGCTAACCATCTAAGGATAGTGCTGCAGACGCTCAAAGACCGCCAATTGTTCGCTAAGTTCAGAAATGTGAATTTTGGTTAAAATCTATGACTTTCCTTAGTCACTTGGTCTCGGGTGAGGGTATTCAGGTAGATCCTCAAATTATAGCAGTGGTGAAAGACTGGCCAAGACCTACTTTACCAATCGAAATAAGAATTTTCTTGGGTCTAGTCGACTATTACCGATGTTTTGTGAAAGGTTTTTCCTCTATTGAATCTCCTCTGGCTAGGTTGAATCAGAAAAAGGTGGAATTTCAGTGGTCAGATGCATGCGAGAGGAGTTTCCAGGAGTTGAAGACTCGACTCACTACCGCTCTATGTTAAACTTGCCGGGAAGGAACATATGGGTTCGTGGTGTATTGTGACGCTTCCAGAGTTAGACTTGGTTGCATTCTAATACAATGGGCTAAGGTGATAGCTTACGCCTCCAGAAAGCTCAAGGTTCATAAAAAGAACTATCCGACTCATGACTTGGAGTTGACAGCAGTGGTGTTTGCATTGAAAATATGGAGGCACTACCTTTATGGGGCTCACGTGGATTTTTTCACCGATCACAAGAGCCTTCAGTATGTGTTAGTCAGAAAGATTTAAATCTTCGTTATAGAAGCTGGTTGGAGCTATTGAAGGACTACGACATGAGTGTGCTATACCACCCGAACAAAGACAATGTGGTGGCTGACGCCTTATGCAGAATGTCTATGGAGAGCGTGGCTCATGTTTAAGAGAGCAAAATGGAGTTGGCAAAGAAGATTCACAGGTTAGCTTGGTTGGGAGTGCAATTGGTTGATTCAGCTGAGGGCAGAGTAGTAGTGCAGAGTGGATCAGATTCCTTGTTAGTCGTTGAGGTTAATTCAAGGCAAGATGAAGATCCCATACTGCGCAATCTCAAGGAAGCAGTTCTCAGAAAAGAAGTGGAGGATTTCTCCAAAGGGGGAGATAGTGTGCTCTGTTACCGGGGTAGACTATGCATACCCGATGTGAGTGACTTGAGATAGTAGATACTAGTTGAAGCACACAGTTTGAGATATTCTATATACCCAGGTGCTACTAAGATGTACTGTGATCTTTTCATGACTCGAACAATGGCCCGAATTGAGATACGGGACAAGGAGTCCCGAGAGACTCCAAATCGACCTATGGCATGAACATACATCTAACTCAATCAATAAAGCGGAAGACTTAACATAATAAACATAGCAGAAGTCTAATCATAACATAACATCAGAACCGGAATTCATTTCACACATGACAAGATGATTACTACATACAATCTGAAAGCCTCTACAAATCTAATGGGTTGATTGGAAAACACCCCTAACTAACCCGACAGGTCTGAAACTGAAAATACATGATAATTGATAACGGGTTGTCCTCGGGATATGAGGACTCATCACAAATGCTGGATGCTAACTCCGAAGGACTGCCTAATGACGAGGCTGAGTCTGAAGATAGGAGCCTGTATCATGAAATGATACAACATAGAGTATACGGTCAGTACGTGGAATGTATCGAGTATGCAAGGTAAGTAAAATCTCTTAAATAAGTAAAATCATTTAAAACATGCATAATATAAAACAACATCAAGATAAGAATTTGGGAGTAAGGCTTGCATGCTATTTTCTGAAATCATGATCAGAACATAACTGAATCGAATGACCCAAAGCTGAAATCTGATAATCATAAGTAAATTGTACATTGGGTCAAACCTACTTTAGAACATATATATATACACACACATATCATGACTGATAAAAATGCATGAGGAACAATGGGAGACTCATCATTACCAGATAGAGCTTACGTGTTCCCGACTATCACACTCAAGTGGGCAGAGCCATCCAAAGCCTTGTCAGAACTAAAGATGCTACCATGATATCAATATCAAGATAAAGGCCCCTTAGGGCAGGGGAAAGCTCACATAGGATGTCCCAAAATAATCTAATCATACCTATGTTGCCGCGTAGTTCTGAGGCATAGGGTTGACTGACCCTTAGCCTACTCGGTGCTAGACACTGCTCCCAAAAATATGCATATTCTCTCCATCATTTTTCAACGAAGCTGACGATCGTCTAGTGACGAAGCTTAATAATCATGTACATATAAAATCTGAAATCATACATGAGGAGCCTTGGCTCGAACCATACCACAAGCTGGACATAATTGGTATTCTTGACTCCAAAACCATGTCGTAAGCTAATTAACTTGAAATCGTACATCATACTTGAAATATGGGATTTCCTAATACTTAAACGTGCTTGAAAATACTTGATCCACTAAAAAACATTATCATAGAAATGAGTAACTTGAAAACATGTTTTTCATCAATAATATCTCATCATACTTGAACATTCATCAAAAATCTCAACTTTCATAAACTTCTCATGGATGGGCATTTTGATTTATAAAACTAGAAAACATGATTGACAATTGAAAACATTGTAAAATTTGCCCATGAATCATAATTCAATAATAGAAATATGCTTATATCATACCCATGGTAGAAACTTAGCAAATTCATGCATTGCGTTAAAACCCCATAGGATCAACATATAGATTTTTATGAATTAGAGAGGGATTGAGAATGGATGTGAACAAATTCACCCATTCATAGCTTTACATACCTGAGAGAATCTTATTCTATAAGTTCTCTGATCACCCAAGGAAGAATTGACGAAAACTTGAAGGAAAATGAGCTTGATCATCTCTCTAGACCTTTACTCTTACATGTATGAATAAAAATATCCTAGAATGAACTTATCCCTCTTAAACTTCACTATGCATAGCTTAAAACGACGTAGTTTAGGCCTTAGGATCATAAAAATTATGAATAAGCCCTTAGTAAATTCATAAAAAATAACTGACTGCCAATCCCTACGAGGGAAGATGAGTCGTTACCAAGGAAACGAGTCATCATCTGCCGTCGTAAAGTTCACTGCCACTTTTCCTCGAGGGGTCCCAACGAGGGACCTAACGACCCGTTACTGGTGACCACGACTCGTGGTCACCGCTCGTTACCACCACTGCCCAAAAACCTCAAGTCTTTAATCAACTGATGACCATGAATAACCTAACGAATCGTGGCATTAGACCACGACTCATTGTGTCCATTCGTAGGGAACACTGTCAACTCAACCTTCACCTTTCATTAGCCCTGACCATGACTGACTCAACGAGTCGTGGGTGCTGACCACGACTCGTGGTCATGTTCGTGGGGACTCAAAACCATAATTTCCAACTCACATCAAACTCCTCACCACGAGTCACTTAATGACTCATGGTCAACCTGACGGGTCATAAGATGACTTGTTCTGTGACCTGGTGCAGAAAATTCTATTTTTTCCGTTTCAACTCCCAGGTTTGATCTTTGGGCTTTTAGGGTATAACAGATCTGCGGGATATTTACTAGTGGAACGACATGAAAAGAGACAGCAGAATTTGTGGCTAAGTGCCCGAACTGCCAGTAGGTTAAGATGGAACATCAGAGACCAGGAGGTATGCCTCAGGATATCAGCATTACCCACATGGAAGTCAGAAGAAGTGAATATGGATTTTATTACAGGTCTACCTCGTACTCGTTGGCAAATCATTCAATCTGGGTGATAGTAAACCGGATGACCAAGTCAGCATATTTCCTCCTAGTTAAAACTACAGACTCAACTGAGGATTATGCTAGGATATATATCCGGGAGTTGGTTAGACTGCATAGGTTTCCATTGTCCATCATTTCAGATAGAGGTACCTAGTTCACCTTGCATTTCTGTAAGTCATTTCAGAAAGGACTCGGTACCCAGGTCAAGCTCAGCACAACTTTTCACCCGCAGAAAGATGGACAAGCTGAGCGAACTATCCAGACCTTGGAAGATATGCCGAGAGCGTGTGTGATCAATTTCAAGGGCAATTGGGATGATCACCTACCGATCATCGAGTTTGCACACAACAACAAGTACCACTCCAATATTCAGATAGCCCCATTTGAGGCATTATACATTAGGAGATGTAGGTCTTTTATAGGGTAGTTTGAGGTTGGTGAAGCTACCCTAATAGGGCCAGACTCAGTTCATGAGGCTATGCAGAAGGTGCAACTTATTAGGGAGAGGCCGAAAACAGTGCAAAGCGGTCAAAAATCCTATGCTGATGTGAGAAGAAGAGAGTTAGAGTTTGCAGTGGATGATTGGGTTTATCTAAAAATTTCACCCATGAAAGGGTGATGAGGTTTGGGAAGAAAGGGAAACTTAGTGCGAGGTACGTGGGACCCTACAAAATTCTGAAGCAAATTGGCAGTGTGGCATATGAGTTGGAATTACCTCCAGCATCTGTGCACCTAGTCTTCTATGTATCACTATTGAAGAAGTGCATTGGTGATCCAACTTCAGTTATGCCACTAGACAGTGTGGGAATAAAAGATAGTCTCTTTACGAAGAGGTCCCAGTTCAGATCCTTGACCGTCAGGTTCGTAAGATGAGGAAAAAGGAAGTCGTTTCAGTGAAAGTCTTGTAGAGGAACCAGCTAGTTTGGGGAGCTACATGGGAAGCAGAAGCAGACACAATGATCAGATACCCTCACTTATTCCCTTTCAGTTCAGCTCCATCATCGGGTACTAAATCCCTCCTCAGTATTCTATTCAATTCCATACTCATTAGCTCTGTTTAGATTTTCTATGTGCATTCTAGTAGCATTAGCTATGTTAGCATGGTTAAGTCAGTTTGGAGTCAATTACTCCTTCAAAAACAAGCTCATAGTCTCAGCATGGGATTTCAGCTCTTTTTCCCAGTTTTCCAATAGTTTTAGCCTTCATTCAGAGATGAATGATCCCAAGGGGGAGATATTGTAATACCCTGAAACGTTTCTAGATCAGACTCAGAACTTGCAAGATAGATTCAGAAGAACAGAAAAGTTGCCTCAGAACGACTGAGACAACATGTCATGGTCAGCTCCAACGACTAGTTGTGTCAGTTGTGGTCAGCCCGATTTGGTCCTTCGGGAACCAACGGGATAAGAAATGACTCATTGTGAGAAACAATGAGTCGTCCTGTCACTCATTGGTCCCCAGCTCAGAAGTCCCTCTTCCAGGACCCCACAACTCAACCAACGAGTCGTCGTGTGTTACAACGACTCATGGTGTGAGTTGTTGGTTAAGAGCCTCAAACACTCCCTTCAGTGATGACGAGTGGAAACAATGACCCATTGTATCTCACAATGAGGTTATGTGACCACCCGTGGGGTTAAGTTCAGTAATCATTAGACTTGTTGTAGTGAAGGTAACCATTGGATACAATGACTCGTTGGGTCCACCAATGAGTTGTTGTGTTGCCCGTCGTCAAGCCTCTTAGTTTTCTCGTCCAGTGACCATGGGAGGAACCAACGACCCATTGGTTCATCCAACGAGTCATTGTACCTCTGGTTGCCAAATCCAGTGAACCCATAACCCAGGCAGTAGGACAATGACTGGTCCCAATGAGTCGTGGTCTCAACCAACGACTCGTTGAGTGACCCATTGGTCCCCTGCCGGCCAGTTTTTCAGATTTTATTTCAGGGATATTTTTGTAATTTTCCACCTATTAAGTCCCTAAAGTACATCATTTTAAGCATATTTTCAAGGAATTTAGAGGGTTTAAACGGTTCTCCTCCCTCATTCACCAGTTAGACTTTCAGAATAATGTTCGTAGAACCTAGGTCATTCCTCTCAAGCAAGAACTAGGGCTCTTTGTTAGTTATCAGTATTAGACAGAGATATATGATTTAGTGGTTCTTTAGATGGTTATCACACTTCTAGATAAGCAACTCTGACTAGTCTTAGAACCCTCGGCTTCAGATTTCAGTTTATTCTCTAGACGGTTACGACGCTTCCAAATAAGCAACTCTGGTTAGTCTTAAAACACCAGTTACAAATTCTGATCCGATAAGACTCTTAGGGTACTTTCAGATGGGTATTCCCAACTTAGTCTTGGGCCCCAGTTTTAATCTATTAGCTTAGTAGTAAGTCTAGGACTATCTAGTGGGAGTAGGACTTAGCGACGAGCGCGCCGAGGTTCCAGCGCACCCAGGTTCCCAGAACTATGTATCCATCATAGGTTATTTTATTGGCCTCATGGCCCCAGACTTGTGATCATCCAATTCATGCCTTTATACCGTGTTGGGTCCTACCGATGCGGTGTATACATCAAACTCCACGTCTAGCTCACGCGGTTATATGTTGGTTATAGACTCTCCCACTAGTCAATTTAGTCCCAGATTAGCTTAGTTCAAAATAGTTTCAGTTTACTCAATTCAGTACAATTAGTTCAGATGAGTATCTTAGATTTAGGGCATGTCTTTGACTATCAGATAGGGTAATTTTGACCATCTCATTTATATTTAAGTTGATTCAGTTTCAGTATTTCAGTTGGTCATTGCATGTCATTACAGTTCTATTATTTATTATTTATTCTTTGTGTTATGTTTTCTGCTACTTACTCAGTACATTCAAAGTACTGAAGTATACCTTCTATGTTGTATCGTATTATGATACAGTCGCAGGTTCTCAGTCTCACCACCATTAGCAGATCTTCTCCAGGAGTTATCAGCTGCGCCAGTGGTGAGTCCTCATCTTTCGAGGACGATGTTTATTTTTCTTTAGTTATTTTCATATAGATGGATTTTAGAGTTAGCTGGGGGCTTGTCCCAGTAACTCATCAGATATAGATATCTTTCAAACATAGACTAAGACTTTCAGATTATTTTTCTAGATGTGTAATTTTTTATTATTCAGCTTTCCTTAAGTGATTTTATTATTTAAGCTTCCGCTATGATTTCACTCAAATTACCAGTGTTATGATAGACTATGGGTTGACTTGGGGTTACTTGTGACTCCAAGTACCGTATCTCGTCCAGGATATAGACTCAGGTTGTGACATTAACTAATAACTAACTATTGAAAATAATTATAAGGACATTGGCTAAATATAATCTCAACCCCTCCCCTGCCCCCTCTTTCAAGGTGGAGGTGAGGTCTGCACTGAGAACTTGCTCAACACAACAAAATGTTTAATCACTATAAGGACCTTAGTTAGGATGTCTGCCAGTTGATCAACAATGCCAATATGGCGAATAGAAATTAGGCGAGCTTAAAGCTTGTCTTTGTGATCTTGAGCATAATTACATGCCCAATTGCTACTTTATAACTTAGTTTAGTCATGTTTGCTAATTTATTTAATTACATTCTCATGCAATTTATTTGTTTTTGTGCATGAACTAACCAAAGTGATTAGCCCATGTTTTGTAGGTGAATGATGCTTAGGAGGGATTGAAAATGATGTTCAATGCATAAAGGGAAAGCATGGAAGTGATTGCAAAGAAGTCACATGAAGAAAGCAACATGGTTTCAAGGCCGTGCAACCCAACGTGCCACGCCAGCAGAAAGGTGTGCCAGGCAACGTGTCACGCTGGCCCTGTGATTCATTCACTACTGTTCCACATGAGGGCATACGCACGCGAGAGGGGCAAAGAAACAACAACAGCGTGCGATGGTGCCATGCCACGCCCTGCAACCTGCGCGATGGATGCCTTGCCATGCTGGGCAATGCGTGCCAGCATAATGCCATGGCAACTCAAGGCCATATTCCAGTAGGCAGGCACGATGGCTCCGTGTCAGGGAGGCCATTCAGGGCGAAGATCAGCGTGACATGGAGCTGGTGCATGCTCGACAAAAATGTGAAATTTCTCACGTACTATAAATTAAACCCTTAGCTTCTAAAATCATGATCATGAAATATTTTTGGAGAAACGGAAAGGAGTGAAGGGAGAACGAAGGAAACTCTACCTAGGGTTCAAAAACTTTCAATCTCATTTACTACTTTTGTAAGTACTTTACTTTAAACATATTTTTAAGTAATTGTATGAACATGAGTGGCTAAAACCCTTCCTTTAGGGTTAAGGCCACATGATATGAATGTAATTGCCTGATTTTCATCTTTGGTTTGAGTTTTAGTTGTTATTTTGTCTTTCATTCTTAATTATCGTTATTTTTATGCTTTATCACCATGAAAAAAAAATTTGTTAAGTTAGGCGAAAGCTCGAAAAAGTAACCCTAGGTTAGAACGAAAGAATGCAGGGAGCAAGCTCTTGTCTTTACGATAGGATTCACGGTTAGGATAGAAATTATACCTAATTTTCCTTGCTTGGTTAATTAAATGGGACGATTGCTAGACAACAGACTTAGAATTATCACATCACCGCTCATAGAAGTAGTTGTGAAGCTAAGTTAGGTTAAATGATTAGAGGTTCAAAAGTTCATAATCAATAGCATAAACCCCATAAACCACATCCATAATGTTAAATTGCTTATGAATTAGGACGTCACATCCTCGCTCAACGATGTAGGTGTGAGACTAGTTTGTTGTATTTAGAGGCTCTAGAGACCATGAGCACTGCATATTAACTCTGTGAGACACAACTGAATTTCATATACTTGAACCATTGTGAAATGTAGCATTGCATGATTGTCAAACCTTAATTCTAGATGCTTCTTATTAGTGTTTCCCAAGTATTTTGTGATCATCACTTAGATTTAGTTTAAATAATTGAAATCTCTACAATCAACACTTGTGAAATTTAATATAGCACTTGAAACTTGAATATTTACTGAAATAGTCCAGTCCCTGTGGGTTCGACATCCGGCTCTTCAAGAGTCACTGTATTACTTGTACGATCGCATATGCTTGCACGAGCGCTGGGGCGCAACACTCTAATAAAATGGAAATCAATTTCAATGTATTTGGCTCTTATAGAATATATAAAACCACACTATATGTAGGGCTAACTGGCTACCACGGAATACTGTGAAAGCTTTGAAAAATAAAATAGTCAGCTTTTCCAATAAACTACACAGTCAAATGAGTTCACAATAAATTTTCCAAGGGACCTGTATTCTTGTTTTCTAAGGACAAGGAAACAGTTTCTTAGATTTCCAACTAATTGGATTATTTTCTAGTAATATAGGATAACAATGACTGGGCTCCTAGTTTCTAAGTTACAGGCCCCTCGCATTGTATTGTTGATATCATAGTACATGAAGATATCAAGAGCAGAATTGCTTTTGATATATCTTAGGAGATGAAAAGCAACTTTTATGTGTGACTTTTTTGCATCTTGCATGAACTGACTTATGATGTACATTATAAATAATGTCCAATCTAGTACTAGTGTTAGAAAATTTAACTTCCCCAAAAGCTTTTTGTAATAGGTGGGATCTGATAAAGCTTGTCTTTAATTTGCTTTGAGCTTGACACTAGGATGTAGAGGAGAAGATAGGCTTGTGTAACCAAAGCAGCCATATTCTTTCAACAAATCGTGCAAATTTTCTTTGTGAAATGATGACCCAATTAATTGTGTATAGAACCTCCATTCCTAGAAAGTAGTGTAATTTACCTAGATTTTTTACTTTAAATTGGTCATGCAGGAATTATTTTAAGTGTGCGATGCTACTTGTATTAGTCTATGTGATGATTACATCATCAACATATACTTCTATATATATAGTAGATGAGATTGTCTTCTTCTAATAATTCTTTAAACAAAGTGCCTTAATCAACTATGCATGCCACTGTTTACTGTCCTTCTTCAAACCATAAAGTGACTTATTCCAGCTTACAAATTAAACCATGAGGCATGAGCAAACTAAGAGGGGCTTGAATGTAAACTTCCTTATGCAAGTCTCCATGAATAAAAGCATTCTTCACATCTATTTATGAAATAAACTAGTCATTTTGCACAACAATTTCTATGACAACTCTGACAGTTGTCATTTTTATCAAAGGGGATAAAGTTTCATCAATATCATCTTGTTATGTATATTTCTGGATAACCAATCTGGCCTTAAATCTTTTAATACTCGTATATGTTTTATATCTCATACACCCATCTACAACCAAACATTTATTTCCCAGCAGACATGGGAACTATGTTTCAACTGTCATTAGCATGAATATCATAAACTCTAGTGTCATTGCTACTTGCCAATCAAGATCAATAATTTTATCTTCATATAAAGAAGGATCACTCTCATGAAAAAACTTTGCAACCAAGTCCTGACTATTAGAGCTAAATAATTCAAGGAGAAATGCTAAACATTTAAGAAAAAAAATACTTAGGGAGAACTTGGTTTCGAGTTAGGTATTGTGTAAACGTAATCCTGCAAATAGGAAGGCAAGGTATGGTGCCTATGGTACCTTCTTAGATCAACGGTAGTTTGAATAGTTGGTTAATAAAACATGAGAAATCGTAGGTGAATCATGAGGGATTGAGTTGGGTGGAAAATGTATAGCAAGATGAGTTGCAGGGCTATGGGAAAAACATTAGCTAGTCATATCTGCTTAGAAGGATTGTGAGGAGAATGACCAGGTAGTGTTAGAATATATTATTAACCATGCGGTTTTAGTATAGTATTATGTTTTAGTTTTGTAAGACTTATTTTATTCATTGGATTGATAAAGTCTTGTTTTAAATAGATTATTTTTGCATGTGCGTCATTTACTTATATAGTAGATGATTTAGTGTATAGAGTTTAGCTCACACACAGAAGATTAAATCATCAGTTCTTATAAGAATAAAGTTTATATATGTTCACAATCTAAGATGAAAATGGAACGAATTTATCAGTATGATTGTAGCACAAGATTAAATGTAATTTATTTTGATTATGGGAATGGTATTATTCTAACTTCTTGTGCTAGTGCATTTTGTATGTAGTGAACGGACCAAGTAGAGAAAAATATTTTGCTGACTTAGTAAAATAAATTCTCTAAATCATTAAATGTACTCATACTCTTAATCTTGATATAATTATTATGATCAATGTCATTTGCTTGTTGTTTTGATCTATCAAAGGGTGAAACTCTTTCTCGAGTTAAAATGTTCCCAATAGGATGGATGATGACAAATGATATTTGTGAAATAATAGTTAGTTGATGGAATCCATGTCTCGACCTTGAGATTGATGATACCCCTTTATGATCGCTTATAAGGTTTCATGTGAAAAACCCGCAGGTGGATTCTGTATCCGTCACATTAAATAAGTTAAGCGTTTGAATAAAGGATTAAATTGATCAATGAATTAAATAGTCAGAAATTTAATTTGATTGGTTGGTATCTGTAATCTTAACATGAGAAGTTAAATAAGAATTTAATGATTGATTTTTGAAAATATACTGAGGAGTGCAATTACGAATTTTTAGTGGAATAATCTGTGATTTATTATGGTGCGTTAATTCATTCATTATTTTGAACTAATACCATAATTGGAAGCCTCACTAATTAAATCTGTGGTCCCTGCTATGCCTCATTAATTAAAGAACTTGAAAAAGGAAGAAACCTATTTTCTTGAAGTAGTAAAATTCTACAAGATTTTGGACAACTTCATAAAAGGTAAGTAGTACATGTTTGAGTTTTACACCCTTAAAAATGTGTGAATCTACAAGGAAAGAAGGAATCCTATACGTTTTGGGATTAGGATTTTATACCCTAAAAACGTGATTATAAATAGGGCTTTTTTCTTCTTGAAATTTTCTGAGAAACAGTACTTTCCCACACAAGCATTCCCCACTCGAAGATTATTGAGGATATAGTAGAAGACTGCAAACCTGGAGAATGAGTTGGACGCGTTTTGTGAAAGCTTCAAGAGGTTAGTATTTTATAATCTAACTCATCGTTATTATCTAGTGATTCATATAAAATTATTGATCCAACTTATGCTTGCTTTCGCTGCGCATGTTCTAACAGATAGGTCAAGCAACATATTGTGAACTATATTAATTGCATCATTTTGAGATCCTACAAATTCAATAGTCCTCTTCTTTTCAATACTTGGAAGCTAATAAATGAAAGAAACAAAATGCAATCCTGAAGAAAGAGAAGAAACATTAGGAGATATATGGAAAGGAATGATATTTTCATGAAAAATGACATCTTTGGAGATGTAAATTTTCTTGGTAGACAAATCAAGATCTTGTAACCTTTTGTCTCAAAAGGATATCCTATGAAGATATAGGGTGTGGTTCTTGGTTCAAACTTATATCTGTGAACTTTAGGTGTGGTTGAAAAGCAAAGGCACCCAAAATTTCTCAAATGAGTATAGGGAGTTTTCTTTTTATATAGAATCTCAAATGGACATTTATTATTAAGAGAAGAGGTGGGCAATCTGTTAAGTACATAAGTTGCTATAGGTACACATTCTCCCCAGTATATAAGGGGTAGTTTGGATTGAAAAGGAAGGTCATGACAATCTTAAGAAAATATTTGCTTCTTCTTAGCTATGCCATTTTGTTGTGCCGCATAAGGACAAGTTTTCTGGTAGGTTATTCCTTTGGCTTGAAAGAAAGAATTAGCTTCAATGCTAGTGAATTCAATACCATTGTCTGATCTTAATATCTTAATAGTAGTCTAAAATTTATTTTCAATTAAAAAAATAAATATTTTAATAGGAGACAATCTTTTTGTAGCTCAACAAATGAGTCTAGGTAGGCCTGCTGAAGTCATCTACCAAGGTAATGAAGTATTTGTAATTATTATAGGTGGTCACATGATATGCGTAACACTCCAAAAGTCGCTAAGATCAGACTCGAGGTATAAAATGAAGAAACTAAAAAAATCTGCACTAGATAACAAAATGACTCGTTAGGTGAGTCATCAAGTCAGCTAACATATTGTTAGGTGAGTCATGAAGTGAGGAGAGCTTCAAATTTTGTGAGTTTCAGAGAGTCTTAACAACTGGGTTAAAGATCCATTAAGCGTGATGATGAATCATAAATTGGAGGCATCAAGAAAATATTATAAAGTTGAAATTTCCCTTCAGTAGCAACGAATGGGACTAATGACGTGTCAAGTCCACTAGTGAGTCGTTATGTGACCCGTTATGACTACCTGGTTGAATTTCTCAGCCGAGTTATTAGGGGTATTTCCATACTTCCTATGTACTTAACTCCTAAACACAACCATTTTGAGCTTAAAAGGATGTATTAAGAGATTTCATTCATTCCTAACCCTCATTCTCTTCAAAGCACCTGAGGTTGAAGATCCTCAAGCAATCAAGGTTCCCCTTCTTCTCCAATTCTCTTGGGTTTCAAACCCTAGAAAGATCTCTTCAATATCAGGTATTTTGGGTCATGAATGGGGGATTTCTTTCACTCTCATACCCAATTTCAAGTCAATTTCATGAATTCATGTCTCCAATCATATTTTAGAGAAATTATAAGATTAGACCCAATTTTGATGAAATCTCTTATTATCTTATATGAATTCAATTCTCTTATAATTCAATTAATGTTTTATGATTATGTATACATGTCTTCTTCATGAATCTCTTAATGAACTTATGTTTCTCAAGTTATGACGATTTACTAAATTATGCATGAATTTCATGAATCTCAAGCTTATGTATCATGGCCGAATCAACGATATTATTTTCATGGTTAGTTATGTATGTCAAGTATGTTTAAGATTTTTATGATTTTCAACTAGACCATGTAAAACCAACTATGTTTTATGATTATGTCTATGAGCAATATGTATATTTTGAGAGTAGTTTTAGCACCGAGTAGGCCGGAGTTTATCTCACCCAAGTCCCACAACTATGTGCCACCATAGGTATATTCATGATTGGAGTCTTGCCAGAGAGTGTTCCCCTTCCCGATGGGGTACACAAGTGATATCATGGTTTTTTATCTTTCTTCATGCTGGCAAAGCTTAGGATGGCTCTGCCAACTTGAGTGAGATAGTTGGGCATCATGTGCTCATTCATGATGGCGTCGGTTATGAGAATCTCCACTGTTCCTTGATTTTCCATGAATGTTCATGTTCATGACTTAGGATTTTATGACTTATGATATTTTGACTCAATATATGTTTTATAAGGTTTTATTTATGAAATCAGCCATGTCCAGCTTTATGAATTAGTTTTGAAAATCTTGAGCCATTATACACAGTTTATGATCAGAATATTATGTTTTAGCTTTCTCTATACTCATGATTTTAGAATATTATTTTACTATCATGATTTACTTAACCTACATACAGGAGTACATTCAAAGTATTGACCACATAATTTTATGCTATATCGTCTCATCATATAGGTTTGGGTGATCAATCTCAGCCTCGCCATTAGATTTACTCTTGATCTAGTCTAATCCAGCTCTTGGTGAGTCCTCATGATCTGAGGACATTAGTTTTGGTGCATATCTTTTATTTTTATGTCTTTCAGTTTTTAGACTTTTATAGATTTAGTTGGAGGTGTTGTCCCATCAGCTCATCCTGTGACTAGAGGCTTTTTAGACAGTTTTGTATAGAGGTTCAGCGATGGTGATTAGTAGTACGGTTTATGCTTTATAAGATTTTGGACTTCTGCTTATGTTATGATTTATGCTTTGCTTCAACTAAGTCATATGCTCCTAATCATGCTATATATGTTCCATAGGTTAGCTTGGAGCCATTCGTGGTTCTAGGTCTTGTGTGACAGTCCAAGGTCCATGCTCAGGTCGTGACAGATTTAGTGTCAGAGCAATAGGCTTACGTGTTTCCTAGGGTGTCTTAAAGCCACGCTGAGTAGAGTCTTTTTATGGGTGTGAAGTGTGCCACACTTATGAGGAAGAGGCCATAAGACATTTTAGAAAATTTTCCTTCTTTCATGATCTATGTTGTGCAATAAAGTTCAACTCTCTCTTTTCCTCTATCTTGTGTTATATGCATTTGAGGAAATATGCCCCCCTGCCAAGTAAATTAAAGAAGTAATGAGAATGACAATGGCCATGGGAATGATAATGGAGATGGGCATCAGCTAGCCCTACCAGCTCCAGCTGATCCTTCGCATGAACAGGTGACTCATACTGAGTTTAGGGTTGCTTTTTAGATGTTGGCACAGGCTATGACAACCCAAGTCAACCAGCAAACAATTGTCCATGTGAACACTAATGGAAATGCTATGGTGGCTAGTGTGTGATACTTCACCAGGATGAACCCACCAGAGTTTTGTTAACGTCCAAATCCACTCCTTAAAGTGAGAGCGTGTATACAGTCATATGCGTATATGATTTACCCAACTATGAGTCGGGGTCAAACTTATAGGGAATGAGGGATGATTGATACTAAAGTTGTAAATCAATCTGAACTAACTAGAATCATTGTATAGAAACTTGTAAAGTAAATTTTGGGGGAAAGAAATATCAACAAATGTGATAACGAAATAGGGCAAGTATATTGTAGCAAACAATGAGAGCAAACTAGGGATGTGTATTGTAGCAAACAATGAGAGCAAACTAAGTGTCGATTGAATTGGGATTAACTGATAAGTCTAAAGAACCAATTATAAGCATGAATAGTCATGGACAAAAATGCACCCGATGTTTCTTAACCACTTAGGTGCATTTTACTTGAGTTCTCTCGAACCCCAAGGTCACATAACAAAATTACCACATTAACTTGGAAGAGTTGAGCTATTTATTGCCTCAACTCTTGAATGAATTATGAAAATGGGTATTGACTATCTCTAGCCCAACCCCACACCTTCAAAAATTAATTCCCTACTACTGCTTTCTCACCCAAATCCTACTTCTCTTTATTAAGCAAAAGCAAAATAAGTAAACACAATTTATGTTTGCAACTATAAATATTTTAATTAAAACTTAGAGAAAGCAATCATTCATACATGATACATGAATCTACGACTAAAACAACAACACTCAATCCATTCTAAGACCTTATTAAGCACACACCCCTAGCAATAGAATTAGCTACTCATGAATGAAGATAAGAAAATTATACCCATTAATAATTCATGAACATTCATCATTGAATAGAAAACTCAATCTTTCAAAATGTGCTTCAATGATGGGTTTTGCCCTAGCTACTTGGAGAAGAAGAAAAAAAATCTCTAAGTTCTCTCTATATTTCTTTCCCTTCCAAAAAGTTCCTTTATTCTACTCTCAAGGGTGTGTACAGATTAGGGAAATTCTGCTCCTTCTCCTTGTGCATGGATTCCTATTTTTGCCCCTAAAAGTATCCAAAGTACCTTTGTGCCAAAACTGGATATTTTTACCCTTGTCAGCATGGAGGTCACTTGCTCGGCACCTGATATAGCCCAAATTACACCTCCAAAAGAGATATAAAGCAGTCGATGTTCAAATATAGAACACAACAAGGGTTGGGGTCGAATTCCACGAGGAATATGACGATGAACTAGGTTAATGCATTTAACTAATATTATTAGTTTGTTTATTTCCTAGGGGGAGATTGTAACAAGAATTAATGTAAACAGTATATAGCAGTGAATAGATTCTTGATTAAAATTGATTATATTCAATGAGTGAGTTGACTAGGTTTGTGTTTCCCATGGCTTCATAGCAACAAAGCATTTTATACTAGTCATCTATTTTGGTGTTTAGCATGCAATATCGGTAAGTTAATTTCACCTAAGTGGTTGGTCCTCGGAGTAGATGACTATCACCACGCAAGATCCATATGCGGATGTATACTTGATTAACCCTTACCTGTGATATCGGATTAGCTATTTTCGTACAAGGTCAAGCTATTAGATGAGGGTTGATAGCCTCAAATCTCTGTTGTTAATCCCTTTTCCCATTTAATACCCCTTGATCCAGTGAGTAAGAATAAGGCCAATTCCTATGTTCAAGACCGTTAAGAAGCAATTAAAATGAAGGGAAGAACAATACATGCATAAATCTATTCATGATTCACTAAGTATTTTTTCCTATTGTGAAAATTAATCATGGTTCCCACAGTCCTAATCATGGGTTTAGCTACTCATTCTTGAAGAACTACAATAAAAAATTATAATAAAAATCATAATTGTAAACTTACAATAATATAATATTGACGGAACCACACTCCTTGAATTAATCAGAAAGAATCCAAAATCAATAATCAAAAGTTGTTTGTATCTTTAAAACCCAAGAACAAAATTATGAAAATGATTTATTAAATCTCAATGTCGATCAACAACCTTGAAAATATGGTAAAAAGTCGTAACAAGTCGTAAACTATACAAAGGAAACTAAATGAAGTATTTATAGACATAAAATAAATCCTTTCCTAACTAAACAAGGAAGTCAGGTCGGCAGTGACGGCGATTCCTTAGATGATCTAATGAGTCATTAAGTGCAATGATGGCTCATTCTCAGCAAATCTTTCCTCTTGATAATGACTCACTCAATGGATCGTTAAGTGACACAACGAGTCATTAGGTCATCCATTACTTTTGGGACTTGGATTTCCAGTGTTCTGCATGATTGACCCTGGCTGCTCATGACGAGTCATTGAGTCTCATAACGACTCATAGCTCTATCCATCACCAGTATCAGTACTTTACTTAGATTTTGGGCTTTCTGCTAACAGTTGCATATGATGAGTCATGGAGTCACATGATGACTCGTTGATCCTCTCGTCAAGTCTCTCAATTGGTTCACTAAATTTCAGCTTCCCGTTCATACGCCTCACCTAACGAGTCGTTATCCATCCTGATGAGTAGTGGTGTAAACTCATTGTCATCGTTGTTTTCAGCCCATGTTTTGTGCTTCAAGGCCTATGTATCTTAACAACTCAAGGAATGACTCATCAAGTGACATGATGACTCGTTACCTCATTGGTAGTCTATCCTTAGCCCATTTTTGGCTTATTTTGTCCATTTCACTTACCGAACCTATTTCCCTGCAACACTTAATACAAACATATTATAACTACATAAACGTACTTGGGATTAGCATATTTTATTAGTTTTAAGCATCGAAAGTGACATAAAACCATGGCACATCAACACTCTCAACTTAAAACTTTTGCAGTTCCTCAGGCAAAAACAAAAGCAAAACTAAACCGGCGCTTCAGCTAAAAGAAACCTAGGGAACCTATGGCAGTCACAAAGTTATGACATAATCAAATAAAACTTTATAACCCTCCTATATCATTATAAAAAAAATCACAGTGCTTATGCAAAGTTTTCTACCATGATATGAAGGGATCGAGGAATGGCATTATACTATCAACCTGCAACTATGCATAAAATCCTATGACACTGACCCAAACAATTGCAAGCAATCTTGTTGCCCATATGCCCTCACTGCAAAGAAGTACCAATCACTCACAAATACACATTAATACAATTTAGAATAGGGACTGTGTCAAATGCACTCACTCTCACAAAGAAGTTCATACAGTGCGCATAGAAAACTATAAGTTTGCCCTTATTTTCGATACCTTAGCTGCAATTGGTTGAATTGGGATCACTATAGGACTTTTTTAGGCTTGTAATACAGGCTCGGGAATGGGTATGGTAAATATAGAATTAGTGACTCAACCTCCTTGGTACTACACAACTTTGGCTCCTTTTAACCTCTTTTCACTTTTCTCCCCTTTTCCCTTCTTTTTCTTGATCTTTCAAGACTACGAGTGAGGGCGTTTTCTTATTTTTTTTTCTTTTTATTTTTTGCATTTATCATTAACTATTTCCTTTTGTCTCTATTTGCAAATATTTTTATAAGCACACCCCACCCGCCTTTCTTTTTTCATTATTCAACCATTTTCCACCCTACTTCTCTTTTTCACCCTTATAATAACTACCCTCAACTTAGACAATTTACCTGAGTTGAGGTCCATAGTGTTCAAGGAGGGACTAGGACCAAGAAAGATTCATAATAATTAAAGATGAAAGGAGAATTAGTTAAACAACAAAAAGGGTCAATTTAGGTCAAAATCGAGATCAACGGATATTCAAAATCATTTGGTACGTCATTTAGGCTAAAGTGGACTACTTTGAACAACAACCTATGATCATTTCCTATGCAGCTATCTTACAACCTTGGGATGACTAACCGGGAAAGTTTTAGATTGTACATGGGACTGTTGAACTAGCACTAAGCACCTCACACAGACAATGCACAAGACAACACCATTACTACCAATTGCTAGTTCATGCTTAGTCACACAATAATTATCACATTCACAGTATTAATGTCATGCAAAGATCCATAAAGGTCATGATATATACACTTAGAACACACAAAATTTTAGAAGGGGTATCATTCAATGAGTTTAACATGCCAATGTTGCAAAAATTTCCTTCCATTCCATTTCATTCGACTGCCTTAAGTTCTCCTATTTTCATTTCAATTGACATAATAAAAAAACACAAAAAGCCTATACATACCGGTTAAAATGGATAAAGAACACCTGAGGGAAAAGATATCTGACAAGAAAAACCCATCGGGTTATGTCAACAAAAATCCAGATACTACCCCAACCCCATCAAAATAATCATGTGGCATCCTCGACGCATATCAAAAGTAAACCATAGGAATAGGGAACATATCTGAGCAACCTAGATGCCTGTGTTCTAGTCCGTGGGGTGCTATAGTCGCAACAATAGAATTATCTCCTGTGGCGCTGGTGGTAACCAGTGCACTCTCAGAAGCAATAGAGATCGTACCTTCTCCATGAGCTCTAGCAACATCAAACTCAGCCCTTTCTCGGGCCTCATTTCTAGACAGTCTTAATGCTGCCTCCATATCCTGCTACTCTCTCTTCTACTCTTGCAGCAATTCACCACCATCACCTTCACTCACCTCTTTTCAAAGCCTCTTTCCTTTGTTGTCTGCCATATGCTTCGCAGTGATGAAATAAAAAATGAGAAGAAGCTCCTCCTCACTCTCGTCCTCCGTAACTAGGATCACCGGTGGTGGTATAGCCGAGATCTGCCATGCCAACAACTATTACAACTCTGCTCCAAGGGCATCAACCTCCGTATACCATCGTGCCAGCTCAGGCACCTCTAGCTGTGCGAGGCGCTCATCCATCTGCCTCTCAAATACATCGAGCTATCTATGCCATGTCCTCGATATGCCCTCCAACTCCTTGGTCATCTAGGGCTTTACCTGCTCCATTAGCACTTTCACCTGAAGTGTTGTGTAGGCCTGTTGCTTTTATAACTTAGCCATCCACCTAACCATGTCAGTGATAAACTCCTATGAGATCGTGACTAGGTTGGCCGGTGAGGATCGCGGTGAAGAAGATGGTCTAGCTACTGCTTTGGTGGAAGATGATGTTAAGGCCTCAGAGGTCAGGGGCACATCTGCTGAAGTGGGGTATTAAGCTGACTACCTACTTCATGGGATGCTTCAGGATCTATTTCTAACTCGGTGAATCCTGGAGTCTCAATTTGAGGACCACTACATAATGCCTAAGCCAATAATGCAGGCCCAATAGCTATGACAACCTAACTCTTGGCCTTGGAAACTGGATTTGTGTCATCCTTAATCAACCCAATGTCCGTAATTTTTAGTACCTAAACCCTTTGGTAAACTTTGGGAAACTCGAGGAGCTATAAATCCCTACAAAGTCGGGCCACTAGGCATGGAAAGGGAATGCTCATGCAGTCCTGGATGACTCTCTCTCGAATCTTCTCCGCGATGTATTTTGCGAAATTAATCTCATAACCCTCCATTATACTAGCAAACAATGCAGCTTAATCTGGTGACACGATGTTATCATTTCTGGTTGGTACTAGTCTGTGTCGCACCATTAACAACCAAAATTTTGCCTGAAAGTTAGTGTGGCCTTTTTGATATGTGTCTTTGGTCCATTTAGCCACTCCAACAATATACCCCTAGTAGCTATATCCGTGTCAGCCATGTGTACTACATTATTTTCCTCGTGACTCAATTTCTTGACCTTAATCTTTTGCAGCTCACTTAGTCGGTAATCAAATTCGGCTGTGGTTGTTGGAGGCTCAAACTCTGGACCATATAACATGCATGAGATGGTAAACTCAGATATGTCCATCAATGTCTCCCGAATCATTACTCCATTCAGTGCAGGCCGCTTCCTCTAGTCTTGGCCTTCCACAGTCTGATTTTTCAGGGTGGCTGCATATGCCGCATAGAACTCTCAAACTAAGGCTTGGATGTAACTGCCGGACAGTTCATTCAACCAGCTAAACCGGTACCTCTCAACTAGTTCCTGAATCTTTGGGAGGTCTTTGATCCTGGCAATGACCAACCTTAGCTCTTCATAGATGCTTCTTTTTGGCTGGCCCTTATCATTCGGAGCAATATCCCATTGAAGATCAGCCTCATACCCGGAACACCCTACCTGTTTACAAGCCTCCGTGGTTGTTCCCTATCGGCAGAGATCGGAGAAGTGTCTAAGGTTTTAGTCTCCTCATTGTCAGCACTTTCATGTATGGCATTAGACTCACCCCTTGATCCTCTGGAGATGTGTCACCATCATTATCTCCATCATTGTTAGGACGATCCCTTGCGAGTGAAGTTGGAGACGTGACCATGGCTATCAAATTTCTGGGATGTTTAGTCCTAGCCCTAGTCGATCTTTGTTCCAACTTCTCCTCCTCTATCTGATGCTCTTCAACTGAGCCACTCGACACTTCTGAGGATGATTGTTCACCTACCAATCTTCAAATGAGGGCTGTCCCTTTTCTAGCCTTTGTTTCTTGGTCTGACCCCTCTTAGGAGTCCCTTTAGGTGCCATTGTACCTGTGGAAATAAAGATTTTTGTAGAAGAATGTAAAAAAAAATGTGGCTGAGGTCAGTTAGGACAAGTACTAAATGAGTCGTTGTCAGTAGTTATTCGTTGTGTGCATGTGCAGATGTTGAAAAGTTTTCTAGTAGACTTGACGACTTGACAAGATGAGTCATTTCTGGTAATGACGAGTCATTAAGTTAGTCGTTGTCTTCCTCTTCATAAGTTATCATTTGGTCTCCCACACAGGACGAGGCACCCCATGAGTTGTCAAGTAATACCACAACTTGTCAAGTTACTCGTTCATAAGAGTCCAGTGGTCAATATATTTATTATCAATGGGGACAACTCAAGTGACAACTTGTTGAGTTATCAAGCAATTCATTACTTTAGGCATCATCATTAATTAGCCACAGTTATTCATGATTCTAAGACCTTAGTCACATTGGGTTACTTAGACTTCACCCATTTCACAATTTTGAAACCTATTTTGGTGTGAGTTGGGTAGGAAAAACAATCTAAGCTTTGTTACCAAAGAGATTACATATAGTAATGCCTACCGACTCAATGGGTGTAGACAACCCAAACCATCTTCTGTTCAATCACAGTCAAGAGTTCCCCCAGAGACAATTTTCTTAACAAACAGAATAATTTATCCATTTTAGTCCATTAGCAGTCTACCCAAGCAATTAATTTAGGTCACAAATTCATTTATTCATGTGTAAATCACCTTATGATTTATCGTGGGACCAAATTCAAGCATTTATCAAACATTTTTCAAAAATGAGAAGGTTGAATTTAATACGGGAAGCATTTCAACAAGAAACTCACTTTTGTGATGACTGTCCGATGTTTTTAGATGAGGATTTGATTTGTGCTTCTCGAACTCTAGTCAGTTTCAAAGATTTATGTGCTGCGGGTGCTTGTGATTGTGAATTTTGAAGATGATGAGTGAGGAGGAGAGAGAGAACCATTTTGTATTCGTAAAATTTGAGTGTGTGATTTATTTAAGGGAAACAGATGCAATTAAGGGCAAGAATTTGATTTTTTAAAACGTTTCAATCATGTATTGGGTCGGGTCAATGTGAAGTTAACATGAGGACCATGACCCCTGTGACGAATCGCTTAGAGTGGCCACACCTCGTTATGTTGCTCTTTGTGTGGTGTGATAATGAGAAACTTACTTGGGACTATATGACTTAGGTAATGGCTCGTTAGGAAGCCCAACGATTTGTGGTTTGATTCGTTGGCCCTGTAACCTCAGTCGAATTTTGATTTCTTCAGGATGAGGGACCCAATGACTCGTTCAACACAACGAGTCATTATGTCACCCATCAAGTAAGTTTCAAAGCTTTACTAATTCTGCTTCAATGGCCATAATTGGTGATGATGAGTCATTATGTGAGACCATGACTCGTTTTATGCTTTTTGGGACCAGAATTTAGTGCTAAACATTTTTTCTCTGGCTCTAGATTCCCATCTTATTCATACCTGCACCTCTTAACACACGTAAACACTATGTTTATATTACAATTACATTTTGTGTTGCCTCTCAAGTAGCCCTTGATTTAACATCGTGACGCAATGCGGGTATCCTGGTTACTCAGACATCACCAAGATACCTCCATGGGTTTCCTCCCAAGCAGCACCTAATTTAACATCGTGGCACGACTCAAGTCCTTGGGTCACTCAGATTTAACCCAGAGCCCAAAGGTCCACTAGTTTGATTTCTTCGCTTTTCCCCAAATATGCTTTACCCGCTGACCGTTCACCTTGAACCATTTGCCTTCATGATTTTCCAACTCAATTGCACTATATGAGAATACTTGGACCACTCGGAATGGTCTCAACCATTTAGACTTCAACTTGAACAAGCGAAGCCTAAAATTGAACAACAAAACCATATCCCCCGGGCTAAACTCTCTCTGCTCTATTTTTCGGTCATGCTGTATCTTCATCCTCATTTTGTAAATTTCTGAATTTTCATAGGCCATCAAATGAAATTCATCTAACTCTTCATCTGATCAAGCATCAAGTTCGCAGAGTCACTCCAATTCATATTTAGCTTCTTGAGTGCCCACATGGCTTTGTGCTCAAGCTCGATCTGATGATGACATGCTTTCCCATACACAAGCTAATAAGGAGACATACAAATAGGGGTCTTGAATGCTATCTGATAAGCGCATAATGCATCATCCAGCTTCCTAGGCTAATCCGTCCTATTAGCATTCACAGTCTACTCTAAAAAGGTCTTTCTCTCCCGGTTAAAGACCTCAACTTGCCCACTAGATTGTGGGTGATAAGGTGTTGCCACCCTATCCTTCACCCCATATTTTTCTAGCAAGGTCCGAAACAACCGGCTGCAAAAGTGCGAACCCCCATTACTAATTTTTCTTTAGGAGACCCGAATCTAGAAAAAATATTCCGCTTCAAGAACGCTGTGACACTCTTACCTTCATTATTTGGAAGCACAACTGCCTCCATGCACTTAGATACATAGTCCACAGCTACAAGTATGTACTTCATCCCATTTGAGCTCATAAACGGCCCGTAAAGTCAATGCCCCACACATCAAACAACTCAATGACAAGGGCGGGAGTAAGAGGGAGCTCATGCCTTCAGGATATACCTCCTTTCCTCTGACATGCATCACATTCCTTTGCAAAATCATATGCATCTTGGTGAATAGTTGCCCAATAGTACCCATATTGCAGAATTTTGTGGGCTGGGCAGATCCCACTGTGATGAACCCCAACAGGGAATAAGTGAAAAGCCTCCAATATGCTCAACATTTCAGCCTCAGGCACACATCTTCGGGTTACCCCATTAGCACATATGCAGAATAAGTAAGGCTCATCCTAGAAAAACTTACGCACATCAGACATGAACTTCTTTCTCTGGAGAAGGAATAAATCTTCCGGTACCACATCACTCACAAGATAATTAGCAAAGTCTGCAAACCATGGGATGAAATCTTGCGAAGCAGCCAAAACCTACTTGTTGGGGAATGTGTCATCCATATCAAGCTCATCTCGAAGTGTTGTATCCACCTCTAATCTAGAAAAGTGATATGCTACCTGATTTTCGGTCACCTTCCGGTCCTTAACCTCAAACTCAAACTCTTGCAGCAACAGTATCCATCTAATCGACTATGGTTTGAAATGCTTCTTTGCCATCAAATATTGTAGAGCTGCATGGTCTATATGAACTATCACCTTAGTTCCAAGCAAGTAAGACCAAAACTTCTCAAATACAAATACCACAACCGATAACTCTTGTTCCATCACAGTGTAATTTTTCTGAGCTGCATTAAATGCCTTGCTAGCATAATAGATCAGACGGAAAATCTTCTCATGCCTTTGGTCCAAAATAGCACCTAGGGCCACTCCGCTAGCATCATATATCACCTCAAATGGTGAAGACCAGTCAAGAGCAACTATGATCGGAGCAGTGGTCAATTTCTCTTTCAAGCACTCAAAAGCCTTCAAGCATGCATCATCAAATACAAATTTCAACTCATTCTCAAGTAGCTTGCACAAGGGATGTGCAATCTTAGAGAAGTCCTTGATGAATCTCCGATAGAACCCTGCATGACCCAAAAAGCTTCGAACACCCTTCACACAAATCGGAGGTGGTAAGTTGGCTATTACATCGATCTTTGCTCTATCCACCTCAATGCCCTTACCTGAAATCCTGTGACCGAGCACTATACCTTCCTTGACCATAAAATGACACTTTTCCCAATTTAGCACCAAGTTGGTCTCTTCACATCTATACAAAACCTTACTCAAATGAGCCAAACAATCATCAAAAGAGTCAACCACCATAGAAAAATCATCCATAAAAACTTGATGGTGTCCTCCACCATGTCAGAGAATATAGACATCATACAGCGCTAAAAAGTAGCGGGTGTATTACATAACTCGAATAGTATCCTTTTAAAGGAGAAAGTCCCATAGGGGTAGGTGAAAGTGGTTTTCTCTTGGTCTTCAGGGGCTATAGAGATCTAATTGTACCCCGAATAACCATCAAAAAAGCATTACCACCCCCTACTTGAAAGTCGGTCTAGCATCTGATCCATAAATGATATCGAAAAATAATATTTTGCATCCAGTGGTTTAGCTTCCGATAGTCCATGCATACTCTTCAACCTGTAACTGGTCTCAATGGAATAAGCTCATTATTTGCATTCGAAACCATAGTCATTCCACCCTTCTTCTGCACACACTGGACTGGACTCACCAATTTGTTGTCTGCAATAGGGTAAACTTATGGTGAAGCTTGACAATGGTCCAAAAATGAAGGTTGTACTAGTAAGGTAGACGAAAGTAGGACGGATAGAGTGAAGGGAGCAAGTAGGGGCTTCAATGCTCGTTTAAACCTTATTAATTTGAAAAGGAACCTAGGTTAGGTCATTTCCATGAAAAAGATGTCCTTATTAATAGATAACCCATTCCTCACAAAAGCATCGACCCGAATTACGCACAAAAAAACCCAAGTACCCTTTAGTTTTAAGCACAAAAGATGGTCCAACAAATGGACCGTCAAGCCAGAATAAGATCTACATATCAGAATGTCCCTTGACCTTTCTAAATACCAGAATCTATCCATACCTAGCCTCGAGTGATGTAAGGATGGATGATGAGTTGGTAATTTACCAACTCATTAGGCTCTAAAACTTGAGATTTTGTTTAGTTCTCAAGTTGATTATTTGAATTTTATGCCCTTTTTTCTTTCATTGTGTACAGATGGCTAAAAGTAAAGAAGAGAGCAAAAAATGAAGCAAAAAGAGGGAAATGAGGCTCAATCGGCGAGTCACAGATGTAAATCGACAAAACGCCGGCCAAGGGTTGAATCTCACTGCCTCAGAGGAGTAATGCCACTAGTGGTTCGTGAATTGCCAGTGGCGAGTCGCCAGCCCAGTCATCGAGTGATGCTCAAGAGTTCTAGAATATAGCCTAAAGACCCGGCGGTTCACGGATTCAAATCGGTGAAATCCGCTGCTCATTGGAATTTAAGCAAAATGCAGAATGACACCCGGCGGTTCACGAATTGCATCGATGGACTGCCGGTTCTAGAACGAAGCTATAAGTATATAATCATCCACAATTGAAAAGGAGATGAAAAGTACCCTACTTTTTAGGGTATAAATAGAAAAAGAAGTTCTTTGTAATGAGGAGGCAGGGAGGAAGATAGAAATATAGAATTTAAAGAGAGAACAAAAGCTTACATCAAATCATCTTTTCTTCTCTCAGCAAAAGAACAGTCTCTTAGCTAAAACAGGGGGATTTTGAGTGAAAATTACAGAAAGTACTCTGTTCTAGTTCCTCTTTTACTAGTAAGTTTCAGCGATTGTGAATATTATTTTGTAAAGTTGATTCATCTACTCTTGCTATTAAATTCACTGATGCTATTAATGAATGTGTTTTTGAATTTCTTAACTATGAGTAGCTAAAATCATTAACTAGAGGTGTGTGATGATGAATACTTAATTGAATTGGGTATTGCTAGAGTCATCTTCATGTAGTTCAATTAAGTGTAAATCTATTGGATTCGCTTCAATCTATTATTGAAGATCCATTGATTATGATATGGGTCTATTTATTCTTGCTTGATTATTTCTTGAGAGAGAATAATTAAGTATTGAAAGAGAATCTAGTAGTAGGCTTGGACAAGAGATTGTGAAATTAATCTAGGAATAGCTGAAATTGCTTTCTCATTCCTTATTGGCAACTAATAGCTAGGAATAGTGAAGTTGCTAATCCAAATCTAATCGTGTGGAGCTAAATTGTGGTTAGAGTCTTAATAAAACTCTAGCTAGAGGTAGTCAATAGGCTGAGAAGCTGAGATTACGCACTTTCCGATATTATTTACACTTATTGAACTCATAGGATGACCTGACATGTCCCAATCTAGTTAGTATTTCATCTACACCGCACATCTAGTATTTCATACCCTTGTTGACACTTCAGCTGATGTTGCTATTTTACTTAATTAAATCAACCAATACAATTCTCTGAAAATTTCAACTCCCCCAATTTTATTTGTTCTAATAATTAAATCTACGTGGTAAAAACTAAGATCAATTTCTCAATCGACACTTGAAATTATCATTCCTTAGTCCTTATGGGATTCAACCCCGGCACTCGTTTTGATACTTCGGCTGTGTATATTCTTTGAATTAAGGAATATGTTACACCCCGAAATTCTTTTTGATGATTATTTGATGGTTATATGTCATATTAAGGGAATTATGGGTCATATGTTGTCCGTAGGTGAGGAGGGAAACATGTGCAAAGGGAAAAGCGAAGAGTATGTGAAGTTTGTAAATAAGGGTCAACTTTAAATGCTCATATCTATAAACATATAGTGATCCAGAAGTCCTGTAACATGTCAAATGAAAGGTAGTTGAGTCTATTTTACAGTGAAAAAAACTGCTTATCAATCAGAGTTCGGAGTAAAAAGTTATGCTCGTTTGAAGACAGCACTGTCAGCTAGGAAAGCGCCCAGGCGCGCGGGCCCCGAGATAGGCAGGCAGCAGGCGCGCACGCGAGCGAGGGCATGTCGCACGGGCGCCACAGCGGGCGTCGCCCAAACCCTTGCCATCCCGCCTATATGAAGTAAAATTGAGCTAGAAAGCTCATTATTACTCCGTTTTAGTTGATTTGTTTTTTCAAAATTCAGAGAATTCAAAGCCCTATCACATGGTGAAAATATATCCCAGGTAAGAAACTTCACTCTTATCTCTTTTGGGCTTTGAAAAGAGAACCTTGGAAGGAAGTCATGACTTGTTGTCTTGTGGTTGATTGTGGTATTGCTGCGTTTTTAGATGATTCTAGGCAGAGGAAACAGTAGGAGTTTACTCCTACTTTAGCTGATAACATCTCCAAGAAAGGGTAAGTAATTCCCTTTTTGATTTCTTTAAGTTTATGAGGTTATAACTTGGAGAATGTTGTAGTATTGTGTTGTTGTTTCTTTGTGTGTTTTTTTGGCATGTTGCTGCCCAATTTTTCCAGAACTTTGGTGAAGTGATGTTGCTGGTTGTTGGGTTTGTAGATTGAACTTGGAAGGATCCTTAAGGAGTAAGCTTTAAAGGAAGATTTTCGGCAAAATTAGAGTCGACGTTCCAAAGTATGTAAAGGCGTCCCTTTCCTAGTTTTTCAAGCAAGAAACTTAGTTATTGAAAGGATAAATATTCCTATGTTTTTAAAATCATATTGAGGCATGTATGATCGTTTCCAAAGGGTTGGAAATACATGGCAGAAAGCTTGAATCGTTAAGAATGGTTGAAGCGAACAAATGTGAAGCGAAAGGTGTAATTTTTATACGATTGTTGCTGTAGTTCCAAATTGAGTCTGAAGTCCCCTTAACATGGGCACTGTGAGCTGTTCCTTTGCAGTATACTGTATATGTGATGTTTAATATAGTTTAAGATCTTGTCACTTAGTGAAATTGGTAGGAAATGCTAAGACGACGACATGTAACTGAACTTAAGCTAAGAAGATGACGCAAAGCCGATTGAGGGTAAACGAGCTCATTGAAATGACATTTTAATAATATTGTTAATCCCTCCTATATGTTTATGTTTTAAAGTGCTTAAGATAAAAAGTAGAGTTTACGTTTTTACTCTTTAAATACAAGCAAGCGGCACGTAGCGAATAAGCTTAATTGATACATGTTAACGGGGAAAGCGTGGCTAAGTTGTCAATTAGGAAATGAGGTAAGTGTGTATAAGAATTGATGGAATAGTGAACACGAGGGTAAAGACTTGAGCGTAGAGCGAATAATTTTTTTCAAAGAAGTTAAGATGAATAAGGAAAGTAGAGCTAAATATTGTTAAATTAGACGATACGGGTTACGATTGTGAACGAGGTAGGCAACAACTAGGAAGATTAACCCTGTTCTAAAGACTTTTAAGAAAAGAGTTATAAATTAAGTTGTTTATGTTCAGTATGTGTTATGTTGATGAATAACCACTAAAGTGTTAATCTTCTACGAAATAATTAGAGTTGAACGTCTGCAAAATAGTAGCTTAAGTTGAGAAGCTCTCTGCTATACCCCTAAAGGATTATGTTAAGTTATCTATTCTAAGTGTTGAAATTTTCTACCATGTCTGAAGAGGGTAATCCTAGGATCTTCTAAATCACTTATGATTATGTAAGCTTTCTTAAGCTCCGCAGATAATTGCAAAGTTTTGTAAGTCAATCCAGCATCACCCGAATTACGGCTCTATATCTTTATTTACCTATAACGCATCACTTATAGAGTTACTCATGAGTTCCCAAGTTATAGAGCTCCAAGTCTCAGATCCTCAAGTTATGTCTTTACGTCCCTAATTTATGTTGAAATGTGCTAGATGATCTAAGAAGTTTTTGAGAGATCATATTTCGAGAATTATGCTAATGTCTCGGTCAAGTATCTGATGTTGTATACAAGTATAAGAACTCAAGTCTTTATATGTCTTCCCAGTAAGAAGTCTTAATGTGTACGATTTTCATGTAATAACGTACAGTTGAATTCTTTCAGTTATATTCAAGTCATGCATATTTATGTTTAGCTCTTGTTGAGTTATCAGTTGAAATTCCTAAATTTAGAGGAGAAATTCTCCCAGGTACCAATGTTCCTAATGTCTAAGTAAGTATAAGTGTAGGCTATGATAATGATCAGTTAAGCTCAGAACTTTGTATACCAGGAAGTCTCCTGGAGGTCACCTAGTTAACTAAATACGAGTTATACATTATATAGAAGTCTTATACATTGTATGTTTGTAGTTCAGTTCTCAACTCTATGTATATGACAAATAACTCCAAGTTCCTAGTTATAATTTCCATGTTTTCCTGCAAATAAGTCAAATGAATTAAGAACTATATGTGCTTATCTACATGATAAATTTGGCAATGAAATTCCAATGTATAATTGCCAATACAAGTTAAGGGAACCACCTGGTAGGTAGTATTTATTTGTAGTTCCTAAATGTTAAAGAATTGTGTAGAAATGAGCTCTATGTGTTTCTATCCAAATAATATGTTCAATTGGTAGGATTATTTGTAGGAACATTGTTTGTAAGCCTACAAAAGTTCTTATGTTGTCTAAACCTCTTGAAGGTCCTTTAAGTAACTGAGTCAACATGTTCATGTATAATTTGACAACTTTACGTGATATATATACATATTTTCTGGCTTTACATGATATGGGTGCTCACTTGCATTTATGGGTTACGAAAGAGGCATATTCCGGCCACAGATTTAACATTGTCATTTATATGCCAATAATGTTAATTTTAATTAATATAAGCCATATTGACCCTATTTATGATTATGAATGAGAGTTATTTTTATTTTTCCTTGGTATGGTACACCGGCTGGACGAATTTTATATATGGATTTATGGTTGGTTGGTTGTTGGCATTACAGTTATAGTTTTTCTTGTGCATTACTTGGTTGCATTTGCACTTCAATATTGACTTATTGCCAGGTTTCAGTTTCCAGGATTCCAGGTTATTATTATTCCTTATTTCAGGCTCAGTTATCGTTGCTATCTTACATGTTTACAGTTTTCTGCCTTACATACACATTTCATTTGTACTAACGTCCCTTCGCCTGGGGACCTGCGTTCGTGCCGCATATGCAGGTAGAGGTCGGGATTGCCAGTTGCAGTAGCAGTTTGTGAGATTAATGGATGTGTTGGTATGCTCCTTTCTTTCTGGAGTTAAGACTTGTTTTGTTTTAGTTAGAGTTTTGAGATACAGTTATGGGTAGGTCGGAGCCCTGTTCCGACCATCAGTCAGTTTACTCTTTAGAGGCTTTGTGGACTTAGTGTGTACAATGGTATTCAGTTTGTGGCCTTGTTGGCTTTTTGTTGTTTAGTTTAGCATACTCATAGCCTTGTTTGTGTTTCAGTTGTTTACCCTATATTGTTGAGACATTATGGGTCCAGTTTGTGCTCCAGTTGATTCTGACAGGTGGCCTGGACGGCCTAAGTGTTACAGTTACAGATGTCATATAGTCGGCTTCCCAGTCAGTCAGGTCTGGGGAGCCAGTCGCGCCCTCCCCCCAGTTAATGGGCGTGACAGACTTGGTATCAGAGCGAAGTCGTATCCTAGGGAATCCACAAGCCGTGTGTAGTAGAGTCTTTCTTATAGGTATGTTGTGCACCATACTTATAATCAGGAGGCTACAGGGCATTTAGGGGTTGTTTCACTTTGTTCAGTAATAGATCGTGATATGGAGAAATGATGTAAGGGCTGTTTAAAATCTAAATCGTGCTTATGTTTTAGAATTCAACTGGAGTAAGAAAGATTTCTGTGAGATTTATTGACATTGATGCTTGAAAGGGTCCTAGTCACTCTCCTGTCGATCCGAGAAATAGATTAGAGGCTCGAAGCGAGTTTCCCATTCCTTGTACCATTGTTCCTCCAAGTTCCAGTTGGAATTACTGTGGAAAGGGATTCAGCCCCTCCTATTGTTTCAGATTCGATAGACCTAAGAGAATGTAGAGTTATTGATCCTTCAGCACCTGCTGTACCTTCAGGTATATCAAAGGGATGAGATTTTGAGAAAGCATTTCAAATGTTAGCCCTGGCAGTGACGTTTCAAAATAAATAGTTAAAATTAATGGTAGGGTCCAAGGGAACTTTTGAGAGCTCTAGTGCCCACAGGTTTTGAGCCTAAATCCCCTAGCCTTCACGAATCAGTACTTACCACGGGAACTTCAACGGATTCGAGCTAATAAGGTTTTGTACCTAGAGCAGGGCAGCATGAGTATTCGTGAATATAGTCTCAGGTTTAATTCTTTGGTCTAATATGTTTCAGATAGGGTGCGGAATATGAGGGATAGAGTATATCGATTGTATTAGGTGTGGGACCCCATTTGGTCCAAGAGTGTTTAGGAATGTCTACCCTGACAAAAATATCTACTGCTTGGATGCTAGTATTTTCTCAAAAGACGGGCGATCTGATTCATCTTCTCCCAAGTAATGACAAGGTAGTGGAACAGAGTAAGCAAAACCAGGTCTATAAGACTATTTAAGGACCCTCGTAGTGTTTGGAGACCCCGGCCAGCCAGACATTCAGTTTCTCCTTAAGATTCAGTCTCTACTTTGTCCCTAGATTAGACTACAATTTCTTTTAGCCCCCATTTCCAAGATAGGCAGTGACAGGTTGTAGTAAAAGCAAAGGTAAAAGAGCAACTTCAGGTTTGACACTGATTCTATATGTTAAGTGGTTAAGTTGTGATTTTCACTTTTTTTTTCTGTTATATTTCCTAATGGTATGAATGGAAAGGTGGTATTGGAGTAAATCATAACTCCAATAGTAGTTTATTAATTTGCTTAGGGTTAGAAAAGTTACCGATTTTATGATACTAAAGCATGTCTATCTTACGATAGACAAATATATGGAGTTGAGTAAGTACGGTTTGATAAGAAGCAAAAATAGAAAGAGGATGTTCTTATGAAAATTAGGATGTATGTTTATGACACAAGGCAAGGAAAAGTTAAAGATGTTATGGGTAAAGTTACGGCTACCGAGGTATAAACCTCATTCGAGGGCAAATGATTTTAAAGGGGGGAGGATGTTACACCCCGAAATTCTTTTTGATGATTATTTGATGGTTATATGTCATATTAATGGAATTATGGGTCGTATGTTGTCCGTAGGCAAGGAGGGAAACATGTGCAAAGGGAAAAGCAAAGAGTATGTGAAGTTTTTAAATAAGGGTCAATTTTAAATGGTCATATCTCCAAACATATAATGATCCAGAAGTCCCGTAACATGTCAAATGAAAAGTATTTGAGTCTATTTTACAGTGAAAGAAACCGCTCGTCAATCGGAGTTCAGAGTAAAAAGTTATGCTCGTTTAAAGATAGCACTGTCGGCTAAGAAAGCGCCCAGGCGCGCGGGCGCCGAGACAGGCAGGCAGCAGGCGCGCACACGCGCGAGGGCATGTCGCACGGGCGCTGCACGCGGACGCCGCCCAAACCCTTGCCAGCCCGCCTATATGAAGTAAACTTGAGCTAGAAAGCTCATTTTTACTGCGTTTTAGTTGATTTTTTTTTCATAATTTAGAGAATTCAAAGCCCTATCACATGGTGAAAAGATATCCCAGGTAAGAAACTTCAGTCTTGTTTCTTTTGGGGTTTGAAAAGAGAACCTTGGAAGAAAGTCATGACTTGTTGTTGTCTTGTGGTTGATTGTGGTATTGCTGCGTTTTTAGATAATTCTAGGTAGAGGAAACAGCAGGAGTTTACTCCTACTTTAGCTGATAACATCTCCAAGAAAGGGTAAGTAATTCCCTTTTTGATTTCTTTAAGTTTATGAGGTTATAACTTGGAGAATGTTGTAGTATTGTGTTGTTGTTTCTTTGTGTGTTTTTGTGGCATGTCGCTGCCCAATTTTTCCAGAACTTTGATGAAGTGAAGTTGCTGCTTGTTGGGTTTGTAAATTGGACTTGGAAGGATCCTTAAGGAGTACGCTTGAAAGGAAGATTTTTGGCAAAATTAGAGTCGACGTTCCAAGGTATGTAAAGGCGTCCCTTTCCTTATTTTTCAAGCACGAAACTAAGTTATTGAAAGGATCAATATTCCTATATTTTTAAAATCATATTGAGGTATGTATGATACTTTCCAAAGGGTTGGAAATACTTGGCATAAAACTTGAATCATTAAGAATGGTTGAAGAGAACAAATGTGAAGCGAAAGGTGTAATTTTTATACGATTGTTGTCGTAGTTCCAAATCGAGTCTGAAGTCCCTTTAACGTGGGCACCGTGAGCTGGTCCTTTGCAGTATACTATATATGTGATGTTTAATATATGTTAAGATCTTGTCACTTAGTGAAATTGGTAGGAAATGCTAAGACGACGACATTTAATTGAACTTAAGCTAAGAAGATGACGCTAAGCCGATTGAGGGTAAACGAGCTTACTGAAATGACATTTTAATAATAATGTTAATCCCTCCTATATGTTTATGTTTTAAAGTGCTTAAGATAAAAAGTAGAGTTTATGTTTTTCCTCTTTAAAGCTAAGCAAGCTGCACGTAGCGAGCTAAATCGATACATGTTAACGGGGAAAGCGTGGCTAAGTTGTCAATTAGGCAATGAGGTAAGTGTGTATAAGAATAGATGGAATAGTGAATACGAGGGTAAAGACTTGAGTGTAGAGTGAATAATTTTTGTCAAAGAATTTAAGATGAATAAGGAAAGTAGAGCTAAATATTGTTAAATTAGACGATACGGGTTACGATTGTGAACAAGGTTAGCAACAACTAGGAAGATTAACCCTGTTCTAAAGGCGTTTAGCAAAAGAGTTATAAATTAAGTTGTTTATGTTCATTATGTGTTACGTTGATGAATAACCACTAAAGTGCTAGCCTTCTACGAAATAATTAGAGTTGAACATTTGTAGGAACTTAAGTTGTGAAGCTCTCTGCTATACCCCTAAAGGATTATGTTAAATTATCTATTCTAAGTGTTGAAATTTTCTACCATGTCTGGAAAGGATAATTCTAGGATCTTCTAAGTCACTTATGATTATGTAAGCTTTCTTAAGCTCCGCAGATAATTGCAAAGTTTTGTAAGTCAATCCAGCATCACCCGAATTACGGCTCTATATCTTTATTTACCTATAACGCATCACTTAGAGAGTTACTCACGAGTTCCCAAGTTATAAAGCTCCAAGTCTCAGATCCTCAAGTTATGTCTTTACGTCCCTAATTTATGTTGAAATGTGCTAGATGATCTAAGAAGTTTTTGAGAGATCATATTTCGAGAATTATGCTAATCTCTCGGTCAAGTATCTGATGTTGTATACAAATCTAAGAACTCAAGTCTTTATATGTCTTCCCAATAAGAAGTCTTAATGTGTACGATTTTCATTTTATAACGTACAGTTGAATTCTTTCAGTTATATTCAAGTCATGCATATTTATGTTTAGCTCTTGTTGAGTTATCAGTTGAAATTCCTAAATTTAGAGGAGAGATTCTCCCAGGTATCAATGTTCCTAATGTTTAAGTAAATATAAGTGCAGGCTATGATAATGGTCAGTTAAGCTCAGAACTTTGAAAACCAGGAAGTCTCCTGGAGATCACCTAGTTAACTGAATACGAGTTATACATTATATAGAAGTCTTATACGTTGTATGTTTATAGTTTAGTTCTCAGCTTTATGTGTATGACAAACAACTCCAAGTTCCTAGTTATAATTTCCATGTTTTCCTGCAAATAAGTCAAATGAATTAAGAACTATATATGTTTATCTACATGATAAATTTGGCAATGAAGTTCCAATGTATAGTTGCCGATACAGGTTAAAGGAACCACTTGGTAGGCAGTATATATTTGTAGTTCCCCAATTTAAAGAATTGTGTAGAAATAAGCTCTATGTGTTTCTATCCAAGTAATATGTTCAATTGGTAGGATTATTTGTAGGACATTGTTTGTAAGCCTACAAAAGTTCTTATGTTGTCTAAACCTGTTGAAGGTCCTTCAAGTAACTGAGTAGACATGTTCATGTATAATTTGACAACTTCACGTGATATATATACATATTTTCTAGCTTTACATGATATAGGTGCTAACTTGCATTTATGGGTTACGAAAGAGGCCTATTCCGGCCACAAATTTAACATTTGTCATTTATGTGCCATACGTGTTAAATTGACTCAATATAAGCCATATTGACCCTATTTATGATTAAGATTGAGAATTATTTTTATTTTACCCCGGTGTGGTACATCGGCTGGAGATATTTTTATTTTACCCCGACATGGTACTTCGATTGGAGATATTTTTATGTTACCCCGGTGTGGTACATTTTCTGGAGATATTTTTATGTTACCCCTGTGTGGTACATCGGTTGGAGATATTTTTATTTTACCCCAGTGTGGTACATCGGCTGGAGATATTTTTATTTTACCCCGGTATGGTACATCGACTGGAGATATTTTTATTTTACCCTGACATGGTACTTCGACTGGAGATATTTTTCTGTTACCCCGGTGTGGTACATCAGTTGGAGATATTATTATGTTACCCTTGTGTGGTACATCAGCTGGAGATATTTTTATTTTACCTCGGTGTGGTACATCGGTTGGAGATATATTTATTTTACCCCGGTGTGGTACATCGGCTGGAAATATTTTTATTTTACCCCGGTGTGATACATAAGTTGAAGATACTTTTATTTTTCCTTTGTATGGTACACCGACATGACGAATTTTATTTATGGATTTATGGTTGGTTGGTTGTTGGCATTACAGTTATAGTTTTTCTTATGCATTACTTGGTTGCATTTGCACTTCAGTATTGACTTATTGCCAGGTTTCAGTTTCCAGGATTCTTGGTTGTTGTTATTCCTTATTTCTGGCTCAATTATCATTGCTATCTTACATGTTTACAGTTTTCTGCCTTACATACCAGTACATTTCATTCGTACTGACATCCCTTCGCCTGGGGACTTGCGTTCGTGCCGCAGGTGCAGGTAGAGGTCGGGATTGCCAGTTGCAGTAGTAGTTCGTGAGATTGGTGGATGTGTTGGTATGCTCCTTTCATTCTGGAGCTAAGACTGGTTTTGTTTCAGTTAGAGTTTTGAGATGCAGTTATGGGTAGGTCGGAGCCCTGTTCCAACCATCAGTCACTTTACTCTTTAGAGGCTTTGTGGACTTAGTGTGTACAATGGTATTCAGTTTGTGACCTTCTCGGCTTTTTGTTATTTAGTTTAGCATACTCATAGCCTTGTTTGATTTAAGTTGTTTACCCTGTATTGTTGAGACATTATGGGTCCAATTTGTGCTCCAGTTGATTCTGACAGGTGGCCTGGACGGCCTAAGTATTACAGTTACAGATGTCATATAGTCGGCTTCCCAGTCAGTCAGGTATGAGGAGCCAGTCCCGCCCTTCCCCCAGTTATGGGGTGTGACAGAATATATTTTGGACGTTATCTAAAATGGCGCCGTTGCCGGGGACTAGCGCTTGATGATCTTGTATTAATTGTTAATTTGGAATAGTTTTGCATTGTAGTTGCTTAATGTGAATTTGCTGTGTTGTTAGGAGCTCATAACCCCATGAGTCATCATTCCCATGCAGGGGACAACTCAGTAGAAGGTAACATGGAACTCGAGAAAGATAATTCGGTGATGCCGAAAGTTACCGGAGCTATTCGCCTACCACCAAACTGTAGGGAATGCAATATTTCATGTCACCAGCATACTGCTTCACTTGTTGCAAATGAAGGGGCTCTTTCGCGGAAAACCAAGTGAGGATGCAAATCGCCATTTGAGGAATTTCTTGGAAATATGCCAGCCCTTCAATATAACAAATATTAGCCAAGAGTCCATTAGGTTGAGACTCATTCCTTTTTCATTGATGGGAGAAGAAACAATGTGGTTAGAGGAACTCCCTCTGAGATGTATTACTTCATGGAAGGAGCTAACTGAGGCCTTCCTAGATCACTTTTTCCCTCCATCAAAGATGCTTCAGTTGAGGGATGATATTACAAATTTTAGGCAAGAGCCAGGAGAGCATTTACATGAGGCATGGTTAAGGTTTAAAAAGAAGGTAGCTCTATGCCCAAATCATGGATTACCAGATGGAGTGCTTCTCCAAAGCTTCAATAGAGCCCTTGATTCAATTAACAAATCTATGGCAAACAACCTAGCTGGTGGTTCTATTATGGACCAAACATATGGGTTGGCCAAAACTCTCTTAGAACGGATGACAAAGACCAACAGGGCTTGGCACACAAGATAAATAAGTGTGTCCACTCATGAGATTAGTTCAAGTGCATTGGCAGTGGAGTTGCACAAACGGGATGAAAAGCGGGATGAAAATCTCACCAAGATGATGAAACAATTAGAATTGATGACCAAGCACGTGATGGGAGCAGGGCCAAAGGTAGTAAATGTCGTGGGAATGCAAGGTCCCCTACAATATGAAGGAGAGTCATCGCCGCAGAGATATGATGAAGAATGCCAATTTATGGGAAATTAAATGGGAGGCTCTCGACCTGGCTTCCAAGGAGAAAACCAAGGCCCGTGGCGCCCAAAGGATGATAACCAAGGATGGAGGAATCGTAAGCCTCAAGGATGGACTGAAAGAAATGAGAGGTGGAGCAATAGAGAGCCAAACCAACAAGGTGATCGTTATCATCGAAGCTCAAATCCATATATTCCATCTCCTAAGGTTGGAAATCCTCAAAATCAGCCAGGGGTAAGTGATGCGGGTAGCTAAAAAATCGAAGAAATGCTATCAAGAGTTTTGAAGAAAGTGGAATCAACTGAAAGTGGGCTAAAGGAATTAAGAGGGGAGGTGTCTAACCTTTCCCAAACAGTGAGTTCAGACTCAGGTTTCATCAAGCATTTGGAAGCCCAAATGAATCACCTATCGGCTCAAATGAACCCTAGGATGAAGGGAACACTACCTAGTGACACAATGCCAAATCCAAAGAAAGATGGTCAATGTATGGCTATTGTCACTAGCAGTAGCAAGGTGATTGGTGATACCTCGGGGAAGCCTAGTGAGGTGGGAGCCCAAAAGGAGTTGACGAACATGAAGTTGATAAATCGCCAATAATTCCGGAGAATGAAGAAAATGTTGAGGAAGGAAAAGAAGGAAAGGATGAGGAGGTCCACATTCATGTTGATGATGATAAGGTGGGAATGAAGGCCCCGATTGATGATAGGGTTGACGCAAAAATCCCACTTCCTTATCCACAATGGCTGACTAAGGAGAAGAAGGAGGATCAGTTTAAGAAATTTGTTGATATGTTAGCAAGTTGTCCATAAACATACCGTTAGTGGACGCTTTGCTCCAAATGCTCGGTAATTCCAAGTTCATGAAAGATTTATTGAAAAAGAAAAAGGTTGTTGATGCTAGAAATGAAAAGAAAACGCACCATTGTAGTGCGGTAATGATGAGTAACCTTTCCCCAAAAAGGCAAGATCCCAGAGCCTTTACAATTCCATACATAATTGGGATTTGCATGTTCAAGAAGGCCCTATGTGATCTAGGAGCCAACATAAATTTGATGCCCCTGCTCATTTTTAAGAAATTGGGCCTCGGAAGAACGAAACCACTGTCAATGCGGCTGCTAATGGCAGATAGGTCAATCAAAAGACTGGTAGGGGTGCTAGAGGATGTGCTGGTGAGAGTGGATAAGTATATTCTACCAAATGATTTTGTTATTTTGGATTCTAAAATGGATGTAGAAGTTCTCATTATTTTGTGAAGACCATTGTTGGCTATGGGGAGAGCTGTGGTAAATGTGGAGCTTGGAGAGTTAAATTTTTGGGTTGGCGATGAAGAAGTTACCTTTAAAGTGTGTCCATCAGCTGAACTCCACCCGAATGCAAGGTGGTTGGAGTATTATAAAATGAAGAAGAGGATAAGGGAATGGAGCTTAGGGAGATGGAGTCAAATGATAATCCGTTAGAAATGATGAATTGAAAAAGGACTACATCATGCCACGACGTTAAATAAGGTGCTTCTTGGGAGGTAACCCAAGTGTTAAGTGAGTTAATTGAGGTTTTTGTTGTTTTTGTTTGTGTAGGAGCTGAGAAATGAGGAGAAAAGGGAGGAACAAATCATGAAATGTCTTCAGGATTTCTACTTCTTACTGAAGCTCGGCCACAGACTTGGTGGGTAACCACGGAACGCAGGGGCAATTCGCGAACCACTGTGTATCGCCGGTAGGATGCAGATCACTGGGCATAATACATGGTAACATAAATCGTAGCGGCGAACTACTGGTATTTCACCAGTTGAGGGCGTAGTGAGTATAAAATGGAATTTGAAAAGATTGGCCTAAAAAAATCCCAAATACCTACCTAGCCGCCCTATTTTGCAAATATTCCATAGCTTCCCCTTTTCCAACACTTTTCCTTTCATTTTTGTCTTTCCATTACCCATATTCTCCATTTCCCACATTCCTCCATTTTCAACCTCTCCACTTCCCCACCTTTCCACCTTCCAACTTCCCACCAACACACCCACATTAAACTCTCCACCTTCCCCTTCAACCTATCACATTCCCACTCTTCCCCTATAAAAGCCCCTCCATATTTCACTAACACAATCACATCATTCATACTCTCTACACTATACTCATCTGAAGGTGCCATTGCAAGTTTGAGTTATTTTCCTTTTTGATGTAGCAAAGTGTGCAAGTAATCTTCCAATTTGGTAACAATTCTCTTGCTCCTACTTTAATTTTATAATTGGTACGTGGTTCTTTAGGAGTAATATTCCATTTTCCTTCCTTGTTGAACTCTTGAATGTGTTATTCTTGTTAAATGGAATGGATATGTGCTTTTGTGGTGAATCTATGAATAGGGTAAAGTCTAAGAAACCCATTTGCATAAAGCATGACGTTTTGCCCGATGATAGACCGGGTGACACCAATCTTAAGGGCTAGATGTCATAAATATATGTGTGAATGGAGTAGCATTGCTGGTAGTATGTTTGATGTGAAGGTGTATTAATGGGTGCCTAAGAATAATGAGTTGAAAATTTGGAGACGGCAGTGGCCAACAATTCGTCGGTCAGATTCGATGAAACATCGATGGAGCGCCGGTCTACCTTGAAATTTTCCCTGGACACTGAGTGGATTCCGTGATCCATCGACAGTTCGCGAACCTAGACTGGCGAGATGCCGGTTGAACCACCAAAAATTTCATAGTTGCCTAGTGTTCTATTAGGCATCGACAGTCATTCGGCGGTATGCGAAGTGTCTTTTGCGAACCGCCGGTCTTCCGCCGGTACCATTGGATCTTTGACTGACTACTTTCCTTTGTTCCTTAGTTCTCCTTTAGACTAGTTTTCTTTTCCTTTAATTTCTACTTTTATTTCCTGTCGCTAACATACCTTTTGCAGAAAAAATAAATCATGTCTTCCACAAGAAACACCGGCAACGAAAAGGCCCCTGCTTCTTCAACTAGCAAGGCCAAGGGAAAAGCCAGGGACATTAAACCAAGGAACAACACCAAAGAAGCACTCATCCTCTGTGTACCAAACATGAAAGAGCACTACGTCATTTGCCAAAGCCGCTCCATAACCGAGGAGAAGCGGTTTGATTTGACAGGATTGAGGGTTGATTTCCCCAACATCATCGAGCAGTTCACTCACAGACAATGGCATGCATTTGTCAACCCTCTTCCGCCATATTACCACAGCTTGGTCACAGAGTTCTACACCTCTTATCAAGACCTCTAAGAAAGTATGCAGCATAGAGGCAGGGTAGATGATTTCCCCTGCTTGCCATCTGTGATGATCCGGGGAGTAGAGGTGGATATAACCTCGACGACCATTAATTATTTGTTCTGGGAGGATGAAATAGACTCTGCTACAGAGTACATGGCTAGGGTGGCAGATATGAAGGACCAGGTCGCGTGGGTAGGCCACATTATAGCCGTTGGTAATCCTTTGTGGGCCTCTACGGGTGATGAAATCTCTCGCCATGACTTAAAGTTTGAGGCCAAGCTGTGGCTCGATTTTGTTTGTGCTCGGATCATCCCCTCTAAAAATGAATAGAGGGTCAGCCTTGAAACTGCCATTCTTATTGCTTGCATAATGACGGGTGTCCCCATCAACTTCGGGGAAATTATCGCTCAATAGATGAAGAGGAAGGCCAGACAGTCCAGTACTTTAATGCCTTATGCCGTTTTAATTTTCCAGCTTTTCTAAGCAGCTGGGGTGCCTCTATTCCCAGATAAAACTCCTTCGATTGCTTCGATTGTAATTGATATCGAGTGGAAAAGAGATGCTGAGGAACCAACAGTAAAGAGGAGACACCAACAAGCCTTTGGATTTTAAGAAGAATCCCCCTCCCAAGGGTCAACCCAATCACCAATCGCCCCAGAATCCAATGTTCCCCAGCCTAATATGTCGGGCCAAGCGTCGAGTGACATGCCTTAGCAAAGTGTTTCTCCCCCTCCACAATCTTCTCAACCAAGTGGTCTCCACCGACTTGTGGAGATGAAAAACTCGCATGAAAGCCAACTTTAGCATTTGGCTAAGAGTCTCCCCACACTCATTGCTAAAACAATCAAGAAGGAGCTCAAATCACTATAGGAGAATGTCGCCACTTTATACAAGAGGGTGGATGCAGTAGAAGGGGCAGTCACTTCCCTTTGAACTAAAGTGCATGAGTGGAAGAGTCGGACTTTGGTAGAAGTGCCTGACATAAGCACCTTAGATGCTGCAATGGATACTCCATCCTCAGCTCGAGGGCTAATTGATGACTTTTTTGAAGGGCTGGGAGATGATTTTGCTGGGCTCGTTGATGCTACGGCGGTGATGGTGGTGCAGCAGAGGTTGATGACGAAGAGGAGTAACTCACTCAGGGTGTTCCTTATCCCTTTCCCTTATGCATATTTACATTAGGGACAATGTATGTTTTAAAGTGGGGGAGGGATGAGCGCAATTGATGGGGGGAGGATTGTTTTTTTTGAGATTCTGATATTTTTTATGTGAGTTTCAGTAAGCCATCTTTTGTCAGGATGATTGCCCTTGTTGGGCGTGCCCTGTTTTTCTAAATTAATGACTGAATGATTTGTTTTTTTTCTTTGTGTGATTGGTGCTTAGTGACCAAATGGGGTCTTTGGTTTGAATTGTGAAATATTGAAAATCTTGAATGATATGACCACAAAGTTTTGTTCTTGTTTGGCCATTGTAAATAGTAGTGTAGAAATTAAAACTCCGAGGGTTTTCTTTGATCACGGTTCTTTCCCAGGGAGCATTCTTTTATTTGTGTTATTTTTTTTGTTGTCGAACCGGGTTGGTTTTTTCCGATAATGGATTGAGTGGCGACATTCTTAAGGGAAAATGTCATGTTGCTTTGAGTCTTTTGTGAAGTTGTTTTAAGAGGCACCACCTAAATTTTTGTTGTTGAAATAGAATTGCAAAAACAAGGGCATGAGAATGAAGATAATGAGCAAGTGTGGACACCATAACATTCTTTGTCATACATTGTATATTCCCTGTTTGACTTATGATGTTTGCTTGATTTGATGCCCTAATTTGGTGTTCTGTGTTGAGAATGACTCTTGTAGACCCTTTAAGGGTGATGCCTTGTGTAGTGAGAACATTTCTTATGGATCTCATGCATTACATCTTGTCTAGAACTTTCCCCAAATGTGATTCAAGGCAAAATCCTAGAGGTAGTTGCATCAAGAACATGAGTTTAGGCATTCCTTTGTCTAGTCGCTTCACCCATATGCCCTCCATAATGATTGATCCTTGTTAGCCAATGTTGAGCCTTAAACCCTTTCTTTGGGAACCATATTACAAGCCTTAATACCATTCTTACTACCTCTTTTTGGCACCCATTCTCCCTAGATGCTAGTGATAAGATAAGTAATGAAGCGAGGCTTAAGGCCTAAGAAAGAGAGAGTGATAAAAACGTTAGTGAAAAATGAGGCAAAAGCCTAAGTTTGGGGGTTTGCCAAACAAAGAGGGACAATAAGAATTATAATGTGAAGGGAACACCGCCTTTGGTCGAAGTGCACCAAAGGATAAATCAAAAGAAGAAAAAGACAGTTTGTGGGAATCGGTGTTCCCTCTTGATGTAATAAGGCTAAGTGGGACAACAAAAGAAAAAGGGGTTATAAGGGGAAGTGTCAAATAAATGAAAGTCATCAATAAGGAAAAAAGAAAAAAAGGGTTAAATGAGTGGAATTGATGTAGGGTATGTTCACAAAAAGCATTAGGAGGATCTAGTCATTATAGCCAATTTTTTATCCTACACTCACCTCGAGCCTACATCATAACCCGCAAGTCCTAAATGATTCTAGGTGCAACTACTTTACATTAGTGGCGAATTACATGAAGGGCAAGCCTATGGGTCAAGTGTATACATGAAAATATCTTTTGGGAGAGTGAGAGTGAGTGTCTCTTCCAATTAATCCCTTGTGTGCATTCAAATGATTACATGACCAAAAGAATAGGGATCCTTATTGTGGTAAGTGGCATCATTTCATTTTGGGGATGCAAGAGCATTTAGAGTTAAGATAGACATGGGGCAAGGAGTGTAAACTCTAAGGCAAGCTTTGAATTTTCAGTTGTGTATTACTTGGTTAAGCAATGCCCTTGAATTGATAAATAATTCCTTTCATAAAATTTGCTTGATAGAAAGTGGTTGCCTGCTTAAAGCATCTTCATTGTTTTGGTTTTTTTCTATGAGCGTGGTGAGTATTTTTGGGTTGTCATAGTCTAGGTGATCGGTGAGGTCTAATTGTGAAGAGAGGTGGTACATTCCTCAATAATTGAGTATTGCATTACTTGAGGACAAGCAATAATTTAAGTTTGGGGATTTGATGAGTTGGTAATTTAGCAACTCATTAGGCTCTAAAACTTGAGTTTTTGTTTAGTTCTCAAGTTGATTATTTGGATTTTATGTCCTTTTTTCTTTCATTGTGTGAAGATGGATAAAAGTGAAGAAGAGAGCAAAAATGAAGCAAAAAGAGAGAAGTGAGGCTCAATCGGAGAGTCACAGATGTAAATCGACAAAACGCCGGCCAAGGTCTGAATCTCACTGCCTCAGAGGAGTAATGCCACCGATAGTTCGCAAATTTTCAGCGATGTGTCACTGGTCCAGTCGCCGAATGACAAATCCCGAAGACCCGCCAATTCATGGATTCGGATCAGCGAAATGCTGGGTGACTGTCGATGCTCACTGGAATTTAAGGGAAATGTAGAAACAACATCCGATGGTTCACGGATTGCATCGGCGGACCCCCGATGCCTCCACCGGTTCCAAAACGGAGCTACAAGGGTATAATCATCCATCATTGCAAAAGGAGATGAAAAGTTCCCTACTTTTCAGGGTATAAATAGAAAAAGAAGTACTTTTTGTACTGAGAAGGCAGGGAGGAAGATAGAAATAAAGAATTTAAAGAGAGAACAAAAGCTTACATCACATCATCTTTTCTTCTTTCAGCAAAAGAATAGTCTCTTAGCTGAAAGAGGGAGATTTTGAGTGAAAATTATAGAAAGTACTCTGTTCTAGTTCCTCTTGTACTAGTAAGTTTCAGCTATTGTGAATATTATTTTGTGAAGTTGATTTATCTACTCTTGCTATTAAATTCACTGATGCTATTGATGAATGTATTTTTGAATTTCTTAACTATGAGTAGCTAAAATCATTAACTAGAGGTGTGTGATGATGAATTGCTTACTTGGATTGGGTATTGCTAGAGTCATCTTCATGTTGTTCGATTAAGTGTAAATCTATTGGATTCTCTTCAATCTATTAATGAAGATCCATTGATTATGATATGGGTCTATTTATTCTTGCTTGATTATTTCTTGAGAGAGAATAATTAAGTATTAGAAGAGAATCTAGTAGTGAGCTTGGACAAGAGATTGTGAAATTAAGCTAGGAATAGCTGATATTGCTTTCTCATTCCTTATTGGCAACTAATAGCTAGGAATAGTGAAGTTGCTAATCCAAATCTAATTGGGTGGAGCTAAATTGTGGTTATAGTCTTAATAAAACTCTAGCTAGTGGTAGTCACTAGGCTGAGAAACTGAGATTACCCACTTTCCGAGATTATTTACACTTACTGAACTCATAAGATGGCCTAGCATGTCCTGATCTAATTAGTATTTCATATACACCGAAACTCTAGTATTTCACACCCTTGTTGACACTTTAGCTGATCTTTCTATTTTACTTCATTAAATCAACCAGTACAATTCTCTGAAAATTTCAACTCCCCCAATATTATTTGTTCTAATAATTAAATCTAAGTGGTGCAAACTAAGATCAATTTCTCAATCGACACTTGAAATTATCATTCCCTAGGCCCCTGGGATTCCACCCCGGCACTCGTTGGGTTACTTGTTTTGATACTTAGACCGTGTATATTCTTTGAATTAAGGAATATATTTTGGACGTTATCAATGGATAGTCTACATCATGAAAATGTTGTCCGTCTTTCCAACCGTCCCTTAGAGATTGAATTTTCCCTTTACTGTTTGAATCAATTTTCCCCACCATTCTAAGTTCACCTGCATACATCAACACACATTAGTCCAAAAATACTTGGGTTTCTTCCCAAATAAATCTTGATTTAATGTCACGATGTGACCTGAATACTACCACACAGTGCAAGGAGACCATTTTCGAGTATTGCATTTTGCAATTTTTGGCCTTTAGATGAGGAATGTCATTTTAACTTCTTTTCATTACAAACTTCAAAATGAAATAACTTTGATCCTCCTCTCCATAATCCTATGTAGACTCGGTTGTCTCATTTGTCACCAATTCAACCTAGCATAATGTTGAAAAATGATTAGAATGCTGTCTAGGTCACTCCATTTTCAAAATTTCTCCATTCCTGACATCATCACCCTCAAATGTACTACAGTCCTCAAAAATGATTTAATGGAATTTTTGTTGCAACTCTAGTGTCATTTCTTTAATTTCAGCATCTTGTAGTATTTTTGGATTGGTTGGTTGGGAAATCACCCTTAGATCTTCAAAATCCATCTTGACCTCTTATTCATTGGAAACTGCTTCAAAATTACTAGCCATGACTATTTGAGGCCTCCTGTTCCCCATGAAAGAAACCCTTAAGAGCTCTGAAATTTGAAGGAAAAATGGTTTTAAAAAGAATCTTGGGAGAAAAAACACTTAAATAGGCGAGCTAACCCATTGTTGGTAGCGCCTGGTGCGATGATCCGCGTGATGAGGGTCATAATGTGGCAGTGCACTTGCACTTGTTCCTTTCTATGTGACTATCCGTGCACATTGCCTGCCTTCATGAGTGCTAGAGCACGTGGGACTCTCCTATCAACGTTCTGTCGCTCGACACCCGCGGCCAATTTTGCTTGGGCAACTTTATTTCATATTATTTCACTTTCAAGAATTATAAAAATAAACAATTTAGCCCTTCCAATAAATCTTCTCATTAGGCCCATTGGCACCCACTTGCGATGTCTTTCATTGTTCCCCATAGGAATATTCATCCTCAAATATACCTCAAAATTATGAGTGTTAGCCTTTAATGCATTGCCAAAAATATTTTAGTAGAGTCTCCTCTATAATATGGACTATCCAGAAACCCGAATTGGAAAAAAAATCCAAATCTAAGTGTCTCATAGGATGATACAAATAACTAAACAACATAGCTCAATGAGAAATACTCGAGCAAAGCATAAAAACAACAATGAGAAATAACCTATAGCTCGAACATGCATCTCACCTCAACTATAGTAATCTGAGCTGATATGCTATCACACTGGTGTCTGAAACAAGTGACAACATCTGGATGTTATGTCATCCTTAGCTTCCCAGGTTATTTCTTCTATATTCCTATTTCTCCACAGGATTTTGACATAAGCCACATCTTTGAGCTTATCTACGGAGTTGTCGATCTAATCTAACAATTAGAGTTTCCTTGTAGGACAACTCCTCTGTAATCTGAACATTCTTAACTGGAAAACCTAATAAGGGTCTCCTATGAACTTTCATAACACTGATACATGAAAAATTGGATGAATATATGCTCGCCCTGAAGGAAACTCTAACTCTTAAGCTACTCGGTCTATTTTTTGGAGGATTCAATATGGCCCAATGAACCTCGGGCTAAGTTTTCCCTCTTACCAAATCTCATAACACCCTTAATAGGCGATACTTTCATGAATACCTAGTTGTCAACACAGAACTCCTAGTCCTTGCATCATACATTAGAATAAGCATTCAAATGAATGTAGACTGTCATTAATTGCCGTATAATGAACTTAATTTTCTCCTCAACTTGATGTATTAAGTTAGGTCCAATCAACCTTATCACATAGAACCATCCAATGAGGGATCTATATTTTCTCCATACAAAGTCTCACATGCACCATTTTAATGCTAAGATGATAACTTTTTATATGCAAACTCAATAAGAGACACACGATCATCCAAATATCCTTTAAAGCCTAGCACACACTTGCATAACATGACCTCAAGTTTCTAAATCATGCTCTCAGCCTGATTGATTTTTTGGGGATAAAAGACTGTACTAAGATTAATCTGTGTTCGCAAACTTCTCTAGGATGATTTCCAGAAATTATCTGTTAACTGGGCTCCTTTGTTAGAAATAATAAACACTAGGACATCATGGAGTCTGACTATCTCTCTGATATATAACTCAGCATAATCTTCAGTAATAAATGTAGTCTTGACTAGCAAAAAATGGATTGATTTCATCTACCCGACAATAGTGACCAAGATAGAGTCAAACTTATGCTTGGTATGGGGTAACCTGTAACAAAATCCATGTGGATTGCCTCTGATTTCCACATAAGCACGACTATCTCCTGCGTTATCCTTCTAGGCTTATGATGTTAAGTTTTTACAACTAGGATACTATGCTACAAACTCGACAATATCTTTCTTCATCCCATGAACTAATAGATTCTCTTCATATAATGGTACATTTTGTTGAAATCAGGTGAAGAGAATAGTGGAAATAATGTACTTGTTCCATGATCTGTTGGCGAAGCTCTTAAATTTCTGGAACACAGAGTTGACTTCTGAATCTAAAAACTCTGTGTCCTGCTATCTCAACGGCCAATAGCCTTCCTTTTAAGCCTTGCGTACGAGCTATACCAGGCTGGGATCCTCATATTGTTGCTCTTTCACCTCCACTACTAGAGATGACATTGAAATGTTCTAAATTGTGACCCTACCATTATCTGAGTCCATCAACCAGACTCTAAAACTAACCAAGTAGTGTACCTCTAGAGCCAACATTCTCTTTTCTAGGCTCAAATATGACAACCTTCCCATGGATCTACGACTAAGTGTATCGCCTAAAACATTAGCCTTCCTTAGATAGTGTAAAATATCTTCATTGTAGTCTTTCAGCAACTCAAGCTAGTGACATTGTAGCAGGTTCCACTCCTTTTATTTAAATATATTTACTAGACGCTCTTATGATCTGTAAAGTTTTTCAGCATAAACACCATATTAATAATGTCTCCAGATTATTAATGTGTATAGCATTGCAACTAACTATAAATCATGGGTTGGGTAATTTTTTTCGTATTTCTTCAACTATCTGGAAGCATAGGCAACCATCTTGTCGTTCTGCATTAGAACACACCCTAACCCAATGTTCGAAGCATCACAATTTATGATATAGCCCTCTAAGCCTTCTGGTAAAGCTAGAACTAATGCAACTGTTAGCTTATCTCTAAGCTCCTGAAAACTCTACTCATAAGCCTCAGCTTATAGAAACTTAGCTTCTTTCTAGGTTAGCTTAATCAATGGTGCAGATAATGAACAGAATCCTACCACAAATCATTAGCAATACTCAACTAACCTTAGAAAACTATAAGCTTCTGCTGGAGTTATGGTTCTAGGCCAAGTCTTCATGGACCCTTTTTTTCTGTGACGCAACCTAGTTGCCTACATTTGACATAATATGGCCCAAGAAAGCTGTAGAGTTCAATTGGAACTCACATTTAGAGAACTTCATTTATAGCTCACGATCGCTGAGTACCTGGAGTACTACTCACAGATGATCTATTTGCTCAATCATTAAAAGTGAATATACAAAAATATCATTAATAAATACTATCACAAATAGATCCAAGAGTGGCTCAAATATACTACTCATCAGGTTTATAAATACTTCTCGAGCATTTTTCAATTTGAAAAAACATTACTAAGAACTCAAAATGACCATATTTGGTTTTAAAAGCTGTATTTTGGAATATCTTTCTCCCAAACTCATACCTGAAGATATCCTAATGTCACGACCCGAACATAGGCCTGGATCAAGAAATGGGACAAGAAACCCCGAGAGGCTTCAAGTCGACCCATGGCATGAACATACATCTAACTCAATTATAAATAAGCGAAATATCATCATAAATAGCACAACGGAAGACTAAACAAATATAACATCTGATTACATGCACAAGTCTAAAGCTGAATACAACTATGTCCGAAAAAGCCTCTATCACTTACGAGTTGATGGGACAAGACCCAACTAACTCACCATAGTTTGAAAATTGAAAAGACTAAATACAACGGATAAGAAGGGCCTTCGCAAGATGAGGACTCACCAACTGAGGCTAAGGAAAGCTAACTGCGGGAATCTGACTAGCAGCGGGACTGAGCCTGGATATCGGAGCTTGTATCACAAAATGATACAACATACAGTATGCGGTCAGTATGTGAAATATACCGAGTATGCAAGATAAGTAAAACCGCTAAGTAATGAAAATCATAAGTCATGCATATAATAAAACTTAATCAAGATAAGATTCTGAGAGTAGGGTTTGCATGCTGTTTTCTGAAATCATGACTGAACATAACTGAACATCATAACTGATTCGAATGATCCAAAGCTGAAAACTGATAATCATAAGTAAAACTAAACATTGGGCCAAACCTGCTGAAAACATAATATCATGACTGATGTAGATGCATAACTAAAATTATGAGGAACAATAGGAGACTCATCATATAACCGCCAATACCAAGTGGTCCCGACTATTACACTCAAGTGGGCAGAGCCGTCCAAAGCTTTGTTAGGGCTAAGGACACTACCATGATATCGATATCAAGTTCAAGGCCCCTTGGGAGAAGGGGAAGATCTAAGGGAGGTCCCAAAATACATAAGTAAACCTACATTGGCCCGTAGTTCTGAGGCACAAGGTTGACTAACCTTTAGCCTACTCGGTACTAGACACTACTTCTAAAAACATGCATATGCTCTCCATCATTTTTTTAACGAAGCTCACCATCGTCTAATGATGAAGATGAATAATAACACACATGCGTAATCTGAAATCATAACATGAGGAGCCTTGGCTCAAACCATACCACAAGCTGAAAATAATGGGAGTCTTGACTCCAAAACTATATGGTAAGCTAATTCATGAAATCATAAGACATACTTGATCATATAGGCTTGCCCAATACTTAAGCATTCTTGAATCAACTTGATTTATTTTGAAAACATGAACATAAACATGGGTAATTCAAAATCATACTTTCTTCATAAGTATCTCATCATACTTGGACGCATATCTCATGGATCTCAACTTTCATGAACATTCATGGATGGGCATCATAGTTGTAATTAAAAATATTGTAAAATATGCCCATTAATCATAATTCATCATTTAAAACATGCTTAGATCATACCCATGATTAAAACTTAGGAATTCATGCATTGGGTAGAAACCCCATGGAATCATCAACTAGAACATCATAAATTGGGAAGGAATTGGGAATAGGTGTGGACAATTGCACCCATTCATATCCTTACATACCTGAAGAGATCTTACTTTACCACTTCCTTGATTGCCCAAAGAGAATTGAGGAAGAATTTTTAAGAAAACTAGACTTGATCACCTCTCCAACCCCTAAGCTTGCATGCATGAATTAGCATAGGCTTAGAATGACTTAACCCTTCTTAAAACACACTATTTCAAGCTTAAAATGATGTAGTTTAGTACCCTAGGGCTTAAGAATGGAGAAAATACCCTTAATGAATTTCCTAAAAAAACTGCTTTGCCAGTGGCAACAGTCGACACAACAGACTGTTGCTAGCTCCCATTGTCCGTTACTACCCCTCATCGTCTCACCCCCTATTCAGGTCTCAAATCCCCTACCACGATCGGACAGGACGAGTCATTCCACGACTCATTACTTCCTACCTGATTCAAGACCCACCTTACAATGACTCCATTCAACGAATCGTTGCAATGTCCAATGGGTCCTCCTTAGGACCGTTATTTCCTAGCCGATTCTGTAGCTTCTCAGCACGAGAACCTTCCATGGGTTTTGGTCACACAACGATCCGTTCAACGAGTTGTTCTGAGTAGATTTTTAGATTTTTCTGCTAGTTTTAATTTCAACTTTCGAGTCTAGTCTTAAGCACTTTTGTGGCATTACAATATCTCCCCCTGGGAACATTCATCATCGAATGTGAGAAAATCATACAGAAAAGCAGAGAAATGCAATCATCATACTCAAATATGGAACATATATGCTGAAAATTGACTGAGTGACTGACTCCGAATAGAACTACATGACTGCACTGAATTCCTGAATCACACATACATCCATTTACATGAAAGAAACTGGGATACAAGAGCTGAACATGAAACTGAATAGAGTGCTAAGGAGGAAATTGATACCTCATGCTGGAACTGAGCCAAAGGGAATAGATGTGGGTATTTAGCCATCATATCTGCTTCGGCTTCCCAAGTATCTCCCTCAACATGATGATTCCTCCATAAATCTTTAACTGAAGCTACTTCTTTATTTCTTAGCTTACGTACCTGACGATCTAGTATCTCCACAAGAGCCTCTTCATAACTAAGGCTGCCTTTCATACCGACATTGCCCACCAGAAAAACAAGAACTGGATCACCCAAACACTTCTTTAGGAGCGATACATGGAAAACTGGATGGACCGAAGCTAATTCTGAGGACAACTCTAATTCATATGCTACTTTTCCAACCCGTTTGACAATCCCGTACAGGCAAACATAATGGGGACTGAGTTTTCCTTTTTTTTCGAACCTCATCACTCCCTTCAGGGGAGACACCTTTAGAAACACCCAATCGTCAACTTCAAACTCAATTTCTCTCCTTCTCATTTCGTTTAGGACTTTCGGTGAGTTTGAGCTATTTTCAACCTATCCCTTATGAGTTGAACCTTCCCCATGGCCTCATGGACTGAATCTGGTCCTATCATCACAGCTTCACCTACTTCAAACCAACCAATAGGTGATCTACATCTCCGCCGATAGAGAGCCTCAAATGGAGCCATCTGAATGCTAGAATGGTAGCTATTGTTATATGAAAACTCAATGAGAGGAAAATGGTAATCCCAAATATCCTTGAAATCAATCACACATGCTCTCAACATGTCCTCGAGAGTCTAAATACTCCCCTCCACTTGACCATCAGTTTGCGGGTGAAATGCTGTGCTAAGCTTGACCTTAGTACCAAGTCCCTTTTGAAACAATCCCCAAAATTGGGAGGTGAATTGAGCAACTTTGTTTGATATGATGGAAAAGGGAACTCCATGCAACCGAACTAACTCCCGAATGTATAATTTAGCATAATCCTTTGCTGAATCAGTGGTTTTGACCGATAGAGAATGAGCGCCTTTGGTCAACCTATCCTTGATCACCCAAATGGATTCATAATGTCGATGGGTGCGAGGCAACCCTGTGATGAAGTCCATATTAATCTCCTCCCATTTCCAAGTAGGGATACTGATGTCTTGAAGTACACCTTCTGGTCTCTGGTGCTCAACCTTCACTTGCTGACAATTCGGGCACTTCGCCACAAATTCTGCAATGTCCTTCTTCATGCCATTCCACCAATAGACTTCTCGTAGATCACGGTACATCTGGTGGCACCTGTTTGTATAAAGTATCTAGAACCACGAGCCTCATGTAACATTCGATCTCTCAAATTATCAACATCTGGTACACACAAATGATCCTGATATCAAAGAACACCATCTCCCCCTTTGGAGAAGACCTCTACCTTCTGATTCTGAACAACTTCATTTAACTATACCAGAAAAGGTCCTCATCTTGTCTAGATTTTACATTAGTAACCAAGGATGATTCAGATCCATTCTGAATAATAACACCACCATCGGTCGAGTCGACCAAACGAACTCCCAACCGTGCAAGCTGATGCACATCCTTCACCAGCTCCTTCCTTCCCTCATCTACATTGGACACTCTCTCCATAGAAAGCCTACTAAGTGCATCCGCTACAATATTAGCCTTGCTATAATGGTAAAGGACACTCATATCATAATCCTTGAGTAGCTCCAACCACCTTCTTTGATGGAGATTCAAATCCTTTTGGGTAAACACGTACTGTAGGATCTTGTGGTCCGTAAACACATCCACATGGATCCCGTACAAACAGTCTCCAAATCTTCAAGGAAAATACTACTGCCACCAATTCAAGATCATGAGTTGGGTAATTCTTTTCATGGACCTTCAGCTGCCTGAAAGCATATGCTATAACCTTACCATGCTGCTTCAATACATAACCAAGGCCGATCCTTGAAGCATCACAATATACCACAAACCCATTGGTACGCTCAGGTAGGGTTAACATTGGTGCTGAGGTGAGTCGAGTCTTCAGCTCCTGGAAGCCCCTCTCACAAGCCTCCGACCATTGAAACGTCACTTTCTTTTGGGTCAATTTGGTCAATGGAACTTCAATAGATGAAAACCCCTCAATGAATCTTCGGTAATACCCTGATAAACCCAAGAAACTCCTAACATCCGAAGGATTCACTGGTCTAGGCCAATTTTTCACGGCTTCTATCTTTTGAGAGTCCACCTTTATACCCTCACTCGACACAACATGACCAATAAATGCCACTGAGTTCAATCAAAACTCGCATTTACTAAATTTAGCATACAACTGGCAGTCCTTAAGAGTCTATAACACCATCCTCAAATGAGCGGCATGCTCCTCCTCGCTCCAAGAGGATGTCATCTATGAACAAAATCACGAACATATCCAAGTACGACTTGAACACCCTGTTCTTCAAATACATAAAAGCTACAGGAGCATTTGTTAGTCCAAAAGACATAACTACAAACTCGTAATGACCATATCGGATCTTGAAGGTTGTCTTCAAGATGTCACTCTCCTGAACCCTGAGCTGATGGTAGCCGAATCTGAGATCTATCTTCGAAAAGAACTTAACACCCTAAAGTTGGTCAAAGAAATCATCAATACTAGGAAGAGGATACTTATTCTTGATGGTGACCTTGTTTAATTATTGATAATCAATACACATACGAAGAGAACCATCTTTCTTTCGGACAAAGAGAACTGGTGCACCCCATGGGGATTTGCTCGGTCTGATGAATCCCTTGTCTAAAAGGTCCTTCAACTGCTCCTTCAACTCCTTTATCTCGGCTGGGGCCATTCTATAAGGAGGAATAGATATAGGTTGCATATCAGGAAGAATGTCAATACCAAAATCGATCTCCCGCTCAGGAGGAATTCCCGGTAGATCATCTGGGAAGACTTTTTGATACTCTCATACTACTGGAACGAATTAGATAGTCGGGGTATCAGACATAACATTCTTAACCCTAACTAGATGATACACGCAACCCTTGGAGATCATCTTTCTGGCCTTAAGGAAGGAAATGAAATGACCTACAAGTACAACTGAACTACCCTTTCACTCTAAGACTGGCTGACCCGATAATCTGAACTCTACTGTACGGGTTCTACAATTGACTGAGGCATAGCATGCAAACAACCAATCCATGCCGAGAATAACATCAAAATTGGTCATGGATAACTCTACTAAATCAGTTGAGGTGACTTTCTGAAGGACTGTGATAGGGAAATTTCTATACACCTGTCTAGCTATAACTGAATCACCAATTAGAGTAGAGACTGAGAAGGGTTCTGATATGATTTCGGGACTGACTCCAAAACTACTAGCAACATAGGGCATAACAAATGATAAAGTATCTCCTAGATATAACATTGCATATACATCAAGATGGAATACTCGTAACATACTAGTGACTACATCCGGGGCGACCTCCTGCTCCTGGCGGGACGCTAAGGCATAGAATCTGTTTTGGTGTTGTCTGCCACCTATACTAGTAGATGCCCCCTGTTGAGCTGGGCGTGATGTTGGAGCTGCTGAACTAGAAGCTGGGACTCAACCCCTATCATGACCCTGTCTGGCTACTGGATAATCCCTAAGCATGTGTCCGGGATTCCCCCACCCGAAGCAAGCACCTGTACCCTCCAAACACTTGTCTGTGTGTCTCTGGACACATCTGCTACTCTTTGGAAGGCTGGTCTCTGCGGGTCTGCTACTCTGACCTTTCGAGCCTGATGCTCATCCCCTCTGATCGCGCCTGGACCTGGATGGAACACTCATAGCCGAAAGAGCTGGGAAGATCTCTGGGGGGACAGTTGACGGTGCCCACTAGGTCTCTACTGGGAGAATCCGAAGCTATCAGTCCTGGCCCTCTTGGCCTCTCTCTCCTGTTCACTCATCTTCATTGCCTCCATCTGCTGGGCGTACAGGACTATTCGAGCAAAGTCAATATCCTGAAGAAGTATCGCGGTCTGGCAATCCCTGAACAAGTAGTCTTCTATCCCATGTACAAACATGCTCACACGGCTCTCTGATCCGCCACCATCTCAAGTGCTTAGTTTGAAAGATGAGTAAACTCCACGGCATATTCCTGAACCATCATTTTTCCTTTCTTAATATACACTCGGCTGCTTTGATCTCCCTTATCTCCCGAGGGAAGAATTGATCAAGAAAAGTGGCGTGAAACTCATCCCAACTGATAGGGCCTGCTCCGACTGCCCTACTATCCTTCCACTATTTAAACCAAATATGCGCAAACCCCTTCAACTGATACGAGGCTAAATTGGTGCACTTCTCCCCAGTCACCCCCATAATTTGGGTGATCTTCAAAATCTCCTCAATGAACTCATGGGGATCCTCGTCCACCTTCAACCCAAGGAACTCGGGAGGGTTCATCCTTAGAAAGTCTTTAACTCTCGCCGCCACCGCATTCCCATTTTGAGGGACATATGCTACCGCCTGTTGATTGACCTAGGCGGTTAAGGCCTGGGATAACATCTGAATGACTGCCTTGAACTCAGAGTGGGCAACCGGCTCGGGTACATGCTCCTCATGGACTGGTGGGGCCTGCTAATAACTGTCTCCATTGCCACCCTCATGGCTATTTCCATTTCCATTTCTCCTTCCGTTAACTTTACGGGGAGGCATGATTCTACAAATGCATATAACACGACTTAGAAGGATAGAGAGACATTTCACTACACGATATAGATCATGAAAGAAGAGAACAGTTACTAAATGTCTCATAGCCTCTTTATCATAAGTGTGGCGCACTTCACACCCATGAAAAAGACTCTTCTTAATGCTGCTTTCAGACACCCTAAGACACTTTAAAACCTAAGGCTCTGATACCAAGTTTGTCATGACCTGAACATAGGCCCGGATCGAGATATGGGACAAGAAACCCCGAGAGGCTCCAAGTTGATCCATGGCATGAACATACATCTAACTAAATCATAGATAAGAGGAAGATCATTATAAATAGCATAGCCGAATTCTAAACAAACATAACATCTGATTACATGCATAAGTCTAAAGCTGAATACAACTATGTTCGAAAAAGCCTCTATCACTGACGAGTTGATGGGACAAGACCCCAACTAACTCACTATAGTCTGAAAACTGAAAAGACTAAATACAAAGGATAAGAAGGGCCGTCGCAAGATGAGGACTTACCAACTGAGACCGAGGAAAGCTAAATCCGAGAATCTTACTAGTGGTAGGACTGAGCTTGGATATCGAAGCCAGTATCATAAAATGATAAAATATAGTGTATGCAGTCAGTACATGGAATGTACCAAGTATGCAAGGTAAGTAAAATCTCTATGTAAGTAAAATCATAAGTTATGCATATAATAAAACATAATCAAGATAAGATTCTGAGAGCAGGGCTTGCATGCTGTTTTCTGAAATCATGATCTAAACATAACTGAACATCATAACCAAATCGAATGAACCAAAGCTGAAAACTAATAATCATAAGTAAAACAGAACATTGGGTCAAACCTGCTGAAAACATAATATCCTAACTAATGTACATGCGTAACTGAAATCATGAGGAACAATTGGAGACTCATCATATAACCGACATTACCACAACAGAGCTTACATGGTCCCGACTATTACACTTAAGCGGGTAGAGCCGTCCAAAGCTTTTTCAGAGCTAAGGAGGCTACCATGATATTGATGTCAAGCTCAAGGCCCCTTGGGGGTAGGCGAAGCTCCAAGGGAGGTCCCAAAGTACATAAGTAAACCTATGTTGGTGCGTAGTTCTGAGGCACAGGGTTGACTAACCCTTAGCCTAATCGGTGCTAGACACTGCTCTCAAAAACATGCATATGCTCTCCATCGTTTTTCAATGAAGCCGACCATCGTGTAATGATGAAGCTGAATAATAACATACATGCATAATATGAAATCATAACATGAGGAGTCTTGGCTCAAACAATACAACAAACTAAAAATAATTGGAGTCTTGACTCCAACACCATGTGGTAAGCTAATTCATGAAATTATAAAACATACTTGATCATATGGGCTTGCCCAATATCAACTTGATTTACTTTGAAAATATGAACATAAACATGGGTATTTGAAATCATACTTTCTTCATAAACATCTCATCATACTTGTACTCATATCTCATGGATCTCAACTTTCATGAATATTCATGGATGGGCATCATAGTTGTAATTTAAAATATTGTAAAATATGCCCATTAATCATAATTCATCATTTAAAACATGCTTAGATCATACCCATGATTAAAACCTAAAAATTCATGCATTGGGTAAAAACCCCATGGAATCATCAACTAGAACATCATGAATTGAAAGGGAATTGGGCATGGGTGCGGACAATTGCACCCATTCATAGACTTATATACCTGAAGAGATCTGATTTTTACCACTTTCTTGATTTCCCAAAGAGAATTGAGGAAGAACTTCGAAGAAAACTAGACTTGATCACCTCTCTAACCCCTAAGCTTGCATGCATTAATTAGGATAGGCTTAGAATGACTTAACCCTTCATAAAACACACTATTTCAAGCTTAAAATGACGTAGTTTAGGACCCTAGAGCTTAGGAATAACAAAATACCCTTAATGAATTTCCTGGAAGAACTGCTTTGCTAGTGGAAACAATCGACACAACGGATCGTTTCTAGCTCTCACGGTCCGCTACTACCCCTCGTTGTCTCATCCCCTATTCAGGTCTCAGATCCCCTACCACGACCGGACAGGATGAGCTGTTACAAGCTCCAATGACTGGTTGTTGCCAGTCGTCGTCACTATTTCCTTAACATGGGATTTCTCTCAAAGGATGCTGACAACGGCTCATGGTTTCCAACAACGGGTGATTCAATGACTCGTTACTTACTCCCTAATTAAAGACCCACCTCACAATGACTTCGTTCAATGACTCATTGCAATGTCCAACGGGTCATCCTGAAGCCCGTTATTTCCCAGTCGATTCTACAGCTTCTCACTACGGGAACCTTCCATGGGTCATTGGTCACACCAACAATTCGTTCAATGAGTCATTCTGAGTAGATTTTCAGATTTTTCTGCCAGTTTCCATTTCAACTCCCGAGTCTAGTCTTAGGTACTTTCGGGGTATTACACGTAATCTCAAGTCAATCTTTCTTTCTTAAAAACAACACTAGCACATCCCATGGCGAAGAGCTAGGCTTAATGAAGCCTATATCAAGCAAGTCTTTCAACTACTCCCTTCAACTTCTTTAGCTTAGTAGGGGCCATTCTATAAAGTAGAATTAGTATTGGTTGCATACTCGACAGCATATCAATAGAAAAATCAATTTTTCATTCTAGGAAAATACCAAAAAATTCATCTAGAAACATATTCTATAATTTACTAAACTCCATAAAGAACTGAAGAGTCTATGATTCTATATGTTTCATCCTAAACTCTAGCAATGTGATTAATACAGTCCTTAGCAATCAACATCCTTTCCCGTAGATAAGATATAAGCCTATATCTTTTTGGCATAGTTGCATCGTCTTTCTATTTTGAAACTTCATCTCCTAGGAGATGGAATCTAATAGCTTTCGTTCGACATTATACATTAGCACAGCATGGTACTAACCAATCTACGTCCCTAATAACATCAAAAATCAACCATTTCTATCTTTACCAAGTCTATACAGGTTGAATGACTATCAATCTCTACTATACCACATTGATAATTTTCCCTAGTAATTACAAATTCACCATTAGGGTTAGAAATACAACAAATGGTCTCTATAGCAACTCTAGCTCTATACAAAATTTCCCCACTACAATGGAGTAATATAGGCAACGTAGGTTCTAGATCTACACAAACATAAACAAAGTGGGAGAAAACACTTAATGTGCCTGTCATAATATCCGGCGATGAATCTAAGTTTTATCGGCCTCCTAATGAATATGTGTGGTTCTATCCACTGCCAAAGCTAGATGTCCCTATATTGTCCATACTTTTTCATGCTAACGTTTAGGGTCCATGCCTCAAAGAAGATGTTAGCAATGGTCACCCTACTAATGATCCAGTCTGCTGACCCCCATCACTCTAATCTCTGCTTGGGTAGTCTCTCATCATGTGACCCTCTTTTCCTTATGAGTAACAGGACACCATATCTATATCTCGCTACAACTTATTGTTAGCAATTCTAGAGTTTGATATGACCTACAGATTGTCGTGCAGATTGCTTAGTGACATATTTCTTGTTTCTAGGCTAGTAGTTCCTACAATTATCTTCTTGTCTGTCTTGTAAGTTGTGGAAACATGAGTCATGCCTTTCTGATGTTATACAGGCTGCCTATCAGGACCCAAGTACGGACCTCAGATCGAGACATGGGACCTAGAACCACAAATGGTTCCAAGTTAACTCATGGTGTGACATATTACTAGCACAATATAAGTTATAAGGAAAACTAAGCAGAAGCTAACTGAATTATAAAATATTCCCTTACGGACAACAACATAATTTGATAATTTAAACACTGAGTCATAAAGAAGAACAAACTAACTCTAGGTTTGAAAGCCTCTACTAACCGATGAGCTACTAGGACAAGTCCCAAGCTAACTCCAAAGTCTAAAACTAAAATGAGGTAAAAGACTGAAATAAAGTAGATAACTCTAGTCCTCAAAAGATGAGGACTCACCCCTGCTAGCTGATCAAATTCAGAACATTTTTAATTACGAGATGAGTTTGAGTACCTGGATCTATATCATGAAACGATATAGCATAAAGTATGCAGTCAGTAATTTGAATGTACTAAGTATGTAAGGTAATTAAAACATGCTAGTAAAATGATAGTCTAGAAACATGAACATAAATCAAGATAGAACATGAAAGTAAGGACAATATGCTGAACATCATATTCTTAAGGTAATCATATTCATGAGATATTTATCATAAGGTGAACATAATAACCCAAGGTTTAGAAATAGAAAATCATGTAATGTACAATATTTTAAAATCATACGTGAAAACTCATAAGCTGATCAATGGGTCAAATATGCTATAAAATATAATTTCATAATATATGAACATAAGCAATTAAAAACATGAGGAATAATAGGAAATTCTTATCACCGACATATCCCACGTGAGCATACATGGAGCCTAACCTGTAAATACCTAGTCGGGAGGGTGTCGTACCTTTCCAAGGGTAGAACCATAAAAAAGGTGTTTTATCACTTATGGGTGGCCCATTCAGGCATGGGAAACACTATTGTAGAGGACTCCATCATGGCTATGTTGGCATGTAGTTCTGAGACCTGGATGCACTAGAACCCCAGCCTACTCGGTGTTGAATACTACTCTCAAAACATAAAGCGCTCATATCATAATCATGAAACATACTTGAAGTACATGGGCTAGTTAAAAATTATGAAATACATGGACATGCTTGAAATACGTAAACTAGCCATGAATAAGGCCCGTGAGTCAGCCATAAATATAATCTTGATATTCATGAAAGTCATGCATACTTGAGAAAATCAACATTCTTATATGATTCATAATTCATGAGGAGTCCTTATAAAAATCACGCATAAAAATCATAAAACATATCTTAGGACTTGAGGGAATGGAGACCTTAAGAGAATCATAAAAGTTCATGGAAAAGGAATTAACCCTAGAAGTCGAAAATCATACTTGCAACTTAGGAGTCATGATTTCATGAATGGCTTGATAGGAACATAAAACCCTATTCATAGAATCATCAATTCAATCAAAATAGTAAAGCCCGTAATTGAATCAAAGAGGAATTTAACAATATCCAACCTAACCCTAGATTTTCGAATTTAGGGCATGGGGAATGGGAGATAATGAATTTAATTGAAAGAAATGGCATGAGGGTGGAAGAAACTTCATTGATAACCCCACATACCTGGGTAAATTGATTTATTGACTTGGCTTGAGACCCAAGAAGATGTGATGAAGATGAATTTGATGAACCATAGCTTTTCTCTTGAGAGCCTTGAGGGAATTTGACGTTCTAATTAGAATGTGAGAAGAAAATTAGGGTTCTAGGGTGGATAATACCCTTAAAACACTCTTTTCCAAGCTTAAAATGATGTAATTTAGGACTTAGGAGCTTAGAAATTACGAACACGCCATTAATGATTCGACAGGAAATTTCATACTACCAGAAATGATGAGTCATTTGATGACTCGTTAGGAGTTGTTTCCTTAATCCGTGAAGTATACTGGTATTTCCTACTTTATCTACTGCTGCTCAAATGATGGGTCACTTAATCACTCATGGGGTGTCCAAATGACTCTTTGCTACCATTCGTTATGACTATTTGAAAATAGAATTTCCCCAACTAATGAGTCACTTGACAACCCATTGGGTCAAACGACGAGTCACTTGATGACTCATTGGGAGGCATTCCGATCTTTTAAAACATTTAGTCATTTGATGAGTCGTTAGGTCAAATGAAGAGTCACTTGATGACTCATTCGTAGGCATTCTAATCTTGTAAAATGATAAGTCATTTGATGACTCGTTAGGTCAAACGGCGAGTCATTTGACAACCCGTTCTTGGACCTACTATAGGTTTTCCTATTTTCTCCATTTTAACTATCCGGTATGATCTTAGGGGCTTTTGGGATATTACACTGCCCAAGGGACTAGTAACAGTTATGTGATGCCTATTAGGCTATGCTTCATTCACAAAGTGACATGATGTCTAAATGACTATATTGAGGCCTTCAGAGCCATATTGAAGTATGGTTCCCTTGTGGACTTCCTTGATGCTTGGAATGGAATTGTTGATTCCTAATGGAGCCTTATGAGCTCGAAATGTAAATATATGAGCCTTGAGAGCTTAGGGTTCAGCTATGGAAGACTTGTGAGCTCAAGATACGGATACATAATTCTGGTGTGCTCAATCCAGTTTGCCATAGGGGCTACACAAAAATACATGTTAATTGTATATGAAAGGCTAGTCATAGTTGAACTACCGGACACCTATGAGGTTATAGTGTTACCAATAAGGGTATATAGATTGAAATGTATTTGCCATGGACTATGGGGGTTCAGGCGGGTTATTGTTTGTTGTTTATACCTACCAGGCTTATGGGAGCCAAATTAGGTTCTTGTTTGATATTGTTTGTGTATCTTACAACATAGATTATTGAGATCTTTTAGGTTATATTTTGACTCTTACAGCTGATTAGGTTTGGTCCTTACAATCAACATCAATTTTAGTTTAATCACCTTGCATACTCCATGTATTATTGTACTGATGCTTGAGCCTGGGGCACTGCTCTCTTGCCTATAGGTTTTGATAGATAGACACGCAGACCTACTAAAATAGAGTATTTTATCTCTAGCTTATTGGACAACTAATGTGTCAGGAATTTGCAACACATCTTTACTTCATTTTATAGCATTTTACGTAACTTTAGGAGATAGATTAAGTGGAAACTAACCTCCTTATGCTATATTTTAGAAACCCAAGAAAAATGAAAAGAAGAGGACTCAGCCAAAAATATGTTCAAAAGATAAAGCAAAGGACGGACCACCTTTCTAAAGGACGAAATGAGTGCCACTATTTTCAAAAACCATTTGAAGAGGTTTGTAATCAATGGAGTGAAGAACAAAAGACGGTTCTTCAATTGATAGATAGATCCATAAGGCCGTCCTTCCAAAGGGCGGTCCATCCCTACACAATTGGGACCCTCTGAGTTTAAATTATTTTGGATTTTTGGAGACTTAGTATAAATAGATTATTCTTTTTTATCAAGAGAGGTTGGATAGACCGATAAAGAACTTTACTTTTCAGCCATAGTATAGTAGTTCGTAGTCTAGATTGTAACTTTGAATATTCTAATATCATTAATTCACGTCTTCTTCTTATATTAGCAATTTTTTTATAAGAATATCTAATTATTTACTTTCTACTTTTCTTCTTGTTATAGGTAGCTAAACCCAGATCCATAGTTGTGAACCCAATAGGTTGTGAACTCTAATTGATCCCAATTAGGTAATATTGATTGTAGACTTACGATATTTGATTGATTTTTCTTTGTAGAGTGTGATTGATGATGAAAGTCTTTAAATCCTACCCAATTACCTTTATGAGACTTGAAAGAGCAAGTTTACATTGTGTTAGCATCAATCAATAATAACTCAAGGCATAATCCTTGTTTAATGGATTCTCCCACACATAGGTTGAATTCCAATTGGCAACCAGAAATTGGGTAGCAGAGAGTTCTCTTCAATTTGACAAAATTGAAGTAGATTTACACTTATGGTACTATTTAAAGATACCCATGGGTTGCCTATATTTTTGCTTGAATGTTCATCTATAGCCCACTCTCAATTTACCAATATTGGAAGATTTAGGGGGATCTACCCATAATGGGGGTCACTTCCCTAGTACTTTCCATCAATTGATTTAACCCTAAAGAAATTTGCATTCATTAGTTATAACTAGATTTTGCCTAATTCTAATCTGAATAGTCTGTAACCCTGCAAATCTAGATTGACGGGTACTAGATAGTTTGGGCTTAACATAGTCCCTGTGGATTCAACCTTGGCTCCAAGTTATGTACTTTATTTGCTCTGACCGTTTACACTACCACTAATTGGAGTATATTTGAGTGTCTAATCAATATTATGGCACCATTTTTGAGGATGATAGCATAAGCCCAATTTAGCACCATTAGTTTAGTTTGTTTGTGTCACGCCCCACCTTAGGAGGCATGATTAGCACCTGGTGCCCCACTAGGACCTGAACTACTGAGCTGATTAAGCCTAAGCACCTCTGGTACAGGGCTGACTCTAACTCTGGAATCAAGAAAACAACGGGCTATATAGAGGCTGTAAATACAACCCCCGACCGACAAGGCCTATAGCCACCTGTGAAAATAAACAGCTAACCAGAGACAAACAAACATATGGAGTCTGATGCGGGCCGACAAGGCCATCATGATATCTAGTTATAACTGGAAAGCGAAATCAGATGCTAAACTGAGCTATGACTGACAAGGCCACTAATTAACAGCTAAACAAGGCCCCACACACCCAACACACATAGTATAAAACACATATGGGCCCCATACGATCGATATCATCTAACCACAGGGAAGTAATGTAATCTGCAAGCCTCTAGGAGTAATAAGATGGTTGGGACAGGGCCCCGACCTACCCATGCTGTACAAACAAAAAAATAAACCTCTATCACACAAGCTCCGGAAGAAAGGAGTTGATGGCTCTGTACGGCTGACTGGAACTACGAGGGACCTACTCCTTGTCTATGTGTACCTACATGCAAGTAATGCAGCACCCCAGAAGAGGGCGTCAGTACCTAAGGTACTGAGTATGTAAAGTAGTAACTTTAAATAACTGAAAGTAAGGAATAGAACTAACAATGACTGAAGTAAAGAAAATGGACTGAAGATGACTGAAGAAGTGAAATCAGGACTAAACATAACTGTAATAAGGAGGGTAGGGGTCATACATGACAAACCAGGTGTCTTACTGTCTAACTATCAGTAACTAAGCAAAAATAAACCTTACCTGGCTCCCATAAGCTGGAAGGTACAATAAGCACAGAATAACCCACCTAGGCCCCCATTAGCCCCAGTGAGTACACCTCAATCTATATACCCCTATCCAGGTCATACCAAGTCAACTACCAGCTATAAGCGTCCTGTTGATCCCCTGAGTCTGTAACTGGGCCTGCTCGACCCCTGACTGTAGTTGTATCTGAGTCCGGAGGACTCCTGATATCTACACCCCGGGCGTAAACGCTCGGCGGGGGTGTGTATAAGTCCAACCAAGATAATATGAGGATTTGGATCCCCATCTTTGTCCCTTGCATACAGCATGCCACTCCGTAGAGCGACGTATCCTTGCCCCTGGCGGGCGGCGACACAGCTATTAACCCTGCGGTGGTCACGGAAGCTATATAGGTATGATCAAGCCCAAAACAATACAATTTACGAGTCTCAACTAACAACAACAACTAAACATGATAACATACTCCTGGCATGCTTTACTGGGATTCATACTATATTACTATGCTGAAGAAACTAACTTGCTGAAAGAAAAGTCCTTAACATACCTCCTTCGCTGTTTCCGATTAACTGGCAAGTTCCAATTAGTATTCAATATCTCTTCCCAACTGAAATCGTGTTACTGGAAAGATAGGACTAGTTTTAACACTAAATTAGGAAAAAAAGGAAAACTTTATATATAAATATTAACTATATTCCAAACATTACGGAACACGGTCGAAACCTCGTTATTTCTCGAAAGTCTAGAGGGAGAAATGCTTACTTTAATCCTGAGATCGTATTGACACTAGTTTGGAGCTATTCCAACAACTTTGGATTGGCGGGACGACAATTCGCTGGGCGAATTTCACAAAACTAACTCCGTAGAAATGCTCCCTGTAGCCTTATACTTCAATACCCGAAGTTATTTTGGATTTGGACGGCGTTTAGCAGCGTAATCAGATGAAAATTAAATGTTTCCCTTCGTTCTCACCTCTGCTGGTCGTAATTATATAAGTAAATAACTAAAAATCTAAGGGTGTGGCCTATATATACTTGAGGCAGTAGACAAGGCAATGTGGCACATTGCCCAATGTGTTGATTCTGCTCCGTACCATGTTAGGTAATGCGGAGGAGCAGCTTCGTGCCACTTTGCCCCTCTGGCCAGCTTGGTTCGGCCTCCTCTCGCGAAATCCCGACTTAGCACTCGTTCGGCCTTTCCCCGGGCCCTTTCCTCGTATGTATGGCACTCTAAAACTCTCAACCAATAAATGAATAGGACGACTAAACGTTAGAAACTTACGACACATCCTCCCTCCCTTAAGAACATTCGTCCTCGAATGCTAACTTCTACTTGCAAGAACCTTAACCTAGCAATTACTTATTCTGAAAAAATTTCAGTAGAGTATCCCCTGTAATATGGACTATCCAAAACCCTGAAACGCAGAAAAATCCAATACAAGTACTCCACACAATACGATGACATTCATTCCATAGTAGACTGAAATTAATTATCTCACATATACATGTATATAATGAAACTTATGAAACAACAACAACAACATACCTCTAGTTGCACAATCTGACTATGTCTGAAATAACTGAGGATATCTGGTTTTCATATCATCTTCTGCCTCCCAGGTCATCTCCTCTCAGTTCTTATTTCTCCATAACACCTTAACGGAAGCAACATCTTTAATTCTCAGTCTACGAATCTGCCGATCTAATATGGCTACTAGAGTTTCTTCATAAGCTAACTCCTCAGTGATTTGGACGTCTTTAACTGGGACAATCCGGGAGGGATATCCTATACACTTCCTCAGCATTGATATGTGAAAAACTGGGTGAATGGATTCAAATTATCGGGTTACATCCAATTCATAAGCCACCTGGCCTATCCTTCTGCGAATCTGATAAGGCCCAATAAACCTTGGGCTGAGCTTGCCTTTCTTACCAAATCTCGTCACACCCTTCATCGGTGAAACCTTCAGGAATACCTAGTCACCCACATTAAATTCTAGGTTTCTTCGTCGCACATCAACATAAGATTTCTGGCGGCTCTGAGCTATCAGGAAACATTCCCTGATAAGCTTTACATTCTCTTTTGACTGATGAATAATATCTAGTCCAATCAATGCTGACTCTCCTACCTCAAACCAACCAACTGGAGACCTACCCTTCCCGCCCATATAATGCTTCATAAGGTGCCATCTGAATTGCTGAATGATAACTGTTATTATAGGAAAATTCAATAAGCGGGAGATGTTCATCCCAGCTGCCTCCAAAATCTAGCACACATGCCCGTAATATATCCTCGAGTGTCTGGATTGTACGTTCTGCCTGTCCGTCTGTTTTAGGATGGAAGGCTGTGCTCAGGTAAACCTGCGTGCTCAGGTTAACCTGCGTCTTCAGGCCCCTCTGAAAGGATTGCCAAAGTTTAGCTGTAAACTGCGCCCCTCTGTCAGAAATAATTGACAACGGAACACCATGCAATCGGACTATTTCTCTAATATACAACTCAGCATATTCTTCGGCTGAAAAGGTAGCCTTTACTGGCAGAAAGTGAGCTGATTTCGTCAACCTGTCAACAATTACCAAGATAGAATCATGTTTACGCCTTGTACGAGGTAACCCTACTATGAAATCCATATTAACTGCCTCCCATTTCCATAAAGGAATAACTATATCTTGTGTCAGTCCACCTGGTTTCTGATGTACAACTTTCACCTGTTGGCAATTAGGACATTGAGCTACGAATTCTGCTATCCCCTTTTTCATTCCCGGCCACCAGTAAATCTCTTTTACGTCATGGTACATTTTTGTCGATCCTGGATGGAGAGAGTAACGGTCATAGTGTACCTCGCCCATAATTTGCTGGCGAAACCCTGCCACATATGGAATGCAGAGGCGATCCTTATATCTCAAAACTCCGTCCTCGATTACATGGAAATCTGTCACTTCCCCTCGCTAGACCCTATTTCTGAGCTGAACCAGGCTAGGATCTTCATACTGCCGTTCTTTCACTTCCACAACCAATGATGACACTGCAGCATTCTGGATTACCGCTCCATTGTCTCCTAATTCTACTATACGAATGGCTAAACTGCCTAGCTGACATAATTCTCGGGCCAATTCTTGCCGCTCGACTGTAAATACGCCAGGCTTCCCATGGATTTGGCTAAGGGCATCTGCTACAACATTGACCCTTCCTGGGTGATATAAAATATTCACATCATAATCCTTTAACAGCTCAAACCAGCGACTTGCCGCAAATTCAACTCTTTCTGGGTGAAAATATACTGCAGGCTTTTGTGATCAGTGAAAATATCTACGTGGACGCCATACAGGTAATGTCTCCATATTTTCAAGGCATGAATTACTGCGGCTAAGTCCAGGTCTTGGGTAGGGTACTTCTTCTCATGCTTCCTCAGCTTCCTGGAAGCATAGGAAATCACCTTCCCATACTGCATCAAAACACACCTAACCCAACACTCGAAGCTTCACAATAGACTGCATAACCCTCTGTTCCTTCTGGCAACACTAGCACCAGTGCCGGTGTCAATCTGTCTTTCAGTTCCTGAAAGCTCTGCTCACATGCCTCACTCCAACGGAATTTTTCTGCCTTCTGCGTTAGTTTGGTTAAAGGTGCTACTAAAGTGGAAAATCCTTCCACGAACCTTCTATAATACCCGGCTAACCCTAGGAAACTATGTACCTCAGTCGGAGTGGTAGGTGTAGGCCATGTTTTCACTACCTCTATCTTCTGCGTATCTACTTGTTTACCAGCATCTGACCCACTATGGCCCAAGAAGGCTACTGAATTTAGCCAAAATTCACATTTAGAAAATTTTGCATATATATGGCGATCTTTGAGAATTTGGAGCACGGTCCGTAGATGATGCTGGTGATCTGCCTCTAAGCGAGAATACACCAGAATATCATTGATAAATACTATCACGAACAAGTCCAGGTATGGTCTGAAAATGTTGTTCATCAGGTCCATGAACACTGCTGGGGCATTTGTCAGTCCGAAGGACATGACTAGAAATTCAAAGTGGCCATATATGGTCTTGAAGGAAGTCTTTGGGATATCTCCTTCATGAATCCGGACCTGATGATATCCTGATCTTAAGTCAATCTTTGAAAAATACCTCGATCCCTGTAGCTGATCAAAAAATCATCTATTCTGGGAAGCGTGTTCTTATTTTTGATAGTGACTTTATTCAGCTGCCGATAATCTACACACATATGAAGGAAGCAGTCCTTCTTCCACACAAACAAAACTGGTGCACCCCATGGTGAGGTACGCGGCCTGATAAAGCCCTTGTCTAGGAAAATCCTTCAATTGTTCCTTTAGTTCTCTAAATTCAACAGGAGCCATCCGATATGGAGGAATAGATATGGACTGAGTGCCTGGTAATAGATCGATTGCAAAATCAATTTCCCTTTCTGTGGGAATACAAGGAAGCTCATCTGGAAATATGTCAGGAAATTCATTAACCACTGGAATAGACTGAAGGGTCGGAGGCTCTGCCCGAACATCCTGAACTCTAACAATATGATAAATGCACCCTTTTGCTATCAATTTTCTCACCCAAAGATAGGAAATAAACCTACCTTTTAGCGTGGCTGTTGATCTTGGGCAGATTTATATGCCCAAGTGATACTCAAACGTATCATTTTTACCTTGTTTGTTGTGCAATGTGTATATAATATCATGTAATTGGTAATAAAATGCGAATTTATACTAACCAACATGATTAGCATTTGTTTTGCAGGTAAATGTGATTTTTAGGTGCTAAAATGCGTGTTGGAACTATGTCGGAGTTGGACTTGGATGCGAGCGTGGAAAAGACCTTGGAATGCATATTTTATAGGGGCTCCACGATGGAGCCGTGCCACGCTACCATCGCGGTAGCACACTGCCTGAGTAAGGATCAAAATGGCAATTTCCAGTATGCCTGCGCGTCAGCTCTGTGGAACGGAGATAGGCCTCCGCGATGGCCTCCATGCCACGTTGAGGTTAATTTTCCGGACCCTGGAAATTCCAGTGAAGGTCCGCGTCCACGCCGTGTCATGGAGGCAGTTCTCCGCGTTGGCCTCCGTGACACGTTGCTTGTTATTCCGGGAAACATTTCCCACTAGTATAAATAGCACACTTAGGTTTATTTTAATTAGTTTTTAGTTTTTAGACTGAGTTCAGAAGTGGAGAGCAGGAACGTGGGTTAGTAGCAGTTGAAGATTGAAAAAGCTAAGGGATTTCTTCTCTTCCTTTCTTCTTTCTATCAATTGTACGTATGATTTACACTCATTTTAGGATGATCAGTCCAAGAATGAGTAGCTAATTCTCTTCCTTGCTTAGGTTTTGAACATGTGTAATGAATTCTGATTTTAATTGATATGGTTTCTTCTTCTTCTTCTTTAATGTTGTTCTATTAATTCTTCTTTTTACTGCATTAGTGATTGGCCAACATTAATGTACATCTAAAAAGTCCAATTTCACTCGAAAGAGCAAGAAATTGGAAAGTTGTGAATTAATAGGGTATTGTTCTTAACTTGATTTGAGAAAATTGGGTTTTGATGTGCTTTCCTGATAGAAATATACTTGAAAGCCGTATTAGTCAATTTAGGAACCGGAATTGTAGTGCTAGGTCATAAATTGCATTTGATCACAGAAATGTAGACGGATGGTTTATGATTCTAAAGTGAAATTAAATACGAGAGTTTTAATTTCTAGGCAAATGTTCTTGGCTAGCAACATTAAGAAGAGAATTAACCAAAATTTTCATGATTATCAAGTTCATTACTTGTTCTTAACCTTGGCATGTTCATATCCATTGTCTGAATTCACAAGTAAATAGTTGTTATTAGTTGTAGTATATATAGTTTAGAAACCAAAAACTCAAGTAACGCTTGGTTACATTGTTGTTAGCATAATTAGAAGTGAAATAGGAATATAGTAAACTAGACAATTTTACATGTCTTGAGCCTCCTTGGATCGATACTTGGCTACTTAGCCACTTTATTACTTGTTTGACCACGTGCACTTGCATGTCGGTTTTTAACCGTAGCAACAAACCGCGAACAAGTTTTTGGCGCCGTTGCTGGGGAGGCTAGGCGATTTGTAAAATTGTGTTTAGTGTAAATTTACTGTATTTGTATTTTTATTTTCTTAAGTGTTAACAACTTGGTCTTAGCCTGTATTTTGCAGATTGTGTTTTTGTGAACACTGGCAAGGGACAAAGAGCTGGTGGAATCTTACTTAGAGCCTGAACGTGAATTTCATAGTCAACGTAGAGAAGCTCTTCGAAAGAAGCTGCAGTTGCTTAAGCAGTCTATGATGGAGCAACCAAATCCACCAGTTGTGCGGGCAGTTTTAGTGCCCGATGAAGCAGCAGCAAGGACGGTTCGCGAGGTGGCAATCCCACACGGTAATAATGTACATTCTAGCATCCGCAAACCAGAGCCTGGAGGGAGGTTTGAATTAAAGCAGAATATGGTGCAACTTTTGCACACAAGTGGGCAATTTACCGGTCTCCGTCACGAAGATCCACAACAACATCTCCAAAACTTTTTGGAGATAAGTGACACTTATATACCCGCTGGAGTGTCACCTGATTATGTTCGGCTCACCTTATTTCCATTTTCCTTACTTGGTGAAGCCAAGAGGTGGTTAAAAGCTGAACCACCCAATTCTATATCAACGTGGGATGATCTTGCACGGAAGTTTCTTATCAGATTTTTCCCTTCTGGTAAAACAACCAGACTTAGGAGTCAAATCCTAAGTTTTAAACAAAGGGAAGGGGAAAATCTATATCAAGCCTGGGAAAGATTCAAATCCATGTTGCGGGACTGTCCTCACCATCATCAGTCCAATGAGGTGTTGGTACACACGTTTATTGAGGGTTTGGAACCCCACACTAAAATTCTGTTAGATTCAGCAGCTGGAGGGCAAGCGCTGGAGAAGACATATGAGGAGCTGTACACTTTGCTCAACCGAATTTCACAAGGCAATCCAGAATGGAATGCAGATTCTTCAAGAGGTGGAGCAAGGAAAGCAGCGGGAGTGCTTGAAGTGGATGGATTCACAGCTATCGCTGCACAGATAGCTGCTTTGCAAAATCAGCTAAACACTCACTTCAGCAATATAAATTTGAACCAGCCTTCAACTTCAGTCAATGCAGTTCAACAGATGTGGTGTGAAGTGTGTGGTAGTAGTGAGCATTCAGCTGAATGCTGTGGTGCAAATCCTGATTCTGTTAACTTTGTGGGCAATGCACAGAGAAATCAACAGCAGTTTGGTGGTGGCTACAACTCAAATTGGAGTAACCATCCGAATTTTTCGTGGGGTAGCAACAATCAACAAGGCCAAAGTTCAGGGCAGGGTATGCACAAAAACCAAGGAGGGAAACAAAATTATCAAGCTCAATTCAGAAATCATAGTGCCCCTCCTCTACCACCATCACCGACTATTGAGGAGATGTTCAAAACCATGATCGCTAATCAGGCACAATTGCAGGCTGACTATGTCAAATTGGCAGCCGAAGTGAAGAACAATCAATTGGCGACCAAGGCTCTTGAATATCAGTTTGGGCAGTTTGCTAGTGCCCAAAATACTAGACCCAGAGGAGGACTACCTAGCGACACGGATCCTAATCCAAAGCAGGTAAATGCAGTGACCACGAGGAGTGGTTTACAGTTGAAGGAGGTGGAACTGGAAAGACCACCTCAAAAGTCAGGAGCAACAGATGTTGAGAGAGAGCAAACCTCGGATAAGGGGAAGACTAAAGAAGCTGAACTAGAAAGGCCTCCACCCCCGTTCCCTCAACGACTCAAGAAACACAAGGAGGAGGCGTGTTTCCAGAAATTCATGGAGGTACTTAAACAGGTACATGTTAACTTACCTCTTGTTGATGTCTTGCAGGGAGTGCCAAAATATGCGAAGTATATTAAAGACATCGTGGCTAACAAAAGTCGTTTGACTGAGTATGCCACGGTAGCTTTAACGGAGGAATGCACTTCCCGTATTCAGAATAGGTTGCCCACAAAACTGAAAGACCCTGGAAGTTTCACTATCCAGCTTACTATTGGGAAAAGTATCCGAGCTCGTGGATTATGCGACTTGGGGGCAAGCATAAATCTGATGCCATCTTCGGTATTCAGAAAGTTAGGTCTAGGGGGTCCTAGACCTACAACGGTAATCTTGCAGCTAGCAGACAGGTCTTTAGCTAAGCTGGATGGCATTGTTGAGGATGTGTTAGTGCAAGTAGGCTCCCTCATTTTTCCGGTCGATTTTATTGTTCTGGACTTTGAACCAGATGCCGAAGTCCCATTTATTTTGGGACGACCCTTTTTGGCAACCGGAAAAGCATTAATCGATGTAGCTGCGGGTCAACTCAGGATGCGAGCTCATGACAAGGTCGAAGTGTTCGACGTGTACAAGGTACCTAAGCTCCCAACTATTTATAAGGAACTCTCGGTGATCAACGTAATTGATCATGGGAATGCTAATGGAATGAGTGATTCCCGAGAGTTACTAGGTAGGCCACAGGATAAGGTTGAGAACTACTGGGGGGATGACCATGATCGGGACAAATCGTCCATCTCCCTAGTAGACAAGTGAGCATAAAGGACGTCGAGCCGCGACGGTAAACCAGGCGCTGCACGGGAGGCAACCCGTGAAAAATATTTTCTTTCTTTCTTTTTAGTGTAAATAATTTTTATTTTTCTTTTCTTTTTCTTGACTAGGTTTAGATTTGCATTTTAGTTAGTATTTTTTATTTTAGTTAGGGAAATCTATTAATTTAACCAATTTTTGTTTAGTGAGGTGATTTTCAGGTATAACGAAGGAAATATACATGGAATCGAGAAAATGAGGCGAGGTATGAAAAATTAAATTTATTGGTGAAACAGAGCACTGGCGCGTTGGCGCCGTGTCACGGAGGCAATGCACCGCGTTACACTCCGTGACACGTTGAAGGCAAAATCCGAATTTTTAAAAAATCCAGTAAGCCAACGCGTTGGCTCCGTGTCACGGAGGAGGGGCTCCGCGTTACCCTCCATGGCACATTGCCCCTTATTCAGTGCCGGGTCACACCGGGTTTCCAGGTGACCCGCGTGTTTTCTTAATTTAAAACCCCCGATTTCGCCCCTATTTTCCCCATTCCCTCTTCCCTCCGCGACCAAACACCCATTTCCCCCTCCCCAAGCAACGTGCCACATTAATAGGCAAGGAAAAACGTCAAGTTTCTTCGGTTCTTCAATTCTAAGGTATGTTTTCATCGTCTAACTCAATTTTTTGGCGATTTGTTTGTCAAATTTGGGCATGTAAGGTGAGATATATCACCCTAGGTAGAAATTAAACATGATATTGAATTATTTTGTGATTTAGTATGTTCAGATTGTTGTATTTGGCGTTTGAACTTGTCGATTATGTAAATAATTCGAAATTGATTGTCGAATTGTATTCTGGGGCTTGGGTTGTTGAATTTGACTTGGGCAACTTGATAGTTTGGTGAAATTGATGCCGGGGTGTGTTTATTATTTGAGATAAATCGTGGTAAATATTGTGTAAATGTTAAAAGACGACTAATTCTCGAATTTTTGTGGGAAAATGCATAAAATGTGTGAATTGGTTAGATTATTTAGATTAGCTTGTATATAAAATGTTTTTATAGTTGTTTTTATTTTTGTTGTTGTTTTTGTTGCGAAGTGCGATGGTTGAAGTGTTAGCGATAGTAGGATTGGGATTAGCTGTATGAAGTCTGAGTAGTACGCTAACCGTTATGCTGTCGAAATTTTGTTACGAACGCACTAAGCAATATGTGTATAGTTGTTTGTGTTTGGGGTTGTGAATAGAGCTATCCTTGCTGTAATTTTGTAGATATTGTTAAGGACTAAGTGTGGGGTAAATTTTATGTAACCTGACCTTAGCCGAAGCTAACAAGTTTTTAGCTTAACGTTGTGCTTGTTTGTGTAAATTGACAGGTACAATGGCTAGCAGACAGGATAAAGGCAAGGGTGCTTCTACCTCAGGCACCGGCAGGAAAAGGATGAGACTGGGCACTGCAGTCCCAGCTGCACCCGCTGTTCCGCGCGGCCAACGCCGCCAATACGGAACCCGATGGGTCACCGATGAAGGGAAGAAATGGTATAACAAGCACAAAGAAAACAAGTACTTCCCGGAGGAACATATTGCAAGGGAACCACTCGCACAGGAGTTCCCTCGCATCGTACAGAGGATCGAAGCAGCTGGGCTCAGCTTTATTTTTCAGGAGCCCAAGGAGTGCAACCTTCACTTGGTCCAGGAATTTTATGCAAACTGAAACCCGGCCATCAGAAGCCACACTATAAAAATCAGAGGGCAGATTGTCACTCTGGAACCCCAGCAGCTGAATGCCATCGTTGGAGCGCGGGACACAGACGCCCACGTTCTCCGCCAGCTAAACATCACCCCACCGCACGCCGACATCAGACGTACGTTGTGTGGGGCTCGATCCACAGCCCGATGGAGTAGACACAAGGAGAGGGGTTACCACCAGACTCTTCCCTATTCACAGATGAACAGGGAGGCCAGAATCTGGCTAAAAATTGTATGTTCGTGCTTGATCCCGGGAGTCCATATGACAGATGTGACCCGGGACCGTGTCTGCTTGGTGTATGCCCTTATGAAAGGGCTTGAGATTAATGTTGGGGCGGTCATAATATCCGCCATGAAGAGAGCCATACTGCACCAGGGCCACAGATACGGGTTTGGCGAACTCATCACCACCTTCCTCCGAGGCCTCGACATTGAGGAAGAAGCCTTGGATTACATTCCGCAGTTGGAGCGGAGGGCCCTCGACGTGACAAAGACTAAGGCCCCCGACACTACACACGGACCGGTATTGACTTTGGGCGAGTGACATACTCGTGACGATCAGTACATGGCCCGTATATTCGGCATGCAGATGTTGCAGCTACGGATAGGTGGGAGACCAGCCACCGAGGAAGAGTTATGGCAGTTGGAGCTGGACTACCCCTTTGGCGAGAACGCCAGAGCCTTATGTAAGGCGAGGCTAGCCTTCATGGAGCGGACTGATGACGATGTCCCTACTGATGAGGAGACACATCGTGAGGACTCCGATGTGGAGTCCGATGATGACGATGGAGCTGATTCAGACATGGACGACGAGGCCGCAGCACCGGATGAAGAAGTCGAATATTTCGACTGAGCAGGGAGTTCCACCACCCAAAATTTTGTGCTTTGTATTTTTGTGAACACTGGGGACAGTGTTCGATTTAAGTGTGGGGTGGGGAGTAGTTAGATGCTGGGACATAGGCTCTAAACTGCTGTATAATTTTTCCTTGATGTTTATGTATGTTTGTGCTTTCCCTGTGGTGAACTGATTTGCGATGTATGTGCATATATTTGTTTTGTGGCTGATGATGTGTGTTTTTAAAGTATGGTTGCCATTGTAAATATTTTGTAAATTTTGTAAATATTTTTTTTTCTCTCTATCGACATGATCGATATTTTTCAAAATTTTTGTGAAAATATTTTGCACTTGTAATTATTTTCTTTCTATCGAAACGATCGATGTGTTGCAAAATTTTTTTTCGATTTTTATATTTTTTTTGGGTTTGTCGGAGTTTGTTTTCGGTTCTTTTACCGAGAATAGTCCCATTGAACCGATGTCATAGTTAGTGACCATTCCCTATGATGGATGGATGACGACCGTCTTAAGGGAAATGTAGTCGGTAGGAGTAGGATTTTTATTTGTTTTTAGTTTTTCTTTGGTGGATTGCATCAACGAACTGTAGTTGCTTATGGTTGCTAAAATTTCGTTGCGTGTTGTAATTGATGTTCAAAATGTGAAAGTGATTCGTTTGGAAGCATGCAATTCTGTAAATATGTTGAGTTACCTAGGCTAGAGAATTTGATTCATTATGATGGAGGCTTAATCTTGAATTCATGTAATTGACTAATTAAAGAGTCAGTGAATGCATCTTGATTCGAGCATGTGCATGAAGTGTGAAGTGAGGTTTTGCTATTCCATGTCATTGTGAATTGTCTAGAACTTGCCTGGTGTGTATACAAAACGAAATGAAGGAGGTGTAGTGTTGGAAAGGATGTAGGCATTTCTTTGCTTTAACCGATAGTTTCCATTTTTTTTTTCTTGTCAAATTCTACCTTTTTATATGTTGTATACCCTAGTCAGCCCGTTGAGCCTTTAGCCAATTTCTTTCTTTTGTCCAAAATTGTATGAACTAAGCTTTATTCCTTCTTTTCATTAGCCTTAATGTCTATAAGAAGCTCTTAAGCGCTTACAAAAGAACAGAAAATGTTTCCCAAAGTGTTAAAGAGTGAAAAGAGTGAAAAGAAAAAGAAAAGCAAAGTGAGGAAAGAAAAGATGATGTTGAAGAGGCACTTGTTGTAATTAAATGATATTGAGGGTACTTGAAAACCCTTAGTTTTGTGTCAAGTGTGTGTGATGAAATGGGCTGTATGAAAGTAAACCAGCATGGATGGAAGAAAAAGAGAAAAGAGAGGAACAATGTCCATGAGTCGATGGGAATGAGTTAAAAAGGCGCTTAAGGATGCTAGCGACTATTATTGGCTAATCCAATATATACATACTAGATCCATAGCCCCGTTACAACCCATTAAAGTCCTACGTGATCCTATATTGCATTTCTTTATATTAGTGGAGTAATACACTAAGGGCAAGCCTATGGGTCATGACATGATGCATGTGAATTCTTTTGGGAGAGAGAGTGAAATTAATTTTTATATGCCCCTACTTGCATGTTTGTGTGCTGCATGAACATAAAGGGGAAGTTCTCTCGAGTTGTGAGGGAACATGCTTGATGAAAGATTGATTTTCGTGTCGGATTTCTTAATTAGCTGATTTGCATGAGTTTGCCGATATCAAGAATCAATTCTTAAAGTCTAGGAAGCCTTGATGTATTAAGGGTCATTGTATTGTACGACCAAGCATGTTTTCTTGATGATTTGTGAAAATTGAATAATCGGTATGACCGTAACGTAAATTGTTGCACCATAGTGACGAAGGTTGGGATGTAATTTGCATGATTTGTGTATGTGTTGTTCGAGGACGAACAAGGATTTAAGTGTGGGGTAAGTGATCTTGGGCAGATTTATATGCCCAAGTGATACTCAAACGTATCATTTTTACCTTGTTTGTTGTGCAATGTGTATATAATATCATGTAATTGGTAATAAAATGCGAATTTATACTAACCAACATGATTAGCATTTGTTTTGCAGGTAAATGTGATTTTTAGGTGCTAAAATGCGTGTTGGAACTATGTCGGAGTTGGACTTGGATGCGAGCGTGGAAAAGACCTTGGAATGCATATTTTATAGGGGCTCCGCGATGGAGCCGTGCCACGCTACCATCGCGGTAGCACACTGCCTGAGTAAGGATTAAAATGGCAATTTCCAGTATGCCTGCGCGTCAGCTCCGTGGCACGGAGATAGGCCTCCGCGATGGCCTCCGTGCCACGTTGAGGTTAATTTTCCGGACCCTGGAAATTCTAGTGAAGGTCCGCGTCCACGCCGTGTCACGGAGGCAGTTCTCCGCGTTGGCCTCCGTGACAAGTTGCTTGTTATTCCGGGAAAAATTTCCCACTAGTATAAATAGCACACTTAGGTTTATTTTAATTAGTTTTTAGTTTTTAGACTGAGTTCAGAAGTGGAGAGCAGGAACGTGGGTTAGTAGCAGTTGAAGATTGAAAAAGCTAAGGGATTTCTTCTCTTCCTTTCTTCTTTCTATCAATTGTACGTATGATTTACACTCATTTTAGGATGGTCAATCCAAGAATGAGTAGCTAATTCTCTTCCTTGCTGAGGTTTTGAACATGTGTAATGAATTCTGATTTTAATTGATATGGTTTCTTCTTCTTCTTTAATGTTGTTCTATTAATTCTTGTTTTTACTGCATTAGTGATTGGCCAACATTAATGTACATCTAAAAAGTCCAATTTCACTCGAAAGAGCAAGAAATTGGAAAGTTGTGAATTAATAGGGTATTGTTCTTAACTTGATTTGGGAAAATTGGGTTTTGATGTGCTTTCCTAATAGAAATATACTTGAAAGCCGTATTAGTCAATTTAGGAACCGGAATTGTAGTGCTAGGTCATAAATTGCATTTGATCACAGAAATGTAGACGGATGGTTTATGATTCTAAAGTGAAATTAAATACGAGAGTTTTAATTTCTAGGCAAATGTTCTTGGCTAGCAACATGAAGAAGAGAATTAACCAAAATTATCATGATTATCAAGTTCATTACTTGTTCTTAACCTTGGCATGTTCATATCCATTGTCTGAATTCACAAGTAAATAGTTGTTATTAGTTGTAGTATATATAGTTTAGAAACCAAAAACTCAAGTAACGCTTGGTTACATTGTTGTTAGCATAATTAGAAGTGAAATAGGAATATAGTAAACTAGGCAATTTTACATATCTTGAGCCTCCTTGGATCGATACTTGGCTACTTAGCCACTTTATTACTTGTTTGACCACGTGCACTTGCGTGTCGGTTTTTAACCGTAGCAACAAACCGCGAACAGCTGTACTACCTTTCCACTCCCGCACTGCCTCCCCTAGAAACTGAAATCGGAAAATCTTGGTCCAACATTCGACATTGGCATAGCATGGAGCTAACCAATCCATACCCATAATAGCATCAAAATCAACCATTTCTAGTTCTATCAAGTCTGTCGTAGTCTGATGACTGGCAACCTCTATTATACACCCTCGATAGACCCTCCTGGCTATAATAGAGCACCAATAGGTGTAGACACTGAGAAAGGTTTCCGAAGCAATTCCGGCGTAATACTAAACTTTCGAGCCACTAACGGTGTAACATAGGACAAGGTAGATCCTGAATCTATCAACACATAAGCAGGATGAGAGAAAATGTTCAACATACCTGTCACAACATGTGGTGACGACTCTGACTCCTATCGCCCCGGTAGTGTATAAGCACGGTCTGGGCCGGCACTTGAACTGGAGGCCCCTGATCTGCCTATGGCCTCTGCCAGCTGAAACTGAGGGCCTACACCCTGCCGGGTATGCGGGAGCTCGTGATCCTGCTGAGGACTTATCTTGTCGATCCCGGTCACCCTGACCCCTAGCTGGACAATTCCTCATCTGATGAACCTCATGTCCACAAATGTAGCATGCTGTGGAACCATACCTGCATGCTCCAGAGTGACGTCGACTGCAAATAGGGAAAAGTGGTATTGTAAACCTACTCTGCTCCACTCCCATCTGCTGCTGTGAACCTACTGCTCGCGAACCTTCGTCAGGCTCTGGCTGCCCTCGGCGACTAGACCTGCTCCTCTGCCGCTGTGGTGGAGGCGGGGGTCCAGGCAGCCTATCAAATAACCGTGGCCTAGGTCCTCCTTGGTACTCCTCCTGTAATTCACCAGGTTTGTCCCTACGACGCTACTCGTGACTTGTCCTCCTAATCTCCCGTTGCCGCTGTCTGATACCCTCAATATTCTGAGCAAAAGCCTGCACACGGGGTATATCTATATCCTCTCACAATGTGGCTGTGATGCAGGTCTCAACATATTCTGGGTTCAGCCCCATAATAAACCGGTGTACCCTGGCTGGCATTATATCCACAAAAGCTGGCGCATATCAAGCCAAGGAATCAAACCGCATGGCATATTCCCGAACACTCCTCGACCCCTACTCCAATTGTAGGAACTGATCAACCCGGGCCTGTCGAATCTCCCCCGGTAGGTAATGATCCAAGAAATCCTCTAAGAAGCTGGGCCAGGTCAGAGGGGAAACATCTCTCCCTCGGGACCTCTCCCAACTCTCATACCACAGTACGGTGATGTCCCGTACCCGGAATACCGCTAACTCAACAGACTTTGTAGGTGTAGCATGCATCACCCTGAAAATCCTCTGCATCTGGTCTAAGAAGTCCTGAGGGTCCTCAGTCCGATCTATCCCTGTGAATTGCGGGGGACTTAGTTCTAGGAACTCTCAGACCCTCGAGCTACCAGTCCCTCCTACGGATTCTGCAACTGTAGCTGGCACTAGCTGGCGCTGAGCAGCCATCATCTATGCTAGCATAACCACCACACTCCTAACCTCCTGGTTGGAGGGTACGGGTATAGAAACTGCCGGAGGCGGTGCCATCACACCAGTCGTCCCAAACGGCTCCTGACATGGTGGAGATTGCTGGGGAGGTCGAGATGATACCTCCGTTCAGATCGGGCTGATTCTGACTGAGGCTGAGGCACCATGCTGGTGCCCTCTCTTGCTGCTACATCTAACCTCCTACCGGTCGTAAGGTGTCGCTGGTCTGACATTTCTCTGTAAATAAAAGAGTATAATGAGCTTAGGAACTCAACCCTATACTGTACCTCTTTATATCACGACAGAATAAGAAGAAAGAGTAACAATCCTATCATGCCTTGCAGCCTCCTGCCTATAGTATGTGGTGCACAACACATCCATAGACAAGACTCTACTTAGTACGGCTTGCAGACTCCTTGGCATACGACCTGCTCTGATACCAAGTGTGTCACGCCCACCTTGAGAGGCATGACTAGCACCTACTGCCCTACTAGGACCTGAACTACTGAGCTGATTAAGCCTAAGAACCTCTGGTGCAGGGCTGACTCTAACTCTGGAATCAAGAAATCCAACGGGCTATATAGCGGCTGTAAATACAACCCCCGGCCGATAAGGCCTATAGCAACCTATGAAAATAAACAGCTTACCAGAGACAAACAAACATAGGAAATCCTATGCGGCCCGACAAGGCCACCATGATATCTAGTTACAACTGGAAAGAGAAATCAGATTCTAAACTGAGCTATGACCGACAAGGCCACTAACTAACAGCTAAACAAGGCCCCACACGGCCAACACACATAGTATAAAACACATATGGGCCCCATACGGCCGATATCATCTAACCACAGGGAAGTAATGTAATCTGCAAGCCTCTAGGAGTAATAAGATGGTCGGGACAGGGCCCCGACCTACCCATGCTGTACAAACAAAATAAGTAAACTTCTATCACACAAGCTGCGGAAGAAAGGAGCTGATGGCTCTGTACGGCTGACTGGAAGTACGAGGGACCTACTCCTCGTCTATGTGTACCAGTAGGCAAGTAATGTTGCGCCCCAGAAGAGGGCGCCAGTAGCGGAGATACTAAGTATGTAAAGCAGTAACTTTAAATAACTGAAAGTAAGGAATAGAACTAACAATGACTTAAGTAAAGAAAATGGACTGAAGATGACTGAAGAAGTGAAATCAGGACTAAACATAACTGTAATAAGGAGGGTAGGGGTCATACCTGATAAACTAGGCATCTTAATGTCTAACTATCAGTAACTAAGAAAACATAAACCTTACCTGGCTCACATAAACCGAAAGGTACAATCAGCACAGAATAACCCACATGGGCCCCCATTAGCTCTAGTGAGTAAACCTTAATCTATATACCCCTATCCAGGTCATACCGAGTAACCTACCAGCTATAAGCGTCCTGCCAATCCCTTGGGTCTGGAACTGGGCCCGCTCGGCCCCTGACTGTAGGTCTATCTAATTCTAGAGGACTCCTGATATCTACACCGCGGGTGTAAACGCTCGATGGGGGTGTGTATAAGGCCAACCACAGTAATATGAGGATCTGGAACCCCATCTTCGTCCCTTGCGGACGGCATGCCACTCCATAGAGCGACGTATCATCGCCCCTGGCGGGTAGTGACACAGATATTAACCCTGGGGTGGTACGAAAGCTATACATGTATAATCTAGCCCAAAACAATACAATTTACGAGTCTCAACTTACAACAACAACTAAACATGATAACATACTCCTGACATGCTTTACTGGGATTCATACTAGATTACTATGCTGAAGAAACTAACTTGTCGAAAGAAAATGCATTAACATACCTCGTTCGCTGTTTACTGATTAACTGGCGAGTTCCAATTAGTATTCAACAGCTTTTCCCAACTGAAATCGTGTTACTGGAAAGATAGGACTAGTTTTAACACTAAATTCGACAAAAAAGAAAACTTTATATATAAATATTAACTATATTCCCAACTTTACGGAACATGGTCGAAACCTCGTTATTTCTTGAAAGTCTAGAAGGGAGAAATGCTTACTTTAATCCTGGGATCGTATTGACACTAGTTTGGAGCAATTCCAACAACTTTGGCTCTGCGGGATGATGATTTGTCGGGCGAATTTCACGAAACTAACTCCGTATAAATGATCCCTGCAGCCTTATACTTTGATACCCGAGGTTAATTTGGATTTGGACGACATTTAGCAGTGTAATCAGATGAAAATTAAATGTTTCCCTTCGTTCTCACCTCTGTTGGTCGTAATTATATAAGTAAATAACATGAAGTATAAGGGTGAGGCCTATATATACTTGAGGCAGCAGACAAGGCAGGGTGGCACATTGCCCAATGCACTGATTCTGCTCCGTGCCACATTGGCTAACGCGGAGGAGCAGCTCCATGCCACTTTGCCCCTCTGGCCGGCTTGGTTCGGCCTCCTCTCGCGAAATCCAGACTTGGCACTCGTTCGGCCTTTCCCCGGGCCCTTTCCTCGTACGTATGGCACTCTAAAACTCTCAACCAATATATGAATAGGCCTACTAAATGTTAGAAACTTACGGGGTGTAACAGTTTTATTAGACATACTCTTACACTTTTTTTATGTTCGCTACAGGATCATGGTTGTTCCACCAGAAGAGTTGGAGAATGTGTTTGTGAAAGTCAACAATGAGTTTTACTATCCAAGCGTTATTATTCCACCTAGAGTGAATGCTACGTCATTCAAAATAGACGGTAGTCTATGCACGATGCTAAAAGTGGAGCGTCAGTTCCACAACTCCACTGACAATGACCCTCATCAATATTTGAAGAATTAATTGGATCTGTGCAATCTCCAAAAGCATAATAATATTTTCGATGGTGTCATTCGGCTTAGGGTATTCAAATACTCATTGGTTGGAGAAGCTAGAGAATGGTTGCATAGGCTACCTCCATATTCAACACATAAATGGAAAGAGCTTGTGAATGTCTTCCTCAAAAAGTTATTATCTCTTAGTAAGAAGGCGGAGCAGCAGGACAAGATCTTCTACTTTCGACAGCTCCTTGGGGAGAAATTGTTTGAAGCTTGGGAAAGGTTCAAGCAATATATACTTCATACGACAAACCATAGGTTCCCCAAGCATATTTTGCTTGAGAAGTTCTATATCAGTTTGGACTCGTTGACGTAGTCTGTTGCAAATAATGTTGCTGGGAAATGCTTCATGGACAAGACCTTTAATCGAATTGCCATTATCTTGGATCTAATTTCAAAGCACAACCATGCATGGCATGGAGGAGATTAAAGTGTCGGGATAAATGTCGGTACTCCTTCATTATCTTACTTGATGAAGGAGAACCAGGATCATGACCAAATGATGGTAGCCATGGCCATCAACATAGCCGTACTTACCAAGAAGTTGACCGAGGTTGAGATTCAAAAGGTGAATACTGTTGAAGAGGCCTAAGTGATGCTCAATATGGGCATGCATGCCCCCTCCTCCATATCAATATCAACCATTCCAGGAGCCACCTCATAAGAAAGTTTAAGATGACAACTATGTTGGTAACTCATCTGATGGTTATAGACCGTATTACCAGCAAGCCCACCCACCTTCTACATATCAAGGGAAATAGAGACCTAACGAAAAGGTCAAGGTCAAAACTATCCAATAAACGAGTATGGTGGTCCGAATCAGTGATGGCACAATAATGGGCCTATCAGAACAGAAGTTCCAATTTCTATGTTCCACCAAGAGGTCCCCCACCCCCCCTCTAACTCTTTAAATTGGAGGTAGGGTCCTTATCAAGGTCAAGGAAGCTCAAAGCTCGAGGAAATGTTGAATAAAGTTCTACCTAATAAGACAGATCGAATGAGATTGTAGGTTCCCATACTGCGTCTATATAAAATCTAGAACAACAAATATGGGATCATTCACGTGACCAAAATCCCAAGCAAAAGGTCCATTTTCCTAGTGACACCGTGGCTAATTCAAAAGGACATGTGGGTCCTTCCAGCGCTTAATGTATGGCCTTTTTCACAAGGAGTGGAAAAATTATACAGCCTGTGGGTGTTGAAGCTAAGGATAGTGTGGTTAATAAAGAGGATGAAATTGTGCATTCTATTTTTGTGCAAGACAAATGGTTGAGAAAACCATATTTGATAAAAGTATTGACGAGGGAGACAAAAGGCCACCTATAGAGGAAATTGTAAAAGGTGGTTCAGTTGCTCCAAAAGAGAAAGGAAAGGCCAAGGAAGGGGTGGATGATATTGATAAATACTTTCCTCTGCTTGTTCCCACTTTTTCATAAAGAATATCCCAACAAGCTCTTGATGCAAAGGTTGCAAAGCACATTGAGTGGCTAAAGGAGGCCACACTTTAGGTTTCAATAAATACTTTCCTCTGCTTGTTCCAACTTTTTCATAAAGAATAGCCCAACAAGCTCTTGATGCAAAGGTTGCAAAGCACATTGAGTGGCTAAAGGAGGCCACACTTTAGGTTTCATTTATTGATGCTATCAAAGAGATACTGGGTTTTTCTACGTACCTAAAGATGTTGTTGACAAGGAAGCTACCATGTGAAAAAGAGGATTTAACTCTGGTAACACACTGTGCGGGTGCCATTATTGTCAGCACTTGTGATGAAAAGAAGGGAGATTTGCGTAAATTTACCGTTCTTTATAGAATTAGAAGATATGATTGCTTGCATGGCTTATGTGACAATGGGGAAAGTATAAATTGGATGCCTCTATCAATATATAAGCAATCTGGATTGAGCATGCTTTAATCCACCTCTATCCGGCTCTAAATGGCCGAAAAGTCTATCAAAATGCCCGTGGGGGTGGTGGAAGATTTGTAGGTAAAAGTTGGAAAATTTATGCTTCTAACTGACTAACTTTGTGGCACTTGATTGTGATGTAGATTGAGAAATCCCCATCATACTTAGGAGACCTTTTCTAGCAAGTAAAAGGGCACTTATGGACTCGAAAAAGCATGAGATTATGTTCCGGGTCAAGAATGAAAGTATAACCTTCAAAGCCAGGAGAGGCCACTTATTGCCCATAGGAGTAAGGGATATTTGTGTGGCTAATGTTGTGAGGAATGAAGAAGAAGGAGCAAATCATATATTTGCAGCATCACCCAAAAAAAGAAGGCCAAAATCCAAATAGATGAAGCAATACCTCTATGGGTCAAAAGGCAGAAAGTGGGTGAGGAAGTCTTGTCCCAAGGACAATTCACCAGGTGCTTGATTCAGGTATCTTGCATCATGCCACGATATTAAATCAGGCGCTTCTTGGGAGACAACCCAAGGGATGCTACACTATGTGTAGTATCCACGTCGTGCGAAGTTAAATCAAGCACTTTTTGCAAGGCAACCTATGTATTTTTGGACTAATGGGTGTTGATGCATGTAGGTACACTTAAAAAGATAGTGAAAATTGATCTAAAAAAGAAAAGGGAAATTTGTCACTCAAGAAAAGGAAGGACAAATGGATCGTCTTCCCTTCAGCCGACTAAACGCAAGTTCTGGTAAGGCATTCCAAGAGACGATAGAATGTATGGACCGTAGTCTAGCGAGATGGTTCGACCATTGGACCGTCTGTTGTTTTTAATGGTCATGGGTCCTTGTTGAGACGGATTAGGGTTAGATTTTTGGTTAGTTGGCCAGGTTGGTTATTACAAAGCCACCCATGGGCTAAGCCGACCCGACCCACTCTCATTTGATTGAAATTAAAAGGCTCATCAAGCAAACCTTGCCCCATACTCTTCTCTCCCATCTTTCCCTTATACTTGCATAAGATCTCCATTGTTGCACACTACTCTTCTCACAACAATTGCATTGCATCACGCACACACACTTCAAGCATCTATACATGCAAGCTAGGGTTCTATGGCTCTGAATCTCATGTCTCCTCTTCAGCAAGCACACGAGCACTTTGGAATAATTTATGTATTATTTCATGTTTAACCTCTGATAAGAATGCCGATTATAATTTGCATCATGTTTTGACTTAGGTGAATATATTGAACCTATGGTTGGATATTAATATTGAGGGAGAAGTTGGGTTAATTGCTTAGAAATTGGACAGGACTTAGCTGGATGAATATTTGTGCTTAATGTTGTTGATATCTACTAAAAGGTATTAAAATTGGTAAAGCCCCATCCCATGTTTTTTCTTTTTGCAAGAAGAAATTTCCCAAAAAGTTGATGTTTTATTAAACCCCCAAAAGGTGGAGAAAAAGACGGACCATCCTTCCCTCCTTGTGTTGAAGACTGACTCAGGGGATAGCCCATCTTTTCAAAAGATGGTTCACATCCTATACCATTTGTTGAAATAGAGAACCTGCATTTCTATATTAAATGGACGGAACAAGGTACGGTCCATCTCTTTAGAGAGCTAACCGTCCCTTCCTCCATCCCTTATTTTTAATTTTCTGATTTCATATTAACCCGAGTCCACGTACTAACAAATTATTGCATAATTACTGGTAAATGGAACCAAAAAAAGTTGTACCTTGAAGAGGCAAGACTAATACATCAAAGAAGTCCCAACTTAAGGACAAGGACAAGGATGAGCACTTGCCTTCAGGCACTAGGAGGACCATACCTCAGACATCAGAGGTGTCACCCACTCCTTCAGCTTGAGTGGCATCAACAGAGTCTTCGTCTCTATGGTTTGTATCCCAATCCCGCGAGGAGCATAATTAGGATCAATCTAGTGGGGCCCAATCTTGTAGGGACTAAATTGATATTTCCTCTAGGATATCCACCAAGGAGGACTCCACTAGCCAGACTCCCTCTCGCTCGGTGGCTATAACTGAGTTAAGACGAAAGCTGGGGAGGATATGTACAGGTTGAGATGGGCCATTCTGGGTGCCATAGAATGATATATATAGGGGTGACAGGCCCTTAATAGGAAGCCTCATAGGGGTATCACTGAGGAGCTCACCATCAATGCCACTAGGTTGGAGCTCGACGTCGATATTGTGGAGCGGTTACAATATCAGTACTGGGAGTTCCTTGTGGCACTTGAGTCTGCACCTTAGAAGTGACATAGTGCTTGGAGCCAAAAGTGACCCGCTACTAACCCATGGCATAACATAACACAAGTATGAGCTGATTTACAGACAAACTAAGTGGAATCAAAGTGAATTTATAAAACAACTTTCTGAATAATAAAGTAGTCTGAAATAAGTTAAAGAAATAAATACTGAGTCTAACATCAAAACATAAAGTTGGAAATACCAACTGTCTATCTAAAAACCTCTACTACTGATGATTTTCTAGGAAAAGTCTCTAGTTAACTCTAAAAGTCTGAAAATAAAGATAAGAATAAAGACAATGAAAGTAAATATAACTCCGGCCCTCGAATGATGAGGACTCACCACTGACAGCTACTGATGGGCACCAAATTGAAGCTAACTGCGATGTTATGCCTAAGTATCTAAAGTATCTAAACCAATATTATGATAAGATATAGATCAAGAGAGCACATGCGTTCAGTACTTCGAATGTACTGAGCATATGATGTATGCAACAAACTAAATTTAATATACTGAAAATTTGAAATGTTGTACGAAATGCATAAACTGAACTGAAGTACAATGACCTTATCTGAGATGCATAAATACTGATATAGATAATATTCTTAGGATTCATAATGAAAGTACAAGTAAAACTGATTTGAGGGTCATATACATGCATTGAAAACTGAGTCTATAACTATGAATGAAACTGTAGTAGCATGGAACTATGGGAGAGTTTGTTAACCGACATAAATCATGTGAGCAAAATGTGGAGTCCAATGTATACGCCCCGTCAAGAGGACCCAATATACCTTGCTGGAGTATAAAGGTATACACCCCTTCAAGAGACCTAATATACCTTGCCAGGATATAAAGGCATGACTGGTATGATTACTAAAACAAATGCCCGTTCAGGCTAATGAACTACAGTGGCACGTAGTTCTAGGACTTGGGTGCATTGAACCCCAGCCCAACTCAATTCTAATTACTGCTCCCAAATGATAATTTAAAAAAAGCTCAAAAACTGGTGCTCTAAGAAGATAACAAATTCTTCTTGGGTAATGAATCCCGGGGCTACGAAGAATATATCTACGAAGTTAAATCTTTGAAATTGGCCCAAATTGAATGGAGCCCCAAGGAGAAGTCATAGAAATCATCTCTATCTTAGACAAGAGCATCTATAAGTGATAGCAAGTACTTCTACCCTCTCAATATATAAGAATTCATAAGATTTTGCCAAATTGAACTCATTGTGACTTGTTGCCATTGTGTTTTGCGTGATGATGTTGCTGGCCTACTTCTAGAAATAGATAGCCCTATTCCCTTGACATATGATCTAATATACGGAGGGATTATGAGTTCTTGATCGAAGCAGGATTTCTAGAGCGGAGTTCAGCAATTGAGGTATGTTAAGGAGAACTTCCTTTGGCAAGTTATTTTTGTAGTATAGTTGATACGACTTGTACTTTCATAGTAGTTTGTGATAACGTGTGTTGTGGTTAGCTGATACGAGTTGAATTGATATTTTATTATAGTATCCTGTGTCGGGCTTAGTCAAGTTTTAGCTTTTTCTCTCGTTAGAAGCGGCCTAGAGATTACCAATTTGTATTGTTGCTGCCTCGACCGGCTAGAGATGTTTTGCTGCCTTACCAAGGCCAGAGAGGCTTGTGGTTAGATGTGGATTATACCTTATTAAATTGGGAAGCATAGGACGCAGCTTAGCAATATAACTTTTTATTTTTGACGCCTATATAAATAGGAAAACCCACCTACAGGTCGTTGGGGTACCTTGACATCTACAGGCCTAGAACTTCAATAGTACAGTCTTACCTTCGAGTTAGTGGCACTAGGGTTGCCTAATGAACTGGGTAGTAGGTTTTCAAATGAACTACTTATTGTCTGTAACTGTATAAGCTTTGTACGACTTACATCTTGTCGTATAGTTCGTTTAGGAAACCATCCTAGTTGTTATTAATATGATATACTATGTGATATCCTAAATATTGATCTTATTAGTTGCCAAACATGGGGCCAATACCCTTGGCTATTCATGCAGAGGCCCACGTACATGTTGCCTAGAAAGGCTAAGTCGAAGTACACCTTCTTACAGAGCTACAGGTCGTTCATATGAGCTATATGACATCTGGAAGAACCAGATTGAGGCATATGGATCCTTATTGGAATATATTCACTTATGGACTTCCCTTATGCTGTAGTGGCATCACTGAACCTAAGTAGAGTCTTGTGTGCTGGGGGTCTAGTTACAGGAGCCCAAAAGGCTTAGATACAATTACAAGAGACCAGAAGGCTCACATATAGTTACAGGAGCCTGGAAGGCTCGTACACAGTCACAAGAGACCAGAAGGCTCGGATATAATCTTAAAAGATGAGTATGTTAGTTACAACTTCCTACGGGGCTACAGTGGTACAGATAGAAGTATATAGATTGTTTTGTACTTGTCAGGCCTTATGGGGAATAGGTAGGTTATTCTGTGTTGTTTATACCTTTCATCTTATATGGGCCAGGTTAGGTTCTTATTTGAATATTACCTATTAGTTAGAGTTCATGTTTGTAAGATCGTACAAATTAATTTCTAGCTCTTATTGCTGATTACCTTCAACTCCTTTATCAGCTTCTATTTAATTATTATTATTGCCTTTCATACTCGGTACATATTGTACTAACGCCCACGCATGGGGCGCTTCATACTTTCCTGCAAGTTCAGACAGACAGGTTCCAAGACCTCCTTAGTAGTCGTTCAGCTTCAGTAGACTGTCCAGCTCCCTTCCTCCAGAATTGCCAGACATTAGAGGTTTTTCTATCTTTTGATGTATAGTTTTTGGGTAAGCTGAGGCCCTGTCCTGACCAATATTTTACTCTTTAGAAGCTTGCAAACTACAGTTTTTGGTTAGACATATGTGTTGGTTGTGTGGGCCTAATTGTGTTGTCAGTGAAAACCTTGTTGCTTGTATATGTGTATATGTGTGCTTGTCTTCCTTTTGATATGATTTAGACAGCATGGTGGTCTGGTCGGTCTACATAGGATGACGTTATTATTACAGCTGTTAGGTCAGCTATTTTTGTGCAGGTGTGAATTCCGGCCTTGTCGGCCTAAGGCTATGTTTTTGAGCCAAGATATAACTGATTATTTTCTTGAATGTGTGTTGATGGTATGCACAAGAAGTGTATACATGTAGCTAGGTCAGCTGAGCGTCTAGTGTGGCCTTAGGTGCCAGTTACGCCTCCCTAGGTGGGGCATGACATGAAAATATGAAATGTAACTAAACGTAAAATCATGAATAGCATATAATAATACTTGTAGGAGTTTTGAAAACATAAATTGGGTGAGATCCCTAAGACATGATTTCTACAGGACTGAGATTTCTATATTTTCTAAAAGCATTTGGGACACAAGGGTATAGGATAACCTTTGTTGAAATCCCACATACCTAGAGTTGGAGAATTCTTGCTAGAATTTTGAACCTTGAAGCTTTTATAGAAGAACCCTAGTTCTTGACTTGAGAGAGTATCTAATCGCTCCTGACATTCTATTTCTGAGAGTTTAGGAGAGAATGAGGGAAAGGATCAAATAACTACCCTTAATCCCCATCGAAAAGACCCCAAACAGACATAGTTTAGGAGTTAAAAGTATAGAAAGTTACAAAAATAGCTATGAAAAATGTACTGAAAATTGATCGTCCAATCCCTATGAGCCACACCACAACTCGTCATGTCGTACCATGATTCATTGTGTGCACTTGTGGTCAGTTTTGACCACTTTTAGAACTTTTTACCACGACCAGATAGGATGGGTCATCCTAAGTTACCCGACTCATGGTTTGGTCTCATGGTTCCCTAGAGGAAAATTGCAAAGTTACCGAACTTGTGCTATGGTGCTCTGGACGATTCATACGATGAATCATTGTCTGAGCCAATGACTCATTCCTTGAGTCGTGGTGATTGGGACCAAGAAGGACTTGTACTAATTACCATGAGTCATCCCACAGCTTGTGGTCTCACACTACGGCTAGTGGTGTGAGTCGTCCTATGGGAAAATTCCAATTTTCTAATGATTTCTGTCTCATGTCTAGGATCTGATCTTAAGAACTTTTGGGGTGTTACGTTATCTCCCTTTTAGAATCATTCATCTTGGAATGGAGATTGAAACTAAACTGATAGGGAAAGAGTTACTAATCTTGAAATTTATTTCTGACATCTGAGTAATTGACATAACAACTGATCTAACTAAGAGTAAAAACTCAGCTAAATTCATAGACATGCATGAATACAAAAAGTTTCAAGGACAACTAATAGTACATGAAAATGAGTAGAATACTATGGAGGAAACTATTACCTCAAGCTGGAACTGAACTAGAAGGAATGCGATGAGGGTACTTAGCCATCATGCCTGCTTCTACTTTTCAAGTAGCTCCCTCTACAAGCTGATTCCTCCAAAGGAACTTCACTGAAGTGACTTTCTTATTTCTAAACTTACAAACCTGATGGTCAAGAATCTCAACCGGGACCTCCTCTTAAGAGAGACTATCTTTCACGACCACATTCTCCGAAGCAACAACCAAGGTTCGATCATCAATACACTTCTTCAACAAAGAAACATGAATGACTGGATGCACTGATGCAAACTTTGCAGGTAAGTCCAACTTATAGGCCTACAAGTCTCAAGATCCTATAAGGACCAACATAGCGGGGACTGAGTTTTCCTTTCTTACCAAACCTCATCACCCTTTTCATGGGTGAAATTTTCAAATAAACCTAATCATCATTAGCTAACTCAAGCTCTCTTCTCCTCACATCTGCATATGATTTCCAATGACTCTGAGCTATTTTCAGTTGATCTCTAATAAGTTGAACTTTCTCTATAGACTCATGAACTTAATCAATCCCCATTAAGGTAACTTCACAAACCTCAAACCACCTTACAGTCATGCCTGGAGCCTACACTCTTGGCATGGCCAACACTCAAACTACCTAGTGGTCCAAGCGAACTCTTTCCTGGCTTACTACTAGCAAAGTATATAATAGAGTAATGTGAAAACCAGAAATGTGTGAGCTCAATAAAATAAAAATGAGACTTTTATCAATATAACTCAAAACAATGTTAGAAAATAACATTTTTACTCAACTCTAACTAATTTATGAAGCCTCTAATGTCTAAGATTTGCATCGGGATAAAGCTCCCACGACTACATTAAGCTCTACTATAAATAAAACCAAAACTAAAGTATGAGTGGGGCTCTATAAAAGTAGGAGGCTTCACTAAATGTTGGATGAAGTGAGATCCTAGTGAAGCGTTTGTTGTTGTTCCTGTCTACCTAACTCTGCATCATTATAAGATGCAGTGCCAAAGGGAGACAGTATGTTAGAATATACAATATGTGAAATGGCTGAATGAAACAATAAGTAGAAAGAATATCTAAACCGAGAGAATAAAATGAATAAAAATAACTAACTAAATTAGAAACTCTAAATGATGTATTGAACACAACTATGAAAGATGTGTAAACAGTTACGCAATAAAACTATGCATCAAAACAATCTCTAAAGATATATGCATATATATGTGTGTGTCACTTTAGTTGGGAGTTTCTCATAACTAACACATATCATGAATGAGCAAATGATGTCCAACTTCTAACCCAAGTTGAGAGAGTCATCCAAAGCCTTTATAGGGCAGAGGATGAAGCTAAATTGTGGATCTATACTAATGCCCTTACCAGGGGCTATTTGAGGAGTCATCTGAACCAATGGCACTATCCTAACATATGCTCGCTATGTAGTTATGCGGCTTATGGGTTATCTGAAGCCTTTGCCCATTGGGGTGATAAATAATCCTCCCAAAACTACGCTCATATAAATATACCTATCTGAGGCAGCTAAAAACATCTTCTATAAGGAACTTTAGCTGAAATTATAATAGATGTTTAAAAATCTTGTTGAGCCTTAGCTCAAAATCAATAATTTACTCATGACCCTTGGCTCAAAATCTATACTTAAAAAACTTGTGAGCTCCTATTCTCAAAAACTTTGGGTTTCAAAAATAAGACTTTACTTTAGCTTTTGAAAATATGCTATAAACGGAATTTTCTATATGAAAATCTCTTTATGAAATTTCCCTAAAGATCTGCTCACCTTTAGTCATGTAAATAATTCATGAAAATAATGCGTCTCATAATACAAATCTTTCAAAAATAATGACTTTCACGCAATTAGGTCTATGGAATAAGAGACATGAACCATGATCAACAATCAATAATCAAGAGAGTAGGATTATGAACAAAAATCAAAAGATACAATAGATATAGCACAAAAGCAGAACTTAATGAATGAACAATTCAACTTATAGGGAAGAAGATCAAATTAAGAAATTGGGAATAAACCCTAGCTTTAACTTCAACAATTGTTTACTAGATGTAGGGCATAAGCAAGAATAGGATTCCTCATTTAGTTTAGCCTTACATACCTGGAATGAATAACCCTTGCCTTAAGCTTGAGAATCCCTAAGTTGAAGATGAATTCCTAACTTCCTTGAGAGCTTGAGCACTATTAATTCTTGAACTTACATTGTTAGGAGAGGGAATGCGAGTTTAGGTTAATAATACCCTTAAATACCCCCTTTAGGATTCCCAAAATGTTCTAGTTTAGGCGATAAAAATATAAGAAATTACTAAAATAACCCTAGGATCTCGTCTGTAAAATAGGTCGTCTAGAGACAACGAGTCGTAACACAAGTGTTAAGTTACTCCAGAAATCATGGTGACCTATGCATTGTCACTGAAGCATTTTGATCAATCTCTGATCCCTTCACAATGTCTAGAAAGAATAAATTGTTACCTGCCCTAACAAGTCATTACTTCCACATGTTACTACTAAAGCAAAATTGGACATTCTCTACTCCTCACCTCATGACCTGTCAGAACAAGTTGTTACTAGGTGTAACAAGTCATTACTTGGCTTGATGGGACTGGGATTTACTCTAGTTGTTCATCACGAGTTATACCATGACTCGTGGTCTATCATAACGTGTCTTTAAGTAGCTCATTCTTTGATAAGAATTTAGTTTTCCTGCTGGTTTATACTTCAAGTCTAGGGTCTGATTTTAGGAACTTTTGGAGTGTTACGTTATGTCCCCACTTGGGATCATTTGTCCTTGAATGAAGACTAAAACTGGCTGAATAGTTGATCGATCTAAGAGTAACTAAACTAAACTTGACTGAATATATGAAACGTGCAAGCATACTAAGGATCTTAACAACAGCTGAATGAGGCATGAAACTGATAAGAATACTATTATAGAACACCATTACCTCAATATGATTCTAGACTAGGAGGAAACTGATGAGAGAATTTGTCTATCATATCTGCTTCAGCTTCCCAAGTAGCTCCCTCAACTAGCTAATTCCTCTATAACACTTTCAGAGAACTGACTTCTTTTTTCCTCAACTTACCAACCTGATGACCAAGAATCTAAACTGGAACCTCATCATATGATAGGTTGTCCTTCACTCCCAAACACTCTATAGGAAGAATGAAAGAGGGGTCACCCACACACTTCTTTAGCATAGAAATGTGGAAAACCGGATGGATTAATGCAAGTTCAATTGGTAGCTCCAACTTATAATCTACCTTGACAACTCTCTTTGAAAACTGATATGAACCACTATAGCTGGGAATAAGCTTCCCTTTATTCCCAAATCTCATAACACCTTTCATGGTTTCACTTTCAGGTAAACTCAATTGTCTACCGCAACTCCAAGTCTCTATGCCTCACATCCGTATAAGACTTTTGGCGATTCTGTATAGTCTTTAGCCTTTCCTGAATGATCTCAACCTTTTTTATAGCCTGTTGCACTAAGTATGATCCTATCAACATGCTTTTCCAACTTCAAACCAACCAATCGGGGATCTACACCTCTACTCGTATAAACACTCATAAGGAGCCATCTATATACTATAGTGATAATTTTTGTTATATGCAAACTCTTTAAGAGGTAAATGGTCATCCCAATTCCTCTTAAAATCAATAACACAAGCCCTTAACATATCCTCTAGGGTCTGAATAGTATGCTCTTCCTGACCATCTATCTGTGGATGAAAGGCTGTATTGAGGTTCACCTTCGAACCCAATCCTCTCTAAAATGAATTCCAAAACTAAGTGGTAAATTGAGTGCCCCTATCTGATATGATAGTTTATGGAGCTCCAAGGAGTGTAACCACTTCCCTGAGGTATAACTTGGCAAGATCCTCGGCTAACTCCATAGTCTTCATTGCTAAGAAATAAGTTGACTTAGTCATTCGATCTACAATTAAACAAATGGAGTCATGTTTTCTTCGTGACCTTGGTAAATCAATGATAAAGTCCATATTGATCATCTCCCACTTCCACTCAGGGAGTGGTTTATTTTGAGGCACACCACATGGACTTTTATGCTCAACCTTGACTTCTTTACAATTTATATACTTAGCAACAAAGTCTGCAATGTCCCTTTTCATACCGCTCCACCAATAGACTTCCCTCAAGTCATGATAGATCTTCGTGGGACCTGGGTGAGTCAAATACCTGGAGTTGTGTGCTTCTGCCATGATTCTATCTCTGAGACCATCTATGTCTAGAAAGATATCCTTCCTTAATACCTCATAACACCATCTCCCCCTTGTGCGAAAACCAACACCTTCTTCTTGTGGACATCTTGTTTTAGCTGAAGCAAGAGGATATCTTTGTCTTATTTCTCCTAAACTTCTTTTACTAAATATGACTCGGCCCCATTTTGAAAAAGCAAAATATTTTTTTCGGAGTCTAGAAGACGAACTCTCAAGTGTGAGAGTTTGTGCACCTCCTTAGCTAGTTCCCTCTTCTCTTCCGTTACATGGGTTGTACTTCCCATAGATAACCTGCTAAGAGCATCAGCAACTACATTAGCATTGCCTAGATGGTAGAGAATACTCATGTAATAATTCCTGAGCCACTCAAGCCATCTCCTCTATCTGAGATTCAACTCCTTTTGGCAAAACATATATCGTAAACTCTTGTGGTTTGTGAACAGATCAACATGTGCACCATAGATATAATGGTGCCAAATATTCAACACGAACGCTAATATTGTGAACTCGAGGTCATGAGTCAGATAATTCTTCTCATGGACTTTAAGTTGTCTGGAGGCCTATGCTATCACCTTACCATTCTGCATCAATACACAACTAATGTCTACTTTGGAAGCATCATGATGTTGGGCATATCTCTATGCCTATTTTCCATGTTTTTACCCATATTTGATCATGTTTTGAGTTCATAATCCTCAATTTATTCTTAAATTCATGTTTGTGTGTGTGTGTGTTTTATGTGCTAACAAACGATTTGAGTTGATTTGAGCAGGAAACTAAGCAAAATGGACTCAAAATGATCCAAAGAGTGAAGATTTGACGAGCTGAAGGGCCTAGTGCTATGGCTGGTATCCCATACCAAGTCTCGAACATCAGAAAACAAAACTTCAGGTTGGTGCTATGCGCAGAAGCCCTTGAAATTCAGAGAATTGCACTTCACAAACCTTGGCGAGATAAGTGGCACCCACGCCAAATGTGTCCAAACATAGAGAAATTTTATGAACACCTTGGCGAGATAGAGGGGACGGTGCGCCAAGGCCTTTATGGAGTTGAAATTGTTGGAAATTTGACTAACTCTATGGTGAGATAAGTGGGGCGGCATGCCAGGGTCATTCCGGGGTAGAAAATGCTTATTTTAAGGCCATGTTTTGGAGGGAAGAAGCATCACTTGAAGGCTCATATATAAATACATGTATTAGGTCGTTTGTTACATATCCTTGATCATTTTTTACATTCCATAGTTCGTTTGAGGAAGCTTGTAAGCCGTTTCGAAGTAAGACAAAGTTCTACACTAGATTTTTTCTCTTTTTTACTTGTATTTTTGTATGATAATGACTAAGTATTCATTTTTCCTCTTGTCTATGTGTGGCTAAACTTATATCCTAGGGTTGTGGCCAGGTGGATGGTTGAATGTTTGAACAACTAGTTTAATCTAGTTTTGATTATTCAATTATGGTTGTTTCTATTTATTTATATTAATTTATTATTTATGAGATTGATCACCTTGTAAGTAATCCATTGGCTTTCGATTAAACTTGGGAAAGGGAATCAAAACTGTTAAAAATAAATAGAAAATGGGAATTCAAAAACCCATTGTCACGACCCAAACATATACCCGGATTGTAGACATGGGATAAGGAGCCCCAAGAGACCCTAAGTCAACCCCTGACATGAGAATACATCTAATTCAATTACATAAGCAGAAGACTTAACATAACAAAACGTAAACATGTCATAAATACAGAAAAAGGACAATACATAACCCATACATGACGGTTGAATACAACTTGTAGTCTGAAAAGCCTCTAATCATGAAAGATGTGTTGATGGGACAACTCCCCAACTAACCCAATAGTTTTGAAACCGAAAGAAAAGCATAGAGTCTGAACATATGGCCCTCGGAACATGAGGACTCACTAAATAAGCTGATAGCGAACTCCGAGGAGCAACTAAGGAGGGTGAGCCTGAGATTCGGGTCCTGTATCATGAAACGATACAACATAGAAAGTATGCAGTCAATACATGAAATGTATTGAGTATGCAAGGTAAGTAAAATGAACATTTAAAACATATAAAACTCATAAATGACCATAAGAGTAGGACATCATGCTCATATCATAAAGATCATAACATAACATAAGGCTCAAGGTTTTCAAACTTTTGTAATGCAATCGTAATCATAATCATAAGAGAAAAGATTTATTGAACATGACTTGAACCAATATACATAATTATAAACATGCATAAATCATGAGGAACAGTGGGAATTCTCTTAACCAACATTACCCCATATGAGCACACATGAAGCCCGACTTGCAACCTTAGTCGAGAGGGTGTCCATACCTTGCCAAGGGTAGAACCATGAAAGTGTGATATCACCATGAAAGAGGGCCGATTGGGCCGGGAACAGTCATGAAAGGGGTCTCAACATACCTACGGTGGCACATAGTTCATGAGATCCGAGGCTTAACCTGAGCCCTGGACCTACTCGGTGTTCGATACTACTCCCAAAACATATATAGTGCTCATAGTATAACATGCATGAATTCATGGGCTAGTTAAATCATGATAATCACAAACATACCTGTACATACTTGAACTAGCCATGAAATAAGGCCCGTGAGTCATTCAAAACATAATTCATGATTCATAAGGTTCGTACATACTTTTAAATCGTTCATATAGCTTGGAAATCATAAAATCCTGATGGGTAATATCATAAATCCATAATTCAAATTGTAAATCATGCTGGGTTCATAAATATCATCATTTGAAGAGAAGATCATAAATCGATTCACCATAGGTCATACATAATTAGGCTTAATTTCATAAAATTTGAAATCGATAAAATTATAAATGATTCAAATAATAAAAACTGATTAAAACCCATAGATTATGATGAGAATCTAAAATCACAAAACCCATCATCAAATCGTTAGACTTCTATAAAAATCAGCTTCAAAACCCCATGAGCTTTTAATAAGATTTTCGTGAAAATCACAGAGCATGGGCATGGTTGTGGAAGAAATCACCTATTGATAACCTTACATACATCATAATAAATGGTTCTTAACTTCCCTTGATTGTCCAAGAAGGAAATAGGAAGAATTAAAGAGAAGATCCTTGAATCACCTTAGGTTACCTCTCTAAACTCATGCATGCATGAATGAAGGCTTAGAATAGATCATTCCCCCTAAAAACCACCTTTCATACGTTAAAATGACATTGTTTAGGGCCTCATAGCGTTAAAAAGTAGAAAATACCCTTAATGAATCTGCCCTGAAAACTAGCCGAGTTGAACTAACGGACAAAACCAATAGGTTATTGGAAGGAACGACGACCCATTCTGTTGCTCGTTCCATGCACTGCATAGGACTTGCCTCCAAATCTGGACGATGGATGAACAGGATGACTCGTCCTCTGAGACAACATGTTGTTATATCGACCGTTGGTTCCCTTTCACAAAAGATGAACCTCCTTACCACGAGCCTCACCACAACTCATGGTTTTCTCCAACGAGTCGTGGTCACGATCTGTCACATACACTGGAAATTCTTGCACCACGACAAAGGCCAATGACTCATTACAACCCACAACGAGTCGTTGGAAGGCCCTTTGTATGCCACCTGCTGAACCCAACCTCTTCCAATGCCTGCTGACAACGGCTCATTGTTCCCCACAACGGGTCATTGTGTCATCTGTTGTCTCCAGTGCCACCCAGCCTTCCCTAACCAACGACTGCATATAACGACCCGTGGTTTGATACCACGAGTCGTTCCATAGTCCATTTTGTGAAATTTTCCCCATTTCAGCAGTTTTCAATTTTTAGCTCCCGCGTCTACTCCTAGGCACTTTCAGGGTATTACAATATCTCCCCCTTGGGAACATTCATCCTCGAATGTAGGAAATAAGTAGAAAACAGAAACATGCAATTATCATATTCAAATACTAATCATTTAAACCGAAACCTTACGAAATGATTACCCCCGATTCATATCACATAGCTGAACTGATCTCATACTTCACATACATATTCATACACCTAAAGGAAACTCGAACACAAGAACTGAACATGAAAACTAGATAGAATCATAGAGAATACAACTGATACCTCATGTCGAAACTTAGCGGGTAGAGAATTAATGCGGGTATCTAGCCATCATATCCGCTTCGGCTTCCTACGTAGCTCCTTCAACATGCTAATTTCTCTATAGGACCTTAACTGATGTTGTTTCTTTGTTCCTTAGCCTTCGAACTTTTCGGTCCAATATGTCCATAGGAACTTCTTCATAGCTGAGGTTTTCTTTGACATCAACGCTATCCATCGGAACTACTAGGGTTGGATCCCCCAAATATTTCTTCAAAAGTGGCACATGAAACGCGGGATGTACAGAAGATAACTCTGAGGGCAAGTCCAACTCATACACTACCTTACCAACTCTTCTCGTAATCCAGTAGGGACTAACATACTAGGGATTGAGTTTTTCTTTCTTTCCGAATTGCATGACTCCCTTCACGGGATACACCTTTAGAAAATACCCAATTGTCCACCTCGAACTCCAACTCTCTTCTTCTCACATCCGCATATGACTTTTGGAGACTTTGAGCGGTTTTTAACCGGTCCCTTATAAATTGAACCTTTACTGCAGCCTCATTAACTGAATAAGGGCCTACGCTGCCTCACCAAACCTCAAACCATCCAATGGGCGATCTACACCTTCGTCTATAAAGAGCCTCGAATGGTGCCATCTGGATGCTAGAGTGATAGCTCTTATTATAAGCAAACTCGATCAAGGGCAAATGATCATCCTAGCTACCTTTTAAATCCATCACACATGCTCTCGACATGTCCTCAAGAGTCTGGATTGTTCGTTCGGCTTGGCCATCAGTTTGTGGATGAAAGACTGTGCTGAGCTTTCCTTGAGTCCCAAGCCCCTTTTGAATAGACCGCCAGAACTAGGAAGTAAACTGAGTACCTCGGTCTGAAATAATATATAAGGGCACTCCATGAAGTCAAACCAACTCTTGTATATATAATTTGGCATAATCATCCGCTGAATCTGTGGTTTTCACTGGTAGGAAATGTGCCGCCTTGGTCAACTTGTTGACCACCACCCAAATAGAGTCATGTTGTCGGCGAGTATGGGGCAACCTAGTTAATAAGACCATATTGATTTCTTCCCACTTCCAAGTAGGAATGCTAGTATCCTGAAGTACGCCTCCCGGCCTTTGGTGCTCGACCTTCACTTGTTGACAGTTCGGGCACTTGGCTATGAATTCTGCAATATCTCTCTTGATGCCATTCCACCAAAATATTTCCCGCAAATCATGATACATCTTGGCCCGGATGGATAGAATATCGGGATCCATGTGCCTCGTGCAATATCTAGTCCCTCAAATTTTCAATATCTGGAACACATAGACGACCTTGGTACCGCAACTCACCATCTCCCCCTTGGGAGAAAACCTCCACCTTCTTACTCCGGATGGCTTCTTTCAACTTTACCAACATCGAATCCTCATCTTGTGTAGACTTCACATCAATCACCAAGGATGATTCGGATCCGTTTTGTACAACAATACCGCCATCAGTCGAGTCGACTAACCTAATTCCCAACCTTGCAAGTTGATGGACATCTCTCACCAACTCTTTCTTTCCCTCATCCACGTGGGACACTCTCCATAGAGAGCCTACTAAGTGCGTCCGTTACCACATTTGCCTTACCCCGGTGGTAAAGAACACTCATATCGTAGTCCTTAAGTTGCTCCAACCACCTCCTTTGTTGAAGATTGAGATCTTTCTACGTAAACACATATTGCAAGCTCTTGTGATCTGTAAATACATCCACGTGGACCCCATACAAGTAATGTCGCCATATCGTCAATGCAAACACCACCGCGGCCAACTCAAGATCATGGGTCGGGTAATTCTTTTCATGGATTTTCAACCATCTCGAGGCATACGCTATCACTTTCCTATGCTGAAACACACACCCAAGTCCGATTCTCAAAGCATCACAATATACTACAAAATCATCGGTACCCTCGAGTAGGGTCAACACTAGTGCTGAAGTGAGTCGAGTCTTCAATTCCTGGAAGCTTTTCTCACAAGCCTCTAACCATTGGAAGTTTATCTTTTTCTAGGTCAACCTGGTCAATGGTGCTGCAATTGATGAAAATCCCTCAACAAACCTCCGATAGTATTCTTTTAGGCCCAAGAAACTCCAAATTTCTGAAGGATTCACCGGTCTGGGCCAATTCTTTACCGCTTCAATCTTCAGAGAATCTACCTTTATGCCCTCACTCGATACCACATGGCCTAAGAATGCCACGGAGTACAACCAAAAATCACACTTGCTGAACTTTGCATACAATTGGCGATCCCTGAGAGTCTGCAACACTACTCTCAAATGAGCGGCATGCTTCTCCTCGCTCCGAGAGTATATAAGAATATCATTGATGAACACGATCGTGAACATGTCTAGATATAGCTTGAACACCCTTTTCATCGGGTCCATAAAAACTGCAGGGGTATTTGTTAATCCAAAAGACATAACTATAAACTCATAATGGCCATACCGTGTCCTAAAGGCTGTCTTCGGGATATCACACTCACGAACCCTGAGCTGATTATATCCGGATCTGAGATCTATCTTTGGGAAACATCTAGCACCCTGGAGCTGGTCAAACAAATCATCAATCCTAGGTAAGGGGTACATGTTCTTGATGGTGACCTTGTTCAACTACCGATAATCAATAAACATGCGAAGAGATCCATCCTGCTTTTGGACAAAGAGAACGGGTGCACCCCATGGAGACTTGCTCATTCTAATGAAACCCTTATCCAACAAGTACTTCAATTGCTCTTTTAACTCTCTTAGCTCGACTGGAGCCATCCTATACGGAGGAATAGAGATAGGTTGTGTATCGGGTAAGAGATCAATACCGAAATCAATTTCCCTCTCAGGAGGAACACATGGCAAATCATCGGGAAAAACCTCCGGATACTCACACACCACTGGAACTTACTGGATAGTCGGGGTCTCGGGCTCAACATCCTTAACCCTAACTAGGTGATACATACAGCCCTTAGAAATCATTTTCCTACCCTTAAGGTAAGATATAAACCGACCGGCTGGTACAACTGAATTACCCTTCCACTCTAACACCGACTCCCCCGAAAATCGAAATTCTACCGCATGGGTCCTACAATTAATTGTAGCATAACATGCAAAAAACCAATTCATGCCCAAAATGATGTCAAAGTCAGTCATGTCCAACTCTACTAAGTCTGCGGAGGTAACCTTATGCAATACTGTAATGGGGCAAGCTCTGTACACCCGCCTAGCTACCATTGAACCACCGACTGGAGTAGAGACTGAGAACGGTTTTGACAGGATTTCAAGGCTAACTCCAAAACTACTAACAATATAGGGAGTCAGAAAAGACAAAGTAGCTCCTGGATCTAACAAGGCATATGCATCAATATGGAAGACTTGTAACATACCAGTGACCACATCTGGTGAAGCCTCCAACTCATGGCGGGGCACTAAAGCATAAAACCTATTTTGACACTTACTGCCTGCTAAATTAGTAGAGGCACCCTGCTGAGGGGGACGTGTTGCTGGAGCGGCAGAACTGGATACTGTCACACAGACTCCTCCGACCCCTGATCTAGCTGAGGGGTAATCGTTAAGTCTGTTTTCGGGTTTGCCACACCCGAAACAAGCATCTGATCCAACTAAGCACCTCCCGGGACGGTTCTTGCCGCACTTTGCATAAGTCGAAAAAGTGTGTTCCACCTGCATGCTACCCTAATCCCTCGAGCCTGAAGCCTTGCTCCTCTGATCTCCTCCAAGCCTAGATGGCGTGCTGGCCGATCATAGAGCTGGAGCGATAGACCTATGCTGGGACTGCTGACTCTTTCCACCCCCTGACCCGACTTGAGAAACCCTATAGCTGTCGGTCTTGGCCCCCTTGGCCTCCCTCTTCCATGGGGAGACCGATTCCATTTGTTGTGCATGCAATAAAATATGGGGGAAGTCAATATCGCAATGAAGCATGGCAATCCTGCAATCCTTGTACAAATAATCCGCCACCTCATGCACAAAACTGCTCACCCGAGCCCTCTGATCCACCACCAACTCTAAAGCATACTTGGATAATCGGGTGAACTCCAACGCGTACTCCTGAAAGGACATGTTACCCTGCTTCAAATTAACAAACTCGGCCGCCTTAAGCTCTCTCATCTCCTAAGGGAAGAGCCGATCCATGAATGTCGTGTGGAACTCCTCCCAACCTATCAGGCCTGCACCCACTGCCCTGACATCTCTCCACTACTTAAACCATATATGAGCCACCCCTTTTAGCTGATAGGAGGTCAAGTGAACATACTCCGCATTATTCACCCTCATAACCTGGGTGATCTTCAGAATCTACTCAATGAAATCATTTGGATCCTCATCCACCTTCGACCCTGTGAACTCAGGAGGGCTTATCCTCAAGAAATCCCTCACCCTAGCAACCGCCGCTTGCATTTTGAGGGTAATGCGCCATGTATGATTTTGGACTTGGGTCATCATGGCCTATGCCAGTATCTAAATCACTGCTTTAAACTCAGCGTGCGAAGCTAGCTTTGGTGCATGCTCCTCGTGAGCGGTGGGGTTGGTTTATGCTCTTCCCCATTGGCACCCTCATGATCACTACTGTTACCATTTCTTCTGGTGTTCACTCAGCGTGGAGGCATGATTATGCAAGCGCGAATAGCAAAAATTAGAAGAGTAAAGGACTTTCATCGCACGACATAGATCATGAAAGAAGGAAATATTTCCTAAATGTCTCGTAGCCTCTTCGTCATAAGTGTGGCGCGCTTCGTCATAAGTGTGGTGCGCTTCACACCCATGAAAAAGACTCTACTTAACGTGGCTTTCAAAAACCCAAGGACACTTCAACCTATGGCTTTGATACCAAGTTTGTCATGACCCGAACGTACACCCCGATTGTAGACACGGGACAAGGAGCCCAGAGAGACCCCAAGTCAAGGCATAACATGAGAGTACATCTAATTCAATCACATAAGCAGAAGACTTAACATAAGAAAACATAAACTTTTCATAAATACAGAGAAAGGAAAATACATAACCCATACATGACGGCTGAATACAACTTGTAGTCTAAAAAGCATCTAATCATGAAAGACGGGTTGATGGGAAAACTCCCCAACTAACCCAATAGTTCTAAAACCGAAAGAAAAGAATAGATTCTACACATATTTCCATTGTAACATGAGGAGTCACCAAATAAGCTGATAGCGAATTCTGAGGAGGGTGAGCCTGAGAGCCGGATCTTGTATCATGAAATGATACAACATAGAAAGTATGCAGTCAGTACGTGGAATGTACTGAATATGCAAGGTAAGTACAACAAACATTTCAAATATATAAACTCATAAATGATCATAAGAGTAGGACATCATGCTCATATCATAAACATAAAAACATAACATAAGGCTTAAGGTTTTCAAACATTCATAATGCAATTGTAATCATAATCATAAGAGAAAAGCTTTATTGAACATGACTTGAGCCAATATACATAATCATAAACATGCATAAATCATGAGGAACAGTGAGAGATTCTCTTTATCGACATGCATGAATGAAGGCTTAGAATAGATCATTCCACCTAAAACCCACCTTCCATAAGTTAAAACAACATAGTTTAGGGCCTCATATCATGGAAAAATCGAAAATGTCCTTAATGAATCTGCCCGAAAACTGGTCGAGTTTAACTAACGCGCGAAACCAATGGGTTGTTGGAAGGAACAACGACCCATTATGTGCTCATTACTTGCACTTCATGGGACTTGCCTCTGGATCTGGATGATGGACGAACAGGATGACTCATCCTCTGAGAGAATGGGTCGTTATATCGACCGTTGTTTCCCTTTCACAAAAGCTGAACCTCCTTACCATGAGCCTCACCATGACTCGTGGTTTCCTCCAATGAGTCATGGTCACGATCCATCACATACACTGGAAATTCTTGCACCACGACAACAGCCGACAACAATGACACATTACAACCAACAATGAGTCGTTAGAAGGCCCGTTGTATGCCACCTGCAGAACCCAACCTCTTCCAACGCCTACTGACAATGGCTCAGTTCCCAAAAATAGGTCATTATGTCGTACGTTGTCTCCACTACCACCCAGCCTTCCCTAACCAACGACTGTATATAACGACCCATGGTTTGATACCACGAGTAGTTCCATGGTCCACGCTATGGAATTTTCCCCGTTTCAGCAGTTTTTAACTTTTAGCTCTCGGGTCTACTCCTAGGCACTTTCGACGTATTACACCCTTGAACCCATTGGTGATAGGATAGAAGTTGTTGTTGAGGATAAGGATATACCCTTCAACCCCGTTTAGTTGAAATACAAGTAGGTATAATCGTCATGTCATTATTCTCCTGAGACCACTGGGATATAGGCGTTAGAATTCATGAAATAGTTCTTGGATTCTAGGGATAGTGGCAAGGAATGGGATAGTAACTTGCAACTAACAACTATAGGAAGAATCGTACTAATGTAGTTACGTCTTGAAAACTCAGCTTCAAACCAACCAAGTACCATTGCCCTAGGCTCTCATCATCATTGAAATACAATCAAGCTCACATCAATTTTAGTTAATTTTATATTTAAAGTTTTGATAGTTTAATTTCTCAAACCAATATTCATTTTAACTGTTTTGTAGATTAGTGCAATTAAAGTGACAACCTTATAATGATTGAATTGACAGGTCTATGTGGATACGATATCTGAATTTAACAATCCTATATTACTTGACGACCATGTGCACTTGCGTGCGCTTGGGCGACATTAAGTTTTTGTGTCATTGTAGGGACTTAAATATTGTTTAATCATTTGTAGGTTAGAATTTTATTTCGCTAGTATGTATTTTATGTTTGTTTCTTGTTTTTGTTGAAGTTCACAGGGTTGTTTGCCTCAGTGTATGCCAAGTACGAGAAGTTAAGGACTACCGTTGGCTTCTCTTGATCCTGAAATAGAGAGAACCCTTCGAAGGTTATCTATGAAAAACAACAGGCAGGCAACATGTCAAGATAATGAGAGAGTTCCAGTAATGAATTTTTCTAGGCCTAATTTGGAGAACGCTTCTAAAGCGATCATCAAACGGGCCATCACTGGGAACTTTGAGCTGAAGGAAGGGGTCGTGCGGTTAGTCCAAAACACTTGCCAATATTAGGGCAAGCTGCATGAGCATCTCCATAGGAATCTGATGACACTCGTGGAGCTGAGCGAAAATTTTCATTACCAAAACGTGTTAGATGAATATATCAAGCTAACTCTTTTTCCGTTCTCACTGATTGGGAAAGCCAAGGAGTGCCTTCAAAATGAGTCTACACGTTCCATCACTACTTGGTGATCCTTTCCAATAAGTTCATCAACAGGTTCTTTTCTTCTAGAAGAACTATGGAACTAAGGGTCAAGATCTCCGAATTTGTACAAAAAGATGGGGAGACGCTAGCTCAAGCGTGGGAACATTACAAGGGTTACTTGAGGGATTATCCACACCACATGCAGCCTAAGGAGATAATCTGGCACAACTTCATAGAGGGTCTAAATCTAGAGTCTAAGATACTTCTCGACGCTACCGCACAAGGACAGATTCTATCCAAAAGCTATGATGAAATTGAGGCTCTCTTGAACCTCATGGATATGGGAAGTCAGGATTATCAAGACTCAGGTAGAGGATTTGTAGCAGCAAAGGTGTCGAAAAAGCTTGAGCTGGATGGTGTTACGACAATCATGGCAGACATTAGCCAGTTGGTAAATGCAATCAGCAAGTTGGTAACCACACCAGTAGGAGGTCAAATACAGTAGGCACATCAGGTGCAAACCCCACCACCATCATGTGAGGCGTGTGGAGAAAGCCACACCTATTCAGGTTTTCCTCTTAATTCTAAATTTGTATACTTTGTGGGACAACAAGGTCATGGTGAAGGTTTTGAAGGTAATGGCTATAATTAGGGATACTGGAATGGAGAAAATACCTCATGGGGAGGGAATCAAAATTTCCAAAGGCCCAAGAGTATTTATAAAAGGCCACAAGGCCAGCAGCAGAGCAGTTCTCTTGAGGAGACAATGAAGCAATGGATGGTGCAGCAGACTTAGGTGGTAAAAGAGATGCAAAAGTCCATCCACGAGCTTGAGAGGTAGATAGGGAAATTGTCCCTTCAGTAGAATAATAGACCACAGAGGGCACTCCAAGGTAGTACCGAGAAGAATCCGAAGAAAAATGTGAGCACAATTATCTTGCACAGTGGTAAGGAGTTGGGTGAGGCTATCCTTAGAAAAGAAAAAGTTGATGAGGAACAGGCTGTGAGTTCCAAGACTGATGTATGAGTCTAGCAACCCACAATCGAAGGTTGTAGTAGCTAGGCCACCTCCCCCATTTCCTCAATAGTTGAAGAAGATGATAGAGGACACAACTTGCAGTAACTTAGAGAACCACGTCCTACCACAGTGACATTATAGCTAGCAAATTGATCTTTGGCCTATCTTGAAGGAATAATTGAAGATGTCTTGATAAAGGTGGCACTTTTCATCCTATCGGTGGACTTTATAATCTTTGGCTAAGAGGTAAATGCAAAAGTTCCCCTCATTTTGGGAATAGGATTTTTAGCCACCGTCGAAGCTGTCATATAGGTTAAGTCGAGCAAGATATCTATGAGGGTAGATGGTCAGAAGATTGTGTTTGAAGTGTTCAAATCAGCACGAATGCCACCTCATTATGAGGACTTCACAGTGAAGCCGATGGGAGAACTTGAAGGTAGTAATAAGGTTGTTGAGCAACATGTGCTGTATCAGAGTTTAGCAGATCCTTGGTATGGTGACAAGTCCACTCGCATGAAGAAGCGACGGGGATATTAGTCATGTCGCGACGTTAAGTCAGGAACTACATGGGAGGCAACCCATGAATAGAGTTCCACGACTATAACTAAGGTGCTTGATGGGAGGCAAGCCATCCTTCTAACATTTTGAATATTTTTCTTTGTTTTGTAGAGATGAACAAGGCGTAAGAGGAAAGAATAAGCTGTGATATTGAGCTAAAAAATTGTAAATCTGGGGTGAGATGCCTGGCATGGGTCGCTAGGAGTTAAATCCCAGAAGAAAAAAAAATTGTCAAGTGAGGCTATGGGTGGCGCACCGCGCCAGCCTCCTGTCTCCAGAGGAAAAAAAATTCTAAGTCTGTGATGAGACAGAAGAGGCGGCGCGCCAGGGGCTGTTTTGATGAAAATATTTGGTCAAATTGAGTCAATGTTGACTCAAAAGACCTTAAAATTACATAAAATCCCATGCTCCACCTCTTTATTTAAAGTCTCATTCATCCTTTTCCCTCAAAAAGTTGAAAAACAAAAAGAAAAAAGTTCCTCTCTCTCTCTCTCTCTCTCTCTGTCTTAAGCCGTAGCTCCCTCTTCCCCTCTCCCCTCCATTGTTGTATTCTCCAAAGCTTTGGTGAAGCTCTCAATCTTCAACTCAAGTAAATATATTTCTTCTCTCTTGGTTAGACATTGATAAAAGCATGCTCCTGCACCCTTCTCTTCCAAGATTTAGAACCCAAATCACCATTGTTGGTAAAAAGCTTAAAGTTTATGTTTTGGGTTTTATGAGCTTAATGTCCTAAATTCTTCCATGATAGCATATATCTTTGTTAGATAGCTTAATCTTGGTTGAATATGGTGATTTGAACTTGTGAGGATGAAGGGATTGGTGAATTCAAGTCATGAATAGTGGTGGGTAAATGCATTAATTGTAGAAAGAGAAAATACATGAATCTTAAATTCTTGAATGTGATGAATGCTTGTGTTGTTGAAAATTCATGATTAATTCATGTAGAATGGTAGTAAGTTATTTATTGATTGTTACATGAATTGAATATTTCTACATCCATACATGAATGACTTGAATTATAAATTGGAGGAGGAAAGTGAGGGGGATGACCTAATTGAGGTATTCTTCAAAAAGTTGAAATTAGAGGAGAGTAGAAAAGAAGAAAAATTCAAGAACTTTGTGTAGTTTGGAAGTAGTGAATTAATGTGAATTGTTGAGATTGGATGATGGTGGGGGAAGTCTTAAGTATCCTATTTGACAAATTCTCACAAGTATGCTAGCAAATTAAGTGTGGGGTGGCTTTTGCTCCTTCAACACTTAATTAGTTAGTCATTTTGTTCCCAAACTAATTTTATGAAGTTCTTAATTTTTGCTTGTTAGGTACCATGACATCAAAAGTAAAGGAGGTGGTTGTTGTGGAACCAAGTCTAAAGAGGACTAGAAAAGGAAAAAAGTGCTAGCTCTTCAGCTTCCAGAGCCAGTCCCACGAGGAGATGTGGAGAAAAAGCGATAGAGACTCGTGGGCTTACTTGGTTCAACACTCAAAACGAAGCAAGTATGCACCTGAGAATTAGATAGATGAGGGCTGCTAGGCACTTGAGTCCCCGGTCATTCAGGACAAGATACGTGAATTAGGAGTTGGTTACATCTTTAATGAGCCGGAGAGGTGTAACCTTACATTGGTCAGGGTGTTCTACACAAACTGGGATACCTCATTCTAAGAGAGCAGCAAGGTAAAGATCAGAGGACAAATGGTGCGATTCATAGCTAAAAGTTTCAATGCCTTCTTAGAGACACCTGTTGTGGACCCTTCAGAGTATTTCATCTTGCTATAGAAAACTCCATATAGAGACATCCACCACACTCAATGTGCTGAGCACTCATCCACCCGTTATGCGAGGGATCAAAATGACACTCATTCCACACTTGCATTTGCTTATCTGACTGGGGAGGAAAGGTGTGGGTGAAGTTGTTATGTGCTGTCTTTCTCCCTGGGACATATATTACAGAGGTGACTCAATAGTGGATTGTCTTGGTGTACATGTTGATGAAGGGGATACTGATCAATTTTTGTGTTGTGCTTCGTGACAATATGAGAAGATCACGGGACAATTGTAGATGAAAATATTATCACAGTAGTCTCTTGACCATGTTCTTGTGGGAGGCGGGTATTGAGGAGGAGGATGCAAACCTTGTCTTACCTCTAGAAGGACAACTGGCTGGAAAGATAATGGACGTTAAAAAAGTGAAGGAGACTGTTCCTTCCACAATTCCTCTTCTTACTATAGCTGATCATCAGGCTTGTGATGAGAGCTGGAAGGGTCATATATTTGGGATGCGAGATCTATAGCTGAGGCTAGGACATTGACCCGCCACTGTAGAGGAGATGAAAACTTTAGAGGAATGGTACCCGCTCACGGAAAATGCGATGTTGATGTGCCGAGTAGACCCATCCTTTGAGGAGCCGCTTGATGATGATGGCGCCACAATCCTGACGGTGTTGATGACTTTGATATGGATGAGGAGGATGATGTTGTTCCAAGCGCCATGCAGGTTGTGGCGTAGATGATGAAGCTAACGTGGATGAGGAGTACAATTCCGAGGATGATACTTAGTGACCCAGGAAGTTTTTTGTCTTTTCTCTCCCTTTATAATATGATTGTGTGTGCACTGAGAATGGTGCACCTTTTTAAGTGTGGGGTGGAGAAAAGATACTGTTGTTCTTTGATTATTATATTTATAGTAGGTCGTAACATTATTATGTATTTCCTCGTAGTAGTAGCTTGATGATTCATAGTTCATGGGTTGTAATAGTTAGTATGGTGATGTTGACTTGGATGCCTGGGATATTTTAACTTGTTGTTCTTCTTGACTATGCTATTTTTGGTTACTTTATTTTGGAGTCAATTTTTTTGTTTTGTTTGAGTCGTTGTAGTCATAGAGTAATGATGTTTCCGTATGATATATGTATGACGACCAACTTAAGGGAAGATTCATCATATTTTTTGAGGATTTAGTCGTTGGTCATCTACTTATATGCTTGTTGATATTCTGATTAGCTACTATGCTGGTGTAAATAAAGTGGTCATCTTAATTGCATGAGTGAGGATCCATGAGAGACAAACATATCTCTTTAATTTGACTCAACATATCCTTAGGGCTCAATTATGAATAACTTTTCATTCACTATGATTGTGTGAATGTGTAGCTATAGAAACCGATTAGATTCTTGTTTCCATGAGAGGTGAGCTAAATTTCTTTGTATGTATGTATTGTAGAATCTAAAACTTCCCTTAGTGTGTGTAGGATAACTAGTTGGTAAGGAGTCGAGAGATGATCAAGGCATTTCTTTATATAAGTCATGTTTTTTTCTTCCTACATTTGTTTTACCTTCCTGTACATTCTCCCTAGTTAAACCCCTTTAAGCCTAAAACTTTATTCTTTCTTAGCCATGAAAATAACTTAATCCAATTTCTTTTTGTGAGACCTCAGATATTTTATTCAAAGTAGTCTTAGGCACTTTGAGACTTGAAAGGTAAGGTCCACCAAGGTATATTGCAAGGAAAAAATAAAAATTTGTGGTAAGAAAAGAAAAGTAAGAAGAAGGGGTGCTCAAAATCCTTAGTTATTCTATGAGTAGGAAATTAGCAGTCAAGTAGTGAAAAATGGGGCGTGAAAAGAAAAGACAAGGGTGAGTAAGGTGAACAAACAAGGAAAGAGGTGGTGGATAAAAAAAGTGAAATATGTCTTAAAAGTGCTTAGGGTGGTAGTCACTATTAAACAAAATATCAATCCTACTCATCCCTTAGCCGACATTACAGCCAAGAAAAGTCCCTGTGATCTTAATCTCTTGAAGCAATTAGGTAGTCTGAACGAACACGAAGGGAAAGCTTATGGTATATTACATATATGTATAACATCATTTGTGAGCATTAGTGTGCCTTACTTATTGTGTTTCATGTCTTTATATTGATGATTTAAGAGAGGAACATCACTAAAAGTGAGGGCCACAAGAAGTGTAATTTGGTGTACTACTTGTTACATGTGTCACATTTAATCATGTTGGCCCTTTGTGTTGAAAAGATGAGTCATTTATAGAGGTTGTGCGAACTTGATTATAAAGCTATCATATGTGCTTGATGAAATTGTGTTGCTTATGACAAACCACCTTATGAATGCTTCATTCTGGATGGTTGAGTATGAGTTGATAGAGGTGTCAAGTGTGATGGTGAAATCAGAGTTTAGGTATGTTCTAAGAATTGTTCAAGGATGAACAATGATTTAAGCGTGGGGTGGTGATGTTTGGATTATTTCTATACCTATTTTCCATGTTTTTACCCATATTTGATCATGTTTTGAGTTCATAATCCTTAATTTATACTTAAATTCATGTGTATGTGTGTTTTATGTGCTAACAAATGATTTGAGTTGATTTGAGCAGGAAACTAAGAGAAATGGACTCAAAATAATCCAAGGAGTGAAGATTTGAGGAGTTGAAGGGCCTAGTTCTGTGGCTGGCACCCCACACCAAGTCTTGAACTTCAGAAAATAAAACTTCAGGTTGGTGCGCTAGCCCTTGACCTTTAGAGAGTTTCACTTCATAACCCTTAGCGAGAAGAGTGACCCCCCGCGCCATAGGTGTCCAGACTCAGAGAAATTTGATGAACACCTTGGTGAGATAGAGGGGGTGGCATGCTAGTGCCTCTTCGTAGCTGAAATTGTTGGAAATTTGACTAACTTTATAGTGATATAAGTGGGGTGGCACGTTAGGGTCATTCCGGGGCAGAAAATGCTGATTTTAAAGCTAATTTTTGGAGGGAAGAAGAATGATTTGAAGGCTCATCTATAAATACATGCCTTAGGTCATTTTTGACATATCCTTGATCATCTTTTACATTGTGTAGTGTTTTTGTGGAGTCTTGTAATACATTTGGAATTAATACAAAGTTCTACACTAAGTTTTTCTCTTCTTTACATGTATTTCGTATGATGATGACTAAGTTTTCATTTTTTCTCGTATCTATGAATGGCTAAACCTATATTCTAGGGTTGTGGCCATGGTGGATGGTTGAATGTTTAAAAAACTAATTTAATCTAGTTTCGATTCTTCAATTATGGTTGTTTGTATTTATTTGTGTTAATTTATTATTTATGAGATTGACCACCATGTAAGTAGTCCGTTGTCTTTCGATTGAACTTGGGAAAGGGAATCGAAAAGATTAAAAATAAATACAAAACGGAAATTCAAAGACCCTTGAACCCATTGGTGATAGGATAGAAGTTGTTGTTGAAGAAGGGATATACCCTTCAATCCCGATAGTTGAAATACAAGTAGGCATAATCATCGTTTCATTGTTCTCCTGCGACCATAGGGATATAGGCGTTAGGGTTCATGAAATAGTTCTTGGATGTTTGCAACTAACAACCATTGGAAGAATCATACTAGTGTAATTGTGTCTTGAAAACTCAGCTAGAAATCAACCAAGTGCATTGCTCTAGACTCTCATCATCATCGAAATACAATAAAGCTCACAACCATTTTTATTAATTTTATATTTAAAATTTTGATAGTTTAATTTCTCAAACCAATATTCACTTTAAATGTTTTATAGATTAGTGAAATTAAAGTAACAACCTTATAATGCCCTCCTCAAAATTTTTACTGTAGTTGTTTTGTATTAACTTGCGTCCCTCCGCTTTTGACATGAAAGTTTGGCAATGTGTCCCTAGTTGAGAATGATTTATTTAGTCATTTTGATATCCATTTGCCAATGTGTGAAAAGGAATTTTGATTGTTCACTCAAATTGGTCACAATCTAAAACATGTCTTGCTACTTATGCTCAAACTTAGGATTGACTAAGGATTGTAGAGATGAACTTAAGCCTTCTTTGTGCTTCACAAGCTACATTTGCTTAAATAGACCTATCAAATGATGCATGTATCCCTAGTATCCCTTTTTGAGACTTTGACTTTTTTCTTGATCAACTACAGTGAATGCCAAAAAGAAATTCTTAAGTTGACCTTCTTTCAAACCCATTCTCCTTGACACTTTGAAAAGTGATGAAATATGAACTTATGTCAAAACCCGTAAGTTTTCTTTGTCTAACCGACATGTGCATGTGCTTGTCAAAGGTTTTTAGAATACGGCACATGTGGGAGAAGGCTCGAGAGCAGAATGTGTGAGTACATTATCAAGCGAGCGGGAGGATGGAGCCGGAGGCAGGACGCAACGGGCGCCGCGTCACTGACCTCCTCCCACGTAGGGAGAGACGCATTGTGCCTCTACTCCACCGTGATGAGAGGCGAGCCGTCGAGCCCCTACATCACCTCCCTATATATATATATATACAGTTGTGTGATGTTGAATCATTTTGAAATATTTCCCCAAACAAAGCAGTGGCTTTAGTGATTTTCCCTTTCTAGTTTCTAATTAGTTGAAAGTAAATTAAGCTATCAAATCTCGTCTAATTGCCAATTCTTCTTGGTTAATGAATCCCAGGCCTATGAAGAACATGCTTGAGGTGTTGAATCTTTCAAATTGGCTCAGATTGATAGAGTCCTAGCATGTAGAAGTTGTACAAATCATCTCTATTCAAGCCCTGAATGCTTAAAAAGTAATAGTGAGAACTTGTACCCTCTTATTCATAAGAATTCGTAAGGTTTTCGCCGAATTGAATTTGTTATGACTTTTTGTCATTATGTATTGTGCGATGACGCTGCTGGCCAATTTTCTTGAAATAGAATAGCCTAATTCTCATGAAGTATGAGCAAAGACGTGGAAATATTTCCAGTTTATAGTTGAAGCTAATCGGTTGAGTGGAGTTTGGCAATTGAGGTATGTTAAGACTAACCTCCTTCGCCAAGTTATTCCCATCGTATAGTTGATATGACTTGTGCTTTCATAGTAGTTTGTGTTTACGTGTATTGTGGTTAGCTTCTATGAGTTGAATTAATGTTGTAGTATAGTGTCCCTCGTTGAGATTAGCCTTATTTCAACTTTTCCTCTCGTTAGAAGTGGCCCAGAGATTACTGATTTGTATTATTGCCGCCTAGATTGGCTAGTGAGGTTTTGCTGTCTTACCGAGGCCATAGAGGCTATGGTTAGCTGTTGAGCATATTTTACTAAATTGGATAGCATAGGGCACATCTTGGTGATATAACTTTCTATTTTTGATTCCTATACATATAGTAAAGTTTGCCTATAGGCCGTTGGCATACCTTGATGCCTACAGGGCTAGAATCTTGTTAATATAGTCTCACCTTCAAGTTAGTATCACCAGGATTGCCTAATGGGTTGGGTGGTAGGTTTCTAGATGAACTACCTATTTCCAGTGACCGTATAGCTTCATACGACTTATAGCTTGTCGTATAAGTCACTCAAGAAACCATCCTAGCTATTAGTAATCTGATAAGCTAGGTGATATCCTAAGAAGGGATCTTAGCAGCTGCCAAACGTGGGGTTAATGCCTCCGGCTACTTAAGTAGATGCCCATATACATGTTGCCTAGAAGGGATAAACTTAAATATACCTGCCTACGAGGCTACAAGTTGCTCACATGAGCAATATTCTATTTGTACAGAATAGATTGACGCATGCAGAGCTAGAATCTCAGTATTGTAGTTCTACCTTTGGGTCAATAGTCGTTGTGACTTCCTCTAAAGCTATTGTGGTGGACTGCATAGAATCATATCTTGTTATTAGCAGCCCTATAGTCATTTTAGGCAAAGGAACCATATAGTTGGTCACCTACGACTTTACCGTTCGTTTATAAGCCATTTTTTCAACGTCATGACATTCATATTATCATTCAAGTCACTCTAGACCCCGCCCCTTTTCTTTCTAGACTAGCTGATTCTATAATTGTCTTCATGACTGTTGGCCTAGCTGTGGACACATAGGATATGCTTGTTGGATGTGGTGCAGGTTGCTACAGGGTTAAGTAACAGTTGTGTTTAGGCCTAAGGGGCAATGCTATGCTTATTGAGCGATATGCTGAAATATAAGTTAGGACTGTTAGATGTTGTATAGGCTGCTCAAGGAGCGAAATATAATTATAAAGTGCCTATGGGGCTATGTAGTGCTCATAGAACAATATGAAGTCTAGAGCGACTATACTGAAGCCTGCAGAGCCACTTGAAGTTTGGTTCCCTTACCGACTTCCTTTATGCCTGAGTTGGCATTATTGTCCTTCAGAAGAGCCTTGTGTGCTCGGGGTGCAGTTACAGGAGCCTAGAAGGATCTAATACAGTTACAGGAGCCTAGAAGGCTCAGATACAGTTATAGGAGCCTAGAGGGCTCAAGATACAGATTCAGGAGCTTCATGTGCTCACCTACAGTTGCTTGAGGGGCTATTTAAAGAGATACATTGATTGCCAAAGGGGCTACTTACAGGTACATGTTGATTACCTATAAAGGGCTAGTTACAGTGGAGCTCCAGAATAGCACACACATGTATGTTGATTACCTATGTAGGGCTAGTTTCAGATAAACTACAGAATACCTCCAGGGATACAGTGGTACTGGTAGGGGTATACAGATTGGATTGTACTTGCCATGGCTTATAGGGGCCAGGTAGGTTATTGTTTGATTGTTTGTACCTGTCAGGCTTATGGGGGCCAGGTTAGGTTCTTGTTTGTCTAATGTTTGTTAGTATATAATTGTGCTGATGAGATTGTTCAGGTTCTTTTATGACTCTTATAGCTGTTTATGTTCAGTTCTTATTATCAGTTTCAGTTCTAGCTTATTATTACCTTACATACTTGGCACATATTGTACTGACGCCCACATGGGGCACTGCATAGATGCCTGCAGGTTTAGTCAGTCAGGTTCCAAGACCTCCCTAGTAGTCGTTTAGACTCAACAGAGTGGTCAGATCCCTTCTTCCTGAGTTTTAATACTTTTGAGGTTTGTCTGGTTTTTCTTTTCCATCTTTTGGGTAGTTTGGGGCCCTATCCTAGCCAGTGACTTAATCTATAGAGGCTTGCAGACTACAGGTTATTAGACATGCATTATCAGCCGTGTGGGGCCAAATTGTGTTATCAATTGGTTGCCTCATTGTCTTGTATATATGTATACGTGTTCCTATCTCCCTTTTGATATGATTTACATAGCATGGTGGTCTTTTCGGCCCGCGTAGGATGATATTTTTATTGCAACTATCGGATCAGTTGTTTTTGCGCAGGTGTATGTTGCGGCCTTATCGGCCTAAGGCTATATTTTAAATCGAGATATAGCTGATTATTTTCTTGAATATGTGTTGCTGGTATACACCCGAAGTGTATACATCTAGCTAGGTCAGCTCAGGGTTCAATATGGCATTAGGTGCCAATTACGCCTCCCAAGGTAGGGCGTGACAAACGTAGTATCAGAACAACGTCGTAACCTAGAGAGTCTGCAAGCCGTGTCTAGTAAAATATTGTTTGTGAATGTTATGTGCACCATATTTTATAAGCAGAAAGCTACGGGCATAATAGTATGGTTACCCTTCTTCTGCTTAAATCGTGCATTACAGCTGAGTCGTACAGGGATAAGTTCTTTAGCTTATTATTGTTGTCTGCATTCAGAAATAATTCTTATGAGGCAAACCGTTGTCAATCAGATGCTAGATCCAGTAGCAGGAGCAGGTACAAGACATTTTTTCATAAGTAGAGATGGCCAAGCCTGAGGCTAAAAAGGAGACATCCTCTTGATCTCCTCAGTTTCTCCACTATATTAGGAGCCTCTAGTTTCTACAGAATCACCGGTGCTACCTCTAGCCACTCCTCTTTTCATATAATTAAGATTGAGAAGTATAGTACATTTGTTGGCTCATTTAGTAACGGTTCAGCAATAGATAGGAACACCAATTAATGTTAGATCGCCTGGAAGGTATGAAAGGTTGTGAAATTGTGAGATTCTTACTTTAAGCCCTCAGAGTTTGTCGAATCTCATATCTTAGCTCCACTACAGAATGATATGGTCATTTCCCAACTTCTAGCCTTTCCTCAGTATAGAAGAGGGTGTAAGTGTTGACGGTATGTTGTCTAGAGTAAATAGCAAAAGAGAGCTAAACCCATTGATTCCTTCAATATGTTACAAAAGTGGTTAAGAACCCTAGTACATAAATAGGCCACCTAGGCCTTCACTAAAGTAAATTCAGGATAACAGGTAAGACTGTAAGCGCCATTCAAGTACATGCGAGAATTCATACGAAATATACTCCCAGCGGTAGAAAACCTCAGGTCAAATCAATCTAATTCCACCGCATTGTGCTGATGGTGGTAGGGAATACATGGAGAATTATAAATATGGTCCCCCAACTTGTTATGTGAAATAACAGAGAGGTTATAAAGTGAGAATCGACCCGAGTAGGGGTCAGGACAATATGGGTCAGTAGACTTGGCTAGTAGTATCCTTACCAGTATGGCATATGGGGCATAGATCCTGGACTTCAGCACATAGAGCTAAGGGAAAGACTGGAACATCTAGTTTTGGAAACGATCAAAACCACACCTATTCTTTATTTTGTCAATAGTACTTGGAGTCTTCTCCAAATGTCGAGATACGAGCATTCAGGTCGACTCGCAAAAGGTAGAGGTCGTAAAGACTTGGCCCAGACCCACAACTCCAACAGAAGTTCGCAGCTTTCTGGGGATACCTGGGTATTACAGAAGATTTGTGAAATGATTCTTCGCCCTATCAGCACCCCTGATGAAGCTAATTTAGAAGGCAGCTAAACTTTAGTGAATCAAGGTTTGTGAGCAAAGTTTCCTAAAAAGAAAGACCGATAGATATCTGCACCAGTATTAGCCATACTAGAGGGTTTAAAGGGTATTTTAAATATTACAATGCTTTACGCATTGAGTTAGGATGTATTTTGATGCAGCAGGGCAAGGTGATTGCCTATACCTTGAGGCAGCTAAGGAAGCCTAAGAAGAACTATTACCCCATGATTTAGAATTAGCTGTAGTTGTTCATGCTCTGGAGATTTGGTGGCACTATTTATATGGTGTTCATGTAGACATCTTTACTAATCACAAGAGACTGCAATATATATTTAAGCAGAAAGAGTTGAACTTGCAGCAACGTTGCAGGTTTAAGTTGCTGAAGGACTATGACATAGATATCTTGTATCACCCAGGGAAGGCTAACATTATAGCTAATGCCCTCAGTCATAGATCCATGGGCAGCTTATCATACTTAAGGCCAAAAAAGAGGTATTTGGCTCGAGAGCTACAGCAACTGGCTAGTTTAAGAGTCCGACTAATGGACTTAAGCAATAATAGGGTTGTGATCCGAAATACGACAGTGTCATGTCTAGTTATGGAGGTGAAAGAGTGATAGTACGAAGACCCTAGCCTAGTATAGCTCAGAGGCAAGGCTCAGTAGGAAGAGTTATTAGCCTTTAAAATAATAGGAGTCGGAGTCTTGAGATTCGGAGGTAGACTCTGCGCTCCAGATGTGGGAGGGCTTTACCTGCAGATTATAGCAAAGGGAATGAAGAAAGATATTACCGAGTTGGTAGCGTAGTGTCCCAATTGCCAGTAGTAAAAGTTGAACATCAAAAATCTGGCGGGCTGACTGGAGATAGTCGTGCCTATGTGGAAATAGGAAGAAATAAATATAGACTTTGTTATAGTTTTACCTTGTACTAGGCATAGATTGACTCTATTTGGGTCATTGTTTACAGGCTGACCAAATCAGCCCATTTCTTGCCAGTCAGGACTACATTTTTAGTTGAAGATTATGATGAACTGTAAATTAAAAAGATAGTATTAATGCATGGTATTCCAGTGTCTATGATCTCTGAAAGAGGGGCACAATTCACAGCAAGATTCTGGAATTCATTTTAGAAAGGTTTGGGGACGCAGGTTAACTTTAGTATGACTTTTCATCCCCAGATAGATGGCCAAGTAGAGCGCACAATTCCGACATTCGAGTATATGTTACGGCGTGTTTTCTATACTTCTGAGGAAGTTGGGATGATCACCTACCTCTTATTGAGTTTGCATATAATAACAGTTGCCATCCTACCATTAAGATGGGGCCTTGTGAGGCCTTGTATAGGCAGAAATTCAGGTCACCCATAGAATAGTTTGAAGTAGGTGAGTCAGGGTTGATTGGAAATTGACCTGATACATCAGTCAGAAGAGAAAGTTAAGCTCATTAGAGAGCGTTTATTGACTGCCCAGAGTCGTCAGAAGTCCTATTCCGAGATATGGCATAGAGACTTAGGGTTTTATGTTGATGACTAGGTATTCCCGAAAGTCTCACCTATAAAGGGCACATAAGATTTGGCAAGAACAGAAAGATTAGACCTAGATTCATTGGGTCATACCAGATCCTCCGAAAGATAGGTCAAGTGGCTTATGAGTTAGAATTGCCTTTAGGGATAGAATCTGTTCATCCAGTCTTTCCTATATCAATGCTACGCAAGTGCGTAGGAGACCCTTCTTGGGTTCTCCTGGTCGAGGATATTCAGGTCATAGAGGAGTTGTCCTACGAGGAGGCTCCAATAGCCATACTAGATTGGAAAGTACCTAGAGTGAGGACCAAGGATATAGCTTCTGTTAAAGCCTCGTAAAGAAACGGATATATAGAAGAAACAATTTGAGAAATTGAGGACGACATAAGGTCTAGATACCCTCCCTTGTTCCAGACTTTATGACGATAGCACGCTGACTCAGACAGTTACAATTAAGGAGTGATAGTTCTCAAATGTTTCTTGTTGCTTTTGTTATCATTGTCGTTGGTTGCTCACTTATTTATTGTGGAGCTATGCTAGATAGTTGTTTGTAGCATCCTGTTAGATGCCTATATTAGACTTTTCTGTATTTCAGGTTTCCAGATAGTCCATATTACAAAAGAGACTCTACCAAAAATTTTCTAGCAATACCTAAGAATTGAGACTCCTAAGATTGAATTACATTCAAGGACGAATGTCCCTAGGGGGGGGAATGATGTTATAGCCTGTAAGTGTTCTTCATCTAACCGACATGTGTATGTGTTTTCTGAAAGTTCTTAGAATACGGCATATACGGTAGAAGGCTCGAGAGAATAATGCATGAGCGCATTATCAAGCGAGTCAGAGGACGGAGTCAGAGGTAGGCTGCAATGGGCGTTGCATCGCGCCTATGCTCTGTCGCGATGGGAGGCACGCCACGGACCCCCTATACCGCCTCCTTACATATATATATATATATATATATAAAAAGTTGTGTGATGTTGAATCATTTAAAATATTTCCCCAAATAGAGTAGCGGCCTTAACGATTTTCCCTCTTTAGTTTCTCATCAGCTAAAAGTAAATTAAGCTACCAAATCTCGTCTAATTACAAATTCTTCTTGGGTAATGAATCCTAGGCAGACGAAGAACATACCTGCGAAGTTGAATCTTTGAAATTGGCTCGTATTAATGGAGTCTTAGCGAGTAAAATTCGTAGGAATCATCTCTATTCAAGTCCAGAATGCTTACAAAGTGATAGCGAGTACTTCTACCCTCTTAATTCATAAGAATTCATAAGGTTTTTACCGAATTGAATTCGTTATGACTTGTTTTCATTGTGCCTTGTGGGATGACATTGTTGGTCAATTTTCTTGAAATAGAATAGCCTAATTCTCCTAAAGTATGAGCTCATACATGGAAGAATTTCCAATTTATATTGAAGTTGATCGGTTGAGTGGAGTTCGACAATTGAGGTATGTTAAGGCTAACCTCCTTCGGCAAGTTATGCCTATCGTATAGTTGATACGACTTGTGCTTTCATAGTAGTATGTGTTTTTGTGTGTTTTGGTTAACTACTACGAGTTGAATTGATGTTGTAGTATAGTATCCCTCATCAGTATCAGCCTTATTCCAGCTTTGCCTCTCGTTAGAAGCGGCCCAGAGATTACTGATTCGTATTGTTGCCCCTATATTGGCTAGTAAGGTTTTCCTGCCATACCAAGGCCATAGAGGTTATGGTTAGCTGTTGAGAATACTTTGTTATATTGGGCAGCATAGGGCACAGCTTGACGATATATCTTTCTATTTTGACGCCTATATATATAGTAAAGCTCGTGTACAAGCTGTTGGTGTACCTTGACACCTACTGGGCTAGAATCTTGGTAATACAGTCTTACCTTTGAGTTAGTGACACCAAGATTGCCTAATAGATTAGGTGGTAGGTTCCTACATGAACTACCTATTGTCAGTGACTGTATAGCTTCATACGGCTTACAGCTTGTCATATAGGTCACTTAGGAAACCATCCTAGTTGTTAGTAATCTAATAGGTTATGTGATATCCTAAGTAGGGATCTTATCAGCTGTCAAATGTGGGGCTAACGCCTCAGGCTACTCAAGAATATACCCACGTACATGTTGCCTAGAAGGGCTAAACTTAAATATACCTGCCTACGGGGCTACAAGTTTCTTACATAAGCTATGTGCTATCTGGACAGAACATATTGATGCCTATGGAACAAGAATCTTGGTATTGTAGTTCTACCTTTGGGTCGATAGTTGTTGTGACTGCCTGTAAAGTTGTTGTGGTGGACTGCGTAGAATCATATCTTATTATTAGTAGCCCTATAGTCATTTTAGGTGAAGGAACCATATAGTTGGTCGTATACGACTTTATTGTTCTCTTTTAAGCCATTTTTGTGCCGCTATGACATTCACATTATTGTTCAGGTCACTTTGGACCATGCCTCTTTTCTTTCTAGACTAGCTAATTCTATAATTGTCTTCATGACTGTCTGGCTAGTTGTGGACACATAGGATATTCTTGTTGGATGTTGTGCAAGTTGCTACAAGGGTAAGTAACAATTGTGTATAGGCCTAAGGGGCTATGCTACGCTCACCGAGCGATATGCGAAAATATAAGTTAGGCCAATCATATGCTATATAGGCTACTCAAGGAGTGAAATATAATTATGAAGTGCCTATGGGGCTATGTTGTGCTCACAAAATAATATGAAGTCTAGAGAGACTATGTTGAGTCCTGCAGAGCCACTTGAAGTTCGTTGCCCTACCGACTTCCTTTATGCTTAAGTTGGCAACTGACCTTCAGAAGAGCCTTATGTGCTTGGGGTGCAATTATAGGAGCCCAGAAGGCTCAAATATAGTTACAGGAGACTAAAAGGCTCAGATACGATTAAAGGAGCCCAGAAGGCTCAGATACAGTTACAAGAGCCCAAAGGGCTCAAGATACAGGAACTTTCTATGCTCACCTAAAGTTTCCTGAGGAGCTATTTATGGAGATACATTGATTGCCTAAGGGGCTACTTACAGGTACACGTTGATTGCCTAAAAGGGCTAGTAATAATTAAACTCTGGAACAGCAGATGTATGTTGACTGCCTGTGTAGGGCTAGTTTCAAATAAACTACAGAATACCTTTGAAGCTGCAGTGGTACTAATAGGGGTATACAGATCGGATTGTACATGCCATGGCTTATGGGGGCCAGCTAGGTTATTGTTTTATTGTTTGTACCTGTCAAGCTTATGGGGGCTAGGTTGGGTTCTTGTTTGTCTAATGTTTGTTAGTATATAATTGTACATATGAGATTGTTTAGGTCATTTTACGACTCTTATAGTTGTTTACATTCAGTTCTTATTATCAGTTTTAGTTCCATCTCATTATGGCCTTACATGCTCAGTACATATTGTACTGGCGCCCATGCATGGGGCGCTGCATACTTGCCTCCGGGGTCAATCAGTTAGGTTCCGAGACATCCCTAGTAGTTGTTCGGACTCAACTGGGTGGTCAACTCCCCTCTTCTGAAGTTGCCATATTTTCGATGTTTTTCTGGTTTTTGCTGTCCAATTTTTAGGTAGGTGGGACCCTGTCCCAGCCAATGACTTATTCTATAGAGGCTTGCAGACTACATGTTATTAGACATGCGTTGCCGACAATGCGGGGCCTAATTGTGTTATTAGTTGGCAGCCTTCTTGGCTTGCATATTTGTATCTGTGCACCTTTCTCCCTTTTTATATGATTTAGACAGCATGCTGGTCTTGTCAGCCCGCATAGGATGATATTATTATTGCAACTATTGGGTCAGCTGTTTTTGCGCAGGTGTATGTTGCGGCCATGTCGGCCAAAGGCTATATTTTGATCCACGATATAGCTTATCATTTTCTTGAATATGTGTTGCTGGTATGCATCAGAAGTGTCTATGTCCAGCTCGGTCAACTCAGGGTTCAGTACAGCATTAGCTTCCTATTACGCCTCCCAAAGTAGGGCGTGGCAAAGAAAAATGTGTAAGTTGGGGTGATTAGGTGGGAAAGAAAGAAATAGGCCGAAAGAGGACTGTTTGATCATATCCCACAGTGTACCTGATCAATGAGCTAAAGAGAAGTAAAGAAAAGCAAACAAAAGAGAAAAAGAGGAAAAAAAAATGATAATTGAGCTCACAAAAATACTTTAGGGTGTGAAGATTTTCTAAGAAAAGAGGAGGGAAGAAAAGAAGGGATAAAAAGGTAAAACGATTGTGAAAAAGTTATGAAGTGTTCAAGGATGGTAAATGAGTTACTAAAAGCCATATTTGTACCCTACCAGCCCTTTGACCCTCATTACAAGCTTAGAAAAGTTGTTGTGTAATCTCGGCCCGGATATCCAAAATAAAAGCCACTTGAGTAAATAGGTAAGCATATGATAGTTGTGACCTATCTTGTGAACTTCTTTGTGAGAGTTGAGCGTATTTCTCTTCTCTCTTGATCTTGTATGTCCTTATTTGGTGTGTTTGCATTACTTCAAAAAAATGGACACTTTCCTTGGTCTGATTATGAGGGCATGTAGATGTGAATAGCTGGCAAGTTGTACTTCTCAAATTTGATATATGCATATTGATATAATGTCACTAGTAGAGATTGCATGCTTAGTCCGAGCAGTTACTAGAAAACTGGTTTTTGTTAGACAGAGAGGGGTGGCTGGATTGAAATGTGTGATTTTGTAGCCATTAGTCACAACCACCCAAGTTATTGCATTTTGTGATAACAAGACATTAGTTTAGGTGTTAGGATAGTTTTCTCTTGTTAATTGCTTGAGGAAAAACAAATGCTTTAAGTTAGGAGTGTTAATGGGTTGGAAATTTGTGACACATCTTTGCTTCATTTCATAACATTTTGCATATCACTATGAGCTAAATTAAGTGAAAACTAACCTCATTATGCTATGATTCAGTAACCCAAGCAAAATGAAGAAAAGAAGAGTCAAAGCCAAAAAACTTTCCAAAAGACTAAGCAAAGGACGGACTGCCTTTTTGAAGGACGGTCTGATTGTTCATTCATCCAACAAGTGCCATTGTTTCTAGACAGATATATGAGGAGAGTGAAGAGGTATGTAATGGACAGAGTGAAGAACGAACCATCTTTCCATAAGACGGTCCATTAATAGACAGATATATGAGGAGACAAAGGCCAATCTTAATCAACGAAGCAAGGGACAGACTATCTTTCAAAAAGACAATATGCGGATCAAAGGACAAGAGGCACATGGGAAAATAATGATTTTAATCGATAGGGAAAAGACGGTCCATCCCTGCACACCTGGGACCCTCCGAGTTTAAATTATTTTGGGTATTTGGAGATTTAGTATAAATAGGATTTTCTTCTTTTTTTTTTCAAGAAAGGTTGGATAGACTGATAGAGAACTTTACCTTTCAGCTATAGTGGAGTAGTTTATAGATCTAGATTGTAACCTTTGAAGATTTCAATTTCATCAATTGAAGTCTTCTTCTTGAATTTCCAATTTCTTCAGTAAGAATATCTAATTATTTACTTTCTACTCTTCTTCTTACTAAGGTAGCTAAACCCAGATTTAGGGTTGTGAACCCTAATGATCCCAATTTGATAAAATTAATTGTGATTTTAAGAACATTTGATTTATTTTTTCTTTGTATTGTGTGATTGATGATGAAAGTTATTTAATCATGCCCAATTACCTTTATGAGGCTTGAAAGAGCAAGTTTAGGTTGGGTTAGCATCAATCAACAATAACTCAATGGCATAACCCTTTTTTATTGGATTTGCCTAGACATAGTCTAATTGGCAACAAGCAATTGGTTAGAAGGGAGTTCTCTTTAATTTGACAAAATTAAAGTACATTGACACCTATGGTGTTAGTGAAAGATACCCATGGGTTCCCTAAGTTTTTCTTGCATGTTCATCTGTAGCCCACTCTAAATTTACCCTAAGTCAATTTGCATTCATTAGTTATAACTAGATATTAACTAATCCTAATCTAAATAGTCTTTAAACCTACAAATCTAGATTAACGGGTACTAAATAGTTTGGGCTTAACGCGGTCTCTATGGATTTGACCCCGATTCCAAGTTGGGTACTATATTTGCTTTGACTGTTTACATTAACATTAATTAGAGTGGATTTGAGTGGCTAATCAATAGCTCCCTTCTTTCAGAGATTCCACACTTAGAGGTTTGGTTGTCCTTTTGTTGTATAGTTTATGGGTAGGTTGGGGCCTTATCCTGGCCAAGTATCTATTCTTTAGAGGCTTAAAGACTATGGGGTGTATAGATGATCATGGCTGGCCAAGTTGGCCTATCTTTTGTATTGACATACTTATTGTCGTGTGCGTGTGTATATCCTTTGCTTTCATATTTCTTAAACTTAGACACCATGATGGTTTTGTCGGCTCGCATAGGGATTTGTGATATTAGATAGCATGGTGGTTTGGTTGGTCGACATAGGATTGTATTGTTGTTATGAATTTTTAGGTCAGCTGATTATCTACACAGGTGTTTGTAGTGCAGCCTTGCCGGCCAAGGGTTTTTTAAGACAATATATACTTGTCTATTTTTCATATTCACTTGTTGCTTATATGTACTAGAGGTATATATGTCCATCTTAGGTCAACTCAAGGTCCAGTGTGGCATCAGGTGCCAGTTACACCTCCTAAGGAGGGGCATGACATAGACATAACCTAGCTCAGGTAGAAGTGGAGCTCACGAACTTCTCAGCTAAATGTACAATGGATTCCTTTTGAGAATATCTGCTACCCTGTAATTCTAATTGTTCGACACAAAACTACACGCAAGTGACGTGGTCGTACAAGTAGTAAAGTGGCTTTATTTAAAGACAAGTATCGATCCAACAGGGACTGAACTACGATATTAATTAACTTAAGCGTCAGTGAACGATATCTCTATGAATGCAGACAACCAAATAAATAATGTTTTATGAGTTAAGGTCACTAAGTAATAAGAATCTAAGTCAAGATTATAATTTGAGTCTGAACAATAGCAATGAACGAGCTGAGGTTACGGAAGGCATGCAGGGATGTAATTTCTTAATTCACTTCAATCAATCTTCTCTTCGGTTGCTAGTCAGGAATTAATTGCCAATGGATTGGATCTTTTGACTCCTATCCAATTAAAGAATCATGAAACCTTATTCTACATTTTTGTGATATAAGAATCTCATGCTCTAGCAATACATAATCGATTCCATAAATGACTAATAAGACTTTCAGATATATTTCTGTTCTGAACGTGAATCATTTCTCAATTTTCTCAACTAAGAAAAGATCATATCCTACCAATTCACATCTGTCCAATTTCTTTCCTTTTCAAAATCAAAATTGGATTTCTAAGATATACATTAACATTGGCCAAATATTAATGCACTAAAACAAGAATTGATTGAAAAACCATTGAAGAAAGGATGAAAACTGAATTGATTAATAATTACATTCCTCTACTATTATCCTTAACCTGAGCAAGAGGTGAATTAGCCACTTATTTGTGGATTGAACATCTTCAAATAAGTAGAATTCATACAAGCAATTGAAATTAAAGAGAAAAAGGAAGAGAATGACCCCAGAATTTTCGTCCTCTCAACTTCTTGCAACCCACGTTCTTGCTCAACCAAGTCAGAATGTTTAAAATAAAACCTAAGTGTTCTATTTATACTATTGAGAATTTTTCCCGGAATAAAAAGTAATGTGACACGGAGTTTATCGTGGAGCACTCCCTCCGTGCCACGGGGCTATCGTGGACCCTCACTGGAAATCGGCTCCCAGGTAATTGCACCTCAACGTGGCACGACTTGTATTGCGGAGCCTTGCCTCCGTGCCACGGTGCTATCGTGCACCTTCACTGGAACTTGACATAAATAATTCATCCAGGCAGAATGCCTCCGCGATGGTAGCGTGACACGGCGCCATCGCGGAGCCCTTATTTTTGCCACTTTCCCTTGTCAACTTCCACTTCTTGCTTCCAAGTCCATTTCCGCACTTCACCAACATATATTTTAGCTTCCAAAATTTCCTTTTACTTGCAAAACAACACTAATCATGTTGGTTAGTATAAATTCACATTTATCAAAGAATCACATGAGAATATACACATAATAATAGATAAACAAGTCGAAATGAAGCATTTGAGTATCACTTGGGCATGAAATTCTGCCCAAGATCACTTACCCCACACTTAAAACCTTGTTCGTCCTCGAACAATACTTTCACATCTCATGCAATTGAAACCCATGCATAGCTAATTTGGCTCGAGCATTCAAGCTACGGCTATACAGATTATTTAAGATAGCAAATCATCAAGAAAACATGCATGGTTTCATCAATACAATGAAGTACACCACATTAAGACCTCCTAACCTCAAGAATCGACTTTCGATCTTGGAAAACTCATGCAAATCAACTGATCAAGACATGCGACACGAAATTTTATCTCTCTTCAAGCATGTGCCCTCACAACACAAGAGGATTTCCCCTTTTGCCATCAGAAGATTTTCCGAGCACTACATGTAGGGGTAATGAATACGATTTCGCTCTCTCTCCCAAATAATTCACATGCATCATGTCATGAACCATAAGCTTGCCTCTAGTGTTTTACTCCACTAATATAAGGATGCATAATGTAAGATCACGTAGGACTTAATGGGTTGTAATGTAAGCTAAGGAACAAGTAAATATTGGGCTAACCAATAATAGCACCTAGCTTCCCTAAGCGTTTTTCAATACATCCCACCTTCAGTACGGGAATTGCTTCCTCCTCCATCCTCTCATTCTTGAGTTTTCTTCTTTGTTTTTGTTCCCATTTCTTTAAGCACACTCGACTTACTAGCAAAGAGTAGTTATGCATCTTTATTTTTTTCTCATTCATGGATTTTCTTACTCTCTACTATTAATTGATCATTTTCAACAAGTGCACCTTTGACCTTTTCTTTATCTTTCACAACTTCCGCTTTACTTCCGGTTCACACTTCTCACTCCTTTACACTTTGGGAAAAATTATTTTTCTTAAGCGCTTAAGAGTTTTGGATCAAATTCACGGCTAATGAAAAGAAGATATTACGCTCAGTTTGTACCTCTCAAAGAATAGGCTAAAGGCTCAATGGGACTAACTAGGATATAACGGTCAAGGTAGGTATGATAAGGGAGAAACTTTCAGTTTATTCCAAAAAAATGCCTACATCCTTTCCTACAATGCACATCCTTCATTTCGTTTAGTATACACACCAGGAAAGTTCTAGACACTTCACAATAGCATGGAATAATCGAAACCTCACCTCACACTCATTGCACATGCTCAACTCAAGACATATTCACAGACTCTTCAATCAGCTAATTACAAGAATTCACTATTAAGCCTCGATCACACCGAATTGAATTCTATGGCCTAGATATCTCAACATGTTTAACACATTTGCATGCTTTCATACAAATCACCTTTGCATCTTAATATCATGTACAACACATAACAAGAATTCTGAACCATTAATCAGCGACACGTTTGGGAAACAAACAAAAGAAAGAAGAAAAAGAAAAAAACTACTCCTATCGACTACATTTCCCTTAAGACGGTCGTCATCCATCCATCATAGGGAACAGTTGCTATCTATGACGTCCGTTCAATGGGACTATTCTCGAGAAAAGCACCGAAAACAAAAATCGAGAAACCCAACATAAAACATTCAACAAAAAATTTCGATAGAAAAAGATAAAAATATAATTTGAAAAATATTTACACATCATACACAGCAACAACACAACAATAGCTCAAGATTCATTAGAACACCAACATTAATTACGGAACACGAAACACAGAGTCACAAGGTCACATTTAGCACAAGAACAACAAACATAAACAAAACATAAATAAAACATAAACAAAACGACTAGCACCTAACTACTCCCACCCCACATTTAAGCCGAACACTATCCCCAGTGTTCACATAATTTCAAAATATCATAAAGGTTAGGTGGTGAAACTCCCCGATCAATCAAAGTATTCAACTTCTTCATCAGGTGCCAGTGCTTCGTCCCCCATGTCAGAATCGCCCCTGTCGTCCTCGTCCGACTCAACATCTGAGTCCTCCCGACGTGTCTCCTCATTGGTAGGGACGTCGTCATGTACGGGCTCCACAAATGCGGGCCCCACTCTGCATAAAGCTCGGGTATTCTCGTTCAATAGGTAATCCAACTTGAGCTGCCACAACTCATCCTCCGTTGCGGGCTGTCCTCCGATACGCAGTTGCAACATCTGCATCCCGTACATGCAGGCCATGTACTGATCATCCCGAGCATGTCGCTCAGCTAGTGTGAGCACCGGCCCATAAGTAGTGTCAGGTGCCTTGGTTTTGGTGACATCCAAGGCACGCCTGTCGATCTGAGGAATGTAATCTAGGGCTTTCTCCTCAATATTGTGGCCCCTCAGGAACGTGGTAAGCAGACCACCGAACCCGTATCTATACCTCTGATGTAGTCAGGCTCTCATCATGGCGGAGATGATCACCGCCCCAACATTGATTTCCAACCCCTTCATCAGGGCATACACCAAGCAAACTCTATCCCGGGTGACATTTGTCATGTGCACCCCCGGGATAAGGCATGAACAAACAATCTTCAACCAAATTCGGGCCTCCCTGTTCATCTGAGAATAGGGCAATGTCTGATGGTAGCCCCTCTCCTTGTGCCTACTCCACCTGGCTGTCGATCGGGCTCCACATAAGGTGCGTCTGATGTCTGCATAGGGTGGAGTGATGTTCAGCTAACAGAGGACATGAGCATCTGTGTCCCGCGCCCCCAGGATTGCATTCAAGTGGTGGGGCTCAAATGTGACAACCTGTCCTCTGATTTTTATGGTGTGGCTGCGTAAGGTCGGGTTCCAATTGGAATAGAACTCCCAGATAATATGGAGATTGCACTCCCTGGGTTCTTTGAAAATGAAGTTTAGCCCAGCGGTGGCAATCCTGTGTACAATCCGCGGGAATTCCTATGCCAGTGGTTCCCGTGCTATCTGCTCCTTCGGGAAGTATTTGGTTTCTTTATGTTTAGCATACCACTTCTTCCCCTCATCAGTCACCCATCTGGTTCCGTATTATCGGCGTTGACCTCTAGGAACCGTTGGTGCTACTGGAACTGTTGTCCCCAATCTTACCCTTTTTTTGGTGGCGCCTGATGTGGATGCGCCCTTACCCTTGTCTTGTCGGTCTGACATTGTTCCTATACATTCAAATATACAGTCTCAATGTTATTCAATTCATAATTAGCTACAACTAAGGTTGGGTTTAATTGGATAACCCCACACTTAGTCTTAAGCCACAATCAACACAATTCGACAAGACATTCCTGCTTTTGCCATTCTGAGCATTCAACATGCTTAGTGCATTGATATAAGTCGATGGGATAATTACTTTGTACTACTCAGACTTCATACATTGAATAAAAATTTCTCCATCGATTCAATTACATCATCATTAGCACTTTGCTATTTTTTTCACAACCACCTATGTAATTCTCCATTTGCATTCTCCTGAAAATCCCTCTTCTAACTTAGCATATTCAACATCAATCACACTACATTTCACTTCACCCAACATGCACAACCCAATTTATAAACATTTCAAAGCACTTAGTCTTCTTCCTATTCAATCCTCAACCCTAGCTATCAATTTCGCAAGAATTTCAACAAAACATGCAATCATTGAGTTAATCTACTCACAACAATACTATGAACATCATTCAATCATAACTCAATTGATTTCAAGCTTGTTTCTCACTTAGGGCAAGGTTTTACCACAAAACATGTTCAAGAATCGAAAATTTGAGCAATGATAAGGAAAAATTCAAGAACATACCTTTACTTCGATGAAATGGAAGAAAACTCGGAGGAAGTTGATCACTAAGTCCGTGTCACATTGGGGGAGAAGGGGATTTTGGGTGTGGGTCGCGGAGGAATTGAGAAAGTAGGAAAAAAAAGAAGGAAATTAGGGTTTAAAAGAGGTTTTTCGCGCGGATTACCCAGTGACCCGAGGTGACCCGGTGCGAAATAACCCTCAACGTGTCACGGAGGGTAACGCGGAGCACTACCTCCGTGACACGGAGCCATCGCGCAGGTATTCTGGAAATTTTTAAAAATCCGGAATACACCTCAACGTGTCACGGTGGGTAACGCGGAGGCCCTCCTCCGTGACACGGAGCCATCACGCAGGCTCACTGGAATGTGCCAATTTTTATTTTCTTACCTTGATTTTTTTCCTTTGCACTTTTTTGTATTTTTGCCCTCCGTTCCACCTGAAAATCATTTCACCACAAGAAATTGTTTAGAAATCATAAGTCGCAACGCGACAATTTTTATTTTTCTTTTTCTTTGTTTTTCTTTTTCCTTTTTTTTTCAAATATTCTACTATTCTATTAAAACACATTCATGGGTTGCCTCCCGTGCAGCGCCTGATTTACCGTCGTGGCTCGACGCTACTCATTCTCAATCATCCTCTAGAGTGATGGACGTCTTCTCTCGAATAACGTCCTCACCCTAATAATGCTTACATCGTTGCCCGTTCACCACAAATGTGGCACTTCTATATTCTTGCCACAACTCCATTACCCCGTGTGGGGTCATTCTCACCACTTCAAACGGTCCTGACCACTTGGATCGCAACTTACCTGGAAAAAGCTTCAACCTTGAATTAAATAACAACACTTTTTGCCTCGGCTCAAAGATCCGATGCACCATATGCCTGTCGTGCCACCTTTTAGTTTTCTCCTTGTAGCATTTGGCACTTTCATAGGCATGCCATCGAAACTCATCTAGTTCGGTGAGTTGCATCAACCTCTTCTTCCCGGCTAGCTCCGGATCCATGTTCAGCTTTCTCACAGCCCGAAAAGCTTGATGTTCCAGCTCCACAGGCAAATGACATGCCTTTCCATAGACCAATCTGTACGGAGAAGTCCCAATGGGTGTCTTGTATGCAGTTCTATAAGCCCACAATGCATCGTCGAGTTTGCTTGACCAATCAATTCGTTGTGCATTCACTGTCTTCTGTAGAATCTGCTTTATCTCTCTGTTTGACTCCTCCACTTGCCCACTAGTTTGGGGATGATACGCTGTTGGTGGCGCACCCCATACTTAGCTAGTATTTTCTTGAAACTCGCATTTACAAAATGAGCCCCTCCATCACTGATAATAGCTTGGGGTGTCCCAAACCTGGTGAAAATTTGCTTTTTCACAAATTTCATCACCACCTTGTTGTCATTCTTGGGGAAAGTTGTTGCCTCGACCCACTTAGATACATAGTCAACCGCTACCAAGATGTAACGATTACAAAATGACGGTGGAAACGGGCCCATGAAGTCTACTCCCCATACATCAAAAATCTCCACTTCTAATATCTGCTATAGTGGCATTTCCTGTTTTCTACCAATTTTACCTGTTCTTTGACATCTATCGCACATTTTTACGTATGCTATAGAATCTCTGAACAGTGTAATCCAAAGAAACCTGACTGTAACACCTTGTGAGCTGTTCGCTCGCCTCCGTGGTGCCCTTCATACAACGATGAGTGACAACTCCTCAATACTTCTGCAATCTGGCTCTCTGGGATGCATCATCTCATCACTTGATCTGGTCCCTGCTTAAACAGATACGGCTCATCCCATATGTAATACCTGCAATCATGTCTCAACTTCTTTATTTGCTGAGTCGTAGCCTCCGGTGGGTAGACTCCACTTACCAGCAAATTCACAATGTCTGTATACCAAGGGATTTCAGCTTCCCTTATTGCCAAGAGTTGCTCATCTGGGAACTCTTCTTTGATAATATCACCTTCCTTTATATGCAACCGGCTTTCCAATCGCGATAGGTGATCTACCACTTGATTCTCGCTCCCCTTTCTGTCCCGAATCTCTAGGTCAAACTCTTGTAGCACCAATATCCATCTAATTAGTCTGGGCTTTGCATCCTTCTTGTTAAACAGATACTGAATTGCTGCATGATCAGTATACACCACTACTTTAGAACCCACCAAGTAGGACCTGAATTTATCAAATGTGAACACCAATGCTAGCATCTCCTTTTCCGTGACTGTATAATTGACATGGGCTGCGTCAAGTGTTTTGCTTGCATAATAAATGGAATGAAAAAATTTATTCCTCCGCTGCCCTAATACAGCTCCTACAGCCACGTCACTTGCATCACACATTAATTCAAATGGTTGCTCCCAATCTGGAGAAATGAGAATAGGCGCTTCTACCAGCTTCTGTTTTAACTCCTCGAATGCTTTAACACAATCCTCGTCAAACTCAAACTTCACCTCTTTTTCTAGCAACTGGCTTATCGGTCTAGAAATTTTAGAGAAGTTCTTGATGAACTGTCTGTAGAACCCTGCATGTTCGAGAAAACTGCGGAACACCCTTCACTGACACTGGTGGTGGTAGCTTTTTGATCACTTCGATCTTTGCACGATCAACTTTCAACCCCTTGCCTGACACCTTATGGCCAATGAAGATACCCTCCTTGACTAAAAAATGACATTTCTCCCAGTTGAGTACAAGGTTGGATTCTTCACAGCGAGCTAGCACCCTGTCAAGATTCTGCAAACAAGTAGCAAATGAATTACCGAAAACAAAAAAATCATCCATAAATACCTCTACGAAATCTTCCACCATGTCGTGAAAGATAGCTATCATGCATCTCTGGAATGTGGCTGGTGCATTGCATAGACCAAATGGCATCCGCCTGAAAGCATATGTCCCATAAGGACATGTAAAAGTAGTCTTCTCCTGATCCTCCAGTGCTATGGCTATTTGATTATAGTCAGAATATCCATCAAGGAAATAATAATACTCTTGACCTACCAACCTGTCCAATATCTGATCAATAAATGGAATACGATAATGATATTTCCTCGTGGCCTCATTTAGCTTCCTGTAATCCATGCAAATCCGCCAGCCTGTGACTGTGCGTGTGGGAATCAGCTCATTTTTTTCATTGGTGACTACGGTCATCCCTCCTTTCTTTGGAACACACTGAACTGGACTAACCCATTCACTATCTGAAATGAGATACACCACACCTTCATCAATCCACTTGATCACTTCCTTCCTAACTACATCCTTCATCACCGGATTCAACCTTCGCTAATGTTGCACAGTTGGCTTGGATCCTTCTTCCATAAAAATCCTGTGTGTGCAAAAAGCTGGATTAATTCCTCTGATGTCCGACATTTTCCAACCCATTGCTTTCTTTTGCCAACCCATTGCAGACCACCAATACATCTCTCACTTGTGCCTCTGTCAGTTCTGCAGAAATGATGACTGGCAAGGTGTCATCTTCCCCCAAAAATACATATTTCAGATGTGGAGGCAATGTCTTCAACTCCAATTTTGGTGCCTCCTCAATTGATGGTTTTGGCAATGGTTCCAAGGACCTTATCAATGGCTGAAAATCTTGCTTCCTGGAAAACCATTTTGGCTCATTCAGTATCAGCACCATCTCATACGTAGCACTGTCTCCAAAATGATCGGATCCCATCAAAGCTCTCTCCAGTGGGTCCTGAGAGTCATCAATCTGCAGAATTGATTCCTTATTTAGCACATTGATCGCTGATAGCTCCTCATAGATGGTCGGTAGCTTCATGTCCTTATATACATCAAAAACCTCTACATTATCATGTGCTCACATGGTTAGCTGCCCAGCAGCCACATCAATCAATGCTCGCCCAGTTGCCAAGAAAGGACGTCCCAAAATAAATGGGACTTCCGCATCCGGCTCGAAATCCAAGATAATAAAATCCACCGGGAAAATGAGGGAGCCTACTTGCACTAGCACATCCTCTACAATGCCATCTGGTCTGGCCAAAGAACGGTCAGCTAGCTGCAAAATCACAGTAGTTGGTCTAGGGTTTCCCAGCCCTAACTTCTTGAACACTGATATCGGCATCAAGTTTATGCTTGATCCCAAATCACATAATCTGTGAGCTCGAATACTTTTCCTGATTGTAATCTAAATGGTAAAGCTCCAGGATCCTTGAGCTTTGTCGGCAACCTGTTCTGTATTCGGGAGGTGCACTCCTCAGTAAGCGCCACTGTAGCATACTCCGTCAATCTACTTTTGTTTGCTACGATGTCCTTGATATACTTTGCATATTTCGGCACTCCCTGCAAAACATCAACTAGAGGTAAGTTAATATGTACCTGTTTCAGCACTTCCATGAATTTCTTAAAGAAAGCTTCTTCCTTGTGCTTCTTTAATCTCTGAGGGAACGGGGGTGGTGGTCTCTCTATCTCAGCTGCCTTTTCCTGCCCCCTCACATCATCATGTTCCCCATCTTTTTCCACTGCTCCAGATTGCTGAGGTGGTCTTTCTGGTTCCACCTCCTTAAGTTGAATGCCACTCCTTGTTGTAACTGCATTGACCTGCTTGGGATTTGGGTCAGTATCACTCGGTAGTCCTCCTCTAGGCCAGGTGTTTTGCGCTCCAGCTAACTGTCCAAACTGGTACTCCAATGCCTTTGTACCTAACTGCTGATTTTTCATGTCAGCCGCTAATTTCACATAATCAGCTGCATTTGCGCTTGGTTAGCTGTAATTGTTTTGAACATAGCCTCAATGTTGTTGGCGGTGGGGGAGGTGCATTGTTTCCTCTGTATTGAGACTGAAAATTCTGATTCCCCCCTTGACTTCTCTGCACGCCCTGATTCGAACTCTGTCCTTGATGGCTATTACTCCCCCAAGAGAAATTCGGATGATTCCTCCAATTTGAGTTGTAATTGTTGCCATACTGTTGATTATTATTCCTCTAGGCGTTCCCAACAAAATTCACTGAGTCTGGATTTGCACCACAACACTCAGCTGAGTGTTCACTACTCCCACATACTTCACACCATACCTGATGAACTGCATTGACTGGTGCTTGTGCTTGATTCAAGTTCATACTGCTGAAGTGGGTGTTGAGTTGATTTTGCAATGCATCTATCTGGCAGCAATAGCTGTAAAACCATCCACCTCAAAAACTCCTGCAGCTTTCCTTGTTCCTCCTTGAGTTTAATCCGCATTCCGTTCTGGATTTCCTGTGAAATACGGTTTAACAAAGTGTAGAGCTCCTCATAAGTCTTCTCCAATGCCTGCTAATAGAACAACATGGAAGAGAAGATGAAAAACCAAAGAATCAATGATCAAATTTCATCACAATTGTTCATAACCTCAGCAAGGAGAGGAATTAGCCACTCATTTGTGGATTAAACATCTTAAAATGAGTTCTAATCATACAAGCAATTGAATTAAAGAAGAAAGAAAGAGAAAAAAACCCTGATATTTTCGTCCCTCAACTGCCTGTAACCCACGTCCTTGCTCCACCAAGTCAGAATATCTCAAATAAAACCTAAGTGTGCTATTTATAGTAATAGGACTTTTTCCCGGAATAACAAGCAACATGTCACGGAGTGCATCGCGGAGCGCTGCCTCCGTGGCACACCACTAACGCGAAGGCTCTCTGGAATTCACCCGAAATTGGCCCCGGCAGCACCCTGCCGCGTTGGCACCTCTTGGTCGTGCAGCCAACCTGCCGTGGCACGTTGCCAATGTGCAGGTGGGCTGTTGTGATCAGCCTGCCTTCCGTGGCACGTTGCCGAAGCGCCGGTGGGCTGTTTTGTGCCTCCTCTTTGCCGACGTTCGCGTGTTAATTCCGTTTCCAAGCCTCTACTTCACCAACTCATGGATTAGTTACTCAAAAGTCATCAAAACCTACAAAACAAAGGCTAATCATGTTGGTTAGCACATATCTTCACTTCATATAAACTTACATGAAAATGTATACAGTAACTTAGATAAACAAGACTAATTTAAGTCATAAAGCGTATCTCGGGCATGCTATTTTTTCCCGTGATCACAACCCCACACTTAAAGCCTTGTTCGTCCTGGAACAACCTTTTACATCTCATGCATATGGAGACTCCCACATAACTAATTTAGCAAGATAATTCAAGTTACGGCTATAATGATTACGTAAGATACAAGCTGAAAATAGAGTTTGCCTGATTTGATCATTGAAATGAAGTACAACTATGTTAAGACTTCATAACCTCAAGAATCGACTCTCAATCTTAGCAAACTCCTGCAAATCAACTGATTAAGAAATCCCACATGAATTATATCCTTCATTCAACATGTGCCCCTCACGGAAAGAGAGTTACCCAATTTCACACGCAAAAACAATTTTTATATCACAACATGTGTGGGTACATGCATAGAATTACACTCACTCTCACAAAGAATTCACATGCATCATGTAATGACCCATAAGCTTGCCCTTAGTGTTTTATTCCACTAATTTAAGGATGTATGAATGTAAGATCAAGTAGGACTTTTTAGGTTGTAATGTAACTCAGGTGCGGGTAAGTACTATTATTGCCAGTAATGGTGACTATCTTTCCTAAGCGCTTTTAATACATCACGCCTTCATTACAAACTTCCCTTCCCCGACTTCACTTTTTTCTCTTTTCATCTTTCTTTTTCCTCTTATGTTCCCCCTTTCTTTAGGCACTTTTAGCTTATTACTAAGGAGTTCAATAATTAATTTTTCATTAATTTGTTTTCTTGCTCCTTACAAATAATCAACCATTTTCAAACAAGTGCACCCTCGACCTTTCTCAACTCTTACAATTGCTTCTTTCCCGTGTTTTACATTCTTCTCACTCCTTTACTCTTTCGTATTTTTCCTTTAACCGCTTAGGAGTTTTGGTTTAATTTCAAGGCTAATGAAAGAAAAAGGATTAAGCTTATGTTGCAGCTGTCAAAGAATAGGCTCAAGGCTCAATGGGTCTAACTAGGATTAATTTTTCAAGGTAGGTATAATGAGGGATAAAAGTTTGGTTCATTCATAGAAATGCCTAAATCATCTCCTACAATTCACATCCTTCATTTCGTTTTATATACACACCAGGCAAGTTCTAGACATTTCATAATAGCACAGAATACTCAAAAACCTTACACTCATGGCACATGCTCAAATCAAGACACAATCATCAGACTCTTACTCAGCTAATCACAAGAATTCAGAATTAAGCTTCAATCATATTGAGTCAAATTCAAGAGCCTAAGCGTCTCACACAAAGTTATACACCTGCATGCTTCACACCGAACATACTTGCATCTTACAATCACGTATAGCACATAACAAGAACATCAAGCACCAATTAGTTATGGTTTCAAAATCCCAAAGCCTATCGACCAATTTTTCCTCAAAACGATCGTCATCCATCCATCGTCGGAAACAGTCCCTAACTATGACTAAAGACACTATCTACAAACAAAGGAAATAAAAGAATTTTATTCTTCGGTTCAAAGACCCCCCGTCGGAAAAGAACCGAAAAGAAAAACCAACGGGTGCTGAATTCATGCTTAACTCACAAAAAAAAATTTCAATTTTCTCACAAGCATTACATTCACAAAAATCGTTAAGCACAAAAATTTGAAATTTCCCTTGAAATTTTCCTCACCCCACACTTAAATCATGCTATGTCCTCATAGCATCAAATTAAAATTTAAAAAGGGTGAGAAATACTCCCTGAGGCCTTTAGGCCTAGCTAACAGCATGCCTTTCTTCAACTTTGCACAAGTGGGTGTTCGACCCCACACTTTTTCTCTTCCATGCTTGTTAGCTTCCTCCTCCACGGGTACTCAGACTTCCCCTCCATCGGTGCTTAACTCTCAACCAAAACAACACAAGATGAAAAAAAATAAAATGAACTTAAATGCAAGAAATTAAAATGGTACCCATGGTACCCTTGGGTTGCCTCCCAAGCAGCGCCTAATTTTACGTCGCGGCACGACGTATCCAATTTCACCGCTTTTTCCTCCACCTTGAGGATATGAATCTCACCCCTAATTTCTTCTCTAATTTCCTCTTATGCTCCAGGGGTGGTGGTGAAAAATTGTAAGGTCCAAGTAGTAGATGTTGCCTTTTGAACCTATTGGCCCTTAAGTAAGCGAAGTCATTTTGTCTCTCAGAGTTAGCAAATTTCAAAATATACGGGGCTTGATCCTCCTCTAGACATTTCTCTATAAGCTTGGAAGACTCTATTTCTATGTTGTCAACCAAACTTAATGTCAAAAAATGCTTCAAGTGTGGTCCAATAAACCTCAACTCTGAAACTGCATTGTGCTTGACCTCCTTACTTGTAAACACCTTCTCAGCGTCGACATCTATCTCTCCATTAATGTCAAATGGGGGATACTCTATCTCTTCTTCCATGAATGGATTTTCCATAAGTGTGAGCCCATCACGGGGACACTCAAGAGATTCTAATTGTTGGGCTTCATCCAAAAATTTACCCTTGTCTTCCTCTTGTAGTTCCTCTTGAATATCGACTAAAATTGTTACCTGCAATTTATCACAAGCTTCAGCCTCAGCAATCATCTCTGTGAATTTGACGCTCATCCTTTCTAGAGCCTCTGCATTCTCTTCTTGCTGAATTCTCAATACTGTCATCACCTCCTTCATTGCTTCTGATTGCTCCAGGAGTTGTTTCAACATGTCTTCTATTTGAACTTGGCATCCCAAGTCCTCATTTTCAGCATGCCTATATTCAGAAAAAACAATAGAAGGATCATAGTAGGGGCTTGGGGGAGGGTAATATGCATTCGGACAGCCATCCCAATGGCCATCTTGACCACCACATATATTGCACGTGTTACAGTGTTGCAACGAGTGGTGTCCTCCGCAATTCAGACAAGATTCGCTAAAATATGAGTATCCACCATTTATACCATTTGTATTCCACGATGTCATGTCAATAAGGGTATCCGAAAAAGGAAAAAAAATGAAAAAGAATTAAAACAAACACTAGGACCAAGTTGTCAACACTAAGAAAATAAAAATACAGTAAATTAACACTTAAAACAAATTCACCAACTGCCAAGTCCCCGGCAACGGCGCCAAAAACTTGTTCGGTTGTTTTGTGGGTATATAAAATGACACGCAAGTGCACGTGGTCGAACAAGTAGTAAGTGGATTTAGTAAGCCAAGTATCAATCCCACAGAGACTTGGATGAAGTGCAATTTTCTCAAGAGCACTATATTTTACTTCTAAAAATGCAGACAACAGTGTAACCTAAAGTTTGATAGTTTGTTTTATAATTTTTATACTAAAGCTAAAAACAATTATCTACTTTGAATCTGAACTATGAATGAGAGCATGCTGAGGTTAAATGAACATGTAATGAAATTATTTATCATCATAATTTGGTTGATCTTTTCCTCCAGTTGCTAGCCAAGAACTATTGCCAAGAGATTAAAACTCTCGTATTTAACCTCACTTAAGAATCATGAACCATCCACCTACATTTCTGTGATTAAATGCAATTCAAGTTCTAGCCATACAATTCCGGTTCCTAAATTGACTAATACGACTTTCAGGTATATTTCTATCCTGAAAGCAAATCAAGACTCAATTTTCCCAAACCAAGTAAAGAACATACCCTATTAATTCACAACTTTCCAATTTCTTGCTCTCTCGAGTGAAACCGGACTTTTTAGATGTACATTAACGTAGGCCACACATTAATGCAGTAAGAACAAGAATTAATAGAACAACATGGAAGAAAAGATGAAAAACCAAAGAATCAATGATCAAATTTCACCACAATTGTTCATAACCTCAGCAAGGAGAGGAATTAGCCACTCATTTGTGGATTAAACATCTTAAAATGAGTGTTAATCATACAAGCAATTGAATTAAAGAAGAAAGAAAGAGAGAAAAAACCTTGATATTTTCGTCCCTCAACTGCCTGTAACCCACGTCCTTGCTCCACCAAGTCAGAATATCTCAAATATAACCTAAGTGTGCTATTTATAGTAGTAGGACTTTTTCCCGGAATAACAAGCAACGTGTCACGGAGTGCATCGCGGAGCGCTGCCTCCGTGACACGCCACTAACCCGAAGGCTCTCTGGAATTCACCCGAAATTGGCCCCGGCAGCACCCTGCCGCGTTGGCAGCGTGTCACGCAGCTTGGGCAGCGCGTTGGCACCTCTTGGTCGCGCAGCCAACCTGCTGTGGCACATTGCCAATGTGCAGGTGGGCTGTTGTGATCAGCCTGCCTGCCGTGGCACATTGCTGACGCGCCGGTGGGCTGTTTTGTGCCTCCTCTTTGCCGACGTTCGCGTGTTAATTTCGTTTCCAAGCCTCTACTTCACCAACTCATGGATTAGTTACTCAAAAGTCATCAAAACCTACAAAACAAAGGCTAATCATATTGGTTAGCACATATCTTCACTTCATATAAACTTACATGAAAATGTATACAATAACTTAGATAAACAAGACTAATTTAAGTCATAAAGCGTATCTCGGGCATGCTATTTTTGCCCGTGATCACCTGCCCACCAGCAGCTGAATCTAACAGAATTTTAGTATGTGGTTCCAAACCCTCAATGAATGTATGCACCAACACATTATTGCACTGGTGATGATGAGGATAATCCCTTAGAATTGACTTGAACCTCTCCCAAGCTTGATTCAAATTCTCACCCTCTCTTTGTTTAAAACATAGAATCTGACTTCTAAGTCTGGCTGTCTTCCCAGATGGAAAGAATTGTATCAAAAACTTTCTTGCAAGATCATCCCAGGTGGAGATAGAATTAGGTGGTTCAGCTTTCAACCACCTCTTTGCTTCCCCCAATAATGAGAACGGGAATAATGTAAGCCTCACATAGTTGGATGATACTCCAGCGGGAATGTAAGTGTCACTTATCTCTAAAAAATTTTGGAGATGTTGTTGTGGATCTTCATGAGAGAGACCTGTGAATTGCCCGCTGGTGTGCAACAACTGCACCATGTTCTGTTTAAGCTCGAACCTCCCTCCTGGCTCTGGTCTGCGAATACTAGAAGTAACATTATTTGCATGTGGGATTACCACTTCGCGGACCGACCTTTCTGCCATCTCCTCGGGCACTAAAACTCCCCTTACAAGTGGTGGATTCTGTTGCTGCTCCAGAATTGCCTATCTTAGCAACTGCAGCTTCTTCTCTAGAGCTTCCCTTCTTTGGCGATGAAATTGTCTCTCCGGCTCTATAAATGAATCCACCAACCCCTTATCTCCTGCCAGCATTCAGAAAAAAATTCAATACCTGCAACAGAAAGGCTAAGATCAAGTTGTCCACACTTATATTGAATTTGTAAACTAACACTAAGAAATTAAATTTACCAATTTCCAATCCCCGGCAACGGCGCCAAAAACTTGTTCGACCCAAAACTACACGCAAGTGCACGTGGTCGTACAAGTAGTAAAGTGGCTTTATTTAAAGCCAAGTATCGATCCCACAAGGACTGAACTACGGTATTAATCAACTTAAACGTCAGTGAATGATATCTCTATGAATGCAGACAACCAAATAAATAATGTTTTATGAGTTAAGGTCACTAAGTAATAAGAATCTAAGTCAAGATTATAATTTGAGTCTGAACAATAGCAATGAACAAGCTGAGGTTAAGGAAAGCATGCAGGGATGTAATTTCTTAATTCACTTTAGTCAATCTTCTCTTTGGTTGCTAGACAGGAATTAATTGCCAATGGATTGGATCTTTCGACTCCTATCCAATTAAAGAATCATGAAACCTTATTCTACATTTCTGTGATATAGGAATCTCATGCTCTAGCCATACATGACCGATTCCATAAATGACTAATAAGACTTTCAGATATATTTCTATTCTGAACGTAAATCAATTCTCAATTTTCTCAACTAAGAAAAGATCATATCCTACCAATTCACATCTTTCCAATTTCTTTCCTTTTCAAAATCAAAATTGGATTTCTAAGATGTATTTAACATTGGCTAAACATTAATGCAGTAAAACAAGAATTGATAGAACAACCATTGAAGAAAAGATGAAAACTGAATTGATTAATAATTACATTCCTCTACAATTATCCTTAACCTCAGCAATAGGTGAATTAGCCACTCATTTTTTGATTAAAAATCTTCAAATAAGTAGAATTCATACAAGCAATTGAAATTAAAGAGAAAAAAGGAAGAGAATAACCCTACATTTTTTTCGTCCTCTCAACTGCTTGCAACCCACGTTCTTTCTCAACCAAGTCAGAATGTTTAAAATAAAACCTAAGCATGCTATTTATACTATTGAGAATTTTTCCTGGAATAACCAGCAACGTGGCACGGAGTGTATCACGGAGCACTCCCTCCGTGCCACGGGGATATCGCGGACCCTCACTAGAAATCGGCTCCCAGGTAATTGCACCTCAACATGGCACGGCTTGTATCGCGGGGCCTTGCCACGGTGCTATCACGCACCTTCACTGAAACTTGACATAAATAATTCATCCAAGCAGAATGCCTCCGTGATGGTAGCATGACATGGCGCCATCGCGGAGCCCTTATTTTTTCCACTTTCCCTTGTCAACTTCCATTTCTTGCTTCCAAGTCCATTCCCGCACTTCACAAACATATATATTAGCTTCCAAAATTTCCTTTTACCTGCAAAACAACACTAATCATGTTGGTTAGTATAAATTCACATTTATCAAAGAATCACATGAGAATATACACATAATAATAGATAAACAAGTCGAAATGAAGCATTTGAGTATCACTTGGGCATGAAATTTTGCCCAAGATCACTAATCCTACAGTTGGGAAAATGTAACGCCCTTGAAAATTAGGACGTGAGTACATGTCACGACCCGAGTTCACACCCTAGCTGTAACATGGGACAAGAAAGCCCGAAAGGATCCAAGTCTACCCATGGCATGATCATAGCATATTACCTAACAATAGAAACAACCAATAACATGAATAAGCGAAGCTAATAGCAAGAATCTAATAGAAACCATAAGAATAATTTTTAACAATACTTAGATACAACGTTGAATCTGTCTAGACAAGTCTGAAAGCCTTCTACAAAACTGATGAGTTGCTGGGACAATCCCCCAGTTAACTCCTAAAATCTAAAAACTAAAACATAAAGAAAGTATGAACGTAAATCACATCCTCGGGAGATGAGGACTCACTACTAGCAGCTGAGAGGGAATGAAGTGTATCTAACCATGAGGCTGAGCCTAGAGACCTGAATCTATATCATGAAATGATATAGCACAAAAGGCGTGCGGTCAGTACTTGGAATGTACTGAGCATACGAGATAACATAGATAATTAAGTATACAAATATATGATAAGGAAATAACCAACTATATCAACACAACTAATTAACATATCACTATCATCTTATGTGTAACACCCGGAAGGGCCTACGAATAGACCCGGGAGTTGAAGTCAAAAACTACAGAAAACCTGGAATTCGCACCAGTACAACTTGAGGTATGAGTCGTGGTGAGGACCTATGAATCGTGACTTGAGTCGAGAGGAAACCGGTAGCTTGAGGTTGTGTCACAGGTAGTCCTACAAACCGTGGTGATAAGGTATGACTCGTGGTTAGGAGTCATGTTGAATCTATTAGTGTTGCCAGAGTGAGTCGTCAGGGGTCATGGTATGACTCGTAGGATGAAGCAACAAGTCGTGGTGAGGAGTTGTGGTTAAGTCATATTGGTTTGGGTGGATGGTATCACGGTTGACAGTAGGACCCGTAGGATGGTGGTATAAGTCATGGTATACCAGTCGTGACCAAATTCAGAAAGATAGGAGAAAGGGTGAACTGACCACGAGAGGTAACCACGAGTCGTGACTTGATGGTACGACTCGTGGCACGACTCGTGGTCGGGGCCAGAACTGCTTTTTAGGGAAATTTCAGTAAGGGAAATTTCAACTTTTCTACATTTTCAAGCCCTAAACCATGTCGTTTTGAGGTCGAAACAGGGTCTTTAATGGATGAAAACTCCTGTTAAGTTCATTTTAGTAGTTACAAGTGTTAGAGAAGGGAGTAGGAAGGGTTTCAAGCAACTTTCTTCAAGATTCTTCAAGTTTTTACTTAGGGTACTTCAAGGGTGTAGGAAATCACGAAATTTTCAGGTATGTGGGGTTTTGAATGGGTATATTAGACCGTACCCATGCCCATTTCTTTCCATTTACTACGATTAAGTTACCAAATTCTTGTGGGTCTTAACCCAATTGCATGATTTCTCACAAGTTTACATGAAAGTGTGGTAGTATGTTTAAATTACGAATTTTGAAGTATTTGGGCTGACATTGTTTGTATATTTTATATTTCATGATTCAAAACTCAAAAAGTATGGATGCCCAATTATGAAGGATTTTTAGTAAAATTCATGTTCATGATGATTCCACAAGCTTAATACGAATTTTTGAATTTCAAGCATGTCTTCAAGTTTTCTATTTCTTATGTTGTCGTGATTATGTTTCGCATAAACTAAGCATTTCAAGCATGATTAATATTTTAGGCCATGCCCCCATGCCCATATGTTGTGTATGATTTATGAACTATGTCTTTGGCCGACTCATGAGCCCAAATTCCATGGCTAGTATTATGAACGTTCAAGCCTGGTATGATTTTCACGATTAAACTATCCATGCATGTTATGTATGAATTTCTATGAGAACGTTGCATTTTTTTAGAGTAGTACTTAACATCAAGTAGGTTCGGGGCCCAGGTTACGCCTCGAATCTCAAAACTATGTGTCATCATAGGATTATATTTGGGACTTCTGCAGTGATTGTCCCCTATGCCCTACGGGGCCTTCATGAGTGATATCACACCTTTCATGGTTCATACCCATGGCAAGGTATGAACGGCCTCCCGACTAGGCGTACAAGTCGGACTTCATGTGTGCTCATGTAGAGTATGTCAGTTATAGAAATCTCCCATTGTTCCTCATGGTTTTGAAATATGCATGATTATGTTCTTTTGGCTCAAGTTATGATTTATGAAATGCTTTCCCCACATATTATGACCGTGATGGGTTTATGAATATTTTTGGAAATATTGAGCCTTACGATATACTTACGATTTCAGTTTTATGATCATGATGTTCCCACTCCTATAACTTTTATGTTTTTAAGCATTGTTTTGCATACTTTACATACTTAGTACTTTCCGAGTACTGACCCATATATTTTCAAGATCTGGTTCATAGGCTCAGCATCTCTCTAGTTTATCCTCAGTTTTGCTAATTCTCTAGTGGTGAGTCCTCATGATCCAAGGGATTCATGTTCAGACTTGTTTAATTGTCTTATGTTCTCAAAATGTTTGGGTTAGTTGGGGTCTTGTCCCTTCAACCCTTCTTTTATGAGTAAAGGCTTTCAGACGTTTGTGTAGTATTCATCTGTTATGTTTGGATCTGGTATTCTTGTTTTCTTTATATCTCATGATACGACTTTTATCTAGTTCAGGCTTGATAAGTTAAGTTTTCCTCCTTATATGAATGAATTAGTATTATGCTCATGCCATGGGTTGACTTGGGGTCTCTCCGGGCTCCTTGTCCTGTGTCTATGATCCGGGTGTACTCTTGGGTCGTGAAAAACTTGGTATCAGAGCCATAGGTTCATAGGTGTCCTAGGCATTCTGGAAGCCGCATTAGATAGATTCTTTTTCATTGGCTTAAAGCACGCCACACTTATTACGAAGAGGCTATTGAACGTTTTAGGAATATTATCTTCTTTCATGATCTATGTCGTATGGTCAAAATCTCTCCCTCTTTATAATTCGTGCAGTTTGTGACTGCAGAAAATTTATGGCTCCAAGAAGGATAATCAGAAGGAGGAACAGAAATGATGAAGGCCACGAGGGTGGCAATGATGATGGGCGTCAGCAAGCCCCACCTGTTTAAGAGCCCCAGGCACCCGAGCCAGCTGCCCATGCCGAGTTTCGGGTGGCTATTCAAATGCTGGCGCATGCCTTGACCGCTCAGGTCAACCAGCAGGCTGTTGCGCCTGGTCCTCAAAATAGTAATGCAGTGGCGGCCCGGATCAGAGACTTCTGAGGGTGAACCCTCCCGAGTTCACAGGGGCAAAGGAGGACAAGGATCCACACGAGTTCATCAAAGGGATTTGAAGGTCACTCAGGTCATGGGAGTGACAAGTGAGGAATGTGTTGATTTGGCCTCTTATCAGCTAAAGGAGGTCGCTTACATTTGGTTCAAGCAATGGATGGATAGCAGGGCAGCGGGAGTAGGCCCTATCAGATGGGATAAGTTCCACCTAGACTTTCTCGACAAGTTCGTCCCTCGGGAGATGAGGGAACTGAAAGAAACTAAGTTTGTCATCCTTAAGCAAGGAAAGATGACGGTGCTGGAATATGCACTTGAGTTCACTCGCCTATCAAAATATGCCTTGAAGTTAGTGATGGATCAAGGGGCACGGGTGAGCATATTCATGGAGGGAGTAGTTGAGTATCTGGATAAGGACTGCAGAACAGCCATGCTTCATTAGGATATGGACTACCCTCGGCTAGTCCTCTATGCTCAGTAGATGGAAGCAGGTTATATGAGGCAGAGAGAGGCCAAGAGGGCTAGAACTGATAGCCATAGGTTCTCCCAGCCTAAGCCAAGGGGTGAATTTCACCAGCAGTCCCAGCACAGGCCCACAGCACCAGCACCATCTTCAGCCAGTGCTCCATCCAGGCCACAAAACGGTCAGAAGAGTAGGGCCTCAGGTTCGAGGAGTCAAAACAGCATGCACTCAAAGTGCACATTCCTATCTTGTGCTACTTGTGGCAAGAACCACCCGAGGAAATGTTTGGTGGGCTCAAATGCTTGTTTCGGGTGTGGCAAACCCGGACACAGACTTAGAGATTGCCCTACAGCTAGATCAGGAGGTAGTGGAGCCCACACTTTAGTAGTCAGTTCAGCCGTCCTAGTAGCACGTTAGACTTAGCGGGGTGCTCTGACTGGTTCAGTTGGCGGCCAACGCCAGAATTGATTTTATGCACTTGGCTCTCGACAGGAGCAAGAGACTTCCCCCGATGTGGTTACAGTATGTTACGAGTTTTTCACATTGATGCTTATGCTTTAATTAGATCCGGGAGCCACACTATCTTTTGTGACACCTTAAATTGATGGTCGCTTTGGAGTCAGTCTTGAAATCTTATCCGAACCATTTTCTGTCTCTACCCCGGTTGGTGATTCAGTCGTAGCGAGGCGGGTATATAGAGGTTTCCCTATTATAGTGTTACATAAGGTACCTCCTAGACTTAGTAGAATTGGCTATACCTAATTTTGATATCATCTTAGGCATGGATTGGTTGTTTGCATGTTATGCTTCTCTTAACTGTAGAACTAGGACAGTGGAGTTTCGGTTTCCAGGTGAACCGGTTTTTGAATGGAGGGGTGGTTCAGCGGTACCTATAGGTCACTTTATCTCCTATATAAAGGCCAAAAAAATGATTTCCAAGGGTTGTATTTACCACTTGGTTAGGGTTAAGGATGTCACGTCCGAGACCCCGACCATTCAGTCAGTCCCCGTGGTAGGTGAATACCCTGAGGTATTTCCAGATGACCTACCAGGTGTTCCTCCTGACAGGGAGATTGATTTTGAGATTGAACTTTTACCCGACACGCAACCCATATCAATTCCTCCCTACCAAATGGCCCTAGCCGAGCTAAAAGAGTTAAAGGAGCTGTTAAAGGATTTACTGGATAAGGGTTTCATTAGACCGAGTAAGTCCACATGGGGTGCCCTAGTGTTGTTCATCTGGAAGAAAGATGGTTCCCTGGGATGTGTATTGATGTAGCACGGGAAAGTCATAGCATATGCATCAAGACAATTGAAAACTCACGAGAAGAATTACCCGACCCATGATCTTGAGTTGGCCGCGGTGGTATTTTCTTTGAAGATATGACGACACCACTTATATGGGGTTCATGTATATGTATTCACAGAACATAAGAGTTTACAATATGTGTTCACACAGAAGAAACTAAATCTTCCGCAACGGAGATGGTTGGAGCTACTTAAGGACTATCACATGAGTGTCCTTTATCACTCGGGTAAGGCCAACATGGTAGCAGACGCCCTTAGTAGACTTTCTATGGGAAGTGTGTCACATGTGACTGAAGACAGGAAGGAGCTGGTAAAGGAGGTACCTCAACTTGCACGGTTGGGAGTTAGACTAGTCGGCTCGACAAATGGTGGGGTAGTAGTTCAGAACGGGTTAGAGTCGTTCTTGGTAGTGGAGGTGAATGCTAAATAAGATGAATATCCAACATTGGTAAATTTAAAAGAAGCTTTTCAAAGTCAGAAAGTAGAAGTCTTCTCCAAAAGGGGAGATGGTGTGCTTCGGTACCAAGGTCGCTTATGTGTTCCGAACATGGGGGATCTGAGGAGTCGGATGTTGCACGAGGCTCACGGATCCAGATATTCTATCCATCCAGGTTCCACCAAAATGTATCATGCCTTTTGGGAAATCTACAGGTGGAATGGCATGAAGAGGGATATTGTAGAATTTTTAGCCAAGTGCCCGAATTGTCAACAGGTGAAAGTCGAGCATCAGCGATTGGGGGGTGTACTTCAAACATCAGCATTCCTACTTGGAAGTGGGAAAAGATCAACATGGACTTTGTAACAGGTTTGCCCCGCACATGTAGACAGTATGACTCCATTTGGGTTGTGTTGGACAGGTTGACCAAGGCTTCTTATTTCCTACCCGTCAAAACCACTGATTCAGCAAAAGATTATGCAAAGTTATACATCCAAGAGTTGTTTAGACTACACGGAGTGCCCTTGTCCATTATATCAGACAGAGGTACCCAGTTCACCTCTCAATTATGGAGATCTTTCCAAAAGGGACTTGGCACCCAGGTCAAGCTTAGCACGGCATTCCATCTGCAAAAAGATGGTCAGCTGGAGCGAACTATCCAAACTCTCGAGGACATGTTGAGAACTTGTACTATTGACTTCAAGGGTAGTTGGGAAGAGCATTTTCCTCTTGTTGAGTTCGCTTACAACAACAGCTACCACTCCAGCATACAAATGGCAACGTTCGAGGCCCTTTACGGGTGATGGTGTAGATCAACCATTGGTTGGTTTAAAGTTGGTGAGACTTCATTAGTGGGACCCGATTCAATCCATTAAGCTACGAAAAAAGTTCAGTTAATAAGAGAAAGGCTGAAAAAGGCTTAAAGTCGCCAAAAGTCTTATGCAGATGTGAGGAGAAGGGAGCTTGAGTTCGAGGTCGATGATTGGGTGTTTCTGAAGGAATCTCCCATGAAGGGAGTAATGAGATTTGGAAAGAAAGCAAAACTCAACCCCCGCTATGTTGGACCATATCGGATTGTGAGGCGAGTGGGTAAAGTAGCCTATGAGTTAGAGTTACCTTCAGAGTTGTCTTCGGTTCACCCCGTATTTCATGTATCGCTCTTGAGGAAGTGCATGGGAGATCCAGCCTTAGTGGTTCAGTGGAAAGTGTTGGTATGAAGTATAGCCTCAGTTATGAAGAAATTCCTGTTGAAATCTTGGATCGTCAGGTTCGAAGGCTGAGAAACAAGGAAGTAGCTTCAGTAAAGGTGTTATGGAAAAACCAGCATATTGAGGGAGCTACGTGGGAAGCTGAAGCAGATATGATGTCCAAATACCCCCATTTTTTCCCTATCGGCCCAGTTTCAATTTGAGGTATCAGTTTGTCCTAAAACTTCCATTCAGCTTTGCATGTTCTGTTCTTGCGTATAAGTTTGTTTTATGATATGATATATGTAAGTGATGTCTGAACTCAGACCAGCTATATGGTTCTTTCGGGGGTAGGCGTTTCTCTCAGTTTCTGGCTTAAATGATTAGCATCTATATATAGTGATTGTATGTTTCCATTTGCTGCTTGTTTCCCTACATTCGAGGATGAATGTTTCCAAGAGGAAGTTATTGTAACACCCCGGAAAGGCCTACAAATAGACCCGGGAGCTGAAGTCGAAAACTGTAGAAAACCTAGAATTTGCACCAGTACGACTCAAGATACGAGTCATGGTGAGGACCTATGACTCGTGACTCGAGTTGTGAGGAAATCGGGAGCCAGAGGTTGTGTCACAGGTAGTCCTACGAACCCTGGTGATAAGGTACGACTCATGGTTAGGAGTCCTGGTGAATGAATCAGTGCTACCAGAGTGAGTCATCACGGGTCATAGTACGACTCGTAGGATGAAGCAATGAATCGTGGTGAGGAGTTGTGGTTAAGTCGTATTGGTTTGGGTGGATGGTACCATGGTTGACACTACGACCCGTAGGATGGTGGTACGAGTCGTGGTATAGAAGTCGTGACCAAATTAAGAAAGTTAGGAGAAAGGGTGAAGTGACCATGAGTCGTGACTTGATGGTACGACTCGTGGCACGACTCGTGGTCGGGGCCAAAACTGCTTTTTAGGGAAATTTCAGTAAGGGCAATTTTAACTTTTCTACGTTTTTAGGCCCTAAACCACGTCGTTTTGAGGTCGAAACAGGGTCTTTAATGGATGAAAACTCTTGTTAAGTTCATTTTAGTAGTTACAAGTGTTAGAGAAGGGAGTAGGAAGGGTTTCAAGCAACTTTCTTCAAGATTCTTCAAGTTTTCACTTAGGGTTCTTCAAGGGAATAGGAAATCACGAAATTTTCATGTATGTGGGGTTTTGAATGGGTATATTAGACCCTACCCATGCCCATTTCTTTCCATTTACTATGATTAAGTTACCAAATTCTTGTGGGTCTTGACCCAATTGCATGATTTCTCACAAGTTTACATGAAAGTGTGGTAGTATGTTTAAATTACGGATTTTGAAGTATTTGGGCTGATATTGCTTGTATATTTTATATTTCATGATTTAAAACCCTAAAAGTATGAATGCCCAATTATGAAGGATTTTTAGTAAAATTCATGTTCCTGATGATTCCGCAAGTTAATACGAATTTTTGAATTTCAAGCATGTCTTCAAGTTTTCTATTTCTTATTTTATCGTGATTATGTTCCGCATAAACTAAGCATTTCAAGCTTGATTAAGATTTTGGGCCATGCCCATATGTTGTGTATGATTTATGAACTACGTCTTTGGCTGACTCACAGGCCCAAATTCCATGGCTAGTATTATGAACTTTCAAGCATGGTATGATTTTCACGATTAATCTAGTCGAGCATGTTATTGATGAATTTCTATGAGCACGTTGCATGTTTTGGCAGTAGTACTTAACACTGAGTAGGTTCGGGGTCCAGGTTATGCCCCAAATCTCAGAACTACGTGCCACCATAGGATTATATTTGGGATCTCCTCAGTGACTTTCTCCTATGGCCTACGGGGCCTTCATGAGTGATATCATGCCTTTCATGATTCTTAACCTTGACAAGGTATGAACGGCCACCTGACTAGGCGTACAAGTCGGACTTCATGTGTGCTCATGTGGAGTATGTCGGTTATAGAAATCTCCCATTGTTCCTCATGGTTTTGAAATATGCATGATTATGTTCTTTAGGCTCAAGTTATGATTTATGAAATATTTTCCCCTTATGTTATGACCATGATGGGTTTATGAATATTTTTGGAAATATTGAGTCTTACGCTATACTTATGATTTCAATTTTATGATCATGATGTCCCCACTCCTATAACTTTTATGTTTTTATGAATTGTTTTGCATATCTTACATACTCAGTACCTTTCGAGTACTGACCCATATATTTTCATGATCTGGTTTGCAGGCTCAACATCGTCCCTAGTTTGTGCTCAGTTTCACTAAATCTCCACTGGTAAGTCCTCATGATCCGAGGGCTTTATGTTCAGACTTATTTAATTGTCTTATGTTCTCAAAATGTTTGGGTTAGTTGGGGTCTTGTCCCTTCACCCGTCTTTTATGATTAGAGGCTTTCAGCCATTTATGTTTGGATCTGGTATTGTTGTTTTCTTTATATCTCATGATACGACTTTTGCTAGTTCATGATTGATAAGTTAAGTTTTCCGCCTTATATGAATGAATTAGTATCATGCTCACGCCATGGGTTGACTTGGGGTCTCTCGGGACTCCTTGTCCCGTGTCTACATTCCGGGTGTACTCTTGGGTCGTGAAACTATGATTCACATACATACATATATACATGAAACTTTCCTTTGGATCTCTTTTTATGAAACATCATCGAACTCATGCATAAAGGTCAAGTTCTGAACGTTTAATAAGAGCTGAATCTGAAACTAGCATCACACACTGTATTGGATCACTATTGATAACTAAGACTGATTGTCATTATATTAAGTCTGTTATAATCTGAAATCTAGATCATATGAAACTAAATTATGCTAGTAACATAACCAAGGGGGTCATCCTATACTATGGAGAGTCCCAGCTGAACTAACGCGTCATTCTCTACTATGGAGGTACCTGACTGAACCAAGGAGTCACTCCCTGCTATGGAGGATCCCGACTGAACTAGAGAGTCACTCTCTACTATGGAGGATCCCGACTGAACTTGGAAATCACTCTCTACTATGGAGGATCCCGATTGAACTAGGGAATCTCTCTCTGCTATGGAAGATCCCGACTGAACTAGGGAGTCTCTCTCTGCTACGGAGGATCCCGACTCAGCGACGGGAGTCACTCTCTTCTATGGAGGATCCCAACTGAGCTAAGGGAGTCACTCTCTGCTATGGAGGATCCCTGGCTAACTAGGACATGAAGAGTACTGATCTGACATCATCTGTCTAGTTTATGCTACTACAGCTAGTCAGAAACATAAACATACACTGCTTTCATCATACATCATTTATTCCGGAAGGATCGGGGCTAATTTCTACTAACAACAAGCCCATCATTCTGAAAACATCAATCTCATGCTTTATCATCATAGTTCATATAATTATAGAGCCACATCAATATTTCTTCAAACATCTTACATTAGTTAGTATCTATAGATTCACATCATGCATTATACTTCCACCTCATTAAGTTCTAACTTCATATCATTCAACATGTATCATAGAGTCATTCATGATCCATAGATCTAATTCATACCCTAATATGCATACATTGATTCATATATTCTAAATTTACGGGAAGCCATATACTTAACTTATAACCTATACATTTACAACAAGATTATGGAAGAAGCATACATTTTCATTTCATAAAACTCATTTCTATATTTACTTCAATTCATGAAAAGGATGCATTAATTTGGCATTTACCAGAAATTACCTCATACCCAATCAATTCCATCAAAAGCATAAGGGACATGTATATCTTTACTTTAAATTATTCTAGCCCATAAACTCTAATTTCTTATCAACATGTCTATCAATGGCACATTCAAGTTCTTAGGGATAATCATTCGATCTTCATATATCTAAACATGGATGCAAGTAATTACGATAATTGAGTGAACAATAATAAAGCCTCATTCAAAGTTCAAGTCATTCCATGAAGACATTCTATAATCTCACACATTTCTCATCATCCAACACATAATTCAAGGTAACCCAATTATTCTACATCATAGTTAATCTAATAATCATAATAGATCTTGGAATTTAGAGAATTATAGACAAAATCACCCACACAAACCCTAAGTCATGCTTTTCTAGAATAGTTGAAATTGAGAATTTTGATAAAATATTTTGGGGCACAAGGATGGAAGATTATCCTTGTTGAAAGGCCCGCATACCTGGTAGAAGAAACCCTGCTCGAAATTTTCCCTTGAAGCTTTGATGAACTCCTTGGTGAAATCCTTGAATCTTGAGAGGAGAGGCAGAAGAAGGGCTTTGAGAGGTATCTTGAGGGAATGAGAGTTTAGACTTGAAGAAACCCTTAAAAATGTCTCAAATAATACTCAAAACGATGTAGTTTAGAAGTTAAAAGCATAGAACTTTACGAAAATGACCCTAAGAAAACGCAGGTAAAATCTCTCTGCCAAACCCCACGAGGCACCCCACGAGTCGTGGGGTGAGGTAACGACTCGTGGGGGCCGAGTCATGGAGTACACTGCCTAATTTCTCAAAATTTCCCAACACAACCCACGACTCACTTCACAGGTCGTGGTCTGCCATGACGACTCGTGACCTGCAATCCGTCACCTCCACTGCTTGAGACCTTATCCAGGAACACTAGCCTCCACCCAATGACCAACCTAACGAGTAATTTCCAGGAAAGACGACTTGTCAGGTCGTCCGTTACCACCGAACTTGACCAGACCTCATTACTTCCCCACGGGTCTGACCATGACTCATGGGGCCTCCTAACGAGTCATCCCCCGACTCGTTCTGCACCAAACATTCATTTTCTGCTTGAACTCTCTCCTTACGCCTAGAATTTCATCTTAGAAACATTCGGGGTGTTACAATATCTTCACCTTGGGAACATTCATCCTCGAATGTTGGCGAAACATGCTGATAGAATAGGAACGAAACTAAAATCCCATAATCAATCAATCACAGCTAAAACCAATGGAGCATAAGGCTTTGGGCTAATCTTACACATCCGTACTGAGTATCTAAATTGGTCATGCATGCTATAGCACAAAAGAGACCGAAGGACATGAAAATAACATAGAAGTAGATTGGACACTAAGAAGGATTCTTCTGCTCAAGCTGGCATTGAAATACTACAGACTGAACCTTCGCTCTCAACTCACTTTCTGATACAGGGTTAGAATTCATAATATTTGGTCTGACTTCAATTACAAGTTTCATGAGCACGAATCATTCACGACATCTAAAACTGAGCACGTACATAAGATAACCTGAGTCTGTTGGGCTACTAATAATATTCTAGAGACTGAGTTCGAGCTGATCATACTGGAATACACGAATTATCACACATAACTGATGTAGAACATGGAAATGAACCTAGAGGATTCGTGAAATAAGATCGGCATCGCTGTCTGAAGCGATTATCTAGAACTTCTGGGAGGCCACACATAGGGATGGACATAACTTACCTTCAACTGAACCACTAGAGAAATTATCTAAATGTGAAGGGATTGACATACCATGACTGCTAGGGTTAGGGCTTCCCTACTATCATAATCAAGATCCAACTAATCTCACATGTTTACCATCTCCCCCTTAGCTTAAACCCATCATCCTAAGGCTCCTGAATTCTCAGGGTTGGGACTAATTCACTAACTCGTAACTCCCCCTTGCACCTCTAACCATCACGGAAAGTCTCATATTAACAGTTATTCACATAACACATCAACAACCTCTTTTCAACAACAACTATAAGCTTCTTATTTAGTACTGGGTTCTTGGGCTAGCAACATACAAAGAGTTATGCAAGATTCACAACATACCTGTAGCCACTATTAGCGACTTGCCATTATCCTGGTGTGCTATCATGGCATAGGAGCAATTTTGACGACGTTCTCCACCAAAGCTAGATGACGCACCCTGCTGAAATAAACGAGATGACTCACCCTGCTGAAATGAACGGGATATCGGTGCTACTGAAGAAATGGCCGAGGATCTACTCTCATCTCGCTTTGCTACAGCGTAATCTCAGTGCTTATGGCCCGACTAGACGCACAAAAAACAATCATCTGATCCGGCCATACATTCTCCCAAGTGGTGCATTCCACAGCTAGCACACATCGAATACGTAATCTCCTTTACTCTAGATTTGTACGGAGTACTGACTATTGAAAATGCTGGGCCTGCCGACTTCTGCTGGGAAAATGAGCGGTGTCCACCACTCGTCCTTGGCGAAGAGGACTCTGAATCTCCTCTCCTGTCCCTCTTGGCCTCTCTCTCTTTTTCCTTCACTTGCTCTACCTCCATTTGTCGTGCGAATATCACCTAACATGAAAAGTCTATATACATGTGCAACATAGTGGTCCTACACTCTTTAATCAAGGAGTCTGACACTCCATTCACGAACCTGCTCACTCAGGCCCTCTAGTCCGCTACCATCTCCCGGGCATACTTGGATAGCCAGGTAAATCCAACGCGTACTCTTGAACTATCATGTCATTCTGTTTCAGGTTGATGAACTCTGCCGCCTTAGCCTCTCTCAACTCTCTAGGAAAAAACCTGTCTAGGAACGCAGTCTTAAATTCATCCCAACTTACGGGGCCTGCTCTAATCCCTCGACTATTCCTCCACTGACAAAACCATATATAAGCAACTCCTTTTAGCTGGTAGGAGTCTAAGTCTGCGCTCTTAATTCCCATCACTCTCATGATGTGAGTAATCTTCTGAATCTCTTCCAAGCACTCATACGGGTCCTCGTCTACCTTTGACCCCAAGAACTCGGGTGGGTTCATTTGGAGAAAATCTCTCACCCTTATTTCCGCTACATTCCCATTCTGGGGAATACAAGCCATATCTTGTTGGTTAATTTGGGTAGTCACGGCCTGTGCCAACATACTAAGAGTTTACTGAAACTCAGCATGGGTAACATGGTCGTCCATCGGGTTCGCCTGGGTTGGTGGTTCTTGTTGGTGATCATTACCATTTCCCCTTCCATTTACTTATCTAGGAGGCATTATCTGTGAACGGGTAAAGCACGAGTCAGGGAAGGAACTGTTTAGAGCTTCATACACTACCCACGATAAGAATCATGAAGAAAGGGAACATTCCTAAAACGTCTCATAGCCTCCTCATCATGAGTGTGGCGCGCTTCATACCCATGAAGAAGACTCTACTTAATACGGCTTTCAGACACCCTAGGACACTTTAAACCTTTGCTCTGATACCAAGTTTGTCATGACCCGAGTTCACACCCTAGTCGTAACACTGTACAAAGAACCCCAAAAGACTCCAAGTCAACCCATGGCATGATCATATCATATTACTTAACAATAGAAACGACCAACAACATGAATAAGCGGAAGCTAATAGCAAGAATCTAATAGAAACCATAAGAACAATTTTTATCAACACTTAGATACAACGCGCAATCTGCCTAGACAAGTCTGAAAGCCTTTTACTAAACTGATGAGTTGCTGGGACAAGCCCCCAACTAACTCCTAACATCTGAAACTGAAACATAAAGAAAGTATGAACATAAATCATGTCCTCGGGAGATGATGACTTACCACTAGCAGCTAATAGGGAATGAAGCGTATCTAACCATGAGGTTGAGCTTGGAGACCTAAATCTATATCATGAAACTATATAGCACAAAAGGCATGCGGTCAGTACTTGGAATGTACTTAGCATACGGGATAACATAGATAATTAAATATACAAATATACAATAAGGAAATAACCAAGCACATCAATATAACTGATTAACATGCCACTATCATCTTATGATTCACATACACATATATATAGATGAAATTTCCCTTTGGATCTCATTTTATGAGACATCATCGAACTCATGCATAAAGGTCAAGTTCTGAACGGTTAATAAGTGCTGAATCTGAAACTAGCATCACATACTTTAGTGGATCACTACTAACAACTGAGATTGATTATCATTATATGAAGTTTGTTATAATCTGAAATCTGCATCATACAAAACTGAATTATGCTAGTAACATAACCAAGGGAGTCATCCTCTACTATGGAGAGTCCTAGCTGAACTAACGAGTCATTCTCTACTATAGAGGAACTGACTGAACTAGGGAGTTACTGTGTACTATGGAGGATCTCGAATGAAGACATTCTATAATCTCACACATTTCTCATCATCCAACACATAATTCAAGGTAACTCAATTATTCGACATCATAGTTAATCTCATAATCATAATGGATCTTGGAATTTAGAGAATTATAAACAAAATCACCCATCACACAAACCCTAAGTCATGTTTTTCTAGAATAGTTGAAATTGGGCATTTTGATAAAATATTTTGGGGAACAAGAATGGAAGATTATCCTTGTTGAAAGACCCGCATACCTGGTAAAAGAAACCCTGCTAGAAATTTTCCCTTGAAGCTTTGATGAACGCCTTGATGAAATTCTTGAATCTTGAGAGGAAAGGAGGAAGAAGGGCTTTGAGAGGTATCTTAAGAGAATGGGAGTTTAGACTTGAAGAAACCCTTTAAAATGTCTCAAATAATACTCAAAATAATGTAATTTAGAAGTTAAAAGAATAGGACTTTATGAAAATGCCCCTAGAAAAACGCAAGCAAAATCACTCTGCCAAAACCCACGAGTCGTGGTGTAAGGTAATGACTCGTGGGGACCGAGTTGTGGAGTACACTGCCCAATTTCTCAAAATTTCCCCAACACAACGCACGATTCACTTCAAGGGTCGTGGCCTGCCATGACGACTCATGGCCTGTAATCCGTCACCTCCACTACTTGAGACCTTTTCCAGAAACACTAGCCTCCACCCAACGACCAACCTAATGAGTCATTATTAGTCAAGACGACTCGTCAGGTCATCTGTTACCACCGGACTTGACCAGACCTCAGAACTACTTTCCCGTGGGTCTGACCACGACTCGTGGGGCCTCTTAACGAGTCGTCCCGCGATCATTCTACCCCAAACTTCCATTTTCTACCTGAATTCTCTCATTATGCCTGGAATATATACAACATGTAATCATATGTAAAGTAGATAGAATAACAATTGAAAAGTAATGATACTCAAATGAATAGAATGACAATTATGAGTAAGTGAAAGCATATGAATACTAAAAACCTCTTATAAAATCATGAATCACGTCCTATAGTTCTTAATACATTACACGCCTTTCTTTAAGTTGATCATTATACACTTGAGCATATGAAACGTTATTACATTTGGATGCTTATATATTATATAGATTCAAGTGAACAAATGATAAAGTAAGCATCGAAGGCGATATTGGCACATGAAATTTATCTCACAAGTTACATAACACATGACGGTCTGCCTCGTTAGGCATAGCACATGAAAGGTCAACCACAAAGGTGGGTCTGCCACATCGGGCATAGCAAATAAAAAGTAGTCTAACCAGATCTAACGCATCGCATCACATAACTTAATACCACATACACTCATGTCCTCTCTCCCATTATTGAGTCAATTAGTGTCATATTTGCATATGTTTACCCCTCCCCCCACCGCCTTAGGCAAGTACCAAATGAGTCTCATCGGGCATAAAACAAATAATCAAATGAGCCATGAAGGCAAGTAACAAGTGAGACCACGAGGCATATAACAAATGAGCCAATAGGCATATAACAACTTAGCAAGTGGTCTACTTAACATGTTATTCATTTAAGATACATGATTTAGATAATTCAATTAGGGCAGATAGAAGTGAAATAAATTAGAAATTTCAAATAAAGTCATATGTATATGTTAAATGAAGATATATAACTTCTCAAATGAAGGGATATGGGCCATATAAGGGGATACGATAGTTAGATGCTTTGTAAATGATAACAAGTGAAAGAAATACATGAACATATGAGCTAATAAGTTACATGGGTATATTTCATGTATAACATATGAAGACTCATTTTAGCATATGTTGTTTAGACCTTATTAACCCATATAGCAGGAAACATGTGACACAGGTCATTCCTTACAGCAAAAGAGATTTTAGCCTTATATTCCTCAATTTCTAACTCAGAATAGTTATAGAAAATTGACCTTTCTTTCAAGAAAATTAATCTATAATAACAAGTAAATAAGATAATGCACCTATTCAACAAGTATGGATCCCCCGGCAATGCCAACCAAAAAATGTGTAGCAAGGCCGCAGAATGCTCATTAATTTTCCTTAAGCATGTGAGTCACCCTCGATAAGCAAGTAGGATGTGAGAAAGTAAAATATCTAAACAAGTAGCTCAAGTAACTAGGACATCAAAATAAGTAGCTCAAGCAAGTAGGACGTCTAAACAAGTAACAAAACTAAATATGATGTCTAAACAAATAGTTTAGCAAAGTAGGATATCTTGAACAAGTAGCTTAATCAAGTAGGTGAAACACATAGGTGAAGCACAAAACTCAAGCAAGTAGGTGAATCATATAGTAAAAGCACATAGGTGACTCACTTTGTTACATATTCATTTTCATTTCCAAATCTTATTCCCTTCAACTATTAGTTTCACTTTAGTACACTTAGATACTTAGACATTAGGCTCAAATATAGCCTCATTTTCCAAACTTTAAATTATTTTGCTGATGGTAACTAAATCATACACATATTCAAAGATACGAGGCATTAATTTGATTTTGGTCCATGTTAAAGGGTCGGGGTTCGAGTCCAACTTCATAGTATTTTCCAAGATCATACATAGATGCTCTTGGAATATTATTATTCTTCTTACTAACCAAACACTAGAAAATAGTAAGGAAACCATTTAGTTTCCACAAGGAACACATTTACCTTGGTACCAAACACACCCTTAGTATCTATTTGGGATTGCAGTGTTTATTACAAATTAAGCTATGATTAACTTAAAATTTTGGTAGCTAATGTTGGCATATTTTTATGCCCATTTTCCATATTTTTACCCATTTTTTATCATATTTTGAGTTAATAAACCTTATTTTATGCTTAAATTTATATGTGTATGTGTTTTATATGCTAACAAATGATTTGAGTTTATTTGAGTAGGAAACTAAGCAAATTGGACTCAAAATGATCCAAGGAGTGAAGATTTGAGGAGCTGAGGGGTCTGATGCTATGGCTAGCGCCCCGCAACAAGTCCCAAGCTTCAGAAAACAAAACTTCAGGTTGGTGCAAACGCTGGCATGCCATGCCAGCCCTTGAACTTCAGAGAATTGCACCTCACAAGCCTTGGCGAGATGAGTGGCGCCCCGCACCAAAGGTGCCAAAACTTAGCAAAAATTTGACAAACACCTTGGCAAGATAGAGGGGGAGGTGCACCAAGGCCTCTATGGAGCTGAAATTATTGGAAATTTGATTAACTTTATGGTGAGATAAGTGGGGCGACATGCTATGGTCATTCCAGGGTAGAAAATGTTGATTTTAAAGCCAAGTTTTGGAGTACAGAAGTGTTATTTGAAGGCTCAACTATAAATATAATCCTTAGGTCAGTTGTTAAGAATCTTTTATCAATCTTTGATCATTTTTTACATTTTGTAGTTCGTTCGTTGAGGCTTTAAGCCATTGGGAAGGAAGACAAAGTTATATACTATATTTTTCTCTTCTTTACTAGTATTTTCGTATAATGATGACTAAGTACACATTTTCCTCTTGTATATAAGTGGATAAACTTATACTCAAGGGTTGTGGCCATAGTGGATGGTTGAATGTTCGAAAGACTAATTTAATGTAGTTTCGATTCTTCAATTATGGTTGTTAGTATTTATTTGTATTAATTTATTATTTATGAGATTGATCACTTTGTAAGTAATTCATTGGTTTTCGGTTGAACTGGGAAAGAGAATCAAAAGGGTTAAAAATAAATACAGAACGGGAATTCAAAGACCCTTGTACCCATTGGTGATAGGATAGAAGTTGTTGTTGAGGATAGGGATATACCCTTCAACCCTATTTAGTTGAGATACTAGTAGGCATAATTTTCATTTCATTATTCTCCTGCGACCATAGGGATATAAGCGTTAGGGTTCATGAAATAGTTCTTGGCTGCTAGGGATAGTGGCAAGAAATGGATAGTAACTTGCAACTAACAACTGTAGGAAGAATCGTGCTAGTGTAATTACATCTTGAAAACTTAGCTTGAAACCAACCAAGTGTCATTGCCCAAGCCTCTCATCGTCATCGAAATACAATCAAGTTCACAGTCGTTTTTAGTTAATTTTATATTCAGAGTTTTGATAATTTAATTTCTCAAACCAATCTTCATTTTAACTGTTTGGTAGATTAGTGAAATTAAAGTGACAACCTTATAACAATTTAATTGACAAATCTCTGTCGGTACGATATCTCGACTTAACAATCCTATATTACTTGGCGACCACGTGCGCTTGTGCGCTCAGGCAAGATCAAGCTTTTGGCGCCATTGTCGGGTACTTGAATATTGTTTGATTGTTTGTAGGTTAGGATTTCATTCTGCTATTAGATATTGTAAAGATTTTATTTATTTTTTTATTAGTATTTATAACTCTTCTTAACTTGACATCTTATATATAAATGAGTTGAATGTTGGGTATTCATATTTTGGTGATCTGTTTCTGAATTGTGGAGGACCTCACTTGTAGCAACATTGTCATACTTGTGTTGTATGTGGTGGTCTGGATGGCCATTGGAGTGATGTGTCGTTAGTTTACAGTACTTTCGACGCTTAAAACTGGAAAAATAGCATGGACTTAGGCGTGTTTATATGGATATGAGGTGCTTTTACTTTGTTTTCAGGAAAAATAGATATTGGAGATGAATTGTGCGAAAGATGGAGAAAATAAAGAAAAATGGCTCAGTATGGATCTCAGTACTAGCCATACCATCCTGGTCAAGTCTTACTGAGAATCGTGGAAAAGTCCAGGAGAAAATTGTGAAGTGAAGGCAAGTTATGGCTCATGGTATGAGCCATACCATCCTAGTATGAGTCGTACCATGGTAGTCATAGAAAGTTCAAGGAGAAATTGCATAGGCCAAGTATCCTAGTATGGGTGGCAATCACGAGTCATGAGACCTAAGACTCGTATCAAGGAACTGTGGAAAAGACCAGAAGAATAGATGATTGAAAGAACTCAAGGTACAAGAAGTACCCAAGGATCGTGGAATGAAGGTACGAGTCGTACCATGCCATCTGGTGGAAGTTAACAGAAGATACCAGAAATTGCAAGGTCAAGCCATAAGAAAATTGTATGACTTATAGGTTCTTCGTACAAGTCGTATTGTAACACCCCGAAGGTTTCTAAGATCAGACTCCAGACTTATAGAAAGAATTTAGAAGGGAAATGAAAATTTTTCCTCAGAACGAGTCATGGTACGACTTGTTAGGTGACCGAACGGGTCGTCGTCAGACCCGTGAGGAGCATTCAAGAGATACAGCAAGGTCCAGTAACCACGAATGACCTGACGAGTCATCAGGGCAGTGTGGGAAGGAGAAGCAGGAATTATGGGTTTCAGTGGCAATGGGAGGAATAACGAGTTGTTATGATGGATAACGACTTGTGAACTCAGTCGTCGGCAGATCTGAGAAGAATTTTGACAAATCATCCAATGCACTCCACGACTGGGCACCACGAGTTGTTTCCAACCCCACGACTCGTGGAGTGTCTCATGGGGATTTGCAGGGTAGACTTTTCCTGCAAATTTCCAAGGCTATTTTTGTAAAATCCTATGTTTATAACTCCTAAACTACGTCGTTTTAAGTATTATATGGGACGTTTTAGGGTTTCTTCTAGCCTAATTTCTCATTCCCTCAAAATATCCCCTCAAACTCTTCTTCCTTCTCTCTCTCTCAAGACTAAGGATTCAACTAGGATTTCTTCAATGCTTCAAGGGCTTAAGTTCAAGTAGGGATTTCTTCGAATCAGGTATGTGGGTTTCAAACAAGAACATCCTTTCATCCTTATGCCCCAAAATTTTGTACAAAAAACCCAAATCCTTTTATTATAGAAGAGAATGTTCTATGCTTCCAATTTATGCATGGATTCTCATATGTTTTCCCTAAATTCTAAGAACTCTCATGATTTATAGTAGTGTATATTTATGAAGTTACTTGCACCCTTCCTAAAATATTATTATGATTTGTGAATAGCATGTATGCGGAATATTCACCATGGGTTAGTCTAGAAATCCAAATGGAATCTTATTAATTAATCATATGCTCTTATCATGAAGTTGTATCCTTGTTTTAAGTATATGTAGATCACATGGGTTCCTACAAATCTAGAATAGATGTTATATTTTATGTGCTGGAACACGATTAGAACTTATGGGCTTTGACCAATGTGAAGTATGTGCATGTTTTCACAGTGATTTTGATGTAAATGCTTTAGGTATGAGTAGAACCTATAGTAATGGCATGATTATCAAATTTTCATCATGATTTAGAGTAAGTTTTTGAAATGGGGTTTCAAGAAATATTCATATGTTTTCACCATGATCTTATTGTACATATTCAAGGTATGAGTTCATTATATGGGTTTTCTATAGATCTAGATATATGATTTACTATACATATGTTAAAGTACGATTTGAACCTATGGATCTTACATAAATCTAAGATGTACGTCATGTGCAACGAACGGGGGATTTGAATGTTGTGGATGTGTGTAAAGTATGATTTGATCCTATAGATGTTTCATAACTGTAAAATGTGTGGATTAAATGATAATTCGGGACCATAATGATATGAATTGCGATAATAAAGCATGAGAATGATCCATCAGACTTGTGGGATTGTTTTAGTAGAAAGTAGCCTGATCAGACTCTAAATGAATTCAGTATGATGTAATTAGTTGAAGACTCATGTCTCTGATTAGCTGCAGTAATTTAGACTAGACAAATTACGTCGGATTAGTGCTCTGCATGTTCTACTCTGTCGGTTCTCTCATCAGCTGAAATGTTTCCCTTAGTCAGTTGGGACTCTCATCAACTGAGAATGTTTTCGTTAGTCTGTCGGGACTCTCCTTAGTTGAGCATATTTCCCTTCGTCTATCGGGACTCTTCTTAGCTAAGAATGTTTCCCTTAGTCTGTCGGGACTCTCCTTAGCTAAGAATGTTTCCCTTAGTCAGTCAATCACTCTCTATATCGGAGCATGTTCTCCCTTAGACAGTCAAGGACTCTCTATAGCCGGGAACGTCTCCCTTCGACAGTTAGGGACTCTCCAAAGGAGGGAACGTCTCCCTCAGATAATCAGGGACTCTCTATGATATCATTCACGGCTTCAGTCCTAGGTATTTGTTCAGTATATAACCTTTGCGCTTCAGTTGATTATACTTCAGTAATTGTTTTCAAATAAAAGCTTCATGTTAATATATATGTGTATTAATAGGGTCGTTGTATTTCTATTCAGTTATATGTATAGTAATGTATTCAGTTTACTTCCTTCTTGTATACATGCATGTTTTGGTTTATTTACGCTTCCCTCATACTCATTACATTCTAAATACTGATTGCATACTTTATGTGCTATATCATTTCATGATATAGATTTAGGTTTCCAAAATCAGCCACATGGTTAGATGCGCTTAATTTCCCCTCTCAGTTGCTTATGGTGAGTCCTCATCTCTCGGGGACGCAATTTATATTTTCATGTGTATTCAGCCTTCATACTTTAGGAGTTAGCTGGGAGCTTGTCCAGCAACTCATCAGTTCAGTAGAGGCTTTCAGACTTGTATAAACAGATTCATCTTTGTATCAGAGTTTTATGAGATTTTGTTATTTTGAGGTTTTAAATTAGACTTTTTCAGTTAGCTTTCGTTTGGTTATAATTTCTGTTAGTTGTTATTCTAATAATGTTATGCTATGATCATGCCATGGATCGACTTGGAGCCTCTCGGGGTTCCTTGTCCCGTGTCTCGCCCTAGGCCTATGTTTGGGTCATGACAAATTTGGTATCTGAGCAATAGGTTTTGAAGTGTCATAGGTGTGCGAAAGCCACGTTAAGTATAGACTTTTTCATGGGTGTGAAGAACGCCACACTTATGACAAAGAGGCCACGAGACATTTTAGGAATGTTCCCTTTTCTTCATGATTCCTATATTGCGTAGAGTATGAACCTCTAACAGTTTCTCTCCTGACTCGTGCTTTATGCGCTCACAAATTTTTCCTCCCAGATGCATGAATGGAAGGAGAAATGGTAATGGGAACTAGCAAGCACCACCAGCCCCAGCGAACCTAATGGATGACCATGTTACTCATGCCAAGTGCCGAGAAGCCTTTCATATGTTGGCGCAGGCCATGACTGCCCAGATTAATCAGCAGGCGATGGCCCGTTTTCCCCAGAACGGGAACATAGAGGCGGCGAGGGTAACGGATTTCTTTTGGATGAACCCACCTAAATTCGTAGGGTCAAGGGTGGACGAGGACTCGTATGAGTTCTTGGAGGAGATCTAGAAGATCACCTAAATCATGGGGGTGATGGGAACTGAGAGCGCAGACTTAGCCTCTTACCAGCTGAAAGGTGTTGCTTATATATAGTTTTGCCAGTGGAGAGATAATCGGGGAGTTGGAACAGCCCCCATAAGTTGGGATGAGTTTATGACTGCATTCCTGGATAGGTTTTTTCCTTGGGAATTGAGAGAGGCAAAGGTGGTAGAGTTCATCAACTTGAGACAAAATGGCATGACTTTCCAGGAGTATGTGTTGGAGTTTACCCGGTTGTCCAAGTATGCATCGGAGATGGTAGCCAATCAGAGGGCCCGATTGAGCAGGTTCGTGAACGGAGTGTCAAACTCCTTGTTCAAGGAGTGCAGAACCGCCATGTTGCACAAGGGAATAGACTTCCCATGTTTGGTGATATTCTCTCAACAAACAGAAGCGAAATAGGTGAAGGAAAAAGAGAGAGAGGCCAAGACAGCTAGAACCGGAGATTTGGAGTTCTCCCCGCAGAGGACGAGAGGTGGACACCGCTCATACTACCAATAGAAATCATTGGCCCCAGCACCTTCGATAGCCATTGTTCCATATAAACCCAGGGTAAGGGAGATTACGCACCCATTGTGTACGAGCTATGGGAAACACCATTTGGGAGAATGGCTGGCTGGCTTAGATGCTTGTTTCTGGTGCGGCAAGTTGGATCATAAGCAGCGAGATTGCACAGCAGCTAAGAGAGGAGAGAGTAGAGCCTCAGCCACCTCTTCAATAGCTCTGATAGCCCGTCCATTTCAGCAGGGTGCATAATCTAGCACAGGTGGAGAACAGTGTCGTAATCCCTCCTATGCCTTGGCAGCATATCAGGATAAGGGCAAGTCTCCAGAAGTAGTCCCAGGTATGTTATGAATTTCTTGTGTTACTCTTTGCATGTTGCTAGCCCCAGAACCCCAGTATTGAATAATAAGCTCTATGATGGTTGTTGAGAAAAGATTGTCGATGTCTGATGTGAATAGTTGTGAGTATAAGGCTTGTAGTGAATGTTAGAGGTGAAGGAGGAGCTAGGAGTTAGTTATTTAGCCCGACCTTAATAAGGATTCAGGAGCCTTAGAATGATGGCTTTAAGCTAAGGGGGAGATGGTAAGTATGTGAGACAATCCGGATCTTGAGTATGCTAGTAGGGGAGTTCCAGCCCTAACAGTTGCGGTATGTCGATCTCTTCAAGTTCAGATGACCTCTCTTGTATTTCAGTTGAAGCTAGGCTCTACCCATCCCTAGTGTAGACTTCCAGAATTTCTTAGTAGCTGCTTCAAACAGCGATGCCAGTTTTACTCTATAAATCCTTAAGGCCCATCTTCATGTTATAAACCAGTTATGTGTATTGACTCATGCCTTCCAGTATGTTTAGCTCGAATTCAGTCTTTAGAAGTTGCTTAGTATCCCAGTAGATGAAGGTACCTCCTATATGTGCTCAATTTTAGATGTCGTGAATGACTCGTGCTCATGAATTCCTTACTTTCAGTTAGACTAGATATCATGAACTCTAGCTCAGTATCAAAAAGCGATTTGAGAATGTGGCTCAGTCCGTATCAGCCCAGTGATAGTTAGAGGGAGAGAATTCTTCTCAGTGTTCTATCTAGTTTCATGTCTTTCAGTCCCTCTCACATTTTAGCAGGCATGTACGATTTAGATATTCAAATCAAATATATAGAAATCAACCCAGGGTTAGATAGTCCATTGGTTTCAGCTGTAATTGATCAATTTTGGGATATCAGTTTCGCCTTTCAGTATGTTTAGACAACATTAGAGGATGAATGTTCCCAAAGGGGAGATATTGTAACACTCAGAAAGTTTCTAAGATCAGACTCCAGACTTAAAGAAAAAAATTCAGAAGGGAAGTGGAAATTTTGCCCATTAGGTGACCCAATGGGTCGTCGTCAGACCCGTGAGGAGCAGCCAAGAGGTGCAGCAAGGTCCAGTGACCACGAACGACCTGACAAGTCATCGTGTCAAGTAATGACTCATCAGGGCAGTTGTAGGAAGAAGGAGCAGGAATTGTGGGCTTCAGTGGAAACGGGAGGAATTACGAATTGTTAAGATGGACAACGACTCGTGAAGCCAGTCGTTAGTAGATCTGAGAAGAATTTTGAGAAATCGTCCAATGCACTCGACGACTGGGCACCACGAGTCGTTGCCAACCCCACGACTCGTGGAGTGCCTCGTGGGGACTGGCAGGGTAGACTTTTCCTGCAAATTTCCAAGGGTGTTTCATAAAATCCTATGCTTCTAACTCCTAAACTACGTCATTTTGAGTATTATATGGGACGTTTTTAAAGTTTCTTGTAGCGTAATCTCTCATTCCCTCAAAATATCCGCTCAAACTCTTCTTCCTCCTCTCTCTCAAGACTAAGGATTCAACTAGGATTTATTCAAGGCTTCAAGGGGTTAAGTTCAAGTAGGCATTTCTTTGAATCAGGTATGTGGATTTTCAACAAGGACATCCTTTCAACCTTGTGCCCCAAACTTTTGTACAAAAAACCCAAATCCTTTTATTGTAGAAGAGAATGTTCTAGGCTTCCAATTTATGCATGGATTCTCATATGTTTTCCCTAAATTCTAAGAACTCTCATGATTTATAGTAATGTATATTTATGAAGTTACTTACACCCTTCCTAAAATATGTGTATGATCTATGAATAGCATGTATGCGAAATATTCACCATGGGTTAGTCTAGAAATTCAAATGGGATCTCATTAATTAATCATATGCTCTTATCATGAAGTTGTATACTTGTTTTATGTATATGTAGATCACATAGGTCCCCCGCAAATCTAGAATATATGCTGCATTATATGTATTGGAGCACGATTAGAACTGATGGGCTTTGACCAATGTGAAGTATGTACATGTTTTCACTGTGATTTTGATGTAAATGTTTTGGGTATGAGTTGAACCTATGGTAATGGCATGATTATCGAATTTTCATCATGATTTAGAGTAAATTTTTGAAATGGGGTTTCATGAAATATTCATATGCTTACATCATGATCTCATTGTACATGTTCAAGGTATGCGTTAATTATATGGGTTTTCCATAGATCTAGAATATATGATTTAATATACATATTTTAAAGTATGATTTGGACCTATGGATCCTATATGAATCTAAGATGTACGTCATATGCTATGAACTCGGGATTTGAATGTTGTGGATGTGTGTAAAATATGATCTGATCCTAGAGATGTTTCATGAATGTAAAATGTGTGGATTAAATAAAGATTCGGGACCATAGTGATATGTCTTGTGATAATAAAGCATGAGAACGATCCTTCAGACTTGTGGGCTTGTTTTAGTATAAAGTAGCTTGATCAGACTCTAAATGAATTCGGTATGATGTAATTAGTTGAATACTCATGCCTCTGATTAGCTGCAGTAATTTAGACTAGACGAATGACATTGGATTAGTGCTCTCTATGTTATAGTCTGTCGGGACTCTCATCAACTGAGAATGTTTCCCTTAGTCAATCGGGACTCTCATCAGCTGAGAATGTTTCCCTTAGTCTGTCGAGAATCTCCTTATCAAAGAATGTTTCCCTCAGTCTGTCAGGACTCTCCTTAGCTGAGAATGTTTCCCCTAGTCTGTAGAGACTCTCCTTAGCTAAGAATGTTTCCCTTAGTCTTTTGGGACTCTCCTTAGCTGAGAATGTTTCCCTTAGTATATCGGGACTCTCCTTAGCTGAGAATGTTTCCCTTAGTCTATCGGGACTCTCCTTAGTTGACAATGTTCCCTTAGTCAGTCAGTGACTCTCTATATCAGAGAATGCTCTCCGTTAGACAATCAGGGACTCTCTATAGCCAAGAACGTCTCCCTTCGAGATTCTAGGACTCTCTATGATATCAGTCACGGCTTTGGTCCTTGGTATTTTTCAGTATATAACTTTTGTGCATTAGTTGATTATATTTCAGTAATTGTTTTCAAATAAGAGCTTCATGTTAATATATATGTGTATCTCAGACAGGGTCATTATATTTTCGTTCAGTTATATGTCCAATAATGTATTCAGTTTACTTCCTTCTTGTATACATGCATGTTTTGGTTTATTTATGCTTCCCGCATACTTAGTACATTCCAAGTAATGACCACATACTTATGTGCTATATCGTTTCATGATATAGATTCAGGTTTTTAGACTCAGCCACGTGGTTAGATTCGCTTCATTTCCCCTCTCAGATGCTTGTGGTGATTCCTCATCTCTTGGGGACGCGATTTATATTTTCATGTATGTTCAGTCTTCATACTTTAGGAGTTAGCTGGGGGCTTGTCCCAGCAACTCATCAGTTTAGTAGAGGCTTTCAGACTTGTATAGACAGATTCAGCTTTGTATCAAAGTTTTATGAGATTTTGTTATTTTGAGGTTTTAAATTAGACTTTTTCAGTTAGCTTCCGCTTGGTTATGATTTCTGTTAGTTATTATTTTGATAATGTTATGCTATGATCATGCCATGGGAAGACTTAGAGCCTCTCAGCATTCCTTGTCCCATGTCTCGCCCTGGGACTATGTTTGGGTTGTGACACGTACCAGAAGTCCACTTAGCCAGATTCAGCAAAATCCAACCAACGTATGAGTTAAGGTATGACCCGTACAATGCTGTTACGGGTCCTAGGTGACGGCGGCGACAGTTGTTGGTAGTTTACCTATTTACTTAGGAGAAGGTTCCAATTATTTGTATAAATACTTTTTAGGGTATTTTCAGTAGAGAGAGACAATTAGAAGAGATTAGAGGAGATTAGATGCAATTTAAGAACAAGTTGTTGTGAATTTTAATTGAAATCTTGGAGATTTCTTGTTTTGATTTCTTTTTTGTTCTTGGATTATTCAACATCAATTCTTGCAATATTCACAGTAGGTTTTATTTCAATCGTTGTTATTAGTATTCATTTATATGTTTATGTATGTATGCTAATAACAATGTTACAATCATGAGAGGCTAAGACTTCCACAGCTAGGGTTGTGGGAACCATGGTGAATTAATGAACTAGGATTACATAAAGTGATTCGAAACCAATGTTAAACACTTGTATTGTATTCTCTTCATCTTTAATGTTTCTTAGTGAAGTGCAACATTACGACTTGCCCGAATTCTTTACTTTCTTGAACCTAGAGAATTAGAGATTAGGGAAAGAGAATTACAACAAAGCCTTGATCTTTATGGGCCATTGTATAACTTGAGATGCGGTTGCATGATAGTTAATTTGGAACAAATTGATAACAGTTGAATTGAAATCACTCATAGACCTAACCCAGTGATTGAATATAGTAATCCTATAAGGACGAACCGGTCGTTTGGATGAACCCTAGTTAACAGTTTTACAAGTAAGCATTGGGATAGATCACGAGTGAAAACCTGAAGTATTTATGAACACATGGGGAACATTTACCCTAGTTAATTTCAAATCTTTATAAACAACAACCGATTTTGGATCTTATTTTATAGTTGTTTCCCATAAACCCGCCTTTTTTGGAGATAACATACTTAAAAACTTAAATACTTGCATTAGTCTATATCTTACCATATTCCCTATGGGTTCTACCCCAACCTTTGTTGGGTTCTTTATTGACAATGTCTGTTTCATACATTATCAAGAGTGTGAGTTTGAGCGTCATTATGGAGCCATTGCCCAAATTTTTAATCCCCTTCCCCAAGCCCCTATTACGATCCTCCTATATATGCTTACAGGAATAATGAAGAGGAGGAAAATCATGCTCAAATAAGAAATATGGAAAAACTGATCCTGGAGCATATGGTAGTAATGAGGGAGCAACTTACTAAACAAGGAGGAGCCCCTAAAAGGATGAGTGCCAAGCTCACAGAGATGATGAATGAGACTATAACTTGCAATGATTCGCAACTCATGTTCTTAGCTAATACTCAAGAGGAACCTCATGTGGAAGGAAGAATAGAGGTCAGACAGGAGATAGACCAGTTGGGCTCAAGTATCCATAACCCACAGGGTCTTTTAAAGGAAAAAGTTGAGGCATCTAAGGAACAACTATGAAGTGTTATGGATACTAGCCAATGCATGGAATAGGAAGAAGAATCCTAACCATTAGACAAGTATTTGGTGATTGATATCGATATTGAGGAGGTGGATAAAAGTAAGGATGTCAAGCATAATTCAATCTTGGAGTTAGGGCGTATTGGTCCTCATTCTAAACACTTTTTGACATTATGTTTGGTTGGCAATCTAGAAATAGAGCCTTCCAAGCCTATGGAGAGATGTGTAGATGAGGAACAATGCCCCTATATTCTAAAATTTTTTATGTCAAAGAGTCATAACTATAATGCCCTGGAAGTTCAAAATCAATATCCGGGACATAAATTAGAAAATTCTGGAAAACTGTAGAAAAGTTGTAGAACGACCAACCTGACGGGTCGTTAAGGGACCTAATGACTCATCAGGTCAACCGTGAGGAGGATGCCAAGATGATGAGTTAGTGTTCCCAACAGGCAACTTCACGAGTCGTGGTCAGGCTCCACGACCCATTGAGTCACTCGTTGCCAGGCCAGAGCTCAGAACTTGAGAAGTTGGCAGTGTACTTGATGGGTGTTCAGCACGAGGCGTTGTCCGTAAGAACGACTCCTTGAGTGACTCGTTACCATCTTGTATTATTTTTCCAGGGGGTCAGACAGTGTGGTCAACGGCTAGTAACCACGAGTCGTTTCCAGTGACCACGACTCGTTAAGTCACTCGTGGTCACCCACTGAAGATTCCAAGCAATGTACCTGACAAGCATGACCACGAGTCGTCTTTAGACACCACGACTCATTAGGTCACCCGTTAGGGGCACCTGACAGTTTTTCCCTGTGAATTTCTAAGGATTATTTAGTAATTTTCCATTCTCCCAAGTATTAAACCATGTCATTTTGACTTCGGTTTCAGATGTTTTAGTGGGGGTAATGGGTCCTTTTCCTCATTCCCCACTCAAGCACTCAGAATATAGACCGTAAATTCTCTCAGGAATTCTCAGAGCAAGAACTAGGGCAGTCTTCTTCTCCTCAATTCCTCAAGATTTTTTGTGGGTTCTTCATCAGGTATGTGGGGTTTTAGCAAGGGGATTGTCCTTCCCTTGTGTCCCCAAAGTTCTCCTCAATTTCTTCTATCAGTTTTAAGCCCTGAGCTTTTGAGTATGAGAAGCATTCATGTTTATTTTCATTGATTTCACTTAGAACGATGTTCATATTTATTGTTGATATAATCTCCATCAGTTCCTTATTATATTGTCAGTGTTATTACAAATGTGAATTTAAGCCCTAACCCATCGAGTAATGATTTTACTTGTTCAGTTCTTTTTAGTGAATGAAGGATGATTCGGGCTGAAGTTTCTAGAATTTCCTGTATATATATATATATATATATATATATATATATATATATATATATATATATATATATATATATATATTGAGCAAATATTCTATTGACGAGAATGACTTTTGCTCTGTTTAATGAAATTTCCCATAATTCTTGAACTCGCCTTATATTATGAAATTTGTCTGTGTTGTCGGCATAAATGAGCTCTCTATTAGCTTCTTAGAAATTTAGTAAGTTAGAAATCAGAACTCTATTAGTTTAGTCTCGGTCAGAATCATATCACTCTAGCTTCAGTCAGATTTTAGCAACCTCAGTGTTGTCCAGAAATTGTCAACTAATCAGTTTGACTCTGGTTTTATTTTCGAGGTGTCAATGGTGCTTCCCAGTTTTCAGACTCAGATTTAGATTTCAGTTATTTGGTCCATTAGGCAGTCATGACATTCATTTATAGTTATGTCCAGCCCCAAGACCCCAGGACCCCATTTAGTTATTAGTTGTTTTGTAGACGGTTACGACGCTTCTAGATAAGCAGCTCTGACTAGTCTTAGAACCCAGTTTTAGAATCTGGTCCAATAAGATTCTCAGGGTACATGCAGTTATTCATCCCTGATTAGTCTTGGACCCCAGTTTTGAGCTATCTGCATAGTAGTTGAGTTTAGGTGTTCCAATGGGAGGAGAGCTTAGCAACGAGCGGGCCGGGGTTCCAGTGCACCCAGGTTCCCAGAACTACGTTGACAGCATAGGTTACAGTATTACTTGGCCTGATTGGCCCCAGATATTTTTGTGATCACCCAGCTCATGCCTTTATACCCTAGCAAGGTATATTGGGTCCTACTGGTGGGGTGTATACATCAGACTCCACGTCTAGCTCACGTGGTTATATGTCGGTTATAGACTCTCCCACTAGTCAGTCCAGTCCACTATATGAATAAGAAACTCAGTTCAGTACAGTATCTCACGTTCAGTGTTCTAGACTTAGGGCATGTCCTTGACCATCAGACAGTGTTGTCTTGACCATTTTAGATTACACCAGTAGTTCAGTTTAGTTTACCTGTTGGTCATGGCGTGTTATTGTAGTTCAGACTTTATATTTAGTATGTTTCTCCCACTTACTCAGTACATTCAAAGTACTGACGCATGCTTTTCATGTTGTATCGTTTCATGATACAGCTGCAGGTTCTCAGATTCAGCACAGATAGTTACTTTAGTTTCATAGCATTCCATTTTAGCATATCAAAGTGTTATTCTTGATTATTCGAGGGCCTTATTTATTTACTTCAATTGGTATGGTTTTGTATAGACTTAGAGTTAGCTAGCGGCCTGTGCCAGCAACTCCTCAGTAGTTGGCTTTCAGACCAAACTTATCTTTCAGAATTGTATCTCAGATATTTTATTTCATTCTCTACTTTTAGTCTTTACATTTTATTAAATTGATAAATCTATTATTTAAAAGTTCCACTATGCATGTTTACTCAGAATGCTAGTGTATGATAGACTAGGGGTTGACTTGAGGTCACTTGTGGCTTCAAGTACCATGTTATGTCCAGGGTGTAAGCTCGAGGCGTGACAATAACGACATCCCTCACTTAAGGACCAAGAAGGGAAAGATGCAACATCTATTACTTCCCTTCATGTTTACACCACCGCTCCTTGAGCATAATAGAAAATTGAAAAAGAAACTAGGGGTGAAATTTATAAGCTCAAAGTGGAAGGAAAATTGGTGAAACTTGAGCGTCTTGCCGCTATGTTAAATCGGGCGCTTGTTGGGAGGCAAATCAATTTGTAATAATGTAGTTTCTCTTATTTTTGTGTAGTGTCACTCTTTCTTTGTTGTTTTCTTCTTACAGAGAAGGGGAAGTCTAAGTACCCGGAATCAAAGCTAAGGAGCATGGTCTAACCTTAAGTGCGGGATTATGGGACTCGTGAATCCAAGAAACCTGCTTCTAGATAGGCCCTAGAGAACCTCAGGGAGTATTTTCTCACTCTAATCTGATCTTTAATTTTAGTTGCTCTGAGGACAAAGCAAAGCTTTAAGTGTGGGGTGAGGGTATGTCTCCCTGAATTTAAGGTTAAGGGTGAGTACGACATCATGTTTTGTTTGAAAATTTTTGAGTATTGGCATATCTCACCCACCCTTTGGGTTTATCATGGGCTAGGTTCTTTTTCGAAAGCAGGACCTTTGAACCGGGTAATTTTTTTATTTTTAGGAGTCGTAGTCTTCATACAGTAATGACGTTTTCCTATGATAGATGGATTCTATCTCCTCTTTTTTTTCTCCTCTTGTTCAAACGAATTTGAATACGTAATACATATTCGAAAGGTAAAATTGACCATCTTAACGGAAGATTCGTCACTTTTTTTATTTTTCAGGATTGAGTCGTAGGTCATCCGCTAGTATGCTTGTTGATATTTTGCTTAGCTGCTATGCTGGAGTAAACAGAGTGATCATCTTGATTGCATGAGTGAGGATCTATGAGAGACACACGTGTCTCTTTAATTTGACTAAACATATCCTTAGAGCTCAATTATGAATAAACTTATCATTCAATATGATTGTGTAAATGTGTAGCTGTAGAAACTTATTAGATTCTTGTTGCCATGTGAGGTGAGATGAATTGCTTTATGTGTATATATATTGCAGCATCTAAAACTTTCCTTAGTATATGTAGGATAACTAATTGGTAGGGAGTTGATAGATGGGCATTTCTCTGTATAAGCCATGTTTTTTCCTATATTTGTTTACCCTCCTAATCATTCTTCCTAGTTAACCCCCTTTGATCCTAAAGCCTTATTCTTTCTTAGCCGTGAAAATAGCTTAATCCTTTTTTCTTTGTGAGACCTCAGATTTTTTATTCAAATTATTCTTAGGTACTATGAGACTTGAAAGTTAAGGTCCACCAAGGTATATTTCAAGGGAAAAAGAAAAATTTATGGTAAGAAAAGGAAAGTGAGAAGAAGGGGTGCCATAAAATTGTGTTGTCTACCCCGGCGACTAGGGAAATTGAAAGAGAGAGATTTAATTGCAAAAATCTTGAGTGATTCTATGATTAGAAAACTAGCAGTCAAGCAGTGAAAGATGGTGGCGGACAAGGGTGAGTAGATGAAAGGTTAACAAACAAGAAAAGAGGTGGCGGACAAGAAAAATGAAATATGTCTTAAAAGTTCTTAGAATGGTACTCACTATTAAATGAAATATCAATTCTACATGTCCCTTAGCTGACATTACAATCAAGAAAAGTACTTCTGGTCTTAATCTCTTGAAACAATTAGGTAGTCTTAACGTACATGAAGGGCAAGCCCATGGTATGTTACATATGTGCATTACATCATTTGTGAGCATGAGTGTGCCTTATTTATTGTGTTCCATGTATTTACATCGATGAATTTGAGAGAGAAACATCACTAAAAGTGAGGGGCACAAAAGGTCTAATTCGGTGTACTACTTGTTGCAGGTGTCACATTTAATCATGTTGTCCCTTTGTGTTGAAAAGATGAGTCATTTATAGAGGTTGTGTGAACTTGATTGTGAAGCTTGCATATGTGTTTGATGAAATTGTATTTCTTATGATAAACCACTTTATGTATGTTGCATGCTAGTTGGTTGAGTATAAGTTGATAGAGGTGTCAAGTATGATGGTGAAACATGAGTGTAGGTATGTTTTAAGGATTGTTCAAGGACGAACAATAGTTTAAGTGTGAGGTGGTGAGTTTGGGCATATTTCTATGCTCATTTGCCATGTTTTACCCATATTTATCATGTTTTGAGATCATAATCCTTAATTTATGCTTAAATTCATGGTGTGTGTGTTTTATATGCTAACGAACTATTTGAGTTGATTTGAGAAAGAAACTAAGCAAAATAGACTCAAAATAATCCAAGGAGTGAAGATTCGAGGAGTTGAAGGGCCTACTGCTATGGCTGGCGCGCACCAAGTCCCGAAATTCAGAAAACAAAGCTTCAGGTTAGTGCTAAGGTTGGCGCTCCGTACCAAGTCCCTTGAACTTCAGATAATTGCACTTCACAAACCTTGGCGAGATGAGTGGCACCCCGCACCAGAGGTGTCCAAACTTAGAGAAACTTGATAGACACCTTGGCGAGATAGAGGGGGCGGTGCGCCAGGGCCTCTTCGGAGCTGAAATTGTTGGAAATTTGACTAACTTTGTGATGAGATAAGTAGGGCCACACGCCAGGGTCATTCCAGGCCAGAAAATGCTGATTTTAAAGTCAAGTTTTGGAGGGCTGAAGCGTAATTTGAAGGCTCAACTATAAATATAAGTCTTAGGCCATTTGTTAAGCATCTTTTATCAATCTTTGATCATTTTTTATATTTTGTAGTTCGTTTGTGGAGGCTTGTAAGCCGTTGGGAAGGAAGACAAAGTTGTACACTAGATTTTTCTCTTCTTTACTTGTATTTTCGTGTGACTATGACTAAGTATTTATTTTTCCTCTTGTCTATGAGTGGCTAAACATATATTCTAGGGTTATGTCTATGGTGGATGGTTGAATGTTTGAAAGACTAATTTAATCTAGTTTTGATTCTTCAATTATGGTTGTTTGTATTTATTTGTGTTAATTTATTATTTATGAGATTGCTCACATTGTAAGTAACGCATTGGCTTTCGATTGAATTTGTGAAAGGAAATCGAAAGGGTTAAAAATAAATTCAAAATGAAAATTCAAAGACCCTTGAACCCATTGGTGATAGGATAGAATTTGTTGTAGAGGATAGGGATGTATCCTTCAACCCCTATTAGTTAAGATACAAGTAGTCATAATCGTCGTTTCATTGTTCTCCTTCGACCATAGGGATATAGGCGTTAGGGTTCATGAAATAGTTCTTGGATGTTGAGGATAATGGCAAGAAATGGGACAGTAACTTGCAACTAACAACCATAGAAAGAACCATACTAGTGTAATTATGTCTTGAAAACTCAGCTTGAAACCAATCAAGTGTCATTGCCATAGACCCTCATCATCATAGAAATACAATCAAGATCACAATTGTTTTTAGTTAATTTTATATTCAAAGTTTTCATAATACAAATTCTCAAAAAAATCTTCATTTTAACTGTTTTGTAGATTAGTGAAATTAAAGTGACAACCTTATAATGATTAAATTTACAAGTCTCTATTGGTATGACATTTGTCCTTAACAATCCTATATTACTTTACGACCACGTTCCCTAGGGCGACATCAGTATCACGTCCAGATCCACCTCTAATTAGGAGTGTGTACTGTTCGTCTATTTGCTATATTGGTTATAAACCGACACGCAAGTGCACGTGGTCAAACAAGTAATAAAGTGGCTAAGTAAGCCAAGTATCGAACCAAGGAGACTCTGGATAAGTAAAATTGCTCAAGTATACTATATTCTAGCTTACTTCTAATTATGCTGACAACAACGTAACCAAAAGTTAAATAATTTTTGTTTATAAATTATATACTAAAACTATTAACAAATATTTACTTTGAATTGAAACTATGGATATGAGCATGCCAAGGTTAAGAAAAACTAATGAACTTGATTATAATCATAATTTGGTTATTCTTCTCTTCTAGTTGCTAGCCAAGAACATTAGCCTAGAGATTAAAACTCTCGTATTTAACCTCACTTAAGAATCATAAACCATCCGTCTACATTTATGTGATCAAATGCAATCTATGACCTAGCAATACAATTCCGGTTCCTAAACTGACTAATACGGCTTTCAAGTATATTTCTATCAGGAAAGCACATCAAAACCCAATTTTCCCAAATCAAGTTAAGAACAATACCCTATTAATTCACAACTTTCCAATTTCGTGCTCTCTCGAGTGAAATTGGACTTTTTAGATGTACATTAATGTCGGCCACACACTAATGCAGTAGAAACAAGAATTAATAGAACAACATAGAAGAAGATGATGAAAAACCATACAATTCAATAATCAGAATTCATCACCATTGTTCATAACCTCAGCAAGGAAGAGAATTAGCCACTCATTTGTGGATTAATCATCCTAAAACAAGTGTTAATCATACAAACAATTGATTGAAAGAAGAAAGGAAGAGAGAAAATCCCTTAGCTTTTTCGTCCCTCAACTGCCTCTAACCCACGTCCTTGCTCCACCAAGTCTGAATTAATTAAAAATAAACCTAAGTGTTCTATTTATACTAGTGGGAATTTTTCCCGGAATAACAAGCAACGTGTCACGGAGGCCAACGCGGAGCACTGCCTCCGTGACACGGCGTGGACGCGGACCCTCACTGGAAATCCAGGGTCCGGGAATATAGCCTCAACATGGCACGGCATGCAACACGGAGGCTTGCCTCTGTGCCACGGAGCTGTCGCGAGGCTTCACTGGAAATTGCCAAATTAATTCATCCTCCATGCAGTGTGCCTCCGCGATGGTAGCGTGGCACGGCTCCATCGCGGAGCCCCATTAGATTGTGCATTCCAATGTCTTTTCCGTGCTCGCATCCAAGTCCAACTCCGATATTGTTCCAACATGCATTTTAGCTCCTCAAAATCATGTTTTACCTACAAAACAATGTTAATCATGTTGGTTAGTATAAATTCATATTCTATTACCAATTACATGAAAATGTATACACATTGCACAATAAACAAGGCAAAAATGATAAGTTTGAGTATCACTTGGGCATATAAATCTGCCCAAGATCACTTACCCCAACTTAAATCCTTGTTCGTCCCTGAACAACACATACACAACTCATGCAAATTACATCCCAACCTTTGCCACTATGGTGCGATAATTTATGCTACGGTCATACCGATTATTCAATTATTGCAAATCATCAAGAAAACATGCATGGTCTTAACAATGCAATGACCTTTAATACATCAAGACTTCCTAGGCTTTAAGAATCGACCCTCGATATCGGCAAACTCATGCAAATCAGCTAATCAATATATCCGACACGAAGATCAATCTTTCATCAAGCATGTGCCCTCACAACTCAAGAGACTCTTCCCCTTTATGTTCATGCAACACACAAACATTCAAGTAGGGGCATGTAGAAATTAATTTCGCTCTCTCTCCCAAAAGAATACACATGCATCATGTCATGACCCATAGGCTTTCCCTTAGTGTATTACTCCACTAATATAAAGAAATGCAATGTAAGATCACGTAGGACTTTAATGGGTTGTAATGGAAGCTATGGAACTAGTATATATTGGATTAGCCAATAATAGTCACTAGCATCCTTAAGCGCCTTTTCAACACATTCCCCTAAACTCATGAACATTGTTTCTCTCTTTTCTTTTTTCATCATCCCATTCATGCTGGTTTACTTTCGTATGGCCCATTTCACCAAACACACTTGACATGACACAAAGGTTTTTCATGCACCTTCATTATCATTTCATTATAACAAGTGCCTCTTCAACCTTTTCTTTTCTTTCCTCACTCTGCTTTTCTTTTTCTTTCCACTATTCTCCCTCTTTGACACTTTGGGAAAAATTTTCTGTTCTTCTTAAGCGCTTAAGAGTTTTGTATAGACTTTACGGCTCATGAAAAGAAGGAATAAAGCTTAGTTTATACAATTTTGGACAAAAGAAAGAAAGAATCGGCTAAAGGCTCAACGGGCTGACTAGGGTATACAGTCACATAAAAATGAGAGTACGACAAGAAAAAAATATAGAAACTCTCGGTTAAAACAAAGAAATGCCTACATCCTTTCTAACACTACACCTCCTTCATTTCGTTTTGTACACACACCAGGCAAGTTCTAGACACTTCACAATAGCATGGAATAACAACACCTCACTTCACACTTTATGCACATGCTCGATTCAGGATGCATTCACAGACTCTTTAATTAGCCAACTACATGAATTCAGAATTAAGCCTCAATCATACCGAATCGAATTCTACAGCCAAGGTAACTCAACATATTTACAAAATTGCATGCTCTCAAACGAATCACTTTTACATTTTGAATATCAGTTACAACACGCAACCAAAATTTCACAACCATATAGTAACTACAGGTTCCGTGATGCAATCCACCAAAGAAAAAAAAACTGAAAACTAATTGAAATCACTACTCCTACCGACTACATTTCCCTTAAGACGGTCGTCATCCATCCATCATAGGGAACGGTCACTAACTATGACATCGGTTCAATGGGACTATTCTCGGTAAAAGAACCGAAAACAAACTCCGAGAAACCCAAAAATGAAAATTGAAAAATTTTTGCAAAACATCGATCATTTCGATGGAAAAATATTTACAAAATATTTTAATATGTACAAAATATTTTCGCAAAAATTTTAAAAGTATCGATCATTTCGATAGAAAAAAATATTTACAAAATTTACAAAATATTTACACTGGCAACCACAACCTTCCACAACACACATCAATTACCACAAAAATATGTACAGATACAAATACAAATCAGTTTGCACTCACAACCACAGGGAAACATATACATACATACAAAACAAAGGAAGAACATACAGCAAATCAGCCCAGCCCCAGCACCTAGCTACTCCCCACCCCACACTTAAATCGAACATTGTCCCCAGTGTTCACAAAAATTAAAAATCACAAAAATTTTGGGTGGTGGAACTCCCTGATCAGTCGAAATATTCGACTTCTTCATCCGGTGTTGTTGCCTCATCGCCCATGTCCGAGTCACCTCCATCGTCGTCATCGGACTCCACATCAGAGTCCTCCCGACGTGTCTCCTCGTCCGTGGGGACATCATCGTCAGTGGGCTCAACGAAGGTCGGCCCCACTCGGCACAAAGCTCTGGCGTTCTCGCCAAATGGGTAATCCAACTCCAGCTGCCATAACTCATCCTCCGTGGCTGGTCTCCCACCAATCTGGAGCTGAAGCATTTGCATACCAAACATCCGTGCCATGTACTGATCATCACGAGCATGTCGCTCGCCCAGTGTCAGCACTGGCCCGTGTGTGGTGTCGGGGGCCTTTGTTTTGGTCACATCAAGGGCCCTCCGCTCCAACTGCGGGATGTAGTCCAAAGCCTCTTCCTCGACGTTGAGGCCCCGGAGAAAGGTGGTGATAAGTCTGCCGAACCCATACCTGTGGCCCTGGTGTAGTCGGGCTCTCTTCATGGAGGATATGATGACTGCCCCAACATTAATCTCTAGCCCTTTCATCAGGGCATACACCAGGCACACACGGTCCCGGGTCACATCCGTCATGTGCACCCCCGGGATCAAGCACGAACAAACTATTTTCAGCCATATTCTTGCCTCCCTGTTCATTTGAGAATACGGCAGAGTCTGGTGGTAACCCTTCTCCTTATGTCTGCTCCATCGGGCTGTGGATCGAGCCCCACACAAAGTGCGTCTGATATCGGCGTATGGTGGGGTGATGTTCAGCTGGCGGAGAACGTGGGCATCTGTGTCCCGCGCTCCAATAATGGCATTTAATTTCTGGGGTTCCAGAGTGACAATCTGCCCTCTGATTTTTATTGTGTGGCTTCTGATGGCCGGGTTACAATTTGCATAGAACTCCCGGACTAAATGTAGGTTACACTCCTTGGGCTCCTGAAATATGAAGCTGAGCCTAGCTGCCTCGATTCTCTGCACTATACGGGGAAACTCCTGTGCTAGTGGTTCCTGTGCAATATGTTCCTCAGGGAAGTACTTATTCTCCTTATGTTTAGCGTACCACTTCTTCCCTTCATCGGTCACCCACCTCGTTCCGTATTGACGGCGTTGGCCGCGTGGAACAGCTGGTGCAGCTGGGACTGCTGTGCCTAATCTCATGCGTTTTCTCCCGGTGCCTGAAGTAGAAGCACCTTTACCCATATCCTGCCTACTCGCCATTGTACCTGTCAATACAAACACACAAGCACAATGTCAAGCTAAATGCATATTAGCTTCGGCTAAGGTCGGGTTAAACTAAGTTTACCCCACACTTAGTCCTTAGCTACTTTTACGATACTACGGCAAGGATTACTTTATTTACAACCCAAACACAAACAACTATACAATTTATGCTTAGTGCGTTCACAAAAAATTTTCGACAGTATAACTTTTAGCGTACTACTCAGACTTCATACAGCTAATCTCAATCCTACCATCGCTAGCAATTCAACCATCGCACTTAGCAATGAAAACAACAAACAAAAACAACTACAAAAATTCTATCTACATACGAATCCAAATAACCAAACCAATTTGAACAATTTTTACATTTTCCCAAAACCTGAGAATTCGTCGTCTATTACCTTCAAACAATATTTACAACGACTATCTCAATTCACAAACACACCCCGGCATATAATTCACCAATTTATCAAGTTACCCAATTGGATTTTAACAACCCCAGCCCTAGAAATCAATTTTACAATCAAGTTCGAATCATTCACGCAATCGACAAGTTCAAACGCTAATTACAACATTCCGAACATTTGTCAATCAAAGAATAATTCAATTTCATGTTAAATTGCTAATTAGGGTGATTTATCTCACCTCCCATGCTCAAATTCGACTAAAATCGACAAAAACTTGGAAGAGTAGAGGAAAACATACATTTACGTTGAATAACCGAAGAAACTTGACAAATTGTTTGCTTAGTAGCGTGGCACGTTGGTTGGGAGAGGGAACTTAGGTGTTTGGTCACGGAGAAGAGAGGAAATGGGGAAAAAGGGCAAAAATTCGGGGTTTAAAATGAAAGAAATACGCGGGTCACCCAGCAACCCGGTGTGACCCGTCACAAAATATAGGGCAACGTGTCACGGAGGGTAACGCGGAGCCCCTCCTCCGTGACACGGAGCTAACGCGATGGTCCTCTGGAATTTTTAAAAAATCCAGATTTAACCTCAACGTGTCACGGAGGGTAACGCGGAGCCCTTCCTCCGTGACACGGAGCCATCGCCCCAGTGCTCTGTCTCTTCATTTTATTCATTTTTCATACCTTGCCTTTACCTTCCCGATTCCATGCACATTTTTCTCCGGTTGACCTGAAAATCACCTTACTAAACAAAATTGGTTAGAATAATAGATTTCCCTAACTAAAATGAAAAATATTAACTAAAACGAAAAATTTGTACTAACTCAAGAAAAAGGAAAATAAAATAAAAACTATTTACACTTTACTAAACAAAAGAAAAAAATATTTTTCACGGGTTGCCTCCCGTGCAGCGCCTGGTTTACCGTCGCAGCTCGACGTCCTTTATGCTCAATTATCCACTAGGGTGATGGATGATTTTTCACGATCCTTGTCCTCCCCCCAGTAGTGCTCACCTTTGTCTGGTGGTCTTCCTATCAACTCCCGGGAATCATTCATGTGCTTAGCATTCCCATGATCAATCACATTGATCACCGAGAGTTCCTCATTTACAATCGGGAGCTTGGGTACTTTGTACCCATCGAACACTTCTACCTTGTCATGTGCTCGCATTGTAAGTTGACCCACAGCCACGTCGATTAATGCTTTTCCGGTTGCCAAGAAGGGTCGTCCCAAAATAAATGGGACTTCAGCGTCTGGTTCAAAATCCAGAACAATAAAATCGACCGGAAAAATAAGGGAGCCCACTTGCACAAGCACATCCTCAACAATGCCATCCGGCCTAGCTAAGGATCTGTCTGCTAACTGCAAGATTACGGTTGTAGGTCTAGGACTCCCTAGACCTAACTTTCTGAATACCGAAGATGGCATCAGATTTATGCTCGCCCCTAAGTCACACAATCCACGAGCTCGGATACTCTGCCCAATTGTAAGCTGAATAGTAAAACTTCCAGGGTCTTTCAGCTTCGTGGGCAGTCTATTTTGGATTCGGGAAGTGCATTCCTCCGTCAAAGCTACCGTGGCATACTCAGTTAGACGACTTTTGTTGGCCACGATGTCTTTAATATATTTGGCATATTTTGGCACTCCCTGCAAGACATCAACAAGAGGTAAATTAACATGTACCTGTTTAAGCACCTCCATAAATTTCTTGAAACACGCCTCCTCCTTGTGTTTCTTGAGTCGTTGAGGGAACGGGGGTGGAGGCCTTTCTGATTCAGCTTCTTTGGTCTTCCCCTTATCCGCAAGTTTCTCTCCCTCAACATCTGTTGCTCTTGATTTTTGAGGCGATCTTTCCGGTTCCACCTCCTTCAACTGCAAACCACTCCTCGTGGTCACTGCATTTACCTGCTTCGGATTAGGATCCGTGTCGCTAGGCAGTCCTCCTCTGGGCCTTGTGTTTTGGGCACTAGCAAATTGCCCAAATTGATACTCAATAGCCTTGGTCGCTAATTGATTATTCTTCACTTCGGCTGCCAATTTAACATAGTCAGCCTACAATTGCGCCTAATTAGTGATCATGGTCTTGAACATCTCCTCAATGCTCGGTGATGGTGGTGGAGGAGGGGCATTGTGATTTCTGAATTGAGATTGGTAGTTCTGTTGCCCTCCTTGATTCTTGTGCATACCCTGACCCGAACTTTGGCCTTGTTGGTTGTTGCTACCCCACGAAAAATTTGGATGGTTCCTCCAATTTGAGTTGTAGCCGCTACCAAACTGCTGCTGATTTCTCTGTGCATTGCCCACAAAGTTAACCGAATCTGGGTTTGCTCCACAGCACACAGCTGAGTGCTCACTGCTTCCATACACTTCACACCACATTTGCTAGACCGCATTGACTGAAGCTGAAGGCTGGTTCAAATTCATATTGCTGAAGTGGTTGTTCAACTGATTCTGCAAGGCAGCTATCTGTGCAGCGATAGCTGTAAATCCATCCACTTCAAGCACTCCTGCTGCTTTCCTTGCTCCACCTCGAGATGAATCTGCATTCCATTCTGGATTGCCCTGTGAAATTCGGTTGAGCAAAGTGTACAGCTCCTCATAAGTCTTTTCCAGCGCTTGCCCTCCAGCTGCTGAGTCTAATAAAATTTTAGTATGGGGTTCCAAACCCTCAATGAATGTGTGTACCAACACCTCATTGGACTGATGATGATGAGGACAGTCCCGCAACATGGATTTAAATCTTTCCCAGGCTTGATATAAATTCTCTCCCTCCCTCTGTTTGAAACTTAGAATTTGACTTCTAAGTCTGGCTGTTTTACCAGAGGGAAAAAATCTTATCAAGAACTTTCGTGCTAGATCATCCCATGTTGATATAGAATTTGGTGGTTCAGCTTTTAACCACCTCTTGGCTTCACCAAGTAAGGAAAACGGTAATAGGGTGAGTCGAACATAATCAGGTGACACTCCAGTGGGTATATAAGTGTCACTTATCTCCAAAAAATTCTGGAGATAATGTTGTGGGTCTTCATGAGGGAGACTGGTAAATTGCCCGCTTGTGTGCAAAAGTTGCACCATATTCTGCTTTAATTCAAATCTCCCTCCAGGCTCTGGTTTGCGGATACTTGAATGTACATTGTTGGCATGTGGGATTGCCACCTCGCGAACCGGCCTTGCTGCTGCTTCGTCGGGCACTAACACTGCCCTCACAACCGGTGGATTTTGTTGCTCCATTATAGACTATCTAAGCAACTGCAGCTTCTTTTGTAGAGCTTCTCTGCGTTTACTATGAAATTCACGTTCAGGCTCTGTATAAGATTCCACCAGCTCCTTGTCCTTTGCCAGTGTTCACAGAAATCAAGTCTGCAAAATACAGGCTAAGACCAAGTTGTCAACACTTAAGAAAATAAAACAAAAATACAGTAAATTTACACATAACAAAATTTCACCAATTGCCTAGTCGTCCCCAGCAACGGCGCCAAAAAATTGTTTGGCTGTTTGCTATATGGGTTATAAACCGACACGCAAGTGCACGTGGTCAAACAAGTAATAAAGTGGCTAAGTAAGCCAAGTATCGAACCAAGGAGACTCTGGATAAGTAAAATTGCTCAAGTATACTATATTCTAGCTTACTTCTAATTATGCTGACAACAACGTAACCAAAAGTTAAATAATTTTTGTTTATAAATTATATACTAAAACTATTAACAAATATTTACTTTGAATTGAAACTATGGATATGAGCATGCCAAGGTTAAGAAAAAGTAATGAACTCGATTATAATCATAATTTGGTTATTCTTCTCTTCTAGTTGCTAGCCAAGAACATTAGCCTAGAGATCAAAACTCTCGTATTTAACCTCACTTAAGAATCATAAACCATCCGTCTACATTTCTGTGATCAAATGCAATCTATGACCTAGCAATACAATTCCGGTTCCTAAACTGACTAATACGGCTTTCAAGTATATTTCTATCAGGAAAGCACATCAAAACCCAATTTTCCCAAATCAAGTTAAGAACAATACCCTATTAATTCACAACTTTCCAATTTCGTGCTCTCTCGAGTGAAATTAGACTTTTTAGATGTACATTAATGTCGGCCACACACTAATGCAGTAGAAACAAGAATTAATAGAACAACATAGAAGAAGAAGATGAAAAACCATACAATTCAATAATCAGAATTCATCACCATTGTTCATAACCTCAGCAAGGAAGAGAATTAGCCACTCATTTGTGGATTAATCATCCTAAAACAAGTGTTAATCATACAAACAATTGATTGAAAGAAGAAAGGAAGAGAGAAAATCCCTTAGCTTTTTCGTCCCTCAACTGCCTCTAACCCACGTCCTTGCTCCACCAAGTTTGAATTAATTAAAAATAAACCTAAGTGTTCTATTTATACTAGTGGGAATTTTTCCCGGAATAACAAGCAACGTGTCACGGAGGCCAACGCGGAGCACTGCCTCCGTGACACGGCGTGGACGCGGACCCTCACTGGAAATCCAGGGTCCGGGAATATAGCCTCAACGTGGCACGGCATGCAACGCGGAGGCTTGCCTCCGTGCCACGGAGCTGTCACGAGGCTTCACTGGAAATTGCCAAATTAATTCATCCTCCATGCAGTGTGCCTCCGCGATAGTAGCGTGGCACGGCTTCATCGCAGAGCCCCTTTACATTGTGCATTCCAATGTCTTTTCCGTGCTCGCATCCAAGTCCAACTCCGATATTGTTCCAACATGCATTTTAGCTCCTCAAAATCATGTTTTACCTACAAAACAATGCTAATCATGTTGGTTAGTATAAATTCACATTCTATTACCAATTACATGAAAATGTATACACATTGCACAATAAACAAGGCAAAAATGATAAGTTTGAGTATCACTTGGGCATATAAATCTTCCCAAGATCATGTACACGGTCAACTGCAATACAATTACCAAACAAAGAATCGAGATCATATCCACGCGGACATAGTATAGATCTAAGCTATCAAGTAAAACAAATATGGTTGAATGAATAAAGAGTTACTCACGTTAATGGGTAATAGAGAATTAAGCTAAAAGTCTACAATCTAGAATGCTAAGGGTTGAAATCGTTAGAAAAAAAATATTAAGGATGTATTCCTGTATAGGATTGATCCCTCTAAATCACACAATTAGATAATTCAACAATGGGCTCTTTGTAAATAAGCAAATAATCTCTAAATCAATTACTAGGTATCTCTCAACAATCAAGAAATATTTATCTCAATCAATTCTTCCAAGTTGAAGAGACTTCATATCAAAATAGATTGTAATTTGTTAATTAGATTCATTAAATCACTAAGTGAACCTATTAAGCAAGGTTTAAGACTTGGGTCATTGTTGATTGATGCGACCAAATCTTAATTGTTTCTTTCAAGTACAATTGAGGCAATTTGGCATGATTAAGTATTGCATCCACCAAATTCACTTTACAAAACATAGATCAATCAAATATTTGAAAGCCTATAATTAATTCATCCTAATTGAGATCAATAGGGTTCACAAATTCATTGATTTCATAATCCTAGATCTGAATTTAGCTACTCATAGAGGAAAAAGAAAAAAAGCATAAAATTAAACGTGATCACTTACAATTCAATAGATCAAAGAGAAAATTTAAATTGTGAAATTGATCTTCAAAAATTCTTCAAACTACATGAGTGTGTTTAAAATATTATTTCTCTGTTAAGGACTGTATATTGAACTTATGGTCTGTATTTTGCACCTTTATTTTAAATCTACAACTTGATCTGGTGGTTGTCATGCTTCAACTTATGGATCATATTTTGGATTTACAGTTTGTACTTTTCTCTATAGATTTCTTCTCTAGGTTGACACTTATCTAATTCTAGTAACCTATGGTACAATTTATGATCCATAACTTGAATCTGCAGGATGCATTTTGCTTCGTGCCTTGCTGATAGGTTTTTTCCAATCTCTAATTTGAATCACGATTGAAAGTATGGACACATCTTGGATTTGAGGTCTGTATGTTTCCTTTTCTAGAGAAATTCCTATGATTGGTGCCTCCTTCCTTTAACTCATGAGATTCCTGAAACTTAACAAAATAGTATTAGTACTGACATAATTTAGTACTTAAAGGTATGCAAAACTCTATGAAAAGAAGTACAAATGTGTCACAAAAATTTCACACATCAACACCCCCAACTTAAAGCATTTGTTTGTCCTCAAACAACAAAATAAGAAAATCTAATCTAGACATACGTTGCAATGTCACAACGTACAATGCCTATGGTGGTTTTGGCAAGTAGCTACAAGAATTGAATTTTCAAGCAAGCATGCAAAAATTAATTTTCTCACAATAGTTAAGAATAATCATGCAATCTCTACTCATGACAATATTTCAACATGTAAGACACCTAGATTGAGAAGCAACTTATGTTGGTCATTATCATCTATAAGCCCTTAATTTATACCAAGGATAGTGACAATTTTTTGAAATAAGGAATACACACAATAAATGGATACAAGATCAACAAATAGAACAGAAAGACACTCTATTCTCACAAAGATAATCACAAGTTAGGCCACAACTACCATATGCTTTCCTTTATTCTCAAATACCTTTACTTTTTGAAAATCCGAATTGAGATCACATAAGGCTTTTTCTAAGCTTGTAATGGTGGTTTGTAGGGCTGGTAGGATACAAATATGAATTTTAGGGAGTTGGTACCATCCTTGAACATTATATCATATTCTTATTTTCTCTTTCCTTTTGTTTTCTTCTTTTTCTTTCCTTTCTATCCTTCACATCTTTCACAATCCAAGGTACTTTTCATGAGATTGTTTTATTATTCCCCTTTTTTCTTATTCTTCTTCTTTTTCTTTTCTTCTTTGCTCAATCTACCTTGGAAAGTGTCTAAACTATTCATTTCTATCCCCTTCTTTCTTTTTCACCTTCTTACCCCCAACTTACACTTTTTCACAACATCACAACAATTTATAGTGTCAAGGAGGATGGGTTTAAAAGAGGATCAACTAAAATTTGATCTCAATTTTGTTGTGGTTGATAAGGAGAGACTAAGGATACATGCATCATTTGGTACGCTCATCTAGGCAAATGGCACTTTTGAGACACAAAAAAGCCTAAGTTCATCTCTATGACCTAAGAAATCTTAATCTCAAGAATGAGTAACCAAGCAAGTTCAAGAGTGTGACAATAACAAGTGTATACAAAAAAATTCTCATCATATATTGGAACATGGATATTAAATGAACCAATCATGTCTACTCTAAACTAAGTCATCTATGCCACAAGTATCACAATCAAATGTCACAAATAGAGGAAAACATATTAATATTGACAATTTTGGCCAAATATTTTGGAGGGAGGGAGATTTTTCACTAATCATCACATATGCATGCATCAAGCCCATTTTCCACCACTACCTAAGTCACAAATATTATATTCAACCAAGAACGACTCAAATGTAGGCTAGTACTCTTAAGAAAGTTGACGACCAGTCTATCATTGAGATCAATCACTACGTCAATTAACTAAATTATTATGCCAAATTCAACTAAAATTAAGTCTTATGGGAAAGAACCACGGCTGAGAAAACCCGAAAGGACTCTAACATCAACAAAAAGAAAATAATAACTACATCTAAACTAACTACAAAATTGGAAACATAGTTATACACAACATATCACAATCATACCAAACTCATCAAAAATCACTGTTCAATACAAAGTAAGAGAAACAATCATTACAAGCCAGAAATACCCCACACCCTTAACTTAAAAAATGTGCATTATCCCCACTGCATGAAAAAGTGATAAATAGAGGTGATAAAGACTCCCTGTGGTGCTCATGCACCCTAGTCTAATCCACGATGAAAATAGTAGAGATGTCCCCTGAGGTAGTAGGAATGCCAGCAGCTGAAGTTCTTGCCTCTCTATTAATATAAGGCCTAATCCTCTGATAAGCTACGGACTCCAACTTTGCAGCCCCTAACTCTGCAACCTCGATGGATCCATATATAGGTCATCCTCCTCTTCAAGAACCTCCTCCTCCCTTAATGGCATCTTGCCTAGCGCTAAGAGAGGAGTGGGACCTCTGGATGATGACTGGTTGGGGAAGGAGCTCTAGCTGATGTAGCTCTGGTAGGTGATGCTATGGTTAGTGCAACTCTAAGAATTGACTCCAATAGACTCAAAAGGTTTCGAGTAGCATCAACAGCTAGCAAGTTAATCTCAATGATCTCTACTGAAGGTCCTCTAGCCCGCAGCTCTATCGCAGCAGCTCTGGTCTCATATAAGTCATCTATCAAGCGTAGCATTTCCTAGATTGCTCCAACTATGTCACTTTGGCCTCAATGAAATCAAGCCTTTCTAGCACTATCTATCGAGTGACACATAGTGAGTCCTGTAGTGGCTACAACGTATTCTCAATGGCCTTAGCTATAAACGTCGGCAATGCATCAATCAACCTATCCTGTTGTATCTCCTCTCTATCCAATCAAGCCACTACGCTCGCAAAATTCTCCTGCGTAAGAAGTACAGTCCTAGATGTGGTCATGGTCCTGCTAGGAATAGCAAAAGTTATAGTTGGAACTATAATGGAGGAACCTTCTCCTTGAGAAATGGGCTCAGCTAGGAGTGCCTCTATGGTGGCTCGCGATGGAGGCATGGTAATACTCTAAGAGACCTTGGGATAGAGCCCCTCAATATTTAGCACACCCTCACCTAAAACTGGAGCACTAAGGTATTGGGGGATTGTAATTAGGGTTTCATCCCTCATCTTGGTGATGTCTATCACTTATTTTGGATCTTTGTAAATGTCTCCCCTTAATAGTGTGAACCGTACCTTATTTTATCTATTTCTTATTTTTCTGATTTCATGTTAACCCGATTCCATATTCTGATAAATTATTGCATGATCACAAGTAATGACATTCAAGAGAGTTATATCTAGAGAAGGAAAGACAAATACACCAAAGAAGTTCCGACTTAGGGATGAGGATTAGGAAAAGTACTTACGTCCAAGCAATCAAAGGACCACAGCTCAGGTAGCAGAGGTTTCACCCATCCCCTCAACTCAAGTGGCATCTATAGAGTCACTGTCTCTGGGATCCACATCCCAGTTCAGTGCAGACCATGGTTATGCCTAAGCCAGTGGGGCACAAATTGACATTTTCTCCTATGAATCCTCTAAGGAGGAATTGTCTAGACAAACTTTCTCTCCCTCAGCAACTTCGCAGAGATGAGACAAAATAGGGGAAGGATATGTACAGGCTGAGATGGGCCATCTAGGGCGCCAGGTACTAGTACTTGTAGGGGCAACAGCCCTTAAATGGAAATCCTCACATTGGCATTACTGAGGAGTGCACCATTAGCTCCAATAAATTAGAGTTATACCCTAACATTATGGAGTAGCTCTAATACCAGCACTGGGAGTTCTTATTCTGCCCGGTAGGACAGTACATTAAAACATTGGTCCGAGAGTTTATATAGTATATGGGGTGATCCTCTTATGGTCGAACCTAATGTTGAGGATACAGATAGAGCTACTGATGTCAATTTTAAACAAAGAAGTGTCAGTTAACATCAACTCAGAGGCAATCAACTGATACTATTTTTGGGGATGATTTTGAGGTGGTGAACACCACTGCTTATGATGAGATAGTCTCTCTAGGCCATCGAGCTAGAGGATGGATGGTCAGAGTGAAAGCTAGAAGTATCACAGTTTGGGCTGCTCTTGAGACAGCCAACATATTCAAGAGAGAGTTATAGCTTCTGGACAAATTCTGGTAAAATGTGGTAAGCATCCGGATATTACCAACAAAGACCAACAAACTACCGCTAGAACACACTCTAGTTATGGCATCTATAGTGGATAAGAAAAAGATAGATATTGGCTAAATGTTGTGTTTGGAGATAAAAGATAGGGCCGTCCAGACTGCCACCATCCTACCATTCTCGTGCTTGGTTACAGCACTATGCTAGAGGGAAGGTACGTCAATTCTGCCAAGGGAGGATTTATTTACTAATGCTCGCCAGGTGACTAATATCACCAAGGTGCGAGATGACACTATGGTCACCTCAGTTCCGCCCTACCTCTATCCTACGGAGTGGGTCCACTACTAATAGTTAGCGTATTCTAATTGAGGAGCCTATGTTACCGCCCACAGTTGAGTCGAACAGAGCAGCAGTAGATCCAGTTTCTCATAGGGCATGGACTACCCCATCCACGGTTGCATCCACACCAGCTGCACCACTTAGATCATTACTAAGCTTTAGAGATTCTTGCCTAGTCTAGCCTCAAGACTTGACAGAGAGGAGCGGAAACCTTCCAGGTTGATAGAGGACCCACGGCCTTTGTGGCCACTATTGTTGAGTGTACTCTTCAGCTGCTCTAGGACACCATTAGGAGCTCTCATGAGGTCTTGACCTCCCGCTTAGAGGCTATGGATGTCAAATAGAGCCATCTCAGGAGAGGTGCTAGTCTATTTGACTGAGCCACCGAGCTAATTTAGCAGAAACCAGAGTTGTCTTCTTAGACTTACAGATGTGAGAGAGGCAACCAAAGAAGGTCCAGATATCGTTGGTGGATCAGACACCGCCCATTGTGAGTATTATGGATTTTATTCCCTGTATGATTCCAGTTCACCCAGATCAGGCTCGGTCCATTCTACCATCAATCCCAGTCCCCAGGGACACCATGACCATCACACCACAGGAGCATATTCTTGCTCAGACTTAGGCTCAGACAGATGCTCCTACCCTTCCATTAGATAAGAGCAAGTGTTAAGCATAGGAGGCACCATTACCTACTCCAGATATTCTCCTAGCTAGAAGAGGAGGCACTTAGGAGGGTGATAGAGGTTTCACACATTCTCCTTCGAGGCCTCACTCATGATATAGAGGCCATCCCCTCAGTACCACCTTAGGATGACCTTGATAGAGTGATCTGAGCTACTACAGGGAGTTTTTGCCACTTTCACTCTTTCATTTTGTTTTGTATGTGCATTGAGGGAACAATATCATTTTTAGGATGGGGGTGGACATTATTTGGCCCTGTGTGGCAATTGCTTCTATGATGCTTGATATGAAAACACTTATTTGTATGATATGATTCTTTTGGATAAGTTTATGATTTTGTGTGATGTTAATCCATTCTATCCTGTTAATGACATATTAGAATTAAATAGAAAATTGAGTGGAATCTGCTAAAGTCTAAAACAATCTTTTAAGGGAAAAACAATAAAAATATGATAAATACAAGAGTTTTAGACAATACTGACAGTAATAATCTAAAACTGATACTACGTTGTTTGATAACTTCTACTAACATATGAGTTGCTACGACAAGCCCCCAGCTAACTCTAAAGTCTGAAAACTAGAAATAATACTACTAAAATAGAAAGAACTGCTCTGGTCCTTGGAAGATAAGGACTCACCAATAGAATATTATTGCACTGAATCTAAAGGAGAGATTAACCACATTGTTGAGCCTGAGTGTCTGAGCCTATATCATAAGATGATATAATATAGGAGTATACGTCAGTACTTTGAATGTACTGAATATGTGAAGCTATGCAATTTAAGACATAAACATACTGATAAAGACCTTATGAATAAAAATGTTGAAGTAATATGAATGACCCTGTCTAAAAGTACAAATGCCCTAAATGACCTGAAATCTGAAAATAAAGTCAAGCTAGTAAAAATATATTAAGGGCCATATACATATTATGAGATCTAAGAATGGACTATAGTGTGGGAGATCTTGTTAATCGTCATATAACCACATGAGCTAAACGTGGAGTTCGATGTATATGCCGCATCGATAGGACCCAATATACCTTGCAAGGGTATAAAGGCATGGCTATGTGATCACTAACTGATGCCTATTTGGCTAAAGACTTACGGTGTCACATAGTTTAGGGGACTTGGGTGCCCTAGAACCCTGGTACGCACGGCCCTAAGTACTACTCCCAACTAAACTCATTAGTATAACTAACTAAACTGATTAGCTCAAACTGGTGTCTTAAGGCTAAATCTAAACTACTTATCTGGAAGTGTCCTAAGAGTCTAAAAGACCTAGTGACTGAAAATGCTGAAATGCTGCTACTACTGACATTACTAATACTACTGAGAATATTGACTATGCTAATAGTACTGTAAAGCATGGTTACATAAATCATGAGAAAATCATATATATATATATATATATATATATATATATATATATATATATATATATATATATGCACACTCTAAAAAATCATACTATTTTCAAAACATTGCTAGTCCATTAAATGAAATCTCAAAATCATACAAGAATCAAGAATCTGGATAGAAATTTTACAAGTTGATGTTAACATCCAAATATAGCATCTTACTAGTCATGAAAACTCTAAAAGATTAAGGAGATAGGGAATTTCAACAACTAGAAGAAACCCTAGGTCATGATTTCTAGAAAGCTTGAAAAAACTAGGGTTCACTAGTTATTTTGGGGCACAAGGATGGAAGGAATATCCTTGATAACTCCCTATGTAGAAGAATTCCTAGAGAAAACACTTGAAATCCTGAGAAGAAAGTTGAAGCCCTAGTTCTTGCCTTGAAATGCCTGTTTGATCTTTTACGGTGAAGTTCTGAGAGATTAGGAAGGAATGAGAATAGAGGTTCGATTAGTCCCCTAAATTACCCTTTAATAGATCCCAATATGACATATTTTAGGAATTAAAATAGTGAAAAATTATGAAAATACCCCTGGAGTAATGTTTGGAAAACTGTCCATCCAGACCCAATGGGTCACACGATGAGTCGTTAGTAGTGACCACAACTTGTTGGGACCAGTCGTTGTTCCTGGGTATGAAACTCCAATTTCTAGACTTCAACCAATGGTCATAAAGGACAACTCATTAAAGGATATTAAGGGTTATCAAATTCGGTTATCGTCACTAAAATAATTTTTGAAAAATTTCTAAGTTTTTCCCAATGGTTAGACAGAATGACCCTTTATATGATACAATGGATCATTTTTTCCACCCATGGTCACTGGAGTGATCTTGAATACTTTTTGGATTTCATCTAACGGCTCGTTAGGATGAGTCATTACATCTTGCAATGACTCATCGTCTGGCTCATTAGTTTGGGGAAGATTTTTGACAAGTTTCTAGACTTTGTCGAAACAGGGGAAACATGATGACTCGTTACTTCATCCAATGAGTCGTTCTAAGTTTTATTAAATATGGAGGAAGAAAGACCTAATGCCGATGACGACTATACTAACGGGTCGTTAGTTCTGACAACGACTCATCTAACGAGTCGTTCTGGCAATTTGGAGACTTATCCATGAATTCTGCAATGTCCTTCATGTCATTCCACTAATAGACTTCTCACAGATTACGGTACATCTTGGTGGCACCTGGGTGGATAGAGTACCTAGAGCTGTGAGATTCCGTTAGTATTCATTTCCTCAAATCATCTACCTTTAAAACATATAATTTGTCTTGATAATGAAGCACACTATCTTCCTCTTTGGAGAATGCTTCAACCTCCTTTTTGAGGACTTCTTCCTTTAACTTAAATAGGATTAGGTCCTCATATTTCCTTGACTTAATCTCCACCATGAAAGAGGACTCTGCTCCATTTTGTACTATGACTCCAATCTCTTCTGAATCTACCAACCAGAATCCTAACTGGGCTAGCTTGTGAACCTCTTTTGCCAACTCCTTCTTATCATCCTCAACATTAGCAACACTCCCTATAGACAACCTACTAAGGGTATCATCCACTATATTGTCCTTTCCCGGGTGATATAACACGCTCATATCATAATCTATCAACATTTCTAACCACCTCCTCTGATGGAGATTCAAATCCTTCCAGCTAAACACGTACTGTAAGCTCTTGTGGTAAATGAAGACATTCACGTGAACACTGTACAAATAGTTCCTCTATATTTCAAGGCAAATACTATAGTCGTCAGCTCAAGATCATGAGTTGGATAGTTTCTTTCATGAACATTGAGTTGTCTGGAAGCATATGCTCTCACTTTGCCATGTTGCATCAGAACACACCCAAGGACAATTCTAGAGGCATCACAATAAATAATAAATCTATCTAAACCTTCTAACAGGGTCAAGACTGGAGCTGTAGTGAGCCGAATCTTTAACTCTTGAAAACTTCTCTCACATGCATCATGATAACGCTCAAATAACACCCCTAAAGAAGTATAACATGGACGTTGTCAATAAAGAATCCAGCTAAGGCTGGGGTCGATCCCACAGGGAATATGGTCAAGATACAGACTAATGCGAGTATTCACATTTTCGATTCAATTATTTCCAAAAAAAGGGGTTTTAAATCAATGAACAGTATTGTGAACTGGAGTCATGGCTAATATTTACTGCAATTAACTAGGTCAGATTATTACACTCGTAATCTATCCTAATACTTGGCCTGTAGAATTGATCAATTATGTTAATCTAAATGACTGATTCATACCTATTAGATGACTTTACTCAATCACCTGGTTAAGTCTCATGAGTGATTTCACTTTAACCTTTATCAATAGCTTCAACCTAACTTTCCTGCGACAGCAGCTCAAGCTATTCAGTGAAACTCAATTTCAAGGCTTTGTTGTTCTTTTCTTTTCCTAATCTCTACTTCTCTAGGTTCAAGCAAGTAGAGAACGCGAGCTAGTCCTAATGTGGCACACCATTAAGAAACATTAAACATGAAGAAAAGAACAATACATGCATTTTTATTGGTTTTGAATCACTTTGTGTTTACCCTAGTTTGTTATTCCATCATGGTTCCCATAACTCTAGTTGATCTTGGGCAGATTTATATGCCCAAGTGATAGTCAAACGTACTTGTTTACGTGCAATATGTATATATTCTCATGTAATTGGTAATAAAATGTGAATTTATACTAACCAACATGATTAGCATTTGTTTTGCAGGAAAATATGATTTTTAGGAGCTAAAATGCATGTTGGAACTATATCGGAGTTGGACTTGGATACGAGCGTAGAATAGACATTGGAATGCACAAATTATAGGGGCTCCGCGATGGAGCCGTGCCACGCTACCATCGCGGAGGCACACTGCCTGGAGAGGAAATTAAATGGCAAATTCCAGTGAGGCCTCGCGACAGCTCCGTGGCACGGAGATAGGCCTCCGCGTTGGCCTCCGTGCCACGTAGAGGCTATTTTACCGGACCCTGGATTTCCAGTGAAGGTCCGCGTCCACGCCGTGTCACGGAGGCAGTTCTCCGCGTTGACCTCCGTGACACGTTGCTTGTTATTCCGGGAAACATTTCCCACTAGTATAAATAGCACACTTAGGTTATTTTAATCAGTTTTTAGTTTTTAGACTGAGTTCAGAAGTGGAGAGCAAGGACGTGGGTGAGGAGCAGTTGAGGAACGAAAAAAGCTAAGGGATTTCTTCTCTTCTTTTCTTCTTTCTATCAATTGTACGCATGATTTACACTCATTTTAGGATGATCAATCCACAAATGAGTGGCTAATTCTCTTCCTTGCTGAGGTTTTGACACTTGTAATGAATTTTGATTATAATTGATATGGTTTTCTTCTTATTCTTCAATATTGTTCTATTAATTCTTGTTCTTACTGCATTAGTGTGTGGCCGACATTAATGTACGTCTAAAAAGTCCAATTTCACTCGAAAGAGCAAGAAATTGGAAAGTTGTGAATTAATAGGGTATTGTTCTTAACTTGATTTGGGAAAATTGGGTTTTGATGTGCTTTCCTGATAGAAATATACTTGAAAGCCGTATTAGTCAATTTAGGAACTGGAATTGTGTTGCTAGGTCATAAATTGCATTTGATCACAGAAATGTAGACGGATGGTTTATGATTCTAAAGTGAAATTAAATACGAAAGTTTTAATTTCTAGGCGAATGTTCTTGGCTAGCAACATGAAGAAGAGATTAACCAAATTATCATGATTATCAAGTTCATTACTTGTTCTTAACCTTGGCATGTTCATATCCATTGTCTGAATTCACAGTAAATAAGTGTTATTAATTTTAGTATATTTAGTTTAGAAACAAAAACTCAAGTAACTATTGGTTACATTGTTGTTAGCATAATTAGAAGTGAAATAGGAATATAGTAAACTAGGCAACTTTACATATCTTGAGCCTCCTTGGATCGATACTTGGCTACTTAGCCACTTTATTACTTGTTTGACCACGTGCACTTGCGTGTCGGTTTTTAACCTATACCGGAACAACCGAACAAGTTTTTGGCGCCGCTGCCGGGGAGGCTAGGCGATTTGTGAAATTGTGTTTAGTGTAAATTTACTGTATTTTTATTTTTATTTTCTTAAAGTGTTAACAACTTGGTCTTAGCCTGTATTTTGCAGATTTTGTTTCTGTGAACACTGGCAAGGGACAAAGAGCTGGTGGAATCTTACTTAGATCCTGAACGTGAATTTCATAGTCAACGTAGAGAAGCTCTACAAAAGAAGCTTCAGTTGCTTAAACAATCTATTATGGAGCAACAAAATCCACCAGTTGTGAGGGCAGTGTTAGTGCCCGATGAAGCAGCAGCAAGGCCGGTTCGCGAGGTGGCAATCCCACACGCCAACAATGTACATTCAAGTATCCGCAAACCAGAGCCTGGAGGGAGGTTTGAATTAAAGCAGAATATGGTGCAACTCTTGCACACAAGCGGGCAGTTTACCGGTCTCCCTCATGAAGATCCACAACAACATCTCCAAAACTTTTTGGAGATAAGTGACACTTATATACCCGCTGGAGTGTCACCTGATTATGTTCGGCTCACCTTATTTCCATTTTCCTTACTTGGTGAAGCCAAGAGGTGGTTAAAAGCTGAACCACCCAATTCTATATCAACGTGGGATGATCTTGCACGGAAGTTTCCGATTAGATTTTTCCCTTCTGGTAAAACAGCCAGACTTAGAAGTCAAATTCTAAGTTTTAAACAAAGGGAGGGAGAAAATCTATATCAACCCTGGGAAAGATTTAAATCCATGTTGCGGGACTGTCCTCATCATCATCAATCCAATGAGGTGTTGGTACACACATTTATTGAGGGTTTGGAACCCCACACTAAAATTCTGTTAGATTCAGCAGCTGGAGGGCAAGCGCTGGAAAAGACTTACGAGGAGCTGTACACTTTGCTCAACCGAATTTCACAAGGCAATCCAGAATGGAATGCAGATTCTTCAAGGGGTGGAGCAAGGAAAGCAGCGGTAGTGCTTGAAGTGGATGGATTTACAACTATCGCTGCACAGATAGCTGCTTTGCAAAATCAGTTAAATAATCACTTCAGCAATATGAACTTGAACCAGCCTTCAGCTTCGGTCAATGCTGTCCAACAGATGTGGTGTGAAGTGTGTGGTAGTAGTGAGCATTCAGCTGAATGCTGTGGTGAAAATCCTGATTCTGTTAACTTTGTGGGCAATGCACAGAGAAATCAGCAACAATTTGGTAGTGGCTACAACCCAAATTGGAGAAACCATCCGAATTTTTCGTGGGGTAGCAACAATCAACAAGGCCAAAGTTTTGGTCAAGGTATGCAGAGAAATCAAGGAGGGCAACAAAATTATCAAGCTCAATTCAGAAATCACAATGCCCCTCCTCCACCACCATCACCTACCATTGAGGAGATGTTTAAAACCATGATCGCTAATCAGGCACAATTGCAGGCTGACTATGTTAAATTGGCAGCCGAAGTGAAGAATAATCAGTTGGCGACCAAGGCTCTTGAATATCAATTTGGGAAATTTGCGAGTGCCCAAAATACGAGACCCAGAGGAGGACTACCTAGCGACACGGATCCTAATCCGAAGCAGGTAAATGCGATGACCACGAGGAGTGTTTTACAGTTGAAGGAGGTGGAATCGGAAAGACCGCCTCAAAAGTCAGGAGCAGCAGATGTTGAGGGAGAGCAAATCTCAGATAAGGGGAAGACTAAAGAAGCTGAACCAGAAAGGCCTCCACCCCCGTTCCCTCAACGACTTAAGAAACACAAGGAGGAGGCGTGTTTCCAGAAATTCATGGAGGTACTTAAACAGGTACATGTTAACTTACCTCTTGTTGATGTCTTGCAGGGAGTGCCAAAATATGCGAAATATATTAAAGACATCGTGGCTAACAAAAGTCATTTGACTGAGTATGCCACGGTAGCTTTAACGGAGGAATGCACTTCCCGTATTCAGAATAGGTTGCCCACAAAACTGAAAGACCCTGGAAGTTTTACTATCCAGCTTACGATTGGGCAAAGTATCCGAACTCGTGGATTATGCGACTTGGGGGCAAGCATAAATCTGATGCCATCTTCGGTATTCATAAAGTTAGGTCTAGGGAGTCCTAGACCTACAACGGTAATCTTGCAGCTAGCAGACAGGTCTTTAGCTAAGCCGGATGGCATTGTTGAGGATGTGTTAGTGCAAGTAGGCTCCCTCATTTTTCCGGTCGATTTTATTGTTCTGGATTTTGAACCAGATGCTGAAGTCCCATTTATTTTGGGACGACCCTTTTTGGCAACTGGAAAAGCATTAATTGATGTAGCTGCGGGTCAACTCACGATGCGATCACATGACAAGGTCAAAGTGTTCGATGTGTACAAAGTACCTAAGCTCCCGACTGTTTATAAGGAACTCTCGGTGATCAATGTGATTGATCATGGGAACGCTAATGGAATGAGTGATTCCCGAGAGTTACTAGGAAGGCCACCGGATAAGGTTGAGAACTACTGGGGGGATGACCATGATCGGGAAAAATCGTCCATCACCCTAGTAGACAAGTGAGCATAAAGGACGTCGAGCCGCGACGGTAAACCAGGCGCTGCACGGGAGTCAACCCGTGAGAAAAATATTTTATTTTTCTTCTTTTTGCACAGTGTAGTTAATTTTTATCTTTATTTTTGTTTTTATTTTTTATTTCCAATTTTTATTTTTCTTTTTCTTTTCTTGATTAGGTTTAGATTTTCATTTTAGTTAGTATTTTTTTATTTTAGTTAGGGAAATCTATTAATCTAACCAATTTTTGTTTAGTGAGGTGATTTTCAGGTATAACGGAGGAAATATACATGGAATCGAGAATATGAGGCAAGGTATGAAAAATTAAATTAATTGAAGAAACAGTGCACTAGCGCGTTGGCGCCGTGTCACGGAGGTAGGGTTCCGCGTTACCCTCCGTGACACGTTGAAGGCAAAATCCGGATTTTTCAAAAATTCCAGTAAGCCAACGCGTTGGCTCCGTGTCACGGAGGAGGGTCTCCGCGTTACCCTCCGTGACACGTTGTCGTGTATTTGGTGTCGGGTCACACCGGGTTGCCGGGTGACCCGCGTGTTTTCTTAAATTAAAACCCCCAATTTCGCCCCATTTCTTCCCATTCCCTCTTCCCTTCGCGACCAAAACACCTATTTCCCCCTCCCCAAGCACCGTGCCACGTTCCTAGGCAAGGAATACTTGAAGTTTCTTTGGTTTCTCAATTCAAAGGTATGTTTTCATCGTCTATCTCAATTTTTTGGCGACTTTAGTCAAATTTGGGCATGTGAGGTGAGATATATCATCCTAGGTAGAAATTAAACATGAATGTTGGATTATTTGTGATTGATATATGTTTGGATTGTTGTATTTAGCGTTTGAACTTATCGATTGCGTAAATAATTCGAATTTGATTATAGAATTGTATTCTAGGGCATGAGTTGTTGAATTTAACTTGAGCGACTTGATACGTCGGCAAATTAGATGCCGGGGTGTGTTGGTAAATTGAGAGAAGTCGTGGTAAATATTGTGTAAATGTTAAAAGATGACAAATTCTCGAATTTTTTTTGGGAAAATGCAAAAAGTGTGTAAATTGGTTAGATTGTTTGGATTATATGGTATATAGAATGTTTTTATCGTTGTTTTTATTTTGTTGTTGTTTTTGTTGCGAAGTGCGATGTGTGAATTGTTAGCGATAGTAGGATCGGAATTAGCTGTATGAAGTCTGAGTAGTACGCTAACCGTTATGCTGTCGAAATTTGTTTTGGTGAACGCACTAAGCACGAAGTGTATAGTGTTGTCTGTGGTGTAATTAGAGTTATCCCTGTCGTAATTTTGTATAAGTAGCTAAGGCCTAAGTGTGGGGTAAATGTTGTGTAACCCGACCTTAGCCAAAGTTAACAAGTTTTTAGCTTAACTTTGTGCTTGTTTGTGTAAATTGACAGGTACAATGGCGAGCAGACAAGATAAAGGCAAGGGTGCTTCTACCTCAGGCACCGGTAGGAAAAGGATGAGACTGGGCACCGCAGTCCCAGCTGCACCCGCTGTTCCTCGCGGCCAACGCCGCCAATACGGAACAAGATGGGTAACCGAGGAAGGAAAGAAATGGTATAATAAGCATAAGGAGAGCAAGTACTTCCCGGAAGAACATATTGCACGAGAACCACTCGCACAGGAGTTCCCTCGCATCGTACAGAGAATTGAAGCAGCTGGGCTCAGCTTTATTTTTCAGGAGCCCAAGGAGTGCAACCTTCATTTGGTCCGGGAATTTTATGCAAACTGGAACCCGGCCATCAGAAGCCACACAGTGAAAATCAGAGGGCAGATTGTCACTCTGGAACCCCAGCAGCTGAATGCCATCGTTGGAGCGCGGGACACAGACGCTCACATTCTCCGCCAGCTAAACATCACCCCACCGTACGCCGACATCAGACGTACGTTGTGTGGGGCTCGATCCACAGCCCGATGGAGTAGACATAAGGATAGGGGTTACCACCAGACTCTGCCTTATTCGCAGATGAACAGGGAGGCCAGAATATGGCTGAAGATTGTGTGTTCGTGTTTGATCCCGGGAGTTCATATGACAGACGTGACCCGGGACCGTGTCTGCTTGGTGTATGCCCTTATGAAAGGGCTTGAGATTAATGTTGGGGTGGTAATAATATCCGCCATGAAGAGAGCCAGACTGCACCAGGGCCACAGATACGGGTTTGTCGGACTCATCACCACCTTCCTCCGAGGCCTCGACATTGAGGAAGAAGCCTTGGACTACATTCCGCAGTTGGAGCGGAGGGCCCTCGATGTGACAAAGACTAAGGCCCCCGACACTACACACGGACCAGTACTGACTTTGGGCGAGCGACATGCTCGTGACGATCAGTACATGGCCCGTATGTTAGGCATGCAGATGCTACAGCTACGGATTGGTGGGAGACCAGCCACCGAGGAAGAATTATGGCAGCTGGACTACCCCTTTGGCGAGAACGCTAGAGCCTTATGTCGGGTGGGACCAGCCTTCGTGGAGCCTACTGATGACGATGTCCCTACTGATGAGGAGACACGTCGTGAGGACTCCGATGTGGAGTCCGATAACGACGATGGAGCTGATTCAGACATGGGCGACGAGGCCGCAGCACCGGATGAAGAAGTCGAATATTTCGACTGATCAGGGAGTTCCACCACCCGAAATTTTGTTTTGTAATTTTTGTGAACACTGGGGACAGTGTTCGATTTAAGTGTGGGGTGGGGAGTAGTTAGGTGCTGGGACTTAGGCTCTAATTTGTTGTATGTTTTTCCTTGATTTGTATGTATGTTTGTGCTTTCCCTGTTGTGAACTGATTTGTGGTGTATGTGTATATATTTGTTTGTGTGGTTAATGATGTGTGTTATGAAAAGTTATGGTTGCCAGTGTAAATATTTTGTAAATTTTGTAAATATTTTTTCCTGGCTATCGACATGATCGATATTTTTCAAAATTTTTGCAAAGATATTTTGCAATTATCAAAATCTTTTGTAAATATGTTTCTATCGAAATGATCGATGTGTTGCAAAATTTTTCGATTTTTATTTTTTTTTGGGTTTCTCGGAGTTTGTTTTCGGTTCTTTTACCAAGAAGAGTCCCATTGAACCGATGTCATAGTTAGTGACCGTTCCCTATGATGGATGGATGACGACCGTCTTAAGGGAAATGTAGTCGGTAGGAGTAGGATTTTTATTTGTTTTTAATTTTTCTTTGGTGGATTGCATCAATGAACTGTAGTTGCTTATGGTTGCTAAAATTTCGTTGCGTGTTGTAACTAATGTTCAAAATGTGAAAATGATTCGTTTGAAAGCATGCAATTTGATAAATATGTTGAGTTACCTAGGCTATAGAATTTGATTCAGTATGATTGAGGCTTAATTTTGAATTCATGTGATTGGCTAATTAGAGAGTCTGTGAATGCATCTTGATTCGAGCATGTGCACGAAGTGTGAAGTGAGGTATTGTTATTCCATGCCATTGTGAATTGTCTAGAACTTGCCTGGTGTGTGTACAAAACGAAATGAAGGAAGTGTAGTGTTGGAAAGGATGTAGGCATTTCTTTGTTTTAACCGATAGTTTCCATTTTTTTTTCCTTGTCAAATTCTACCTTTCTATGTGCTATATACCCTAGTTATCCCGTTGAGCCTTTAGCCGATTTATTTCTTTCTTTTGTCCAAAATTGTATAAACTAAGCTTTATTCCTTCTTTTCATTAGCCTTAAAGTCTATACGAAACTCTTAAGCGCTTACAAAGAAAAGACAATGTTTCCCAAAGTGTTAAAGAGTGAAAAGAAAAAGAAAAGCAGAGTGAGGAAAGAAAAGATGATGTTGAAGAGGCACTTGCTATAATTAAATGATAGTGAGGGTACATGAAAGCCCTTTGTTTGGTGTCAAGTGTGTTTTATGAAATGGGCTGTATGAAAGTAAACCAGCATGAATGGGAGAAAAAGAGAAAAGAGAGGAACAATGTCCAGGAGTCGATGGGAATGTGTTAAAAAGGCGCTTAAGGATGCTAGCGACTATTATTGGATAATCCAATATATATACTAGATCCATAGCCCCGTTACAACCCATTAAAGTCCTACTTGATCCTACATTGCATTTCTTTATATTAGTGGAGTAATACACTAAGGGCAAGCCTACGGGTCACGACATGATGCATATGAATTCTTTTGGGAGAGAGAGTGAAATTAATTTTTATATGCCCCTACTTGCATGTTTGTGTGTTGCATGAACAAAAAGGGGAAGATTCTCTTGAGTTGTGAGGGCACATGCTTGATGAAAGATTGATTTTCGTGTCGGATTTCTTGATTAGCTGATTTGCATGAGTTTGCCGATATCAAGAATCAATTCTTAAAGTCTAGGAAGTCTTGATGTATTAAAGGTCATTGTATTGTAAGACCAAGCATGTTTTCGTGATGATTTGCAAAAATTGAATAATCGGTATGACCGTAGCGTAAATGGTCGCACCATAGTGACGAAGTTTGGGATGTAATTTGCATGAGTTGTGTATGTGTTGTTCGAGGACGAACAAGGATTTAAGTGTGGGGTAAGTGATCTTGGGCAGATTTATATGCCCAAGTGATACTCAAACGTATTATTTTCGCCTTGTTTGCGTGCAATATGTATATATTCTCATGTAATTGGTAATAAAATGTGAATTTATACTAACCAACATGATTAGCATTTGTTTTGCAGGAAAATATGATTTTTAGGAGCTAAAATGCATGTTGGAACTATATCAGAGTTGGACTTGGATACGAGCGTGGAATAGACATTGGAATGCACAAATTATAGGGGCTCCGCGATGGAGCCGTGCCACGCTACCATCGCGGAGGCACACTGCCTGGAGAGGAAATTAAATGGCAAATTCCAGTGAGGCCTCGCGACAGCTCCGTGGCACGGAGATAGGCCTCCGCGTTGGCCTCCGTGCCACGTTGAGGCTATTTTACTGGACCCTAGATTTCCAGTGAAGGTCCGCGTCCACGCCGTGTCACGGAGGCAGTGCTCCGCGTTGACCTCCGTGACACGTTGCTTGTTATTCCGGGAAAAATTTCCCACTAGTATAAATAGCACACTTAGGTTTATTTTAATCAATTTTTAGTTTTTAGACTGAGTTCAGAAGTGGAGAGCAAGGACATGGGTGAGGAGCAGTTGAGGAACGAAAAAAGCTATGGGATTTCTTCTCTTCTTTTCTTCTTTCTATCAATTGTACGTATGATTTACACTCATTTTAGGATGATCAATCCACAAATGAGTGGCTAATTCTCTTCCTTGCTGAGGTTTTGACACTTGTAATGAATTTTGATTATAATTGATATGGTTTTCTTCTTCTTCTTCCATGTTGTTCTATTAATTCTTGTTCTTACTGCATTAGTGTGTGGCCGACATTAATGTACATCTAAAAAGTCCAATTTCACTCGAAAGAGCAAGAAATTGGAAAGTTGTGAATTAATAGGGTATTGTTCTTAACTTGATTTGGGAAAATTGGGTTTTGATGTGCTTTCCTGATAGAAATATACTTGAAAGCCGTATTAGTCAATTTAGGAACCGGAATTGTATTGCTAGGTCATAAATTGCATTTGATCACAGAAATGTAGACGGATGGTTTATGATTCTAAAGTGAAATTAAATACGAAAGTTTTAATTTCTAGGCGAATGTTCTTGGCTAGCAACATGAAGAAGAGATTAACCAAATTATCATGATTATCAAGTTCATTACTTGTTCTTAACCTTGGCATGTTCATATCCATTGTCTGAATTCACAGTAAATAAGTGTTATTAATTTTAGTATATTTAGTTTAGAAACAAAAACTCAAGTAACTGTTGGTTACATTGTTGTTAGCATAATTAGAAGTGAAATAGGAATATAGTAAACTAGGCAACTTTACATATCTTGAGCCTCCTTGGATCGATACTTGGCTACTTAGCCACTTTATTACTTGTTTGACCACGTGCACTTGCGTGTCGGTTTTTAACCTATACCGTAACAACCGAACACTAGTTGTGGAGGGTTTAGCTATTCATGATAGCAAGAATAAAATCGGATTTCAAAAAAGAAAACATAATTGAATACTTACAATATTAATGGAAGAAAAACCCATGAATCAATTGCACAATCAACTTGTCAAAAACCAAGAATAATAATGAACTCTGTCAAAGTATTCGAGTATTTTCTCTCCAAGAAGTTAGGAAACCCAAAAACTATTAACAGATAACTGAGCTATCACTAAATGCTATTTACACAGACAACTAGCAGAATGCAATACAACCTATTTACCCTCACAACAAACAAAGTCCGAAAGACTCCATATGTATATGTATATATTAAATCAGGACTATCAAATAAAGCTCTCACTCTCACAAGAAGTTCCAAATACTGCACAAGCGATACCATAGGCGTGCCCTTATTTTCTCTACTCTGGCTTTTTAGAAAGTTAGGTTAGGAACACTATAGGACTTTTATTGGCATGTAATATACGCTTGGGGATGGGTGTGGTACATATGGAAAATAGTTACTAACCCTCCTTGGCACTACACAACTCTTGGCTTCACTTTTAACTTTTTCCCCTTCTTCCCTTTTTTTCTCCCTTTCTCCAATTTATTCAGCTTTCAACTAGTGGGTGTGGTGTATTTTTCACTTTTTTAGTTCACACCACACCTCATCTTTCACTGACTAGCTTTTTTTTTCTCCCCCACCTCATCTATGCACCCCTACAATAGCCACCCTCAACTTAGGCATTTTGCCTGAGTTAAGGTTCACTATATCAAAGGAGGGGCCAGGGCCAAAACAGGTTCATTATAAACAAAATAGAGAAGGTGAATGGGCTAATCAATAAAAAGGTAAACTTTAGGCTCAAACAAGGGATTAAGGGATTTATTTCATTTGTTCGGGAAATTTAAACTAAAAGTGGGCTAAATCAAAAATGGTCTATGATTCTATCATAACCCACTATCCTACAATCTAAACAAAGATTAATCAGGCAAGTTCTGCATCATCTACATAATGTTGATGTCACACCCCACCTTGGGAGGCATGACTGGCATCTAGTACCACACTAGAATCTGGCTGACCTGACTAGGCCTATGCACATCTGGTGTAGTCCTGCAACTCAATTTAGGAAACAATGAGTTATATCTCAGTTGTAAACATAGCCTCCGGCCGACAAGGCCACATAGCCATCTGTAAAAGAAAACAGTTAACCAGCAACAACAATAATAGGGAATTCTATGCGGGCCGACAAGACCACCATGATATTAGTTATACCTGAAATGGAAATTAGATGCTATACTAGGCCCTATACAGCCAACACGTAAAATAAGATGTATATGGGCCCCACATGGCAAACAACAGCTAACTAACTGACAATTGTAGTCTGCAAGCCTCTAAGAATACAGATAGTGGTCGGGATAGGGCCCCAGCCTGTCCAAATGCTTATACAAATAAAAGACTGAATCTCTATCATCTGTCAACCTTGAATGAAAGGAGTTGGCCAAATTGCTGACTCTGAACGGATGTTACTGAAGGCCCAAAACTCTGTCTGTCTAAACCTGTAGGCAAGTAATGCAGCGCTCAGGGGAGGGCGTCAGTATAATATGTACCGAATATGTAAGGCAGTAAATAAGCTAATAAAGACTGGAAATAAATAGAAAGAGACGAGCAGGAATATTAACCTGTAAGATTGCTTATTCATAATTTGCATCTAACAAAATGCTACATGTACGTTAGCTAAGATTGTATGATTACACATTCATAAACTATAACTGGCAGGAAAGAATATAAACAAGAACCTAACCTGGCCCCCATAAGCCTAGAAGGTACAAACAACATAGAAAGACCTACCTGGGCCCCCATAAGCCCCGGCAAGTACAAACAAGTCTACTTTTACTATCTGACTATTAAGGATTGTATGTATATTGTAACTCGTGATGGCCCTCGCGGCCTCAATTTGGTGGAACTCATTACGGCCCTCGCAGCCTCGATCTGATGGAACTCAATACGACCCTCGCAGCCTCAGTGTAATAGAACTCAGTATGGCCCTCGCGGCCTCAATCAATGGAACTCAATATAGCCCTTGCGGCATCAATAGATGAAACTCAGTGTGGCCCTCGCGGCCTCAGTCTGATGGAACTCAATATGGCCCTCGTGGCCTTAATAAATGGGACTCAATATGGCCTTCGTGGCCTCAATCAATGGAACTCAATATGGACCTCGCGACCACAATTAGTGAAACTCAATATGGCTCTCACGGCCTCATAAATGAAACTCAATATGTCCTTCGCGGCCTCAATCAATGAAATGAAATATGGCCCTCGCGGCCTCAATAAATGAAACTCATATGGCCCTCGTGGCCTCAATCAATGAAACTCAACATGGTTTCAGACATCATATTTCCCCTACAAGCACGACCCTATAGGCAACAACATCTAACACCCAGACATCGTAAAGGACAACCAACCTAGCTAGGGTAATTCTGACAAGGGTTACTATGTTGTCACTATCATCTCGATGCTATTAATAATAGCTGACCTCATAGGTATGTTTATCTGTACTTAGCTGTTCTCAGCAACTGGTACATAGATATCTGAGAATAGTAGGTTGGGGAGTTGTCCCCGTACTTAGCTACTAACAAAACTTCCTCCCCCCCCCCTAGGGCATCTACTATTCTATAAAGCTGATACAACTGAGTTGGCACCCTAAGTGATTTGTGCGATAAGCACCACGTCGACTAAAGCTGTCGATCACTAGCAATAGCCACTATGTGGCAGATTGACCTTAAACTCTCCAGGAAACTCCAGTTCCACTAACTCTGGGGTGTATCCATACTCACATAATTTTGGCCCTGGAGGCGTCAAGATACGCCAACGGTCTCTGGGCATGCTCTACTGACAATACAGGCGCCAAACTGATTGTTATATCGCCCCGCTGCGCCCATGCTTTTCAATTTACTAACTCAGGCCTAATAACTACTTATGAGATTCTAAGGTCTAGGCCTGACAATATAACATCTAATTCTACTAACACACTAAACTGAAGGACAAAGGAATTTCTATGACGCTCCTAGCGTGTGACACACTTAATATGCTCCTTCTCGACGAGAGATACTACGGTATAATCTATATACATTTTCTAGCAGCTAAACAAAACCTATATAACTGTAGTCTATTGATAGTATCTAATCACAGCATATCTGATCTTCATATACCGACGACAGTTAGTTACAACATGTCTAATCACAATCTACTGGTAGAGACTATCTGCAGCATATGGGACCGTTATCTCTACTCAAGAGCATAATTCGTAACAATGTACAACTAGAATAACTTGCCGAGGGTTAATCCTTACATACCTCAATTGTCGTTTATTGAATAACCATCAGGTTTCCACTTGAATTCGCCAACTCTCTTCAGCTATAACCATTATACTAAGAGAAAGAGATGAATTTCAATACCAAATTTGGCGCAAAACAATAACTTTTATTACCAATACTGACTATACTTCAACTTAATGAAACACGGCTGAAAACATATTATTTCTTGAGATTTCAGAAGGGAGAAATGCTTACTTGAAGCCTGTGATCGTATAAAAATCAATTTGGAGCAATTCTGACAACTTTAGCTCGGCGGGGTTACGATTCGCCGGGTGAAGTTTACGAAAATAACTCCCTAGTAATGCTCCCTGCGGCTTAAACTTCAATACCTGAAGTTAATTTGAATCTGGACAGCGTTTGGTAGCATAATTGGATGAAAACCATTGAAAACCTCATTTATTACTCCCTCTAGCTGAAGCTACCTTTGGAGAATGACTTGAGATTAAAGGGAGGGACTTATATATATATAGCATGGGTAGTGGCAGGGGTGTGCCTCGCGCCTCCCATTGACGCTGCCTCCCTGGTGCGTCGCGCCTCCCATTGAGGCTACCATCCTGGCGCCTCGCGCCTCCCATTGAGGCAGCAAGCCTGGCGCGCCGCGCTAGCCAGCGCACTGCTAGCTGGTGCGTCGTGCTGATCCCTCGTGACCTAGTCTCGCCCGGCCCTTCTCCCATGGCTTTTTCCATATGCGTCAAGCTCTTCTTACTCGTCAAAAATCCACGTGTACACTTACTAACCATTAACTTTTATGGGGTGTAACAGTTGAACTATGTATAAATCCTCATTCACACATAGTACAGTTTGCATCATACTACCTATTTAGTTCATGCATAACTATGCTACAGTTAATTATGCTAATTTATCAAATTCCATAGAAAGATCCACATTGGTCATGCTTTGCAATAAACAAACTCTGCTAATCATACAAAAAAAATTAAAAGGTCATTTTTTAGAAATTCCAAAACATCAAACACATGTGCATTTTTATTAGTTGTTAAGTACTCCAAAAGTACTTCTAGTTAAACAAATAAAAACAAACATCCTAAACATGCCGGTTCTACTAGATATCATGTCCAAGGGAAAAGAACCACGATAGAAAAAATCCTCGGATTAACAAAAAAAACAGATACACCCCCCCCCCCAAAAGTATGCTTTTTCCCCAAAGTAGAGAAATGAAAACTAGGAGAGGGACATACATATGGCACTCTAAATGCTCCTGTCGGCTACTTAGAATTCACCAACCATCCATGGGTTGCCTCCCATGCAGCGCCTGATTTAACGGCGCGGCATGATGCAAGTCTCTTAACTATTTAGTTCGTCAAGATACACCGACTCAATTCCTTTAACCTCATCAATATTTCCCAAATACAGCTTCACCCTCTGACCGTTCACTTTAAACCTTTTGCCATCTTATTCTCCAGTTCAATGGCACCATATGGGAATACTTCCACCACCCTATACGGTCCCATCCATCTGGACTTCAACTTGACTGGATGCAAATGGAATCCAGAGTTAAAAAAGCAGTACAAGGTCACTAGTATTGATCTCCCTCTTCGCACTCTTCTGATCGTGGTAGATCTTCATTCTCTCCTTGTATATGGTTGCACTCTCATAAGCTCGATGTCGAAACTGATCTAACTCATTCAATTGACCTAGCCTTAACTTGAAAGCTTCATTCTAGTCTAGGTTCAACTTCTTGAGTGCCCACAATGCCTTGTGCTCCAGCTCTACTGGTAAATGGCATGACTTGCTATAAACCAGCTAATATTATAAGGTGCCAATATGGGTTTTTTAGGTTTTTCGATATGCCTAGAGTGTATCATCCAGCTTCCTAGACCAGTCCATCTGATTGGTGCTCACTATTTTGGCTAAGATCATCTTAATCTCCTTATTGGAGACCTCTACTTGTCTACTTGACTGAGGATAGTAAGGTGTTGCCACCTTATGCATCACACTGTATTTTTTAAACAAAGCTCTGAAAAGGCGATTACAAAAGTGAGACCCACCGTCACTAATGATGGCTCTAGGAGTACTGAACTTGGCAAATATATGCTTCCATAGAAATGTTATGACACTCTTTCCTTCATTGTTAGGGAGTGCAATTCCTTTCACCCACTTTGATACATAATCCACAGACATCAAAATATACTTCATCTCGTACGAGATCGCAATGGGCCCATAAAGTCAATACCCGACACATTGAATAACTCCATCTCTAAGATTGGGGTTAATGGTAGTTCAAGATTATGAGTGATGCCCCTTTGTCTTTAGCATTAGTCACAGGCCTTGGCAAAATCATAAGCATCCTGATGGATTATGGGCCAATAGTACCCACACTACAAAATTTTATGTGCAGTCTAGATACTGCTGTGGTGACCCCCAACTTGGGATGAGTGGAAGGTCTCCAACATACTTAGCATCTCAACCTCTGGAACACACCTGCGAATCATCCCATCTACACAAATACAAAACAAATATGGTTCATCCCAATAGAATCTCTACGCATCAAATAGGAACTTCTTCTTTTGTTGTGAGGTCAGGTCTGCTAGAATCATGTCATTTACTAAATAATTGGCATAATCAAAAAATCATGGGATCAAATCTTATGATGCATCCAATGCCTGCTCATCTGGAAAAGTGTCATCAATGTCCACCTCATCCTTAAATCTTGCTTCTACCTCCAATCTAGATAATTGATCAGCCACATGGTTTTTAGTCCCCTTTTGGTCTTTTACCTCGAACTCAAATTCTTGGAGGAGTAACACCCATGTAATTAACCTCGGTGTAGCATCCTTATTTTACATAAAATACCACAATGTTGTATGGTTGATAACGCTCAAATCACACCCTTATAAAAATATGACGCAGACGTTTTCAATAAAGAAACCAACTAGGTTGGGGTCGATCCCACAGGGAATATGGTCAGGATGTAGAATAATGCTAGTATTTACACTTTTAGTACAGTTATTTCCTAATGGGGGGTTTTAACAAAAGAATCAAGTAAGAAAGTAGTAGATTGTAGTTGTGATCAAATTTATGCAATTAACTAGGGAAGTGTTTTCCATGAATTCAGAACAACTTCAGGTTATTAAACAAGTGATCTATCCCAATACTGAGCCTGCAAAATTTATAACATAGAGTCATCCAAACGACTGATTCATCCCTATTGGATGATTATACTCAATCACCGGATAGGTCTTCCGAGTGTTTTCACTTTAACCATTATCAACTATTCTAAATTAGCTATCTTGCAACCGCAGCTCAAGTTATAAAATGAAACTTAATGTTCAAGTCTTTATTGTTCTTCTCTTTTACTAATTTGTACCTCTCTAGGTCCAAGCAAGTAGAGAATGTAGGAAAGTCCCAATGTTGTGCATCGTTAAGAAACATTTAAGATGAAGAGATAAACAATAAGAGCATGAATATTGGTTTATAATCACTTTTAGTTAACCCTAGTTAGTTAATTCACCATGGTTCCCACAATCCTAGTTGTAGAGATTTTAGCTATTCATGATTACAAGAAAAGAATTAGATTTCATGAAAGAAAAAACATAATTAACAACTTACAATGATGATTGAAGAAAAATCCAATTGATTATTTCACAATCATAAGTATGATCAATTCAAGGACAATCAATGGAATCTCAAAGAAATTCGTGAATTTGATTTCCGTGTAATGTTAGGAAAACCAAGAAACATGATTAAAACAATAATGAATCTCTCAAGAAAATAACCTAAAAAAGTATTTATTCAAATAAGTGGAAATCTTTCCTAAATTAACAGGGAAACTACTAAAACTGTTGCCACCATAACCTAAGAGTCGTAGCATGAAGCTTTGAGTCGTGGCTTTCCATCATACTATGCTAGGAAGTCTTAAAATCTTCTAATTCCTGGGAGAAGGTACGACTCATAAAAAGTGACTATGAGCCATACACTGCCTATCGTGGTCTGATCTTACAAAGTCTGACATCCTCTGGTATTTGCCACGAGTCTTTGGGTATGGTCCTTAGATAGATGTTACGAGTCATAGGATCTTCTCGTACCCCGGGATCTTCCAACTTACATACTCTCTGGAGTTCACCATGGCTCCTTGGTACAACTCTTATGATGTTCATGACTCGTGCATTCCCATCGTACCAGGAACTTTAGGCAAGTGCAAACTTCTGCTTCTTTTTATGACTCCTTGGTACGGCTCATACCAAGAGTTGTACTTAGCACCAACACTTGTGCATAGCCTCTATTTCTCATCACGGTTGCATGGTATGGCTCGTACCACTAAGATAAAGCTGCATGGTACAGATCGTACCACCAAGGTACGGCTTGTACTGAAGACTGCACTTGGCCCATTTTCTACACTTTTTCCTTTCCTTTTCCAAAATTCAACTCCAAAATATGATTTCCCTAAAAACAAAGTGAAAGCACCTCATATCTGTATAAACATACCCAAGAAAAATCCTTTTTCCCAAGCTTTAAGTTTCAAAAGTGTTGTAAACCCTCAACACATCAATGGTCAGTATGGACAATCACCTTAGTTTTGGCAAGTATGCCCGAAACTTTTCAAATGCTAAAACTACTATTTGCAACTCCTGTTTAGTCACAGTATAATTCTTTTGAGATGTATTGAGTGCCTTGTTGGCATAATAGATGGGGTGAAATATTTTTGCTCTTCTTTGTCCCAAGACAGCACCTAGGGCAACTCGATTGGCATCGACGTCACCTCAAATGGAAGAGATCAGTTTGGTGCTACAATAATGGGGGCTCCGGTGAGTTTTTCTTTCAGCCATTCAAAAGCTTTTAGACAGGCATCATTGAAATTGAATTTCACCTCCTTTTCAAGTAGCTTGCACAAATGTTGTGCAATCTTTGAAAAATCTTTGATAAACCTCCTATAAAACCCTGCATGTCTTAAAAGCTCTGGATACTTTTGATAGAAATAGGTGATGGCAATCCGACTATCACCTCGATGGAAATCCTCTATGCCTTTTTTTAAAATTTTGTGTCCTAGCACAATCTCCTCTTTGACCATAAGATGGCATTTTTCCTAGTTAAGTACCAGATTGGTTTCTTCACACCTATTAAGCACTTTTCTCAAATGCTAATGGAAATCTTCAAAGGAATCACCCATGAATGAGAAATCATCCATGAATACTTCAATGGTTTCCCCCACCATGTATCGAAAGATGGACATAAGCAGCATTGGAATGTGGCTCGTGCATTGCATAATCCAAAGGGAATTCTTCTGAAAGCAAAAGTCCCATAAGAATAAGTAAAGGTGGTTTTCTCCTAGTCCTCTGAGGCTATGGTGATCTGATTATACCTTGAGTAACCATCAAAAAAGTAGTACCATCCTCTACCCACCAACCTGTTAAGCATTTGGTCCATGGAAGGCATCGAAAAGAGGTACTTCTTTGTCCAATGATTGAATTTCCGATAATCCATGCAAACAAGCCAACTTGTGACCAGCCTTGTCGGAACCAGCTTATTCTTCTCATTTGGAACCACCATAATTCCACCTTTCTTTGGTACACAATGTACCAAACTCACCCACTTATTATTAGCAATAGGATAGACAACACCAGCATCCATCCATTTGATAATCTCCTTGTTCACCACCTCTTACATGGGTGGATTCAATCTTCGCTAATGCTCTATACTTGGTACACAGTTTGGATCAAGATGGATCTTGTGGGTTCATATGCCTGGAGGGATACCAATGATGTCAATAATGTCTAACTAATTTCCTTCTTGAACCTTCTCAGCACTGACACCCGGGCCTCAACTTGCCATTCTACCAAATCTACAACAATAATCACTGGCAAAGTACTGTTCTCCTCTAAGAATGAATATTTTAGATGTGGAGGTAGAGCTTTAATCTCCAAGACTGGTGTCACTTAAACTGAAGGTTTTGCAGGAAGGGTTGCATGATTTTTTAGATCAAGGTCCAACTTCTTCAGCCTGAAGCTGTTGGATCCCATTGCCTCAAGTACATTTACCATTTTTGTATACCCCGGTACATCATCCTCATCAAATTCATAAGTACAGCTGTTAGTGTCTCAATGCCTAGCCTCTCCTCCAGGAGCACTAGCGACCTCTTATTCTCTATGGGGATGGCCATAGAGGTTGCTCTCAGGTTAGGCAACCTCTACTATTCAGAAGGGTGGCCCTTTCTGTACGACCTCCTGAATAAAACAAAAACAAAAGAAAAACATAAATAAGGAAATAAAACTAAAAGTTGAATAAAAGTAATTAATCTAATCCTAAGTCATATTCCTCGACAACAGCACCATTTTACATTCAAATTACACTCTTGAAGAAGTATAATGCTGACGTTGTCAATAAAGAACCCAACTAAGGTTGGGGTCAATCCCAAAGGGAATATGGTCAAGATACATACTAATGCTTGTATTCACACTTTTTTCAATTATTTCCAAAAAAGGGGTTTTTAAATCAAGTAACAATATTTTGAACTGCAGTCGTGGTCAATAGTTATGCAATTAACTATGGAAGTGTTCCCTATGGCTTCCTAACTAGGTCAGATTATTACACTCGTGATCTATCTCAATACTTAGCATGTAGAACTAATAAATTATATTCATCTAAATGACGTCAGCCCTATTAGATGACTTTACTCGATCACCCAGTTAAGTTTCATGAGCGATTTCACTTTAACCTTTATCAATAGTCCAAACAAACTCTCCTACGACCGCAGCTCAAACTATTCAATGAAACTCAATTTCAAGGCTTTGTTGTTCTTTTCTTTTTCTAATCTCTACTACTCTAGGTTCAATCAAGCAGAGAATTCAGGCAAGTCCTAACGTTGTGCACCATTAAAAAATATTAAACATGAAGAAAAGAACAATACAGGAATTTGTATTGCTTTAAAATCAGTTAGTGTTAACCGTAGTTTGTTATTCCACCATGGTCCTTATAACCCTAGTTGTGGAGGGTTTAGCTATTCATGATTGCAAGAATAAAATCAAATTTCAAAGAAGAAAACATAATTGAATATTTACAATATTAATGGAATAAAAACCCAAGAATTATTTGCACGATCAACTTGTCAAAAATCAAGAATAATAATGAACTCTGTCAAAGTATTTGAGTATTTTCTCTCTAAGAAGTTAGGAAACCTAAAACTACAATTACAATTGAAAAGTGTCGGATTCTAATAAGGAAAATAACCTAAAAGTACTTATGCAATTAATAAAATATTTTCCTAATTTAACAGGGATTCTGTTGCGAGTCATTCTACGAGTCATAGCATGATACTACGAGTCGTAGGAAGATTTCGTAATACCAGTATGCAACTTTTGTCTTCTTAGTTAGTAGAGGTTGGTACAACTCTTACAATGATACTACGATTCATAGGAGCTTGTCATGCCTTGAACTTCTGAAACTTGGCATCTCTGATATTTCTTATATGAGTCTTTGTTATGGTTCATACCATACTAGTATGAATCATACAATCTTGTCATGCCCCGGATCTTCCAAGTACCTAACTCTCAGAAACTTACCACGAGTCTGTCAATATGACTCGTACCTTTCCATCATGACTCGTGGCTTCCACTTGTACCACAGGGTTCAGAAAGTGTCCATCCTCTATATCTTACTTTATAGACAGTCAGTACGGCTAATACCTGGATGGTATGGCTCATATTGTCACACATAGGATGGTTCTGCACTTGTGCACTTTTTCTAAAGTTATGCTACGGGTTTCAGGTACGGCTCGTACTAAGACCTGCAACAAGTCATTTTCTGATCTGTTTCAGCTCCTTTTCCATAATCTAACTCCCAGACATGATTTTCCTAAAAACATGGTAAAAGTACCTCATATCCGTATAAACACTCCTAAGTACAAGCATATTTCCTATGTTCTAAGCGTTGAAAGTGCCATAAATCCGTGGCACATCACATCAGACAACTGAAACTTCACTTTCTTTTAAGTTAGTCTGGTCAAAGGAGAGGCAATGGAGGAGAATCCTTCTATGAATCGTCGGTAATAATCGGCTAGGCCTAAGAAACTCCTAATGTATGATGGAGAAATTGGTCTTGGCTAGTTCTTAACTGCTTCAATCTTCTTAGAATCTACTTGAATGCCCTTACCGGAGTCAACATGACCAAGGAAACGACACTGATATTAGCTAGAATTCACACTTGTCGAATGTAGCGATCAACTAGCGATCCATGAGAGTCTGCAAAACTATCCTTAGGTGGTCTGTATGTTCCTCTATTCTAGAATAAACCAGAATATCATCTATGAAGACAATAACGAACATGTCTGGTTATTATCTGAATACCCTATTCATCAAGTCCATAAAAGCTGTAGGAGAATTTATTAGTCCAAAATACATAACTATGCATTTGTAATGACCATATCGAGTTTTGAAAGTTGTTTTTAAAATGTCACATTCTCTAACCTTGAGCTGATGATATCCTGATCTGAGATCTATCTTGGAAAAACAGCTAGCTCCCTAGAGTTGATTGAACAAGTCATCAATCCTGAGTAAGGGATTGAACAACTTTGATCAACTGATAGTAGTTGATACACATCTTGAATGTACTGTTCTTCTTGTGCATGAACAATACTGGGGCTCCCCGTGGGGAGATACTAGGTCTGATGAAACCCTTTTCCAAAAGGTCCTTTAACTACTCTTTTAACTCTTTAAGCTTAGTTGAAGCCATTTTATAAGGAGGAATTGAGATAGGAGGGATATCTGGAAGAAGGTTTATTCCAAAATCGGTCTCCCGCTCGAGAGGGATTCTGGGAAGATCTTCAGAAAAGACATCTAGGAACTCATTGACAACCAGAATTGACTAAAGAGTTGGTGATTAGAAACTAGAATCCCCGAACAAACTAGATGATAGATATATCCTTTAGAAATCATTTTCCTAGACTTAGGGTATGAGATAAACAGACCCCTAGGCACTAAGGTACTACACTTCCACTCTAGGATCGGATCATTAGGAAAATGGAATCTAACGACTCTAGTTCTATAGTTAACTAAGGCATAGCAAGAGTGTAACCAATCCATACAAAGAATGAGGTCAAAATCGGTCATATCTAACTCTACTAGATCAACTGATGTGACTTTCTGTAAATATGTGACTGGACAGTCTCTGTATACCCGATTGGCTATGACTAACCTACCAACAATGGTAGAGACTGAAAATGGCTCTAAGAGAATTTCTGGACTAATATCAAACTAGACTGCAATATAAGGAGTCAAAAAGGAAAGTGTGGCTAGATCTAGTAAACTATAAACATCTGTTTGAAAGAGGCATAATATATCAGTGACAACGTCAGGTGAGTTCTCCTGGTCCTGACGTGAAGATAGAGCATAAAAGTGATCCTGACACTAACCACCACTACCTGTGCTTGAGGTAGTGCCCTGTTGAATCGAACGAACTGTCGGAGCTACTGATGTTGTGGATTGGGCCTTCCTCTGTCTTACTGACAGCAATCCCTTAATCTGTGATCCAGCTGGCCACAACCAAAACAACGCTCCTTGTATAGACAGTACTCTCTTGGGTGGTTCTTACCACACTTAGAGCATACTGGGAAAGTGCAGCTACTAGAGATATGACTCTGAGGCTGGGAGTCTGATGCTCTCCCCTTCCAATCACTATTGGGCCTGGAAGAAGGAGCACTGGCTGAAGAGGGTATTGGAGGTCTTTGTTCTTGTTGTGGGCGACTACCACTGCCCGATCTCTATTTTGAATACTCAAACTGACCAGTCCTTGCTCGCTTACGTTCCCTTTCTATTTCTTTCAATTTTTTCACCTCTACCTGCTATGCATGGATTATAAGCCTGGAGATGTCCATGTCACTGATGAGCATGCCAGTATTGCACTCCTTAACCACCAAGTCTGAGACCCTATTTAAAAATTTGATCATGCAGGCCTTCAGGTCACACAATCATCTCCGAAGCATACTTTGATAGTTGAGTGAACTCTAAGGCGTACTCCTGCACCGTTATGTCGTTCTGTTTAAAATTGACGAACTCCACGGCCTTTGTTTCCCTTAACTCCTGGGAAAAGAACCTAACCACCTTTTAGCTGATAGATGGCCATATCTGCACTTTCAATGGAGGTAATATCCATGATTTATGTGACCTTCTGATCCTCGTCAATAAAGTCCAGTGGGTCCTCTTCTACCTTAGACCCATGAAATTCCGAGGGATCCATTCGAGTAAAGTCTTGGACTCTGGCAGAAGCTGTAGGCCCATTCGTGTTGGTAGTTATGACGGCCTGCTAGTTGACCTGGTTGGTCACAGCTTGAGTGAGCATTTGAATAGTGGCTCTAAACTCAGCAGGTGTCACCTGATCATCCTGAGGGACAGCTGGGACTAGTGGAGCTTGCTGGTTGGCGTTATTGGTCCTCCTTTTGTTTACAGGTCTGGGAGGCATTGTCAATAGAAAATGATAGAGCACGAATTAGAAGGATATTTTAGAGTCTCATACTCAATGCAAGATAAGAATCATGACGAAAAGGGAAGTTTCCTAAAAATGCCTTGTAGCCTCTCCCTCATAAGTGTGGAGCGCTTCACACCCATGACGAAGACTCTATTTGACGCGACCTTCAGACATCCTAGGACACTCTAAACCTAAGGCTTTGATATTAAGTTTGTCATGATCCGAGTCTATACTCTAGGTGCGAAATGATACTTAGACTCACAAGTGACCCCAAGCTAACTCCTAGCATAGCCTGTTACTAACATATTAGAATTAAATAGAAATTGAGAAGAAGCTACTGAAGTCTAAAACAATCTCTTAAGAAAAACAATAAAAATATGATAAATACAAGAGTTTTAAACAACACTAACAGTAATAATCTAAAACTGATACTACGTTGTTTGAAAACTTCTACTAACATATGAGTTGCTGCGACAAGCCCCCAGCTAACTCTAAAGTCTGAAAACTAGAAATTGTACTACTAATATAGAAAGAACTTCTTCGCTCCTTGGAAGATAAGGACTCACCGATAGAATATTATTGCACTGAATCTAAAGGAGAGATTAACCACATTGCTGAGCCTAAGTGTCTAAGCCTATATCATAAGATGATATAGCATAGGAGTATGCGTTAGTACTTTGAATGTACTAGTATGTGAATTTATGCAATTTAAGACATAAACATACTAATAAAGACCTTATAAATGAAAATGCTGAAGTAATATGAAATGACCCTGTCAAAATACATATGCCCTAAATGACCTGAAAATTTGAAAATATTGTCAAGCTAGTAAAAATCTATCAATGGCCATATACATATTATGAGATCTAAGACTGGACTATACTGTAGGAGAGCCTGTTAACCAACATATAACCACATGATCTAAATATAGAGTTCGGTGTATACGCTCCATTGATAGGACCCAATATACCTTGTTAGGGTATCAAGGCATGGTTGTGTAATCATTGTTGTCCATTCGGGCTAAAGACCTACAGTGGCACGTAGTTTAGGAGACCTGGGTGTATTGGAACCCCTGTCCCTTGGTGCTAAGAACTACTCTCAACTAACTCCTAACTATAACTAACTGAATTGATTAGCTTGACTGGTGTCTTAAGGATAAATAAGAACTATTTATCTGGAAATGTCCTGAGAGCCTAAAAGACATAGCGACTGAAAATGTTGAAATGCTGGTACTACTGACATACTGATACTACTGAGCATACTGACTATGCTAATAGTACTGTAAAGCATGGATAAATAAATCATGAGAAAATCTCATATATACATATATATATATACACACTCTGAAAAATCATACTATTTTCGAAACATTGCTAGTTCATGAAATGAAATCTCAAAATCATACAAGAATCAAAAATCTGGATAGACATTTTACAACTTGATATTACATCCCAAATATAGCATAGTACTAGTCATGAAAACTCTAAAAGAATGAGGAGATAAGGAATTTTAACAACTAGAACAAAACTCAAGGCTATGATTTCTAGAAAGCTTGGAAAAACTAGGGTTCACTAGTTATTTTGGAGCACAAGAGTGGAAGGAATACCTTTGTTAATTCCCCACATACCTGTAGAAGAATTCCCAGATAAAACACTTGAAATCGTGAGAAGAAAGTTGAAGACCTAGTTATTGTCGTGAAATGCCTGTCTGAGCTCTTACGTTGAAGTTCTGAGAGATTAGGAAGGAATGAGAATAGAGGGTCGACTAGTCCCCTAAATTACCCTCTAATAGATCCTAATAAGATGTAGTTTAGGAATTAAAATAGTGGAAAGTTACAAAAAAAACCTGGAGAAATGTGCAAAAAAATTGTCCGTCTAGACCTAATGGGTCACACAGCGAGTCTTTGGTGGTGACCATGACTCATTGGGACCAGTCATTGGTCTGGAGTTTGAAACTCCATTTTTTGGAATTCAACCAATGGTTAGAAAGGACGACTCATTAAAGGACATTATGGGTCATCAATTCTGGTCATTGTCATTGAAATAATTTTGAAAAACCTTTCCCAACGATCAGACAGAACGACCCGCTATATGATACAACGGGTCATTGTTTCCACCCGTGGTCACTGGAGTGATCTTGAACACTTCATGAACTTTATCTAATGGCTCATTAGGATGAGTCGTTACATCTTCCAATGACTCGTTATCTGGCTCATTTGTTCGGGGAAGAGTTTTGACAAGTTTTTGGACTTTGTCAGAATGGGCAACATGACGACTCATTAATTCATCCAATAAGTCATTCTATGTATTAATTTGGAGGAAACACAACCTAATGTCGATGATAACAATACTAATGGGTCGTTGGTTCTGACAATGGCTAGTCTGACGAGACGTTCTATAGGAAGTTTTCTGGTTTCCTTCTAGATTTCATTCCAAGTTCGGGGTTTGGTCTTAGGGACTTTTGGGGTGTTACAGATAGTGAAGTGGTCGTCTGCAAATCCCTCTTCTTAAGTTCACTAAAAAAATATCTGGCCAATGTCTACTCTCTTTTTATTGATTAAGGCTATTTCACCAATTCTCAGCCATGCGTCAAGGTGTTGTCGCTCTTTGTAGAATAGATGCAATTAATTATCACATTCCACCAGAACTTAGCCTGAAGCTTTAAGTCCATCTTTTAGATACATATTGTGTGGATGGTGGCCCAAGTCGGTGGAGCTTTAGTAATAACTTCAGCCATCCATGGTAGAACACTCATCCTGGACTCGGCCTTTTCATCAAAGGGTGTCGGTTAATAGCCGCATAATTATCACCCAAGTAGTATCGATTGATCACCTCTAGGAGGATGCAATCGAAACTCTTCTTATTCATACTAACTCTAGAGGCTCAACTAATGATCTCAACCCTGGATTGGTGGCTTGAAGGGTGGCACCATATGACGTATAAAACTCTCAAACGAAGCAATATTGACCGAAAGGATGGAAAAGGAAATCCCACTATTGGAATTTGATCTGCTCCATAATATCTATATATTAATCCAATTTGGTGGTACTCACAGCCCTCTCCTCAATAATGCCACGTCGTGGCTTGCCTTTGTGAATATCTCGATCCTCATAATATCGTTCTAGGGACCCCTTCACGGACCATCTGAGCCCTAATGATGTCATCCCCCAGTTTCCTCCTTTATTTTGCCTTATTAACCTGTGGGGCACATGAACTACTTTATTGGTCAGCCGCACTTACACTTGCAATGCTACTACTTGAATCCTTAGATGAGGACTCATCAGATGAGACAGAGATTTGCTACAACTGGGTCGAGAAATGGACCTCTTTGAAGAATGGTAGGCTGAAGGCCTATCACTGTCAAAGCCTTAGATGGGGCAGCTGCAGATGCCACACTGGCTGGCACTATGCGGGTGATAAGGCCGACTGAACCTTTGTGGCTGCCTTAATCTATAGAGGTTTGTACTCCTCCCCTAAATCTATATATTCATTCCTCAGTTGGGATATCCTAGAAGCCTGAGCCTTAGCACCCCTTCGTAAAAACTCTCTTTCGTGCCATTTCCTATAATTGATCATGAATAGTAAGCACAAGGGTGATAGATAAGCGAGTAAATATTACTACTTAAGTCGGAAAAAATTTTGCTACAAATGGACAGGTATGGACCATATATTAAAGATACGATATTTTGGGGGATAAGGCAGAGATACAGTCTGTATATTGAATATGCGGACCGCAAATCATACCGTAAATTGAAACCCAAATGATAGTTCTTACTATTTTAATTTATGGGCTAACATGTGGTTCGTACATTGAATCTACAGATCGTATTATGGATCATAAATTGAACTTCACTAGGACTAATGCACTGGTTTAAGATACGATAGAAAATGCGATTTGTATATTCAAAATGTGATATGTTCTTTCAAAATACAGGGGAGCTCTTGACACTTAGCAAAAATTTTCAAATTTTAGTTCATTATCCATTTATGGGTTAAACTATCATCGTAAATTACATAAATGAACTATATTTCATGCTAATACAATAGTTCAAAGCCACAACCCTATTCAAATAGCAACAAATTCCCCCAGTTCTTCCCCCCATTTCATCTTCAAAGCATAAGTATCAATCAAACCAATGAAATAAGCATAAACTCAATCAATAAGCAAAATACAATACCTAGGGTTTGAGAATTTTGTGCGAGGTATGTGCTTTGCTTGTAGCAGTTGATTCTCGAGCAAGAAAAATCCTAGCTTGTGCGAAAACAGTTGCTTAAGGAGATGGAGTGATATGTGTGTGTCTAGGGGTGATGTGTGATGTAGTGACTGCAAGTTTGAAAGCTTGAATCTTCAACAATTAAGGTTTACAGTGACTTGAAGAAAGAAATATCGAGCGAGATTCCCTTTTAAACTCCACAAGGCCTATTGGGTCCACGGGTCGTGTCACAGGCACGAATTATGCCTATTATGAAGATACGAGCTATTATTTAAGCCAAAAATGACTCAAGTAACATAAATACCCCCAGGTCATTAAACCAATTTATGGTCCCACTCACAGGTGTAAAATCATTTTGCAATCTGCAGAATGGACCATATTTCGAATTTAAATAGCATAGCTCACTATCTAGATCTATAATGCAATGTACGGATCATGAATTGCATTTATGATTCATATGTTGCTTCAAGAATCAGATTCTAGAAAATTTCATACCTGGCTTCCAACTTATGATATAATACATGGTCTGCACATTCAATTTGCAGCTTGTGGCTACATTCGCAAGTAGGAAGCTAGAGCTCTTTTTATGCCTTGTTCAATTCTTCCCCACATTTTTCTCATGTCAAACCTGCACTCTTTAACATATATTAGTCTAAAACACTTGGGTTGCCTCCCAAGAGGCGCTTGATTTATCATCGCGGCACGATGTGAATACTATATATGGTGTAGCATCCCTGAGTTGTCTCCTAAGAAGAACCTGATTTAACATCGTGGAAAAATGCCAGATACCTGAATTCGCCCATGGGCAAGTCATCCCTATAACGATATCTTCTCATCCACTTTCTTCCCTTAGAGCCGCAAAGGTATTATTTCACCAAATTACTTTTAGCTTTCTTTTTTTGGGGTGTCACCTTGCCTCCAAGCTTGGGTTTTTCTTTCTCATCATCAATATTTTCGACCACTGATATGCTCCCACAACTTTTGGGAAACAAATTCCCCTTTTACGCCTTGAAGGTTATCTCTTTATCATTGATACGGAATATAATCTCATGCTTCTTTGAGTCCATTAATGCCCTACCAACGGCAAGAAATGGTCGCCCAAGAATAATAGGTATATCCATGTCCACGGCATAATCCAATATAATAAAGTTCGACTGGAAGTATGAACTTTCCAACCTTCACCAGCATATTTTCTACCATGTCCACCGATTTTTTGATTGACTTATTACCAATTGAAGCTGAATAGGGGTGGGTTTTAACATGCTCAACTCTGACCTCTTGTAGATAGATAGGGGCATCAAATTAATTCTTGCTCTATTGTAACATAGATCCCTTAAGCAGTCATTTGCTCAATCTTGCATGGTACAGTGAACTTACCGGGGTCCCTTTTTTTCTCCATATGAGTTCCGGCTATGATGGCATTAATTTGGTGGGTGGTCGAAACCACTTCTTCTTCCATTGGTCTCTTCTTCATTAGCAACTCTTTAAGGTACATGGCAAATCTGGGCATCTCCTTTAAGGCAAATCTGGGCATCTCCTTTATATCATTAATGAATGGAACCTGCAATTTTGCTTCCTTCAAGCTCTAAATATGTTTATCAACTTTTGCATCTAGAGTTTGCTTGGTCAGTGTTTGAGGAAACGGAGGAAGAGGTTTAGGATAAAATTTAGCAATATCACCCATGTTCTCCTTCACTTTATAGCTCATTTTTGAGTCCACCAACACTTCCTCACTTGGAATATCAACAAGTGGCTCCAACACCTCCTTATCAACACGTTTACTCTTCGCCCTAATACCTTCATCAACATCAACACCACAAGGCTTCTCAATAATGGAATGTAGCAATTTTCCACTCTGAGTCACTATAGCCATGCAATATGCATTTGAGCTACTTCCATTGCCTTTGGGATTCTCCACAGTATCAGTAGGAAGTTGGCTTTTCTGCTTTGGGTTATGCTCTCTGAAGAGGTCCCTCATATGCTGCTCCAACTTTTGGATCAAAGCAGTATGGGAGCTAACAACTTTGGTCAGACTCTTTAGACAAGAATCTGGCCTCTCTTGGTTGGAAAGAACCTTTTCCAACATGCCTTCAATTTTAGAGACCCCATGGTCTTGTGATGGACCATCTCTTCAATTGTGATAACTAGAGGATGGCCCTATTGGTGGCACATATGATTTAGAGCTTCGATTTTCAAAACTACCACCTTCAGTCTTGACTCAAGCACCCATAATCATTCTTGGAATAATATTGACCTTGACTTTGTGGTTGAGGTCTCTATTAACTTTGATAATTGAAATATGGATGGCTTTAATTTTGTTAATACTGTTGCCTTGGGTAACTACTCGACGTATTTCCGACATAGTTAGAATCCTCGAATTGTGCTAGTGGTTGGTCTTGAAATTGTGGACCTTGGTAGGGAGGGGGCATCCATACCCATAATGAGGTAGAATACCATGTACTTCTTCAATAATATTAACTTTTTTTACCTCATTCTCGATCAACTTCTTTGTTAACAATGCAATATTTGTGGTCATAACTACCATTATTTGGTCTCTTTCTTGGTTCGTCTTCATTAAATGAGTTAATGAAAGAGTACCCACATTCAAACCTCTACTTTGATCTCCAGCATGCCATGCCTGATTGTGCTTGGCGATTATGTCAAGTATAGTGACAATGCGATTGTATGTTTCAACCTCTTGTTATATTTTTAGACACCGATTATTTGACTGGGTCCAAATTGATATAGAACTTTTCAATCAAGATGTTCTCAAGGAACCCATGGGTGGATGCCCTAAGAACATATTATTTCAAATGCTTCCGTGACTCAAAAAGTTGTTCCCCTGAAAGTTGTCAAAAATAAAAAAATCTTATCACGTTGTTTCCTTTTTACTTGGCAGAAATCACTATTTAAGAAAGACGTTTACAAGCTCCTTCCAAGTATAGATTGAATTAGGGGGTAGGCGGTACAACCAATTAAGGGCTTCCCCGCTAAGGAATACTTGAAAACCCTCAAATAGATGGCATCATCCAACACATTGTTCTGCTTGTGCATATTGCATACCTCCTAGAAGTTTTGATGTTGGTGCAGATCTTGGTCAGTTGAGTTAAAAATTTGGCCTTTCACTTTTAGCATGATGTAAATGTTTGCGTCAATTCTAAAGGTGGGAGCATCACTCTTGGGGATACAATAGCACTCGCGTAGTCTATATCGTCATTGACCTTCATGAAGACATTATCCAATTCACCTTGAGGGTCTGCCATTTTGTACCTATTTCACAAGTCAAATCAAAAGTGTGATGGAGTAGAATTAGATAGATAGTGAAAATCTGAATCACTTGATAGGATCTATTGTGTAAGTCTCCGACAGCGGCGTCAAAAATTGAGAGTACGCTCAAATCTACCTTTGATTAGGAGTGTGTACAACTGTAATAATTATCAAATGAAGAGTTGGAAGCTTATTCACAAGGACTTAGTATAGATCCAAGTTATCAAGTAAAACAAATATGATTGTATGAATGAAGATATACTCACATTAATGGCTAAGAGAGAACTAATCTAAAAGACTACAATCTAGAATGCTAAGAGTTGAAATCAATAGGAGAAAATACTAGGGATGTGTTCTCGCAAAAGATTGATCCCCCTAAATCGCTCAATTAGGTAAATCAATAATGGGCTCTTTGTAAATAAGCAAACAATATTTACCTCAATCAATTCTTTCAAATTCAAGAGAATTCATATCAAATCATATTGTAATTTACCAATTAGATTCATCAAATCTCTAAGTGAACCTATTAAGCAAGGTTTATGTCTTAGGTCATTGTTGATTGATACTACCCAAAGTTTAATTGGTTTTGTCAAGTACAATTGAGGCAATTTGGCATGATTAGGTGTTTGCAACCACCAAATTTACTTTACAAATTATAGATCAATGAAATATTTAAAAGCCCCAAATCAATTCATCCTAATTGCAATCAATAGGGTTCAAAAACCTATTAGGTTCACAACCTTATATCTGAATTTAGCTACTCATAGAGAAGGAAGAAAAAGAAAACATAAAATTAGACATGATCATTTACAATTCAATAGATGAAAGAGAAAATCTTAATTGTAGAGTTGATCTTCAAAAATTCTTCAAACTACAATGAGTGTCTTCAAAATATTGTTTCTCTACTCTACAATTCAGACTCTAAAAAATGAACAAAAGATTATTTATACTAAAGCCTAAAACCTCAAATACCCTTTAAATTTAGAGGCGTAGTTTGCAGTTACGGACCATATATTAAATTTACAGTCTGTACTTTGCACTGTATTTTGAATCTGCAACTTGATCTGGTGGTTGTCGTGCTTCAACTTAAGGACCATATTCTAGATTTACGGTCCGTACTTTCCTGTTTGTTAAAAATTCCTTTACACCCCACCCCCGTAGATTTTTCTCTATGTTGACACTTGTCTGATTCTGGTAACCTACGGTACAATTTATGGTCCGTAATTTAAATTCGTAGATCGTATTTTGCTTTGTGCCTTGCTTACATATTTTTGTCATTCTCTAGTTTGAATCACGATTAGAAGTACAGGCCACATCTTGAATTTGTGGTCTGTGTGTTTCCTTTTTTGGCAGAATTCTTATGATTGGTGCCTCCTTCCTTCAACTCATGGGATTCATGAAATTTAGCAACATAATATTAGTATTGACTTAAACTCACACTTAAAGGCATGCAAAACTCTATGAAAAGAAGTATGAAGGTCTCGCAAAACCCCAACACATCAATTTTCACGGCTTAAGAGTTTATTTCGTTTAAGTCACATGTTTGAATTAATTAATTAATGGGTACGCTTGATTACAGATAATTTGATGTCGATCAGATTGTCGTAGGATTTGGGTCGTAACGCTTTCACATTTTTTTATTCAAAAAAAAAGGAAATGGAGGGTTGAAGAGAAATAAAGTACCTGTATCCACATTTTTACTAGATCACCAAAAAAAATTAGGTTTGGACTAATTCTGGAGTGTTGTCAAATGCTAGACAATTATATATACTCTTAAACAGTTATAATCTTTCAGGTTATTCAAAACTTAGATATTTTAGTTTCAATTAAATATTTAACGCGGAGAAGGACTGAAAGTGCCTCTAAACTATGAGGATTTGTATAATATTTTCCTCTGTTTATTTTTCGGGTCAAAAATGCCCCCAACATTAACTTTTCAGGTAAAAAATGCCCTCCATACTAAACTTTCGGCTTAAATCTATACTTATTTTTAGTGGTCCTTTTAAAATAAAATAATGAAATATTTATTTATTATCTGAGCTAGTCTAATTGGCCTAAATTTAAATCCTTCTCAAATAAACAGATAAGACCACCCATGACCCGTATTTTGACCCTGTCTGCTTGAAAATAATATTCAAAAATTTATTAATTATGTGACATCTTCCTATTGGACTATTTTAAATCGACCCCTTATTTATTAGAATCCAATCCATAATTAGGGGTCCAATTAAAACTTATATCTGCCCTATTTGATTGTCTCATCTTAAAAAGTTATTATTTTCTGTTGTAAACTTAGTTATCAATTACCCAAATGTCTAATTCATTTTTTTCAGTTTATTCTTTTTTTAATATCTTCCTAATTAGGATATTAGGGACACAAACTTGAAATACATTTGCATGTTCATATTTTTTAATTTGTATTATCATCACGAAAAAAAGGGTGTAGGAGAAAAAAAATATTTGCATTCTTTTATTTTATTTTTTGAATTTTGGGTACACACAAAAGAAATGCAGTGTACCTAGTTACTTAATTGAATCATCTTTTGTTGAACCAATTAATTTTTGAATGTCGTCGTTATTCTCTTCTTCTTTTTTGCTCTATCATAAGTTGAAAAATATTTTTAAAAAAATAAAATTTTTAAAATAGTAGGCAATATCCAAGATGAAGAAAAGTGGAAGAGAGAGAAAAAGTTGCGGGGGACAGGTGAGTATAGAGAAAGGACTAATTATTTTTTTATTTTTAATATTTACTATGAAACTCGATATTAAATCAATCGTATGACGCCATGATTTTATTTTTAATACGGAAAAGGATCAAAATTGTCCTTAAACTATGCGAAATGGATCACATATACCCTCCGTTATATTTCGGTATCAAAAATACCCTCGCCGTCCAAGTATAAGATCACAAATATCCCTAAAGTTAATAATATTTTTATTTAACTGGCGTGGCAAGCCACATGGGACTTTTTTCTCCACCTAAGCAAGCCAACTAGGACTAACACTACAAAAAATATAATATTTTGTGAAACCTTTTAGTGGCGACTTGAAAAGCTTGTCACAAGAGGTGATAGTTTTAGGAGCAACATTAATAGTTGCCACTGAAAATAATATAAAAAATTTATTTATAATAAATAACTTTATATATTTTTATTTATTTATACAACACTATAATATAATTATTAACACTTTTAATATATTAGAAATGAATATTCATGTAAAAATAGTAAAACTTTTAATAAAAACTATTGTTAAAAGTAGAAATAATAATAATTACACTTTTAATTCATGTAAAAACAGTAATACGCTTTATTAGAAATAGTAAAAAAATACATGAAATTAGAAATAATTTCTAATAAAAAATTATTACATATAATAAATAACTCTATGTATTTTTATTTATTTATACAATACCACAGTATGATTATTAACACTTTTAATATATTGGTATAGTAATTATATGTTCAAAGTACTCTTAAATACTTATTAGTAATAATCAATAAGATCACACATAAAATTTGAACATACATACAGACAAAACAAAATAATCAGTGGCAACATAAAAGGGTTTCTTTACTATTTTTACTTTTAACAATAATTTTTATTAAAAGTATTACTATTTTTAAATGAATACTCATTTCTAATAAATTAAAAGTGTTAATAATTATATTTTATTATTGTATAAATAAATAAAAATAAATAGAGTTATTTATTATAGATATTTTTTTCTATTATTTTCAGTGGCAACTATTAACGTTGCTCCTAAAACTATCACCTTTTGTGGCAAGCGTTTCAAGTCTCCACTAAAAGTTGTCACAAAAAATTATATTTCTTATAGTGTTAGTCTAGTTGGCTTGCTTAGGTGGAGAAAAAAGTCCCACGTGACTTGCCACGTCAGTTTAAAAAAAAGTATTGTTAATTTTAGGGGTATTTGTGGTCTTATACTTGGATGGCCAGGATATTTTTGATACCAAAATGTAACAGAGGGTATATGTAGTCCATTTCGCATTGTTCAGGGGAAATTTTGATTATTTTTCGTTTTTAATATTTACTATGAAACCCATTATTAAATCAATCGTATGACGCCACATATCAAGTAATTATTTTTAGCTAAAAAGTTAACGTTCGAAATATTTTTAGCCTGATAGATAAATAGAGGATAATATTATATTAAATCTTATAATTCAAAGCCATTTAGGCCATTTCGTATTTAATAAACTCCGAATGCTAAATTTAACAGAAATTGCAGGAAACAAAATTAACTAGAACGTCTTGTCAAAATTTACAAACTGCAGCATAGAAAGTAGTCAATACTAAAAATAGGAAAAGTGTCACCTTCAAAAGTGAATTTTGGTAGATATTTTTTTTCATAGCCCAAAATTTAATATTCATATTTTGTTAAAATATTGATGAAAATAAAAAGTGTTAACTTTTGATAAATCTAAAAAATTAAAATTATTCATACAGACATGCATACATGCCATATACACACATTCACATATATATATATTTATGAAGTGTCTAACTTGAATGTTACCTAATATCCTCATAAATAATTAAATACCTTAATCGTCCTAAATAACCTAACTAAAAATTCCAAGCAAATTACCGTCACAAGTCACAACTCTTCATACTTAACCAAACATGTCAAGCCCTCCAGAGATTTGGAACAATTCCTGACAACCACGTCATATGAACAATTCAAGGGCATGAAAAAGTGCTTACTTTTGACAAAGAAATATACAAAGAAAAAAGAGGTCTCAGATTTCTTTTAGATAGAGGATATATTTAGTACAATAAAACTTAAAACCTCTAAATTTCAATAAATTGAGATCAACATGATTTACAAAGTAAATTATATTAAATTCACTGACACGCGCAAATAAAATAAAAATAAAGAGGCACAAATATTTTAATTTATTAACCATCACATATATATAAAAAGTCAAAAATTTTAATCTTTTATGGTTATCTTGTTGATATTGGTGAGCAATCATTTATCGTGATAACAGTATTGACTTTAGGTTGGCCAAAGATAATAGCAAAGCCATATATCAAGGAGAAAGTAAAAATAAATTAGGTTCTAGTTTTTCTACTCATTCTTTAATTTTTCTATCTTATGTGATTTATATAATGAAAAATCTACAAATATTACTATAGATACTTATTATTTGATTATCCCATACTGTATGTCTTGAATATATGCATGATTAAGAGTAACATATGCTTGAAGATATTTTTTTTACTTTTCTATTCTTTTGACCAAATAAAAATGTTTAGTGGGTATACTATTTGGTAGCATGCAAGATATGAAAGACTATTTTCAATGTTACAAAAATATGAAATAGACTTATATTAATACTTGATAAATATCTTTAATCTGTTACAAAAATATGAAATAGACTTACATTAATACTTGATAATTATCTTTAAATCATAAAAATGATATATATTATTAGTATATTATATAGAATTTTATTAAAGGTTGAATGACCTTTTATATATACTTGATATTCTTTAATAATAAGAGTAAATTATTAATATTATCGGTATTATACTTATCAATAATAAAATATAGAGCTATCCATATACGTATATGGAACTTGAAATATTTAAAATATGGGATGCTTGACTTATGATTAAAAGTGTGTTCTGTATGAAGAAATATATTTTTGAAAAATAATTTTAGAAAATTAAGTGGGTTCCTTACTTATTTTCTTGTGTTTGATAAGTAAAAAAATATTATTTTAAAAATATTTATATAAATTCTAAATAATTATTATGAAAGGTGGGGGTGAACATGAGGTGTGTTTGATGGCGAGTTAAGACACAATTGTTGGAGTTAAGTGTTGGGTGTGATTGAGAAATGGAGAAAAATAAATTAGAGGGAAGAGAAAGTTGAAAAGTTTCTTTTCCAATGGTAGTCATTCCAAACAGACACCATCTGAATAGGTGTCTTTACAACCCTTTACTTCAGATCTTTGGCATAAATAAAGGCCTTATGCCTTCATTTTTGAAGTACTTTTTTTCAAGACTTTTGCTAGCAAATTTAAAGATCATTCTGCATATTTTGAAAAATCAAAATTCAAGTCTAGTGTGTGATTCGTTGCCATTCTTCGAGTTCCGACGAATTTATTGATGTTTGAGGTACTGCTACACTATTAACAGGTTAATCCGTTTTATTCTGGAAGGAAGTAATCTGAAAACCTCGAGTACAGTAAGGGAATTAAATTTCTTAAGGACATACAGTAAATTCTCTAGATTCGGATATTATTTTTATTTCTTTGCTTTGCAGATTTGAACACAAGCCCACAACAAGCTTAAGAAATTTATTTTGGTTAATATTTTCTGTGTTCATGTATTTTCTGAATTTGGAGACTAAAACCTTTCTGACTTTCTACTCCACTGTTGGAGATTAAATCCTCGAATTTTCTACTCCCGTTGAGGTTAAATTTTTTGTAATTTTCTACTCATTGTGATTGCTGGTTTGAAGATTTAAAAACTTCGCCAAGTAAATTTAATTATTGAGAATTTGATTTGAAGATATAAAAACTTCACCGATTACTCAGTTTAGTTCTATCAAAAGTTTTTCGATTTGAAGAAATAGAATCTTCATCGATTGTTAACTTTTGTTGTTATTGTTCAACAGATATGACAGGAACAACTGACCCGTGCTTTCCTCTACAAGAAATAGAATCTCCTCAACCCGTGCTATGCAAGCACCAGCTCTGGCAGAAAAGTCCGAAAAATTTTCTGGCATTGACTTCAAACGCTGGCAGCTGAAGATGTCCTTCTATCTGACCACACTGTGTCTGCAGAAGTTCATTAAGGAGGATAAACCGGTTCTGCCAGAATCAACTCCCGAAAATGAACAGTTCTTGGTGATTGAGGCATGGAAGCACTCAGATTTTTTGTGCAAGAACTATATCCTGAGCGTATTAGAGGATAATCTTCATAACGTATACAGCAATGGAGGCTTTTAAAGAACTATAGGATGCGCTAGAGAAGAAGTACAAAATTGAAGATGCCGGTTTAAAGAAATTTGTTGCAACCAAGTTTTTGAACTACAAAATGATAGACCGCGAGCCTGTTATCACATAAGTCCAAGAGTTGCAAGTGATAATTCACGATCTCCTTGCTGAAGGTATAATTCAACTAATTCTTTTGTCAAAAGTATTAATTATGGTGCTAATCATGAGTTGTTTATTGAAGGTTTGGTTATCAATGAAGCTTTTCAAGTTGCAGCCTTGATTGAAATGCTACCTCCTTCATGGAGGGACTTTATGAATTATTTGAAGCACAAACGCAAGGAGATGAAGCTTGAAGATCTTATCATTTGATTGAGAATCGAAGAAGATAACAAAGCTGCTGAAAGGAAGGTAATGGGAAACTCAACAATTATGGGGGCAAATATTGTTGAGACCACTCCATCTAATTCCAAAAAACGAAAGAAGCCTTCTGGACCAAAGAATTTTTCTAGCAAGAAGAAATTCAAAGGAGACTGCCACAACTGTGGAAAGATTGGACACAAGGCTGCTGAATGTCGTGCTCCAAAGAAAGGAAAGCAAAAGGGACAAGCTAACATGGTTGAAAAAACCAAGGAGATTGATGACTTGTGCGCTATGGTGTCTGAATGCAACCTAGTGGGAAGCCCAACAGATTGGTGGCTTGACTCTAGAGCCACTCGACATGTTTGTGCTGTCAGAGAAGCATTTGCTTCCTATGTCGCTGCTGGACCTAATGAGACCATGTATATGGGAAACTCTTCAACGGCCAAGATTGAAGGCTATGGAAAAATATTTTTGAAAATAACATCCGGCAAGGTGGTGACTCTCAATAATGTCTGTCATGTTCCAGAAATGAGGAAGAACTTAGTTTCCACAGGTCTTCTCATCAAGAACAGATTTAAGTGCATTCTTGTTTCAAATCATACTGTAATAAGTAAGAATGATGTGTATGTAGGAAAAGGTTACCTGACTGAGGGCCTTTCAAATTGAATGTAATTGTTGTTGAAAAAAATAAAATTACTGCTTCTTCTTATTTGATTGAGTCAAATGATTTACGGCATTCCCGTTTGGGATATGTCAATTATAAAACCTTGCACAAAATGATCAATTTGGAATTATTGCCAAAGTTTGAATGCAATCAATCTAAATGTTAAATCTGTGTTGAATCTAAGTATGTTAAACATCCTTATAAGTCAGTTGAAAGGAATTCAAGTCCCTTAGACTTAATTCACATAAACATTTGTGACATGAAGTCAATACTATCTCGAGGTGGAAAGAAGTAGTTCATAACTTTTATTGACGATAGTACGCGGTACTGCTATGTTTACTTACTCAAAAGTAGAGACGAAGCAATTGAAGCATTCAGGTAATATAAAAGTGAAGTTGAAACACAACTTAACAAAAAGATTAAAATGTTAAGGAGTGATAGGGTCAGCGAATATGAATCTCCTTTTGAAAAATATGTTTGGAATATGGCATTATTCACCAAACAACTGCCCCTTACTCACCACAATCTAATGGGATTGCGGAAAGAAAAAACAGAACATTAAAAGAGATGATGAATGCTCTATTGATAAGTTATGATTTACCCCAAAATTTGTGGGGGGAAGCTATCCTTACGGCTAGCAGAATACTCAATCGAATGCCCCATAGCAAAACACAATCCATTCCATACGAAAAATGGAAAAGGAAGAAAGCCTAACCTTGAATACATGAAAGTGTGGGGGTGTTTGGTTATGGTACAAGTTCCTAAACCCAAAAGGGTTAAAATAGGACCTAAAGTCGTTGATTGTGTTTTCATAGGATATGCTACAAATAGTAAAGTATATTGATTTCTGGTTCATAAATCATAAAATACTGAAATTCATGTAAATACGGTAATGAAATCAGACAATGTTGAATTCTTTAAAAATATATATCTGTATAAACAGAATTGTGAGTCATCTAGAGAAGGATCTAAACGACCTCGGGAAGAGACAAACTAAAGTATTCCTAATGAGGAGAATCCAAGACATAGAAAACGTCAAAGGCCTTCTATGTTACACCCCGTAAATTCTTGACATTTAGATGGCCAATTCGCATGTTGGTTAAGAGTTTTAGAATGTCATACATGCTAGAAAAAGGCCCGGGGAGAGATCGGACAAGCGCCACGTTGAAGCGTCGCAAGAGGAGGCCGGGCAGACCCCCTCCGCGATGCCAACGTGCCACGGAGGCTGTCCCTCCGCGATGGCCAACCTGCCACGAAGGGGCTATCCAGGCTCAAGTATATAAACCCCCCCCCCACTTCGGTTTTATTTCATTTAACAAATAATTTCCAACAGAAACGAGGGAGAACAGTAAGGGACGAAGGGTTTTGATAAAAATTCATCCGATTACGCCGTCAAACGCAGTCCAAACTCAAATTAACCTCGGATACCGAAGTATAAAGCTGCAGAGAACATTTCTGCGGAGTTAGTTTTGTGAAATTCGTCCGGCAAAGCGGTGACCTGCCGAGTCAAGGTAAGTGGAATTACTCCAAACTAGTGTCAATATACTCCTAGCCCTAAAGTGAGTATTTCTCCCTTCCGGACTTCTGAGAAGTAGCGAGTTTTCGGCTTTTTTTCGATAAGTCAAAGTTTGGGCTTTATATATATATTCAAAGTAGCATTTTTCTTCCGGAATATTGATGAATTTAGTTCTAATTTCTATGAATGTGAATACAGTTGGAAGAAATAGCTGCATATTGGCCGAGTTACGCTAGTTAGCCGGAAAGCTGACAACTGAGGTATGTAAAGCTAGTTTCTTTCGGCAAGTTAGTAATTCCAGGAGAGCAAACTAGTATAAATTCTAGTACAAAGTTTCAGAAACAGTACAGCATGCCCAGTATGTAATATAGTAAAGTACGTCAGGATATCATCATGTTCAGCCGAAACTTAGTAAAGCAATATAAGTTCCTGTAAAGTATTTCAGAAATAGAATAGTAACTTAATATGAAATTTAGAAAGCATGTTAGAAATAGTAAACCATGTTTACCATGAAACTTAGTTATATAGCATGATTCTCAGTAGAAATATTATATCTTATTTCAGTATCAGATTCAGCACAGTATGACAGAAATTATATATATACCATTATCAGTTTCATCATGTATTATATACATACACATTACTATCATTAGTTTCAGTATGTATTGTATGCAATTAGTATTATTAATTGGGAATGGACTATATTATTTTGGGATGGATTACCTAACATTCATGACCGCCCAGGGTTAATATCTGTATCGACTCGTCCGCCAGAGGGCGAGGATACGTCGCTCTATGGAGTGGCATGCCGTCCCCTAGGGATGAAGATGGGATGCCAGTTTCCCCATATTTTACCTTGGTCGGCTTTTATACACCCCCGTTGAGCGGGTACGCCGGGGTGTTGATTTCAGGAGTCCTCCGGAATCAGGTACAATTATAGTCAGGGGCTCAGCAGGCCTAAGTGCATACCCAGGGGACCGGCAGGATGCTTATAGTTACTATGGGAGATGGGACGACCGGGGTAGGGGTATAGATTGCGTGTTGGTTGTACCTTCCGGCTTATGGGGGCTAGGTAAGGTTTGTGTGTGCTATGCTATGTTATGCTATGCTATATTATGCCATGTTATGTTAGTTATGAGTAGACAGACAGTAGAATGCTACGTTACCAGGTACAAATCCTACTCCTTTCAGCATAGTTGAGGACAGTCTTAAACTCATACTTTTAGTCAGTTACAGTCTATTTCTTTATACTTCAGTTCTATCAGTTATATTGTTTATCTTCAGTTATTTTCCAGCTGTTGCTTTGCATACTCAGTACCAGCAGTACTGACGCCCGTTTTGGGCCGCTGCATTACTTGCCTGCAGGTACTCATAGACGAGGAGCCGATCCCTCGTAATTCCAGCCATCACACAGAGTCATCCGCTCCTTTCATCTGGAGCTAGACAACTAGAGGTTTATTCTTTTTCTTTTTTTGTACAGTATGGGTAGGCCGGGGCCCTGACCCGACCATCTTATCAGTATTCTTAGAGGCTTGGAGATTGTATATTTCCTGTGGTTAGTTATACTGGTCATGTGAGGCCGTGTGTATGTTTTAATCTTTTTATGATGGTCGTGTGGGGCCTTATTCAGTTGGTAGTGGTGATCTTGTTGGTCATGTAGTAGTTTAGCACTTGTTTTCTTGATTCAGAAGTAACTAGACAGCATGGTGGCCTTGTCGACCCGCATAGGTTCCCTATTGATTCAGTTGTTATGGGTAGCTATTGTTTTCTTGTAGGTGGCTATAGGCCTAGACGGTCGGAGGCTGTATTTACAGCCGTTATATAGCCTGTCGTTTTCTTGAATCTAGAGTTAGAGCCAGCCTGGCACCAGAAGTGCTTAGGCTCAGCTAGTCCAGCAGTCCAGGTCCTAGTAGGGCACCAGGTGTCAGTCATGCCTTCCAAGGCGGGGCGTGACAAACTTGGTATCAAAGCAGGTCGTATCCCAGGGAGTCTGCAAGCCGTGCTAAGTAGACTCTTGCCTATGGATGTGTTGTGCACCACATACTATAGGCAAGAGGCTGCAAGGCATAATAGGATGGTTGCTTTTTATTCTTATTCAGTCGTGCTGTAGAGCGATACAGTATAGGGTTGAGTCCCTAGAGCTTACTATCTTCTTTGATTACAGATAAAATGTCAGACCAGCGACATCCTATCACAGGCCGAAGATTGGACGCCGCAGCAGGGGAAGGCACCAGCAGGATGCCTCACCTTCATTTAGAATCAGCCCGATCAGAGGGCGCTACAGAGGCATCGTCCCAACCTTCTCAACAGTCTCAACTATATCAGGAGCCACTTGGGGCGACACCACCTCCAGCAGTCCCTATACCGATACCTTTCGACCAGGAGGTCAGAAGTGCAGTAGTCATGTTAGCACAAATGATGGCTGCTCAGCGTCAGAAGATGCCATCTACAGTTGTAGAGTCATCAGGAGGGCCCGGTAGTTCAAGGGTCCGGGAATTTTTGGCTCTGAATCCCCCACAGTTTACCGGTACGGACCGGACAGAGGATCCTCAGGATTTTCTAGACCAAATACAGAGAATTTCCAAGGTTATGCATGTCACGCCTATAGAATCGATTGAATTGGCAGCATTCCGATTACGGGATATCACTGTGTTGTGGTATGAAAGTTGGGAAAAGTCCCGAGGGAGAGATGTTTCCCCTCCAACCTGGTCTAGCTTCTTAGGAGCTTTTTTGGATCACTATTTACCTCGGGAGATTCGACAGGCCCGGGTGGATCAGTTTTTACATTTGGAGCAGGGGGCCATGAGTGTTCGAGAATACGCCTTGCAGTTTGATTCTTTGGCCCGGTATGCACCGGCCTTTGTTGATACCATGGTGTCCAGAGTACACCGCTTCATCATGGGGTTGAATCCAGAGTATGTTGATACTTGTATTACGGCTACTCTGCGAGAGGACATGGATATTGCTCGAGTTCAGGCATTCGCCCAGAATATTGAGGGCATCAGGCAGCGGCAGCGGGAGATCAGGAGGACCAGTCAGGAATAACATCGCAGGGATAGGCCAGTCGAGTTACAGAGGGAGGTCCGGGGAGGACCCAGGCCACGATTGTCAGATAGGTCGCCCAGACCCCCGCCTCCACCACAGCCGCAGAGGGGTAGAATTAGTTGCAGGGGGCAGTTAGAGACCGGCGGAGGCTCGCAGATCGCAGATTCACCACTACAGAGGAGGGCGGAGCAAAGTAGGTATACTCTACCACTTTTCCCTATATGCAGCAAACGCCATTCTGGAGCATGTAGATACGATTCCACCGGATGTTATATTTATGGCCAAGAGGGTCATCTGATGAGAGATTGTCCAGCCAGAGGTCAGGATGACCGGGATAGACAGGACAGGGCATCCACAGGGTCACGAGCTTCAGCATCCTCGGCAGGGCGCAGGCCCTCAATTTCAGCAGGCAGAGGCCGGGGCAGATCAGAGGGCTCCAGTGTAGGTGCGGGTCCAAGCCGCACAGATGCTTTACGAGGGAGGCAGGATTCAGAAGCGTCACCTGATGTTGTGACAAGTATGATGACTATTTGCTCTTACCCTGCTTATGTATTGATAGATCCGAGATCTACCTTGTCCTATGTTACTCCATTAGTGGCTCGAAAGTTTAGTATTGTGCCGAAATTGCTTCGGCAACCTTTTTTAGTATCTACACCGGTCGGCGAATCTATTATAGCCAGAAGGGTTTATCAAGGGTGTACAGTAGAGGTTGCTAACCGTCAGACTATAACGGATTTAGTAGAGTTAGAGATGGTTGATTTCAACGCCATTATGGGTATGGATTGGTTGGCTCCGTGCTATGCAAATGTAGAATGCTGGACTAAGACAGTCCGATTCCACTTTCCAAGAGAGGCAGTACGAGAGTGGAAGGGCAGTATAATCACGCCAAAAGGTAGGTTTATTTCCTATCTTCAGGCGAGAAAGTTGATAGCCAAGGGGTGCACTTACTATATTGTCAGAGTTCAGGATGTTCGAGTAGAGCCTCCGACTCTCCAGTCTGTTCCAGTGGTTAATGAATTCCCCAACGTATTCCCAGATGAGCTACCTGGTATCCCCCCAGAAAGGGAAATAGATTTTGCAATTGATTTACTACCAGGAACTCAGCCTATATCAATTCCTCTGTATCGTATGGCTCCTGCTGAACTCAGAGAATTAAAGGAGCAGCTGAAAGATCTGTTAGATAAGGGCTTTATGTTATACCCCGTAGGATTTCCAGCACCTAGATGACCTATTCGCACGTTGGTTAAGCGTATTTGAAGGCCATACGTGCTAAAGAAAGGCCCGGGAAAAATATCGGACGAGAAACCTGTTGAACCATCGCAGAAGGAGCCGAGGCAGAGCCCCTCCACGATGGCAACGTGTCACGGAGGTGGAGCCTCCGCGTTGGCTCCATGACACATTGGCCTTGTCCAGGCCCAAGTATATAAAGCCCCATTTCGGTTTTAATTCATTTAAACTTATAAATTTCCAGTGAAACAGAGAGGAAAAACCAGAGGAGAGAAAAAAACGAAGGGGGTAATATAATTTCGTCCGATTACGCTACCAAACATTGTCCAAACTCAAATTAACCTCAGATACCGAGGTATTTAGCAGAAGAGAGCATTCCTACGGATTTAGTTTCGTGAAATACGGCCGACGAATCGTCGAGCTACTGAGCTAAGGTAAGTAGAATTGCTCCAAACAAATGTCTATGTGTTTCTAGCTGTGAAGTGAGTATTTCTCCCTTCTGGACTTCTGAAAAATAGCGAGTTTTCGACCGTCTTTCGATAGGCCTAAGTTTAGGCTATAATTATATCGAAAGTAATGTCGTTCCTCAGAATAAAGTTGTATTTAATACTGATTGATATATATATATGAATGCAGTTGGGAGGAATAGCTGAAATACTGACCAAGCTACGCCAGTTAGTCAGGAAATCAGAAGCGAAGGTATGTAAAGTTAGTTTCCTCGGCAAGTTAGTAAGCTCGGTATAGTAAAGTAATTTAAAGGCCAGTAGAATATTCAGAAGTCATGTGTTATGTTTATTACGAATGTTGGTACGATATTAGAAGCATCATGTTATGATTAGCACGAGACTTGCTAGCACGATATAGATTCTAATATAAGTGTTAGGAACTGCACAGCATGCTCAGTATGTGATGTAATACAGAATGTTAGGATATTATCGTATTCAGTTGAAACCCAGTAAAACAATGTAATATCTGTAAGGCATCTCAGAAGTAGAATGATAGGTTAAAAATGAAGTTTAGAAAGCATGTAAGAAATAGTAAATCATGTTATTACAGAAACTCAGTATACAGCACAGTATGGCAGAAGATTATATTTATACATATATACTATTATCAGTCTCAGCATGTATTAAGTACGTATACATTACCATTACTAGTTCAGTACACAGTATGTACGGATACCTTACTACTATTAGGTTCAGTATGTGGGATATGCAGATAGTATTACTAGTTGAGACCGTTGTATTATTTTGGGGTTGGATTACCTAGCATCCATGACCGCCCCAGGGTTGATAGCTGTATCGACTCGTCCGCCAGAGGACGAGGATACGTCGCTCTACGGAGTGGCATGCCGTCCCACAGGGGACGAAGATGGGATGCCAGTTTTCCCCATATTGTGCCTTGGTCGGCCCTTACACACCCATGTCGAGCGGATACGCCCGGGTGTTGATTCAGGAGTCCTCCGGACTCAGGTACAGTTATAGTTAGGGGCTCAGCGAGCCCAAGTGCATACCCAGGGGACCGGCAGGATGCTTATAGCTATTATAGGAGATGGGATGACCGGGTAGGGGTATAGATTTTGTGCTGGTTGTACCTCTCGGCTTATGGGGGCCGGGTAAGGTTTGTGTGTGCTATGTTATGTTATTTTATGTTATGCCATATCACATTAGATACGAGTAGATCGACAGTAGAACGATACATCTCCAGGTATGACTCCTACTCCTTCCAGTATAGTTAAGAGTAGGCATAGTTTTACATTATCAGACAGTTAATCTTTTCCTTCCTATTTCAGTTTCGTCAGTTGTATTGTTGTTTTCAGATATTCCTTTCAGTTATTGCTTTACATACTCAGTACCAGCGGTACTGACGCCCGGTGGGGCGCTGCATTACTTGCCTGCAGGTACCCATAGACGAGGAGGCGATCCCTCGTGATTCCTGTCAGCGATCGAGTATTCAGCTCCTGTCATCCGGAGACTGAATTCCAGAGGTGTATTTCATTTTCTTTTGTTGTACAGTACGGGTAGGTCGGGGCCCTGTCCCGATCATTTCTATTGTTATTCCTAGAGGCTTGCAGTCTGTATATATTTCCCTGTGGTCAGTTGAGCCGGTCGTGTGAGGCCGTGCAGTTGTATAGCTGTTAGTACTTTTACTTCTTTTATGTTGGCCGTGTGGGGCCATAGCTTGACAGTAGTGGTGACCTTGCCGGTCACGTAGCCTTCTAGTATTTCATTGTTGAGTTGCAGATACCTAGATAGCATGGTGGCCTTGTCGGCCCGCATAGGTTTCCCTATAGTAGTATGTTTCTGGTTAGCTGTCATTACAGGTACAGGTGGCTATAGGCCAATGGGTCGGGGGCTGTGTTTACAGCCGTTATATAGCCCTTTGTTTCCAGAAATGTGAGTTAGAGCCAGCCAGGCACCAGATGTGCTTAGGCTCACCAGATAGCAGTCTAGGTCCTACTAGGGCACCAGGTGCCAGTCATACCCCCCAAGGCGGGGCGTGACACTTTATTAGGCCGAGTACTTCACCTTGGGGTGCGCCAGTTCTATTTGTGAGAAAGAATGATGGCTCACTCCGCATGTGTATAGACTACCGGCAGTTGAATAAGTTTACAGTCAAGAATAAGTATCCACTTCTCAGAATAGATGATTTGTTTAATCAGTTACAGGGGGCCAGATATTTCTCCAAGATTGACTTACAGTTCAGATACCATCAGGTTCGAGTTCGTGAAAGGGACATTCCAAAGACTGCCTTCAGGACCAGATACAGCCATTTCGAATTCCTGTCATGTCCTTTGGGCTGACGAATTCCCCAGCAGTATTTATGGACCTAATGAATAGCATCTTCAGACCATACCTGGACCTGTTCGTGATAGTGTTTGTTGACGATATTCTGGTGTATTCTCTCTCTGAGGCAGACCACCATGCTCATTTACGGACACTGCTCCAGATTCTCAGGGACCGTCAGCTGTATGCCAAGTTCTCTAAATGTGAATTTTGGCTGAATTCAGTAGTTTTCTTGGGACACATCGTGTCGGATGCTGGTATACAGGTAGACACGCAGAAAATAGAGGCAGTAAAAACATGGCCCAGACCTACCACTCCGATCGAGGTACGCAGTTTTCTGGGATTAGCAAGGTACTACAGGAGATTTGTTGAAGGATTCTCCACCTTAGCAGCACCTCTGACCAAACTGACGCAGAAGGCAGTAAAGTTTCAGTTGACGGAGGCATGTGAGTAAAGTTTCCAGGAATTGAAAGACAGGTTGACCTCCGCCCCAGTGTTAGCAATGCCAGAAGGTACAGAGGGTTATGCAATTTATTTTGACGCTTCGGGTATTGGGTTAGGATATGTGTTGTTACAGCATGGTAAAGTAATTGCTTATGCTTCTAGACAACTGAGGAAACACGAAAAGAATTATCTTACCCATGACCTGGAACTAGCCGCAGTGATCCACGCCCTAAAGATATGGAGACATTACTTGTATGGAGTTCATGTGGATATTTTCGCTGATCATAAGAGCCTACAGTATATCTTCACCCAGAGAGAGTTGAACTTACTGCAGCGTCGCTGGTTAGAATTGTTGAAAGATTATGATGTAAATATTCTGTATCACCCAGGCAGAGTCAACGTAGTAGCAGATGCCCTTAGCCATAAGTTTATAGGGAGTTTGGCGTACTTGCAGCCCGAGCAGCGGGAATTAGCCTGAGAAATACACCAGTTAGCCATTTTAGTCATTCGTGTAGCAGAAACAGAGGACAACAGAGCGGTAATTCAGAACTCCACTGTGTCGTCATTAGTTGTGGAGGTAAAGGAACGGGAGTATGAAGATCCTGACCTGGTTCAGCTTAAAGACAAAGTTCAACAAGGAAAAGCGTCGGATTTTCAGGTAACTGAGGATGAAGTGTTGTGATGTAAAGGCCGGCTTTGTGTTCCAGATATTTCAGGGCTTCGCTAGAAGATTATGAGTGAGGCACATTACGCCCGCTATTCTCTCCACCCAGGCATGACGAAAATGTACCACGATATTAAAGAAATCTACTGGTGGCCAGGTATGAAGAGGGAAATAGTAGAATTCATAGCCCAGTGTCCTAACTGCCAGCAAGTAAAAGCGGAACACCAGAAACCAGGCGGATTGACTCAAGACATAGTTGTGCCCCTTTGGAAGTGGGAAGCAGTAAATATGGATTTTGTAGCAGGATTACCCCGTACTAGACATAGAAATGACTCGATTTGGGTAATTGTTGACAGACTGACAAAATCAGCCCATTTTCTGCCAGTAAGGGCTACTTTCTCCGCCGAAGATTATGTTGAGTTGTATATCAGGGAAATAGTCAGACTGCACGGTGTTCCAATGTCCATTATCTCTGACAGAGGGGCATAATTCACAACTAAATTTTGGCAATCATTTCAGAGAGGCCTGGGGACACAGATTAACCTGAGCACAGCTTTTCACCCTCAGACAGATAGGCAGGCAGAGCGCACTATTCTGACGCTCGAGGATATGCTACGAGCGTGTGTTAGACTTTGGAGGTAGTTGGTATGAGCACTTACTACTTATTAAGTTTTTCTATAATAACAGTTACCATTCAGCTATCCAAATTGCTCCTTATGAGGCATTGTATGGGCGAAAGTGCAGATCGCCAGTTGACTGGTTTGAAGTAGGAGAGCCAGCGCTGATTGGGCCGAGCATTATTCATCAGTCAGAAGAAAAGGTAAAGCTTATCAGAGAACGCCTACGGACTGCTTAGAGCCGCCAGAAATCGTATGCTGACGTGCGGTGCAGAAACTTGGAATTTAATGTGAATGACTGGGTATTCTTGAAAGTCTCTCCAATGAAAGGGGTGATGAGATTCGGCAAGAAAGGCAAGCTCAGCCCGAGATTTGTTGGGCCTTATCAGATTCGCCGAAGAATAGGCCAAGTGGCATACGAGTTGAACTTACCTCCAGAATTAGAGTTTGTTCACCCAGTTTTCCACGTGTCCATGCTGGGGAAGTATATAGGAGACCCCTCCAGAGTTGTCCCAATTCAGGATGTCTAGGTTACGGAGGAGCTAGCTTATGAAGAGGTTCTAGTAGCCATACTGGACAGGCAGATTCGCAAGTTGAGAACTAAAGATGTTGCTTCTGTCAAGGTGTTACGGTGTAACAGGACCCGAGAGGAAATGACTTGGGAGGTAGAGGAAGATATGAGTGTCAGATATCCTCAGCTGTTTTAGACTTAATCAGCCAGAGGTACGTTAGTATTGTTGTTTTATGAATTGCCCTATGTTATGTGTACAAATGAGATAGTTGACTTTAGTATATTGCATGATGAATGCTATAGTATTATATGGAGTACCTGTATTAGATTTTTCTGAGTTTCAAGATTTTTGAGATAGTCCATATTACATGGGAAACTCTGCCAAAATTTTTCTAGAATAAGTCAAGTAAGTAAAAATTCTTGCAAGTAGAAGTTTACATTCGAGGACGAATGTTCTTAAGAGGGGGAGGATGTTGCATCCCATAAATTCTTGACATTTAGATGGTCTATTCACATGTTGGTTAAGAGTTTTAGAATGCCATACATGCTAGAAAAAGGCCTGGGGAGAGATCGGACAAGCGCCACATCGAAGCGTCGCAAGAGGAGGCCGTGCAGACCCCCTCCGCGATGGAAAGGTGCCATGAAAGTTGTCCCTCCGCGATGGCCAACGTGCCACGGAGGGGTTGTCTAGGCTCAAGTATATAACCCCCCCCCCCCCCACTTCGGTTTTATTTCATTTTAACATATAATTTCTAGCAAAAATGAGGGAGAACAGTAAGGGACGAAGGATTTTGATAAAAATTCATCCGATTACGCCGTCAAACGCAGTCCAAACTCAAATTAACCTTAGATATCAAAGTATAAAGCTGCAGAGAACATTCCTGCGGAGTTAGTTTCGTGAAATTCGTCTGGCAAAGCGGCGACCCGCCGAGTCAAGGTAAGTGGAATTACTCCAAACTAGTGTCAATATACTCCTATCCCTAAAGTGAGTATTTCTCCCTTCTGGACTTCCGAGAAGTAGCGAGTTTTCGGCAGTTTTCCGATAAGTCAAAGTTTGGGCTCTATATATATTCAAAGTAGCATTTTTCTTCCGGAATATTGATGAATTTAGTTCTAATTGCTATGAATGTGAATACAGTTGGAAGAAATAGCTGCATATTGGCCGAGTTGCGTCAGTTAGCCGGAAAGCCGACAACTGAGGTATGTGAAGCTAGTTTCTTTCGGCAAGTTAGTAATTCCAGTAGAGCAAACTAGTATAAATTCTAGTAGAAAGTTTCAAAAATAGTACAGCATGCCCAGTATGTAATTTAGTAAAGTACGTCAGGATATCATCATGTTCAGCCGAAACTTAGTAAAGCAATATAAGTTCCCGTAAAGTATTTCAGAAATAGAATAGTAAGTTAATATGAAATTTAGAAAGAATGTTAGAAAAACCATGTTTACCATGAAACTTAGTTATACAGCATGATTCTCAGCAGAAATATTATATCTTGTTTCAGTATTAGATTCAGCACAGTATGACAGAAATTATATATATACCATTATCAGTTTCAGCATGTATTATATACATACACATTACTATCAATAGTTTTAGTATGTATCGTATGCAGCTAGTATTATTAATTGGGACTGGACTGTATTGTTTTGGGCTGGATTACCTAGCATTCATGACCGCCCCAGGGTTAATAGCTGTATCGACTCGTCCGCCAGAGAGCGAGGATACGTCGCTCTATAGAGTGGCATGCCGTCCCCTAGGGACGAAGATGGGATGCCAGTTTCCCCATATTTTGCCTTGGTCGGCTTTTATACACCCCTGTCGAGCGGGTACGCTCGGGGTGTTGATTTCAGGAGTCCTCCGGACTCAGGTACAGTTATAGTCAGGGGCTCAGCGGGCCAAAGTGCATACCCAGGGGACCGACAGGATGCTTATAGTTACTATGGTAGATGGGATGACTGGGGTAGGGGTATAGATTGTGTGTTGGTTGTACCTTCCGGCTTATGTGGGCCAGGTAAGGTTTATGTGTGCTATGTTATGTTATGTTATGCTATATTATGCCATGTTATGTTAGTTATGAGTAGATAGACAGTAGAATTCTACGTTACCAGGTACGAATCCTACTCCTTTCAGCATAGTTGAGGACAGTCTTAAACTCATACTTTCAGTCAGTTACAGTCTATTTCTTTCTACTTCAGTTCTATTAGTTATATTGCTTATCTTCAGTTATTTTCCAGTTGTTGCTTTGCATACTCAGTACCAGTGGTATTAACGCCCATTTTAGGCCGCTGCATTACTTTCTTGCAGGTACTCATAGACGAGGAGCCGATCCCTCGTAATTTCAGCCAGCACATAGAGTCATCAGCTCCTATCATCCGGAGCTAGACAACTAAAGGTTTATTCCTTTTCTTTTGTTGTACAGTATGGGTAGGCTGGGGCCCTGACCCGACCATCTTATCAGTATTCTTAGAGGCTTGCAGATTGTATATTCCCTGTGGTTAGCTGTACCGGTCATGTGAGGCCGTGTGTATGTTTTAGTTTTTTTATGATGGTCGTGTGGGGCCTTATTCAGTTGGTAGTGGTGATCTTGTTGGTCACGTAGCACTTTAGCACTTGTTTTCTTGATTCAGAAGTAACTAGACAGCATGGTGGCCTTGTCGACCCGCATAGGTTCCCTATTGATTCAGTTGTTATGGGTAGCTGTTGTTTTCTTACAGGTGGCTATAGGCCTCGTCGGCCGGAGGCTGTATTTACAGCCGTTATATAGCCCGTCATTTTCTTGAATCTAGAGTTAGAGCCAGCCTGGCACCAGAAGTACTTAGGCTCAGCTAGTCCAGCAGTCCATCCTAGTAGGGCACCAGGTATCAGTCATGCCTCCCAAGGCGGGGCATGACATTCTACTTCCTTTGGACCATATTTCTAACATTTTTGTTGGAAAATGAGCCTCGAACTTTTCAAGAAGCTATGACTTCTTTGGAGGCTCAATATTGGAAAGAGGTAGTCAATAGTAAAATTGAATCTATAATGAATAACCATACATGGAAATTGATTGACCTTCCTCCAGGGAACAAACCATTAGGTTGTAAATGAATTTTCAAAAGAAAAGTTAAAGATGATGGCACTATTGACAAATACAAAGCAAGACTTGTAGTCAAAGGGTTTAGACAAAAAGAAGGTCTTGATTACTTTGATACGTACTCGCCGATAACCAGAATTACATCCATTCGGGTGTTAATAGCATTAGCCGTCGTATACAGTCTTGGAATCCATCAAATGGATGTGAAAAAGGCCTTCTTAAATGGAGATTTAGAGGAAGAAATTTAGATGGAACAACCTGAATGGTTTGTAGTTCTTGAAAATGAAAAGAAGGTGTGCCGACTTGTAAATTCCTTGTACGGACTAAAACAAGCGCCCACATAATGGCATGCAAAATTTGATCAGACTATGTTGTCAAATGGTTTCAAGATTAATGAGTGTGATAAATGTGTTTACATTAAGAACACTCAAAATCAAGTCATCATTATTTGTCTATATGTGGATGACATGTTGATAATGAGTAACGACATTGCTAACATAAATGCTACCAAGCATATGCTTGCTAGTAAATTTGTGATGAAAGATCTAGGAATTGCTGACTTGATATTGGGAATTAAGATCCACAAAACTCCTGAAGGTCTAGCATTATCTCATTCTCATTATATCCAAACAAAATTTGAAAATTTTAAGTATTTGGATTTCAAAATTGCAAAGACACCAATTAAAGTGAATCTTGCTCTTTCAAGAACAAAGGTGAAAGTAAGTCCCAATTGGATTATGCAAGAGTATTAGGAAGTCTGATGTACATCATGAACTATACACGACTAGATATAGCTTGTGCGATAAGTAAACTTAGTCGATACACAAGTAATCCCAATCAGAGTCATTGGATGACTATGAAATGAGTTTTGGGGTATTTAAAACATACTCAAAACTTTGCTTTACATTACAACAAGTATCCAAAAGTTGTTGAAGGATATTGTGATGCAAATTGGATCACCGGATCAACTGAAATAAAATCCACAAGTGAGTATGTGTTTACCATTGGTGGAGGAGCAGTGTCTTGGAAGTCATCCAAACAAACATGTATTGCTCGATCTACAATGGAGTATGAATTCATAACTTTAGACAAGGCTGGTGAAGAAGCTAAATGGCACAGGAATTTCCTGGAGGACATTCCATTCTGGCCCAAAACATTGGCATTAATATGTATACATAGCAATAGCCAAGCGGCAATTGGAAGGGCTAAAAGTGTAATGTATAACGGAATGTCTCATCATATACGACGAGTACATAACACTGTTAGACAACTACTCTCTAGTGGAATTATCACAATTGACTATTAAAGTCAAGAGATAATGTGTCAGATCCACTTACAAAAAGCCTAACTAGAGAGGCGGTTGAAATATCATCGAAGGGAATGGGACTATGGCCGAGGTCAAGTCATCGTGGCGGTAACTTTACCTAGAAGACTGGAGATCCCAAGATCTAGGTTCAAAAAGATCAAACAAATTCATTGATGACGGTTCAACATTGTCAAAATAACTTTTGGTCAATTCTCATGATGAGACAATGTTTAGTAACAAGGATAAAGCATTAAAGGCTTTTTAATAATTTCTAAGTTTGACATGGGGTATATCAAATGGTGAATCTACGGGATAATACATTTGGAAATCACCGATATAAGTGTGAAGTGTAAGTCGCTTCAACGAGAATTCTGCAAGGTCAATTTTCTACGCACTTACGAAACCAGGTTGTGTTCATGGCTGAAATGAACAAAACAATGAGAACCTAAAACGGTTAAAGGATTAATTTGTGACTTATGTTGTCTAGGTATACATCAAAACTCGACGGTTCAAAGATATCAAATCTACCAATTGACCGAGTATATCCGATATACGTTCACTACGGAAAGTTCAAGGAGAAACCCACTTATCCAGATGCAATTAATTCTTGCTTATGAATCACACAGTTTTTCATGCATATAAATTTTTTTTATATAGTCATTCCCCATTCATGTGGGGATTGTTGGAGTTAAGTGTTTGGTGTGAATTGGGAAATGGAGAAAAATAAATTGGAGGGAAGAGAAAGTTGAAAAGTTTCTTTCCAATGGTAGTCGTTCTGAACAGGTGTCTTCACACCCCTTACTTCAGATCTTTGGCTATAAATAAAGGTCTTTTGCCTTTATTTTTGAAGTACTTTTTTCAAGACTTTTGCTAGCAAATTTAAAGATCATTCTACATATTTTGAAAAATCAAAATTCGAGTCTAGTGTGTGATTCGTTGCCGTTCTTCGAGTTCGACGAAATTATTAGTGTTTGAGGTACTGCTACACCATTAACAAGTTAATCCATTTTATCCTGGGAGGAAGTAATTCAAAAACCTTGAGTACAGTGAGGGGATTAAATTCCTTAAGGACACACAATAAATTCTGTGGAGTCGGATATTATTTTTTTCTTTGCTTTGCATATTTGAACACAGGCCAACAACAACAATCCATATGAAATGACACTTGTGGAACTTATTTTTCTACCTCCACTACGGAAGTCATTTTTCTCATTTTTTAAGAAACTTGTTTGCTGGATAAAAAAGTTTTAAAAACTTTTTACCAACCAAACATGAAAAAAATAAAAAGTATTTTCTGAAAAATATTTTTCCTCCCCACTGAACACACCCTAAAAATGTTATATGGAATGCTTAATACTCCTTCTAATTTTATATCATACTTTATTTCTCTCAAAAATAATTTATTAAGGAGAGACTTTATCGATTAAAGACGTGATTTACATTGCACAAATATTTTTTTATTTAAATGTACTATTTATTTATTTACTAAAAACCCTTAGCCAAGGAAGAGAATTCATATGATTGCACCCTCCGACGAAGAGTTGTCACTGTTTAATCTCTTTCTTAAAGATTAAATTTCACTTTTTCTCCTTACTTCTGATCTTCTCCTATTAACTCTTTGTTCTATCTTTAAATTCTAGTAGGTAAGAATTTCGCGAAATTTGACTTATCCAAATAAAATATTTCAAGTTAGATTTATTTCACTAAATTTTGGGTGTTGTACTTTATGCTCTTACAATTACTGCATTAAAAATTGAACTAACTATAAAAAAATCCTTCATCGATATTGTTTACATCATATTAGATAGTCATAAGGTGGTTGTTAAATAATTGCTTTATCTTTTGTGTTTCGATCCTTTTTTTTCTTAATTAGGTCTTGAAATATTATTTTTTATTTTATTTTTTATTTGAGTTTAGGTATAGATTATTTAAATAGAAGTCGTTCCTATTTGAAATTCAATATGTTTTGAGAAATTGACACATGTCAAGTTAGAATAGAAAAAGAGATACTTTTTTTCAAAAAAATTAAAATAAAAGATAAATACTTAGGGTGAGTCATGTTATTCTATTTTGTTTCTTTACTTATTTGATAGTAATTTAATTTTCATGGTTTTCTAGCATGAGATCGAGTTTTCACATTTTCCTTATTTGCACACTCTTTGTGTTATAGTTTCCACTGAATTTTCTACCTTATTTGAATTTTACCATCAGTTTTATTTATTTCAAAAAGATTTTTTTGGTAGAAAGAGTTTTCTTCGTGAAAAGGACTCTTCCATATGTATCCCTTTTTTTGGAGAAGTTTTAGATTTCTATAAATAGAAGATCTTTTCTTTTCATACACAACACAATAGCATTCACAATATAGTTATTAAAGAGCTTTGTTTAGGAAAAAAAATTTCTCGCAATAGTTTTTATACTTTTATATTATTTTTTAATATGTAGATTAATTGATCAAACTATATTAAATTATTATGCCTCTTTTATTATAATTTTGTTTCCCGACTGATTTATCGTCATCAAGGTTTTCAATTATTAGCTTCCGCATGATGCCCTACTATTTTGATCTCAATACTTTATATTCATTTATTCAAATATTTTACTCTCCATGTTCAAACTAGAGGCCATAGTATTTATATGTGTGTCTGAATAGTCTAAATACACACACACACATGTACGCACAAAGACACACACAAAAAAAAAAAACACAACACACAACCACACACACACATATATACACAAACATATACACACACACACACACACACAAAAACGCACATGCGCACACTTTAATGATTATAAATAGATTAATAAAAATAAATTATAAGGATAGTGGAGAGTAAGGATGAAAATGAAAAGTAAATATTTATGAGTTAGGCCTTATTTATTTTTATTAAGATTAAGATGTCTTAATCTGAATGATTAAAATATTGTCTCTAGATCTGAACACTAAATGATTAAGATTGTTTGATTTTCAACATCTGAAAGTGTATATTTTATTTATTTATAAATATATTAAATATATAATTCAAATAAAAATAATTAAATATTTAAAAAATATTAATTTGATAAAATAAATTTATTATTTGATAAAAAAATAAAACATTTATTATTGCTAGTGATAGTGGAGATGATTTGTAGTGGTGGTCGTGGTAGTAATTGGTGTTAGTGGCTAGTAATTGTGATGATGGTAGTTACTAGTAATGGTGGTGGCGATAGTTATGATGATAGGGGTGGTTGGTGTTGTAGTGACTGACACGATGGTGATGGTTGATAGTGGGGGTTGTGATGGTGAAGTTGGTTGGTGTTAGTAGTTGGCAACATTGATCGTAGTGATTGAAGAATGTGTGGTGGTTGATGTTGATAGTAGTTGGCAGCGGTGCTAGTTGTGATGATGAAGATGGTTGGTAGTAGGGATTGATCGTCGTGGTGATAGTGAGTTATAGTGATGGTAGAGATGGCGGCGGCAGTAACAATAGTAGTGGTGGTGGCGGTGGCAGCAACAGTACATATTATTATAATGATGGAGGTGGTATGTGTAGTAACGATGGACAATAGTGGTTAGCAGTAGTGGTGGTTGTCAGTGGCTGCTGTGATGTCAGGTGTGGTTGGCGATGGTAATGGTGGTTGACAATGGTGGCCGAGGTGGTTGGTAACGGTAATGATAGTGGTGATTGTGATGATAGATGTGGTTAATGGTGGTGACTGGTAGTTGTTGACAGAGTGATTGTAAAATTATCCACACAAATATATCTTTTAATAATATTAAGACTTTGTTTCAGATCTTAATGATTAAGACCTATTCAGATCAAATAAGTGTTTAAATCTTAATGAAAACAAACACACTTAATGACTGAATCATTCAGATCCGGACCTTCATTAAGTGCAAACAAATGAGACCTTAGTCCGGTCTATTTCTGTTATACCCCGTAGAATTCCCGGCACCTAAATGACCTATTCGCACGTTGGTTAAGCATATTTGAAGGCCATACGTGCTGGAGAAAGGCCCGGGAAAAGATCGGACGAAAAACCTGTCGAACCATCGCGGAAGGAGCCGAGGCAGAGCCCCTCCGCGATGGCGGCGTGTCACGGAGGAGAGGCCTCCGCTTGGCTCCGTGACACGTTGGCCTTGTCCAAGCCCAAGTATATAAAGCCCCACTTCGGTTTATTTTAGAATTAACTCATATAAATTTTCAGAAAACAGAGAGCAAACGTAGAGAAGGGAAAAGGATCGAAGAAATAATATAATTTTCGTCCGATTACGCTGCTAAACGTTGTCCAAACTCAAATTAACTCCAGATACTGAGGTATTTAGCAGCAGAGAGCATTCCTACAGATTCAGTTTCGTAAAATACGGCCGACAAATCGTCGAGCCACCGAGCTAAGGTAAGTGGAATTGCTCTAAACTAGTGTCTATGTGTTCCTAGCTGTGAAGTGAATATTTCTCCCTTCTGGACCTCTGAAAAATAGCGAGTTTTCGACCGTCTTTCGATAAGCCTAAGTTTAGGCTATAAACTATATCCAAAGTGACGTTGCCTTTTAAAGTAAAGCTGTATTTAATATTAATTGACATATTTATGAATGCAGTTGGGAGAAAATAGCTGAAGTACCGGCCGAGTCTCGTTCGACAGACGAATAGTTCAAGGATAAGGTATGTAAAGCTAGTTTCCTATGCAAGATAGTAATCTTGGTACAGTACAGTAATTTAAAGTCCAGTAGGGTATTCAGAAGCCATGTATGATGTTTATTACGAATGTTGGTACAATATTAGAAACATCATGTTATGATCAGCGCGAGACTTGCTAGCATGATATAGATTTTAATATAAGTGTTAGGAGCTGCACAGCATGCTCAGTATGTGATGTGACACAGAATGTTAGGATATCATTGTATTCAGTTGAAACCCAGTAAAGCAATGTAATATCTGTAAGACATCTCAGAAATAGAACGATAAGTTAAAGTGGAGCTAGAAAGCATATTAGAACTAGTAAATCATGTTACTATAGAAGCTCAGTATACAGCATAGTTTTCAGCAGAAATACTATATCATGTTCAGCATTAGACTCAATGCAGTATGGCAGGAGATTATATCTACATATATATACTATTATCAGTCTCAGCATGTATTAAATACGTACATATCGCTATCACCAGTTTAGCATGCAGTATGTACAAACACTTTATTATCATTAGCTTCAGTGTGTGGTATATGCAGATAGTATTACTAGTGAGACTGTTGTATTGTTTGGGGTTGGATTACCTAGCATCCATGACCGCCCAGGGTTAATAGCTGTATCGACTCGTCCGCCAGAGGACGAGGATACGTCGCTCTACGGAGTGGCATGCCGTCCCACAGGGGACGAAGATGGGATGCCAGTTTTCCCCATATTGTGCCTTGGTCGGCCCTTATACACCCCCGTCGAGCGGATACGCTCGGGGTGTTGATTCAGGAGTCCTCCGAACTCAGGTACAGTTATAGTCAGGGGCTCAGCGAGCCCAAGTGCATACCCAGGGAACCGGCAGGATGCTTACAGGGTTATAGGAGATGGGATGACCGGGGTAGGGGTGTAGATTCTGTGCTGGTTGTACCTCCCGGCTTATGGGGGCCGGGTAAGGTTTGTGTGTGCTATACTATGTTATGTTATGTTATGTCATGTCACGTCACGTTAGATACGAGTAGATCAGCAGTTGAGTGATACGTCTCCAGGTATGACCCCTATTTCCTTTCAGTATAAATGAGAGAAGGTATGACTTACATTATCAGACAGTTAATCTAATTCTTCTTACTTCAGTTTCATCAGTCACATTGTTGTTTTCAGATTTTGTTTTCAGTTATTGCTTTACATACTCAGTACCAGCGGTACTGACGCCCGGTGGGGCGCTGCATTACTTGCCTGCAGGTACTCATAAACGAGCAGGCGATACCACGTGATTCCTGTCAGCGATCGAGTATTCAGCTCCTGTCATCCGGAGACTGAATTCCAGAGGTGTATTTCATTTCCTTTTTGTTGTATAGTACGGGTAGGTCGGGGCCCTGTCCCGATCATTTCTATTGCTATTCCTAGAGGCTTGCAGTCTGTATATATTTTCCTGTGGTCAGATGAGCAGGTCGTGTGGGGCCGTGCAGTTGTTTAGTTGTTGGTACTTCTGTTTCTTTCATGTTGGCCGTGTGGGGCCATAGTTTGACAGTAGTGGTGACCTTGCCGGTCACATAGCTTCCTAATATTCTATGATTAAGTTACAGATAACTAGACAGCATGGTGGCCTTGTCGGCCCGCATAGGTTTCCCTGAATTGATACGTTTCTGGTCAGCTGTTAGTACAGGTACAGGAGGCTATAGGCCAATGGGCCGGGGGCTGTGTTTACAGCCGTTATATAGCCCTTTGTTTCCAGAAATATGAGTTAGAGCCAGCCAGACACCAGATGTGCCCAGGCTTAGCAGTCCAGCAGTTCAGGTCCCAGTAGGGCACCAGGTGCCAGTCATACCCCCCAAGGCGGGGTGTGACAATTTCTTATCCCATTTTTCAAGTTTTCATCTCTGCATGCTATGAGTGGAGTGAGGGGTGGAGAAATCAAAGTTTATAGTAATAATCATGAAAAATTGATGATTGCTTTCGAGTTTAAAACAACTCATCAAATATATCAATAGTTTGTTATTATTTTTTCAGTCTCGATATTATTTTCAAATCATGCTTTTACAATAAACTAATTAATCCAATTAATATATTTTATTTATTCTACATATGTACTTGATGTTGTATGTTATCATTTGAGATAAAGGAACTAAAACATCATGCAAAAAAATTTAAAAAAATATCATAGTACTTAATTAACAGTGGATTCAAAATTTAAAATTTATAAGTTCATATATATATTGACTTTAAGTTAATATTACGTTAATAATTTTGCTCACAGTAAAATATCATAAATATTTTATATAAGGACAAAAATTTCATGAGAGCATTAAGTTGTATAATGTAACTGGCAATGGGAGCCATGTTCATGTAAAGATTGGTCAAAGAAACACAAAAGAAATCGTATCCCGTCAAAGTCCAAGGTCTCATGTTCTCAAGTCCTTTTGAGGCTTAGAATGTCATATCATAATAATCCTTTATCCCTAAATTCAGGATGACCCTAATTTTATTCATTTTTATATACATAATATATACTACTACTACTACACCAAAAGTGTGTGCAATTTTTTGGAGAATGTGCAAAATTCTAATCTGACCTCCTACACATGTAAGTTTCCCTTGTCAGTATAGAAGCCTCAATTAAAATTTCAAAAGGAGGCCCCCACTTCCCCTCCTTATTCTTTTTTTTTTTTTCAAGAATATAAGAAAACACAAACCCCTCAATTTAAGAAATTCCAACTTATGATCCATCACTGTTCTAATTATCTAATTAAATTCCAAGCGGTTCACATCTTTTCATATGTCCCTTGACCAACTGTTCATCCTTTTTTAAATGCTAAACATGATCAATGATTCAAAATTATATAATTTCAAAGTTAAAGAGAAATTATATTCTATCTCGAGGAGCTATCAAAATGCATCATAAGGACGTAATATTTAAATGGCATATTTATCTAAAGTTTTAAAGGAGTAAAAAAGTTAAGTGATTCAATGAGTATGAATCATTTCGACATGAATGCACTGATATCCCATATCTATTGATTTAAGATCTAGAATCTACATTTGAGTTGTAGTTTTCACAAAAAACAATTTTCTTGTTTTTAGTGCTTAATGTGTACTGCTAATAAAAATAGAAAATTGGTTTTAATGCTTAATGTGCACTTCAAATAAAAATAAAAATTAACAAAAAAATTTATAATTAAATTATAAATTCATCCCTAATTTTATTTAGCAATAAATTATTTGTATATATTCCAAGTTACGAATTAACGTAAGGGGGGAAACAAACATTTAGTGGATGAGTCAAGGGTCATAGATTTTGTCCATGTCATGCAAGAAAGCTGACAGATGATTAGTATTTTAATCAAACCTGAATTATATAATGTCTTTGTTTTTTTAATAATATCCCAATTCTCACATTTGTCCCCCTCCTTAACTTATCATAGTAGTTCAATAATTTTATGAAATAAAGCCACTACAGAGAGACCACAAGGGTGGTGGCAAAGCATTATAGAATTAAGAAATCATTGTAACAAAAAGACATAAAAAGGGGTTGACCAAATTTTTTTGATTTCATGACTATGATTAGGGTTTTTTTCTTTTCTTTTTGTGTTGGGGTGGGGGTTTATGTTGTTCCCAAGGCCATTTAGGCATGTGAGTCAAGAAAAGTTAAAAGTGCCATGTTAGAACTGCTTAGGTGATGGACTAATTAATTATTGCCCCCCCCCCCCATTCCCCCACCCTCCCCCCTAATTATACTAATTTCTTTTTGCTTATTATGAGTAGTTTTGATACTTGTTGCTTTCCATGTGTTCCTAACTCCTTTTCTTTGCACTTTTGACTATAGCCTTTTATAACTCACTTTTGGACAAGACAGAGATCCATAAATTGCTTAGAGAATTTCTCTCTTTTTGAACACACAAAAAAATTAATTTCCGACTTTCCCCTCTGTAGTTGTTTTTCTCATTGATTAGATTTTTCTTCTGCGATTCTTTGAAAATTCACTGACTTTGACCATGCTACTTTTTCTTAAGCGATCTTTATCCACGAATAACTTATAAAAATGAACTTTGATTCTGAAATATCAGTGCAATTTAATCGATTATAACTTGTTATTTTTTTATTTTTTATATTATAATATTAGTGCAACTATCTTTATGGACGTTGTTTTATGATTTCTGTCTCGTTCTCCCTATTTGACCTTCCTCGTAACTTCTTTTAGCTGTTTTGAGAAGTTTGATCAAAATCAATATTTTAGATTAGCGAGATCGAATTTGAACCTTTGAGTTGAATTCTAATTTTCTTAAAATTTAAAGTTGACCACAATCAATATTTGGTCATACAACCTCGCAGTGGCGAAATCGGAAATTTCATCAAGGGTGTTCAAGTTTTGATAAATATGTATGAAAAATTTTTTTGATCTATATATTTAGCATAATTTTTTTATACATAGTATAATTTTTTAACGAAAGGTATTCGGTTGGCCACCCTGGGTTATATGTGGCTATGTCATTGCGACATTGAATCGATAATTTGATAATTCTAGAAGGTTCAAAATGTGTTTTATGATCGATTTGCATTATTGATTTATGTTTAGGAGGTTCTGGATGAGTTTTGAGGGGTGGACCGAAGACTTGTTGAATTCTTGGCTTTGCTGAACTGCTATCACAATTGCGAAGTCTGAGGTTTTTAAGAAATCTCGCAATTGCGAGATTTATGTTCGCATTTGCGGGATTTGAGGGTTGATTGTAAGGTTCGCAATTCGTGAGTTCTTGTAATTTGCAATTACAATGTTGGGCTTGGTGCGAATCATTCACAATTGCGAAAACCTCTGGCAGTTAATGAAATATTTCTCCAATTCGATTTCGTTATTCATAACTCAATTTTGAGGATTAGGATAGATTTTGAGAGATTTCTTAACAGACTTTGAGATTTCATCGCGAGATAAGAATCTAACATCATATTTGGCATTTTCACGCTAATCCATCATTTATTTTGTGATTTTATTCACATCTAGGAATTGAAAATTGGGGGAGTTCACTCTAAGCTTTAAGATTGGTATTTTCTCGATATGAGGTTCGATTGGTGCTCAAATTTGGCTGATTATTGGTACATAACCTTTTCACTCAATGGGTAAAACGATTATGAAGTCAATTTCCAGATTTGACAGTGGGGGCTCAAGAGTTGATAACTACAAAAAACTGAAATTGGCCATGAACTTCATTGCTAATCCATCATTAATTTGCTTGTAGCTAAAAGAAATCCACCGCTAATTCGCCGTTAGATAGAATTAGCGGTGAATCTTATTATTTAGCTAAAAAAATTTATCCGTCACTAAATCCTATTTTTTTAGATAGTACTTTTTTATTCGATTTCTGATCCGAACTTTTATATAGCAATATGGGTGTCGATAGACTCATATACTCATGTAGGATATGATTTTCATATATTAGAAGCTTTCTGAGGCAATTTGAATGGGAAAGGTGTTATTATGAGGGTTCGTGACACATTGCTTGGCATCCGAGATAGGTTATGCTTACTTTCTAGACTCCGCTTAGGGGATGACTATTGTATATTGATTATAAGGGGTTTTGACATGTTAAGGGTGCCACTCTATATTTGTGATGATTTGTATTTAGACACTGGTGTACTGTGAAGAGTACTGTATGGATTATGGATATTGGAGAAATAACTCTTATTGTGAATCTATGTTGGAAAATTAGTTGATAGCCTTTATATGAATCAGTTTAACTTGTTTGAATATGGCTAAATGAGCCTTTGAATAAATAGTCATTTGATGACTTAAAAAATTGATTATATTGTGTTGAATAGAGATAATTGAGACGGTTAAATGATTATCTTTGAGTTATGCACTTGTTTCATATATATTTATACCACTCTTGTTGATGCATGAATCTTTTGGCTTGTGGTGTCCATTGTCTTGATTTTTTAATGAAATTCATATTCTTTTGGAAAGCTTTCATCTATTCTTGTGATGCCGATGAAAAATGATTCCAGCAAATGTTATGCTGATGAAAATTGATTTCAACAAGTTGATATTATTCAAAGCCGATAGAAAATTATTTCTGCTAGTGATAATGTCGAGGCAAATTTTCGACAAGGAGCCCGATGAGAAAGTGTTTCAGGTAGGTATATAGACCTTGTGAGACCCACATGGGCCACCGCTCCGGGAAAACCTATCAGTGAAAGTATGTGTGTATACCAGGTGATTATTAGTCATTGTAGAGCATTTTATTCACGGAATTTCTCATGAACCGTCCACTTGGGCATGCTAGTTACTTGTTTCCTCTTTCGACTAATTTTCTTGAGATTGTATGTACTTGCATAAGAAATAATGAATGGTAAATTTTATTTTTAATATATTTTGATCATAGTACTCAGCATTGTCGGCCGATAATGCCTACTGAGTACACGTACTTTCCGTACTCATACTACTCCTGCTACACCCTTTTGTGCAAATTGTGTTTTGAGCACACTTATCCGCATTGATTTCTAGAGTCTGAAACTTTACTCTTGAGATCTCTTGGTGAATTGCCTGGTTGATTTGCAGCGCCATACTCCATCTATTTTCTACTTCTGTCCTTTTCATTTTTTCAGACAATATTTCAGTGATTAGACAGTTATATATTCTTAGTAGGCGTTTATAAATGCGATTTCATGTCGCAATTTAAAATTATGAGATGAAATCGGCGTTTGGACATGCGATTTCATCTCATAATTTCAAATCATGAGATGAAATTCCAAATTCTTCAAAATGCTTGATTTGAGATTTCAAATCATGAGATGAGATTTTTCAAATACAAAATTTAACCCACAAGTTTACATTTTATAAAAAAAATAGTCCACCATTTTATATATACTAACTATATTTACCAATCATTTATTTATAAATGTAAAAAACCTTTGCCAACTATTATATTGGACATAAATAGTTACCAACCATTTACTCTCACCAACTTTTACCATTTACTCTCATCAACCTTTACCAACCATTTTACTTTTTATTGAACTAAAGTTCGATTCTTAAGTTGTATTTTTTTTAGAATGACTTTGTAATAGTGTATTATATTTTATTATGAACTTTTATTTATTTGGTAGGATTGTATAAGAATTTGGGCAATTTGAATAGTTTTTACAACTTATGGGGTTCTTATGTTCATTAGAAAAAAATACAACTTAAAAATCACAAATTGCATGTCCAAATAAAACTTCAAACTTCATCTCATATGATTTTAAATAATGATTTCAAATCATGATTTTACCTCGCATGGCCAAACGGGCCTTTAGATGCTCTTATGCACTTGACACCCGGTCTTGGAGATTATATTTTATTACTCTTTTCTGCATTTGAGATATTTAAAAATTTATATTTATCTTACTTTTACATTTAAATATTTTAACTCCATAGTTATTGAATCGGTGATTTGACTTACCTACCAAAAGGGAAGAGAGAAAGTGTAAGTACTATCGTGACCTTTTTCTAATTTTAAGTCATGACAATTAGACTTACTATGAAGAGTTATTAGTTTTTTTTTTTTTTTTTGCGCGCGCGTGAGGATTGCCCCTCAAAGACGAAAGATAACATGAAAAAATCTACTCAAATCAGATGCTTACAATTACATCAAAACAATAAATACAAGACACGTGTTTAATATATAACTTTGAGTTTTTGTGTGTATGTTGTCAGTGTAAAAAGATTTGTACATCATAAGTCATTCACAAAATTTTGTCGATAATTCTTCTTAAATGTGAGACTTTTATTAATTTTAAAAATAAAATAAATTATCTACTGTGATAAATAAAAATAATCTGACAACATAAAACGTTCTTACCGGTTAGCGATGATTATAAAGTGATTACTACCACACACGTTGTTTCTCTTCGTAAGATGCATCTTGAACCTTGGATAAATTAATAGCAATTGCATAAAAAGATCTCGTTGGTCATCTTTAGTATCACAATCATTGCCCTAGAAATATAAGCCCTGAAGAACTCGCATAAACTAAGCAAATTGTTATATTTATATTCTAGTACTGAGAAAAAAGTTTTTAACTCTAACATATTAATAATATAATTTTTTTAAAACTATGAGATTATTTAAAAAATAATGGTAAGATAAAGAATTATATTAATAGTAGTAATTTTTAAATCTAAAATTTTGGAATAATGACTTATTACAATATATTCTATTAAATTACGTTGATAATGTAAGCATAATGCAGTATCCATGTATATAAGTTAGATTTTTTTTGTTTTTAAAAAAAAAAAAACAAGAAAAAAAGACACTAATCCTGCCGAAGCAATGATGGTTAAGTTAGTGCGTGAAGCCTATGGAAATGACAATATATATATATAGAGAGAGAAAAGATAGAGCTTTGACTTAGTGTGCTTTCTTTCTCGAAATCCCCTTTTGGCTGTGTAACATGCATGCCATAGGCATACTTATCTTTCTATTGTTGGTAATAATCTTAAAATTAAATCCCTTAATTAATTAGAGTTACAATGCTAAGTATCTTTTAACTGCTCCTTTGAAAAAACACAAGAGAAGACAAGTTTTGTAGAAGAATTTATTTTGATATATTTTTTCTTGCATATAACGCGGATATACATGTGCTTTATACTATAATCCAAAGTGAATTAAGTACAACAACTTTTACTTCCAAAATTCAAATGTTTGAGATTATCTAGGACTATGTGGACTAAATTTTTTTATATTTTCTTTTTGGAATATGGGATGAATGATTAACAATAACAGAATCTTCAACTTTTAAGTAATTTTTTAAGAATTTAAATTTTACGTGATAATAATAATAATAATAATAATAATAATAAGAAGAAGAAGAAGAAGAAGAAGAAGAAAAAGATAATGTGTACATGTATTTTATTCTTATCTTGTAAAAATAGAGATATTGATTTCGTACCGACGATATAAAAAAATACTTATACAATTAATCACTTATTTATTATATAATTATGAATAAACTTACTGATGTGCATTAATAGGTTAATTTAATAATCATAGTAATTAACGTGCTATCAACAAGCTAAAAGATAAAGAGCGTTCTTTATTTATATATTTATTTATTATTTCATCGGATACGAATAACGATAAAGAGATAATCCCCATTAAAAAGACACTTAACAATCTGATTTTTCAATTCATTATTCTCTAGTGTGATATCAACACGTACACATATGTTTTTGATTTTCTTTTAGTAGTAAAAGCTGGGTCAGGAAATTATATATTTGGGAGAATTTGAATTAGACAAGTCAAGAATCCCGTTTAACCACAGAAAGATTAAATAATGCTTAGGTAAATACTTTTCAGATTTTTTTTTTTTAAGATTAAAATAGAGGTGCACTATATGCTAATAATAGGTTCCAACATTCTTCCGTGGCTTCTATAGTCTATACTGCAATTATCAAAGCAATTTAACTATCGACACATATTCAAAAGGATTCTTCTAAACAAGTGCATGAAAAATTTTCAAATAATCCCTTTGCTTTCATATTCGGTTTTCCCCATACATTTATCACATATAGAACTATGAAAGTGTTGAGATAATTTCTTTTTTATCTATCTATATTAGCTTTAGTGATCATCTTGATAGCAGTACAAATAAAAAAAGTACTAGTAAAGAACCCAATATTAAGCTAATGTGAACTTTCAATATTAAAAGAATCAAGTGAAGACCTAAAGGAAAAGCATATATACTACTCTTCCCTTTTAATGTATGAGGAGGATCAAGGTGGTAAAAACTTACTCATATCAGCGTTTATATTTTAATTTATATATTAGAATGAGAATGTATATTACTTCGTCTCAATTTTTTAGGTTTTGGGAGAAAAATTAGTTAAGTGAACTTTTTTTAATCGCAATTTTTTTTATATGTCTTTGAAATATTTAAATTATTAATTAATGTGACTAATAGTATTTTTTATGTAGTTTTCAAATGTGTAAATTTTATTTTTAAAAACATAAATTCTATGTTTGAATTCACGGTTAAAATTTAAAAAATTGACGGTCAAAAATCAAAGTGCGTCACATAAATTGGAGACTAAGGGTGTAATTAATTAGTCCCTCCAATTTATATAAAATGGTGTTTTTAGCTTCATCACATCTTTTAAGAAATCTACTTACTCCTAGAAAGTAAGAAGTTTTTTCTACTAACTTAACTTTAACTAAATAGTATCTATTTAATATAGTTCCTTAGTTACATAAAATTTTACCTACCTAAATAAAGATAAATATGAAAGAAAACAATTAAAACTTTTTTGATTATGTAAATCATCATTTATTTTGAACCAAAATAAATAAATAAAATCAAGATAAAATAATATGACTTTAAGAATAAGATAGTGTGTGATTGGTATAAACAGATAAATTGTTATCGGATGAAGGGTGCGTGGGCTGTGCTATATACAGGGTTGATAAACTAAAAGTAGTACTTAATACAGTGTACATGATACTAGTTACAAGAAAGAAATCAAAAAGTTGTTAGAAAGGGGGAGAAAAAAAGAAAAAGAAAAAGAAAAAGAAATCAAAATCTTTAAAACAGTAAATTACGTGCACATTGTCCTTTTCCCTTTCCCCATAATCATGGCCTAACACTCTTTAAAAAGAGCCAACTCCTCCTCCCATGGTTATCCATCCATTCATTCATTCCCAACTTCCTTTTCATAAAAAAAATGTCTTCTTCTTCTTCCACACCAATATCATCAGATAACCAATTACCATTTGGGATGTTCGAACCAATCCGCACACCAACAGGCTATTCTTGGTTACAACGTAACACATCCGTATGCCAGTCGAGCGAGAAGCGGGGCCGACGTAAGCAGGCTGAGCCAGGGCGGTTCCTTGGCGTGAGACGGAGGCCATGGGGTCGTTACGCGGCCGAAATCCGTGACCCCACAACGAAAGAAAGGCATTGGCTGGGGACCTTTGACACGGCTCAAGAAGCTGCTCTTGCTTATGATAGAGCTGCACTCTCTATGAAAGGCACTCAAGCAAGAACCAATTTCATCTACACCTCTGATACCGCTAATACTAGTTTCCCTTCTCTCCTTTCTCCTTTTGATCATGTCCAAAACTTGTTTCAGCCTAATTCACACTTCAATTTCAATACTCCTCAGAGTAACAACAAGAATAATAATATTATTGTGACCACTTCCGATAGTAATGAGTCATCTTCATATGGCTCATCACCTAATGAGAACAACAGCTTCTTTTTAAGTGACAATAATAATAATAATAATAATAATTCGGGTTACTTATTGGATTGCATTGTTCCTGATAGCTGCTTGAAACCACCTTCTTCTGCTAAAACTTGCGAGGAAAAGTACAATAATGATCATCAAAACGTGATGACGACTAGTTTCAATTCTATGGATGGTGGTATGGTATGTGAGAAATTTTCATTCAACGACAGTAGTAGTGGATATTTGGATGAACAAAAGTACATGTCATCAACATGCTGGGAGAGTTCTTGTGAGTTATCAGCCATGATGAACAACAATATTGGCAACATGAACCAAATGCTGGATGACGTGGGAAACTGCTATTATCCAAGCATGGAGATTAATGCAGCTTTTGATAACAATATTAATAATGATCAGCTGATGATGATGTCTACTGAAAGTACTGCTGCTGCTGCTGCTGCTTCCTCAACTGCTTTTCAACCTTTTGGTGATGTTGAATTTGGATACACTACTCTCTTTTGATATATTTAATTTGAATATTATTGTACTTTTTTGCCACCCCAATTAATTCCTCAGCTCTTCTCTTTCTCTCTTTTTGTTTATGATCTCGACTTTTTCACTGTCTCATCTTAATTAATAGTAGGGTGTCTTTAAGTATTTTTGTTTTTTTTCTTTCTTTAATCGAAACAATGGATCGATATATAATTTAAGTTGTAACAAGTATAGTATTTAAGTGCACGTAATTCTATGGACTTTTGCCAAGTATATACATATAATATATTCCTACATTATTAATTTTTATGTGTTAGTCGTGATCAACCTTTCAATTTCTCAAGAGGGCTTATATGAAGCTCAAGAGATTACTTCAAATCCATGCATTATTCTGAAACAGCACAATAATTGTTTTAAGAAGAGAATTAAGCACAATATTGTAAAACTATGTAATATCATACTGATGAAAATTAATCCAACTAAAAAATAAAATTAAGATCATAGTGACTAGCTAGTAAGTAGTGGTACAAATGAAGCAAAATGACGTAAGCTGTAGACTTACATGCAATCTCCAATTAGATACGTACAGTAGTACTTTATACTAGTCTTGTCTAAGCAATAGCTAGAGTATAATAGGGAAAGTGAAATTAAAAGCTGGAAGATTTTGAGACAACAAAATAGGCCTTAGCTTTTATTCAATCCCAAAAATCTGCTTGCAAAATACTATAAAAAATTATCATATAAGAAGATTCCCGAGAAAATGGAGTCTGTATATTTCCTCATACTTACAGCTCGGGTGGCCACCTAAAAGCAAAACATTGGGTACCCTTTTCTATTTGAGCTTTTTCTTGTGAGTACTACTAATTTCTTCCAAAGTAAACATGCTTACTGCCACATTGGATAAACCCACCAAGCTCTAAACTCAACTCATCAACAATGACCTCAGTTTCGACACTTGGGTAGATTTAGGAGAAACATTCAAAAATACAGATAAACATTTTGACCATGAGTTATTTAAATGAACTAATGACTTATTTTGCTCTAAATATAGTAATACCATTTACAGCAGCTAAAAAGGGAAACCATAACCTATGATAGCAATAAATACTCACTAGATTGGAGACAGAAGATGGGATGAGAAAAAGTAAATTCTTACAAAGTCAAAGTTGTCACTTGGTACTTTTGACTGTATTTGATGATAAATTCGAGCAATTCCCCATATTACAACACAAGTATCCATCAAATCCCATAAGAGACAATAAAACATTGTCTGCTTCAGAATCTGTAAGTTCAACTGTTACTTCACAATAAAGCCCCAAACAGAAACAGGGGAAAAAGAAGACCTTGGTATTCAATTTGAAGTCCAATTTTGAAGAGGGGACTAAAGAGGATAGGTGAAGACAGCTAAATGGTGCAGGAAGGACATTTTTCGTTCCCTAAAAGACTACAACATAAATAGCCACAACAAAGGTCCAAAAATTGGGCTTGGTTGCAGATTGATCTAAAATGGAAGGTGGTGTTTGTTTCTTGTTATTCAGAAACTAGCTACGAACCTCTACTGAGGGTAGTTGGACCTTTTCAAGGATGGATATCACTTATTCGAAATGATAAAGAGGTGGCCTTATAGTGACTTTATGAACAACAGATTGACAGAACTAGAGTATGTGCTAGATCTGAATTGAACGAAGCAAGATGGCTAATAAGGATAAAATCCTCCTAAAAGGGACTATCACCAAAAATAGAATGCTCGTCATGTGATCATTGAGCAACAGAAAAAATGTGATCACTCAATCTTCTCTCAATTTGATGGGCGAGCCTCACTTCCATGGCCTGTGCTGCTGCTGCCACTTGAAGGATTAGAACTCTGTACAGATTGCTGAACACCGGAATGAGAAGCAGGACCACCCTTTGAAAATATTGAACCAACTGAACTGCTTGAAGCGCTCATGGAAGATATTTGGGTAGAGAAGCCATCCCTGCCAGATCCAGAAATGAGTTCAGGCCGCAAGTCTGAGGATGAGGACGGTGGAGCCAAAGTACCAATAGAAGATCCCACAGGGTAAGGAGCAACAGCCATATCAGCAAGAGAAGAAGTAGATGGACTATGACTCATTCCGATTGGATGGTCAAACTTGCAAGAAGGCCCAAACTTGCAGACTCCATTTTGTGCATAGTGAGAGCAAATTGGCGCACCCTGTAAAAACCATTCACAGGTACAAAAACAAAATGAATCTTCCAAATCATTGAAGCAGTGTATGGACTCAAACTACAAAATTCAGTTGTATCAAATACTAACAGACTTCAGCAAGAAATAACGGTTATTAAGGAGAGAGGTAAAGGAAAAGACAAGTTTGTTCCTAGCACATTCTGTTAGCAAAGAAAGTTCTTTTTTTTTCCCAAGTTTGGTGACAGTTTGTATATAAAACAGCACTGAAACTTAATCACAATACTATGCCACTTGTACTTCATGGAAGGGACGACTAATAGCTGATGGCTTTGTCTATGAAAGCTGGCATGCATGCATCTCATATCAAGAATACACATTTACCGAATCCCTTGTTGAGCACCAAGAATCTTGCCAAAATGTCAATTTTGCTGCTTCCCACAACTAAAACCAGACTGTTATATCAATGTATCATGCAAGATCTAGTGGAAGCATAAATAGCTAAGATATTATGGAATGTGTGGCAATAGAATATATGGTGCAAAGGGGGTGGTTTCATTCCAGGTTCCTACTTTTCAGCATAGGAATTTTAAGGTGTATGAAGTTTCATATTTGATTTTTTTAAGCAGAACGATAGTATAAGAAACAAAATCTGGGGGAATCTCCAAAGGCCACCTGGCAGACGGTTTGCAGCTCGGTGGATAATAGGTTTACCCTCTACCCTTCTCCACTTAAATACCATGCTTTTGGTCTGCATCAGGGTTCGAACTCGTAATGTGCGCGTAGCCCACACATCACATGTTTCACTCTTACCAGAATATATGTTTTCTTTTGTCAGTGATAAGCAACAAATCTGAAGATAGTTCAAAATCCAAGTAAACTTGCCACATGGAAAAGCTATTCTGATCTTAAATAAGATGCGCTAGAGTTCAGAATTTTTTTTGTTTTGACTAGTTAAGAAAAGTTCGGCACTTCCTGGAAGAGTAGGTAAGATTTCTCCATCTGCAAGCATCAGGAACAAAAGCATGATATTCTATACTACTTGTACCTCAACAATTTGAAATTTCACAGTGTTTATCGAGCCACTGAAACTTCATATGATGTCACCTATTTACATGTCCCAGTTGATATGGAGCGAATACAATATCTAACAGATCGTTCACATTGTAAAACAATTAAAGCTTAAACCCTTCTGTATTTAGGAACACCGCTAACTGGATCAAAGCATTGAAAATATTAGAATTATGAAATTTATTAAAAGCTCTCCCCAAACGTCCTAGTTTCTTAGGCATGCAAACCAGATGCATGAATTTCTCACAGATACAACATTATTGAAACAACTAATTCAACGATCAGTAAATCAATAATTTATAGTTGGATATTCAAACTCAATATCAGATATGATTTGCAGCAGTCGCAGCACTCCTTAATTGAAACATAAGAGCCATGGAAAAATTGTCAAAAAGGATGTTCGCCAAATTCTATGTCACATAGGAGATAGAACTAAAAGGTCATACTGCTGCAACAACCAGACAGATCTGGGTAAAACAGGCACAACAAGATAGAATAACTAACTGCTGATTCACTAGGCATCATCAGTTTGAAAGCAGTATGATACTTTTCTTGAAAACATCAATTGTTCGTCAATAGACCCATAATCTGGCCAGAAAAAACTGTGTGCATGAGGTATTAAGACCAGCATTTTATCATCAGAACTAATATGTACTTTCAAGAAATATCTAGTATCTTCAGCCCATGTATCCTTCAACAATCTTCAATTTACTATCTGTAGTTTCTCCTAAGATAATACGTCAACAAATCTGATATCCAAAAAAATTGTCCATTTTGTAAAGAAAGCAACTATCCTACCTAATTCTTTTGCAAGGTAGAAACCCAAGAACCTCCCTCATAAGCACTTTTCTTGTTGCTTGAAAAGTATTTTCCTCAAATATAAGAAAAATAATCATTTTTTCAATTATTACTGCAGCGCAGATGATAAACTAATCAAACCATATTTAATCATGACAATCATCTCTTTTCAAACAAAAGGAAAATTCAATATATTCCATCACAAAGTCAAATAGCTATTTCCCAATTTCAGTAATTGTCCTTCCAAAAAACAGCCCTGCCCACTCTTAGAGCAATAATGTCAACAAATGCAGATACCTCCTTGTAAAACTTGTCCGACGTAATAACTCAAATACTCTTCACTTCATGCAATTTGCCGTCACAATCAGTACACTGATTCATCCTAAATATACTAGGCTACATGTCTTTTCTATTTCACGCATCTATAGGAGTCTGACTCTCTGATAGTAATGTAATATCAGATTCAAAGGTTAGAGAAAGAAAGGTCAGATTTAACAAGGAGAATGCTTGGGCAACAAATTTAGCAACATTGATATGCTGACCCATACGTAGAATTTCAATCTAAAGATTGCACATAAAGATTCTCACCGGACGAAGAGGGAGGCCCGAATCACTGAGGATAAAACTTGTTTTAGGTCCACTCCATTCAGGTGGATGATGGTATCTACAAGAAGATCCATATTTACAGTCCCCATACTTCATGTAATACTGACATTCTGACAGTCCAGGCCTTTCTGGAAATGCATGCTCCTTCTGACTGCTGCTTGAAGGACCGGCAGAAGAAGGAACAGATAAATATGGTCCTGTGTAGGCAGGTGCTGAAGGAGATAGTTGAGAAAGCCCATAAATGGGGCCTGCTGCAGCAACAGGTTGAGTACTTGGGGAGGGAACCGGACTAACAGGTGCCTATACCGCATAATTTAAACTTAGCAGATAGTCAGTGCATCCAGAAAAATTGTATATATCAACAGATGAAAGAAGCATATACGGTGTACCTACCGGATAAGGACTCCAACCTGGCAGAGGAACCATCCCTGGGGGAAGAAGCATAGAACCATAAGTCCCAGGGATATATGAACCCGGAAGTAGAGTAGGCCTTGCAACTGGCCAGTTGCCAGAAACTACCCCGTATTGTTGAGCTGATTGAACAGAAGGAGACTGCACCGTTGGATAAATGTGTGGTGCAGGAACAGCTGTTGGCGCAGTCAGAGGTCCAGGTCCAGCTGCTGGTGCTGGCACTTGTGCTCCAGCAGGCTGTGGATGATTAAATTTACAAGTGACACCAAATTTACACTGCCCTGTTTTCACATAATACGAACATTCTTTTTCCCCCTGTGACAGGAACTCTGTGAGCCAACTCAAAATGATACAATCATACTGAAACTTTTGAAAGGAGTAAAACAAAAAAAAGAAAACACAAGGAACGGAACCAAAAATATAAGCAGATGAAGACTGATTGAAAATAAAAAGAAGGCAGACCGGACGCAGCGGGTATCCATAAACATTAACTGTCACCGGTGCTGGAGATCCACCTCCCTGTCTTGGATGATGGTATTTGCATGAAGCACCAAATTTACACATTCCTGTCCTCATATAGTACTGCAAATCAGAATCAGAAACAACTAGCATTATTGTAATGAAAAGTGCAGTTTTATATATGATCATATCAAAAGACGAAGCTGCCAGAAAAACAGGACACATAACCAGTCACTTTTGGCTGAGCAACTGTTTTCTCATTCAACAGTTAATAGGTATATCATATTTTTAAGCAATCATTTGACCGTGGTTTGTCATTTGAAAACAAATTAAATATAGAAGAAATCTCATAAAGATAATGGCAAGCAGATATAACATTCAAATTTTCTTTTGATGATATACTAAAAAGTAAGAAAGATGAGCTTCTTTAAAATTTGAGACAAATCAAAGAAAGCTGAATCCATCAAAATGCAGTCGACTAAAACAAAATTGGGAGAAAATACTGCACGTTGGTGTTCAATTGAAAAGCATTCTAATCAACATACAGATAGGAGCTTTTTCCAAGATATAATTGATAAATAAGCAGACAAAATATGCAAAGAGAAACACCTTCAGCATGAAGCATGAAACTGAAGTGGTGATAATGAGTACATTAAGGAGACAACAAACTCATGATAGAATGAGCTTCTTTTAAAAACAACCAACAGGCAAAGGCCAGAACTTTAAACATAATCAAGAGATGAAATCAATAGGAAATGCAAATGGAAAGTGAATATGACATAGAATGATAGAATCAAAGGAGTATTACCGAATAAAAGTTTCAAAGAAAGAGAATTTTCACGTCAAGGATAGAAAAGCTCACTCCTTAGATTAAACCAACATATGAACCATGGGGAGGTATATAGGGGAAACACATTTTCCAACAGAAGAATTTTTAACACTCCAATTATGAGAAGTGAACTAAACCCAGTTACTCAAACTAAAAGTTCTGAACAGTCACTGAATTGAATACTGAATTAATACAAAAGAAATGAAAAGTAGAAGCATGATTTACTAGCACAAATAAGCAATGCAGAATGCAATCCCTAAAAGTAAAACTTATAGCATTACAAGAAGTAGAAAAAAAGTGATCACCAAGAAAAAAAATCTCCTGCCAACCACACATGTTTTTCAAACATCAGGATATGTTTATTAAAAATGTACTACTATCATGAACAATAAATACACTTGCAGAACATGGACAAAAGACACTATTAATAAAATGATCAACAGAAGGGATGAAACTGTGGGACAAAATTGAAATTTCCATAGACAACTGAGGATAGTATACAATTCCCGGCTCTTGCATGAAAAACGTTTATTAGATATGGAAATTTTTTAATTCAGAGTTGAATTCATAAACATGGTAATGGAATTTCCAGATCAAGGAACAAAAGGACGAATTCATGTCTAACAGGAAAAGAAGATCATGCACTTATCACTTATCAGACAGCAAGATGACGAATATTATCACAGACAAATCTAGCAAATTGAATCTTTCCACATGCATCTGAAAGATAAGATGGCAAGTCTAGGAGGATTATAAATACTACACTAGATTGAAAAGCAACATAAGCTTCCATTTAGCACATCGGAGATCCAAAAGAAGGAAAAGGACGAATCATGATCAGCAAAATGGGAGTTCAAACTGTACAGAATCAACAGCAAGCAGACGAAGTGATTGTACTAACCAGATGGGAGCTCACGTAGTACATAATCAACAGCAAGCAGACGAATTAATTGTTCAAACAAGATAGGGGCTCGGGTAGTACATAATCAACAGCAAGCAGACGAATTGATTGTACTAAAAAGATGGGAGATTACATAGAACAGAATCAACAGCAAGCAGACGAATTGATTAACTAACCAGAGCCAAATCCAGAAACCACATATTCTTCCAAATTTGATCATTCAATAAACACCCAACATTCTAAGACTGATAGCATAACACGTAAGGAAAACCTACCTGACAAACAGGTTGACCCACTCTTTCTGGGTATTCTCCTCCAGTAGCTCCCATTGCTCCCAAAACCTGCCGTCAGTTCACAAAATCCAACACAATCAATGCATGTTAAAAACCCCAGTCTTCGTCACAGATTAAACTAAAAACTAACAACACCAAAGCTGAACTAAAAAGAAAGATCTTTTAAACTGCAATCACCAGAGGTGGATCTAGGATTTTAAGTTCACCCACTAATTAGAGTAAATATATACTTTCAGTAAAAATTTAACTTGGGGCAATGCTTATCAAGATTTTAACAACAGGAATCAAAAATGTAAAAGGATCAAACTTTACACATCTAGAATCAACTATCTGGGATACCCACAAGAGAAAACCCATCAAATCATAAGATCAGCCCCAATTGGACACATGAAAATCAGTGATGAAAAATCACTAGGAATGAACCCTAAAGATTCAATGTTTTTATACCCAAAAAGAAAAAAAAAGTAACCGAAATTTACCGAAGTACGGTCCCGGGGATGATTGAACCGACACCTCGCACCATAGCCACAGAAGCCCGTACGCAAGTAATAGATACAATCGGGCTCGTTAGGCCGTTCAGGGTACGCTTCTGGGCCAGTACCGAGTGATAACTGCCACATAGGCTCTGCATTAAGGAAAATCAACACAAGGAACGATCGTTAAAAATCCCACATTACAAAAATTGAGAGTAATTGGGGTGAAATTCGAGAGAAATTCACATGAAATTCAAATGCAGCAAAGAAGTTTGTACAACTTGCCTTCGAGGCCCGTCTCTCCGCCGGGAACAGTCCATTCGGACACCGGATCGACCGGTGCACCCTCCATTGCTTGGGTCCCACTGTACCTCTCCATTTCCTTCTTTCTCTGTTGTACCTATATACAAGCTATATAGATGTATATATATATATATCTATGTACGACTATACGTATATATTTGTATTTATATAAAATATCTATGAACAGAGTGAAGAAGAAGAGTGTCTGTTTGTGAAAGGAGTGTATGTGTGAAGAAGCTATGGAATTGTCTTTGATCGACTGTGAGGTAGCGTGTGGGTTGGTAGGAGTTGTGGGGGGGAATGGGGGGTGGGGGGGTTGGTGGTTTTTAGAGAGAGAAAAGTAAAGGGGTTCTTTTTAAGTGTTCTTTCTCTAAAGCCCTTTCTCTCTCTATATCTCACACTCGTCACTCTGTGTGTGTGTGTTTTCAGTCTGGTTTTTGGCTTTCTCTCACCAAACAAATAGCCTTTTTGTGTATGTATTCTATTTCCCGTCTTTCTGTGTGACCTTTTGTGGGGGGGTGGGTGGTGAAAGTCTTTTGTGATCTTTGGGGTGAAGGGGTTGCAACTTGGAATCAATGGGCATATTTTTTACACAACCAAAAAGAAAAGAACATAGTTTACAAAAAGAGAGAAATATCTAACAAACTGTAATAGCACCGTGACGCTATAAACATCACTAAGATTCCAGTTCTATTGTCGTCTTTACACACTATTCATCTCTCATATTTTTACTAGTAATAGTAATAATAGTGAATGTATAATAATATCGGAAAAATGTTATATTTGTTTATGTAGTTTTTTTTTTAAAAAAAATATACTTATTTTTTTATCATACTCTTTTAATAATATTGTCCTTTTTATTCAATTTTGAACATATATTTACTTTTTGATGGTTAGTTTTTATTTTATTATCCCATGTCCGCAAAAATATTTTTTTGTTTCAATTAAAATTTACTTTCAATTTTTTTCTTCTGCCCAACAACTTTTTACACCTGACTCAATAACTCACACCCAATTTCTAATACCTTTTCCATCATCAATTATCCTCAGATAAACATCCACGGAGAGAAATTGACATTGGTAATATTGACATTGTTTGAAAACTTTAGCTTCAAAATGGCATATTTGCAAGTGCATTGGCTGCAATTCGAGCACCTCATGTAGCCTCGAATGTTGGTATTAATCTGCATTAAAAAAATTAAAAAGAAAAACTACACTTTCACTTAATAGAAATCCTGCAATAAAAAATTGCACAATATCTGCAGTTTACTTGATAAAAATTGCACAAAAATATACACATTTACTTTGATAAAAAATAGAATAAAACTGTATATATGTGTGCATTTTCACTAGGTAAAAAACTACAAAAACTGCACTTTCACTTAAGAATTAATTTGCACAAAATTTACACTTTTACATGATAAAAAACTGCACTTTCACTTGACAAAAATGGTACAAAATCAGCATCAAAATCTGTTTTTTTTTTTTTTACAAAATAAACAAACTGCACAAAAATTGAATGTTTATCTGAGGAAAAAGTAATTATGGAAAAGGATATTAGAAATTGGAAATGAATTTGATGGGTCGGGTGTAAAAAGTGGACCAGGTAGAAGAATAAAATTGAAAGTAAATTTTAATTAGCACAAAAAATATCCACCTAGGCCTTATGTATGTGTCACATAGGATAATAAGTTGGGACATGACGCATAGTTGGGACATCATATTTAACTTATTTCACATTTAATGAGAAATTGAAGTTAAATGACTTTTTTATTCATCTTTAAATATGTGTCACGATACAATAAAATGCATTAAGTTCAGCTATGGTTATTTTGAACATAATGGACAGTTCAAGTTAAATGATCTTTTTGCCCTTCATCTTCAAATTCGTGTGAGGATATAATAAAACACGATAATTTAAATATGATTGTTTCGCACTTAATGAGCAATTTAGGTTAAATGACTTTTTTGCCCTTCATCTTCGAACACATATGAGGATACAATAAAATGCAAAAAATTCATATATGATTGTTTCGCACTTACTGAGCAGTTCAGGTTAACTGACCTTTTTAACCTTCATCTTCAAACACGTGTAAGGACATAATAGAATGCGCCAAACCCTGTCACGTGACAAAATCGTAACGTCTTTTCTTCTTTTTATTTTCTTGTTTTTTTTTCCTCCTACTTTTCTCTAACATTATTTTTTCTAAAAAAACTGCATTCAATTGTTAGTTTAATTAATTGATGAGTCTTTATGATTTTAAGGTTTCAAATAGGATGATTTAAGCATATTTTTTTCTACTAGTTTCTGGACACGTGCTTTGCACGTGTATCCCACAAATAATGTATATGTATAGTTATATTGATGCATATATATTTTTAAAATATTTAATTGGACTATAGATTAGAAATTTTAAAAAAATCGATTTGAACATCGAAAATATGTGCCATCTTAAATGTTTCTCCAAAAAAACATACATGAAGAAAGAAAAGTAATAAAACGAAAATAGCAACTACTGGGGGATTGAATATGAAAAGAAATAAAAAAAATTATATATTACCGCTAAGAGACACACATAAAATAAGATGTTCATCACGTTATTTTTACTCATTGTGATAATAAAATCGTGACTTTGATTCTTTTTTTTTTAAAGGTATTCATCACGACTTTCATGCACAAAATTCAAAAATTTTAAGCCAAATAATTGATACAATGTAAAATGATAATTCTATTTAAAAAAATAAGGTATTAGAGACTCAATTTGAGCTAATCTTGAAATTTATTATTACTATATATTTGATTTGGTTGTAACAATATTGAGGGAAAAAAATATATCAAATCTTGATATATTTATATATAATGAATCATCTAAAGCTAATGTATCTTGCCACAAGAGAATTCAAATTTTTAGAACCTCAAATTTTCTTCTGGGGTTTACAAAGCTCAATACTAAGTTAGTACTAATATAGTTCAAAGATCTAATAGTGTTTGCAAGATCGTTTATTTTTTTTCATTTGTTTAGTAGAAAAAAATGAAAACGTAGAAAATCTAGAAATGAACAATCATACATACTTTAAAAAAATGTCTTTATAACTTTTAAATATTTTCGTCTTTCATTTTCTTAAATTTCATCATCATTTAATTAAGTAATTGTATATTAACACTTTTCAAAATTTTTAATATTAATTAATAAACCAAAAACTAAGGAGGAAAAGGATAAGAAAAGAAATGTTTTTGATTATAAATGAAGGAGAATATGAATGTACTCAACCTCTAATTAAATTCATTAAATTGAGTGTGAGCATTAAAGTACTACTGCTTCATTTTCAAATCACCTGGTTCTAAGTCATGTAAAATTTTTGACTTTTTATTTTTCAATACTCAGAGCAACCCATAACTGAAAGTAATAGTAATCATCTTTTGTTTGTAATATTATATGAAAATAAAAGAAAAAAATATTCAGTTATCCCTTTTATTAGAACTTTCTTTTAAGTTTAACTAGTCTCTTGATAAGTGCATCGCACGTGTTTTATCAGTGATTTTGTATATTATTTAAAATAATCACATAAAATTATTGAAATATATTTTGAATAATAAAAATAAAATAAAACATACATTAAAATATAATAACAAATAAATTAATAAAATTTAAAAGTTCACATAAGATAATTAGAACATTATTAAATTTTGAGTTGACCCAAAATTCTAATACAATGCACACATTTTGCTTTTTGTGTTAATTCCAAAAGGAGTCTTCATATTTTATATTTTTTTCTGATTTAAATCATTTATCAGTACATAAATTCTTATAGAAATTGGATTGATTATAAAAGTATTATATTATATGATTCTATTTTAGAAAATCAAATATTTTAACTGACTCATACATTTCACTTTATTCAAATTTAATTATAATTATATATCATCATCTTGATCAGAATGTAAAAATGTCAAAGTAGTGTCCAGAAGTTGAAAAGATCAAATAATAAAGGCTGAAATGTGAAAAGTTATAACTTGTAAGGATATTTAAGATAATTTATGTTTAGGTTTACCCAATGTGAGGAATTAAAATAAAACTGCTAATTTAATATAATTATTAAATAATTATTTATTTTATAATATTTTAATTTCAGTAGGGACAAAATCGTAATTCTACTTTTAGCTTTAAGGGCTTCCCACTTATATAGTAATATATGATATATGATATGCGATGGTAGATGATTTTATTTTATTTTTTAATTAATTAATTTTATTTTATTTAGTGGATGGGCAAAATGATATTTCAACTTTTCACTTAAAGTCTTCTCACTTATATAATAATATAATTATCTGTCAATTCATGAAAATTAATATGAACACTCCAAGTTTGTATTTCACAATTATAGTAAAATTATCTAAGTTTGCTTTCAAATTTTGTTCACTCTCAAATCATATATAACACTTCTTGCATAAAATATTTCTTGAGTTCTTTAATGCCTTTTTGTTTGTGTTTTCATGTACAATTGAATATACAATATCATGTCATTTCTGTAAATTTCAAAGAATATCCTGCGTATTTTCTTCGTGGAAAAAGAAAGGAAGGCAAAAACAAAAAAGACTACAAAAATAAAACAATTGAAGAAAAAAAACTTGTTGTTATAAGTATCCTTAGGAAATAAAAATTAGTTGGAGACTTTAAATAGTTTTTTCTTGGTACTTTTTGGACTTCCCTTCTACTTAACTACTAATTAAATTAGCCTACATTTAATTACTTCATGTAATTTTTTAAATTCTATAGGTTTTTTGTATTAATGAATAAGTTGGGTGAGGTAATAGTTAATAAAGAAATAAGTTACATGTTATATGGAAGATGGAATGTGAAAATTTTGATATTATAAATAATAATTAAGAATATAGCTGAAAATAATTCATTTAATACATTTTTTTTATGTGTAGGATAAAAGAGTCGTTCAATATTTGATGAATATTTTGATAATTTAATTTTTAATTTTTCTTCCTTTTACTTTAGAATAGTATAAATTACTATTTTCTCCATACGTATATGTCAAATCATATAATCATTATTTCATAAAATAATATTAATATTATTAAAATAAAATATATAATAAATAAATATAGTATATATGCAAGTAAGTATGTACACGTGATTAATGTGGATTACCGGTGACTTGTTTGTCAAAGTCAAGATAATTGAATATCATTTGAACGTATCAAGATGACCATCATAATCTAATTAGCTAGTCTTATTGGAAGAATTTTGATGATTGATTGTAATTGATAAAATTTTTGCAATTGACAAAGTCAACCAGGTTCATATGCATATGTGGGTGTCAACCAGATTCATATGCATACATATTTGTCATCATCAAAAAGGTGAAATTTGTTATGTGAAGAATTTGATGATTGACATAGGTGAACTAGGTCCACTACACAGCTGAAGATTTTGCAGGTATGAATTTGACTTGGATCTGAATAAGGAAAGAGATAGCTAACACGCGGAACTGAAGAAGTCCAACACTTACAAGAAAATCAAGTCCTTGTAGGATTCTTTCCAAAAGGTAAGTTGTATTTGACTAGGAGAGAACCAGATACGTATAAGGAAACCAAGTCCTTTTAGGATTCTTTCCAAAAGGCAAGTTGTATTTTGATTAGGAGAGAACCAGATATGAAAAATCTGACTTGAGGGAATTAGGTCCTTCTGGGACTCTTTTTTCCTTATTTGTGATAAGGAAAGATTTGAGGAAACAAAGTTCTTTTAGGATTCTTTTTCCTATTTGAAATAAATCTACGTTTGAAAGAAACCACGTCTATATAATAATCATAAACAACTACAGAACATTCAGCTATTGCATTGGCCATTAAGGAGATTATTCTGAAGCAATAGTCGTTCATAGCAAGAAACACCCTCACTGGACCAGGTTCCTGTAAGCAAAGAATTGGAGTAGAAGACTTATCCTGTATTGATTGAGTTTGTTATTTGTATTTTTGAGTTGTAACTTTCTCTTCTAGAGTTAGTTGAGTCAAGTTACATTGGTGTGATTGTATTGTATTTCAGAGACTAGAGTTTATAGTCTTTGAATAGTTGATTGCAGTTTGAGAAAAATATAGAGATTGAGGTACTAGAGTTAATCCCTTTGATTGGAAAGTTGTAGTCTAAAACCTGCTCCTGAATTGAATAAAATCCTATTCGATAGGTCTGTTTTTTGGGTCTCCCTTGAGCAAGAAGGTTTTTTTTTCACGTTACATCTGTGTGTTCTTTATTATTATTCTGCACTTGTGATTTAATTGAACCAGGTTCAATATCTTGGTGAGTAGGTGGTGCTTTCAGTTGGTATCAGAGCAGGATTTTTCAATAAAGGCTTACACCTTGAAAAATCAAATTATGACAGCACCACCAGTAGCTCAGGAGGGACAATCAACCACAAGACCACCCTTGTTCAATGGCCACTACTATGGGTGGTGGAAAAATCGCATGATGGACTTTCTTATAGGTGAAGATCACAACTTGTGGAATTTCATATTAAATGGACCAACCATTCCCATGAAACTTGCTGAGGATGGAAAAAATAAAATTTCAAAGGGTAGATTGAAATATATAAAGGAAGAGAAACTAGCTGTCGAGATCAATGCAAAAGCAAAGAAGATTTTGGTATGTGGACTTAGTCTTGACAAATATAATTGAATTTCATTATGTACAAGTGCAAAAGAGCTTTGAAACTGCTCAAGAAGGAACTGGTCAGGTGAAGAAGTCCAAGATCAATATGCTTAATCGACAGTATGAACTGTTCATGATGAAGGAGGGTGAATCTATTCATGATATGCATACCAGGTTCTCATCTATTGCGAATGGGATATATTCTCTTGGTGAGACCATTCCCACTAGCAAGGCTATAAGGAAATTTCTAAGTGTACTACCTGAATTTTGGGAAAGCAAAGTAGAGGCTATTTCTGAAGCGAGGGATCTGGATACACTGACTAGAAACTCATACAACACTCTCAACAGATTATCAAACCTCACACAACTTAACTCTCTCTATCTTATGAAAATTGCTTGAAGAAGTATTCAATGTAGTTCTCTCTTGTAATTATCGAGCATTTTTCTTCTCAATCGTGGATCATATATAGGTTGTCAAGCTCCTTGAGTAATCCGTGTCCTCATCTAATTTGGCTTCCAGCTTATGTCAAGTCATTGTCCAATTATGATTCAACTTGCTTCCTTGAGTAATTCGTCTCCTAGAAGGAAACTGTCTCCCCTTATGTCTTCTTATGATGCACGGATAAATAGGCTTCTGATTCAGTACATGTAGAACATTCTTCTTCTTCCCTTATTTGAGTCAGAGTCTATTTTTCCCGCCTTCATATACCTATACAACAAGGGAATGCATCTAGGTAGTGAACCTGGTTCAATTTATCTGTTATCAAAAACTTATCAATTTTGTCAGTCGTCAAAACTTTAACTTAACAAATTGCCAAAAAGTTCTCTCTTTTTTATGATAACAAATAATGTAGGAGTATCTATCATAATCTATCACAACTTAATCAATCTCTCCCCCTTTTTGACATCATTGAAAAATTTTTAGACAAAGAACCTATCACGTTTTAAGCATCTGTAATAATCTATGAATCCATGGCCACTTGGATAATACTTAACTAAACACATTTTAAACAAGTAGGATTGCCTGAAAGAATTGATGATATGAGTCATCTAGTAAGCACATAGAGTTAGACATATTAGAAAGAACTAAATAAGCCTGTGATATATCAACACCGAAATATAATATTCAATTAGTAATCAAATTAAGACCACATAAATGATCAGATAGGATAGTCAAAAAACAAAGTAGGAAAACTGAAAAGTAGGATGAACGTGAGGACTCTTAGGAGGATAGGGACTAGGATGAATACTTAGGAGGGAGGTGTGGTATTCTTCTCCATCAAAGAAAGAAACTTATCAATTCTGTTGTTCTGAACAATTTGTTCCTAAAACATTCTTTCTTTAAGCTTGGAGATCTCTGCATTGGCAGTAGTCAGATCAACTTTGAGCTGTGCATTTTTCCCTTCCAAGACTGCCACCTGTGCCTTTGCAATCTGCAGGTTAAGAAGCATCTGAGTCACGGGACTTTTGCATTTTTAACCTAGTACATGCTGCAGAAAGTCACACTCCTCCAATATCTCCCTATCTAGTAACTCCTTCTTTGAGCCCAAATTTCCTTCAGAGACAGGCACTGAGTTTGCTCTAAAGATTTTGGTTAAGAAAAACCATATGCCAAACCATATGACCCCCTCTTTAGATTTATTGCTCGAGCCATATGCCTGATTATTAAGAGAGGAAGATTCACCTTCTGCTTGACATCTATCATTTCCATTAATCTAAGGTCATGATGTGAAGCTTCATGACGCCTCTCTGTTCTTGGAAGAAGACACTTGTTCACTAAATCATAGAGTAACTTGTGATCTAGGCTCATTTCCCCTTTTAGAACTCTCTGAGAACCAATTTTAACCCTCCCTTGGGTAAACTTCATCATGAGAGAGCTTTCCTTGGTCCTTTCCATGTCATACTCAGTTTACCCTTCAGTAGGTACCTACAAGATTTCACCAACCACTCTTTTTGTCAAAGTAAACTTCACACCATTAACCATTGATTTCACTTCTCCATTACCCACTACCTTAAGATTGATACAAAACTCTACCACTTCAGACTCATGTACTGTCACGACCCTAACGAAGGCCCGGATCGCAACACGGACAAGGAGCCCCGAGAGACCCCAAGTCGACCGATGGAATAAACATACATCTAACTCAATCAATGAAACTAAATAATCAACAATATAATCATAGAGGAAGTCTAACTTAAGCATAACATCAGAATACGAAATCCGAAGTTGAATATATACATATTTTTGAAGAGCCTCTACACATGACGAGTTGATGGGACAAGACCCCAACTAACTTAACAAAACTGAAATACATATAGGAAATCTGAATAGTCTAGTCCTCGGGAGATGAGGACTCACCAATAACGTATGATGCTATCTCAAAAGACGGACTATGAGTGGGGCTGAACCTGAGAGCCGGGTCCTGTATCATGAAATGATATAATATAGAGTATGTGGTCAATACATAGAATGTACCGAGTATGCAAGATAAGTAAAACCGCTTAAGCAAGTAAAATCATTTAAAGATAATACTTAAAGTAAACATAAACATTAAGAATCCGAGAGTAGGACTTGCATGCATTCTTTATGAAATCATGATCTCTTTATAACATAACATAACATAACTTCATAAAATCATAACTGAATCGATTGACTCAAAGCTAAATCTTGACATTTATAAGTAAAACTGAACATTGAGTCAAACCTGCTTTTCAACATACATACATATAAATCTCATGAGTAATGAACATGCATATCTGAAATCATGAGGAACAATGGGAGACTCATTTTTTAACTGACATACCATGATAGAGCTTACGTGGTCCCAACTATCACACTCAAATGGGTAGAGCCGTCCAAAGCCTTGCCAGGGCTAGGGACGATACCATGATATTGATATCAAGCTTGTAGGCCATTAGGACCGAGGATAGCTCACAAGGGAGGTCCCAAAGTAATATATATAATAGTATCATCCTGTGTTGGCACGTAGTTATGAGGCATAGGGTAATCGATCCTTAGCCTACTCGGTGCTAGACACTACTCCCAAAAATATGCATATGATCTACATCATTTTATAATGAAGATCAACATCGTATATTCACGAAGCTCAATAATCAAATACATCTCAAATATGAAATCATGCATATGAGAAGCTTTAGCTCAAAACATGCCACAAGCTGAAAATATAATTGGGAGCCTTCACTCCAAAATCATGTGGTAAGCTTAGTTCGACAAATCATACTTCATACTTAGACATGTGGGCATTGACCAAAGCTTTATCATACTTAGAATTACTCAATTCACATCAAAAACATAATTGTAAACATGGGTAGATTTAAAATATGTTTTTCATCACAATATCTCATCATCATCATACATTCATCACAAATCTCATCCTTCATGAACTTTTCATCAATGGGCTTTGTAATTCATAAAACTAGAAACATGATCTTTAATTGAAAATATTATAGAAATTGCTCATGCTTCATAATTTCATAGTAGAATCATAATTAAATCATATCGATGTATAGAAATAGGAGATTCATGTATTTGGGTTAAAACCCTTAAAGATTAGACATAGAATTCTTATGATTTAGAGAGGTATTGGGCATGTGTGTGTGAAGGGAATCACCCATTCATAACCCCACATACCTAGGGAAAATCAATTCTCACCACTCTTTTAAAGTCCAAAGGAAATTGATGAAGAAAACCTTGAAGACAAGCTTGATCACCCTTCTCAATCTTCTAACTTTGCATGCATGAGAATGAATAAGCCTAGGGTTGGTTTTACCCTCATTAAACACTGATTTTTGAGCCTTAGACGATGTAGTTTAGGACCGTAGGACTTAGGAATGATAAATATGCCCTTATTGGAAAACCCTGAAAAATCTGCACTGGCGAACTAACGGACGGACTAACGGGTTGTTGGGGTATACCATGGCTCATGGTATCCATCCGTTGTCTGCACTGCCAAAATTCCTGATCTCAGATTCGATCCATGACTCGACAAGACGAGTTGTCCTTCCATACAATGGGTCATTACATCGTTCGTTGTTTCCTCCTTTAGGTCCTGCACTGATCCTTCCAACGAGCCTCACCACGACTCGTTACATCCTCTAACAAGTCGTGGTTGCCTTCCGTGAGGTATACTGGAAAAATATTGATATCCCATACAATAATTGGTGACCATGACCCATTACTTCTCATGACGGGTCGTGGGATGACCCTTTATTTCCTTTAGTGTTGAAGCCCAGTCGTCACCACGACTCCTAACAATGGATCATGGTATTAAACAATGGGTCATTACTTCATCCGTTGTTACCCACTGTTGCCAGATCATCACTTCCCATGACTGCTTCGCATGGGTCGTTGTTTAGACCAACGATCCGTTGGGTCATCCGTCCTGTGACATTTTTACTAGTTTTAGCCAACTCCCAATTTTAAATCTCGGGTCTAATCTTAAGAAATCCCTAGGTATTACATGTACTCGTGGAGGAGGGCACATGAACAAATATTTCTATCTTTGAAACTTCGATTTTTCTATCAGCCTAGTCATACCAGGTTTCGAAGCCAAGACTCTTTCCTTCAAGACCTTCTGCGACCTGAACCATCTTTCTTTTCCTAGCGCAAGAAATTTTTCCATATTCTTATTTGGTTTGAGCTCAGTCTTGATAGAAGAAGTAGATCCATGAACATTGGAATTCTGAGTCCTCTTCCTCTTAGATGATGTTGGTGCATGTTTCTCTAAAGCTGGAACAGATTCTGAGGGACTATGCACCTCATCACTGCTATCATCTAACTCCACTATATCAGGGATCTTTCTCTTTCTAGAATCTTTCTTAGAGTCTTGAATCTTTCATTTAGACATCTCATCCTTCCTCTCTACTAGTCTTCTCAACGCTCCTCTAGTTCTAGGTCTCTTGGGAGGAGATATCTTCACAATAATATGTTTCCTTGCTAAGGTTGTTTTCAAGGTTTTGGGTCTTTCCCATTTTAAACTTAGGGATAGATTATCCTCCTCCTCATCATTTTTTGACTCAAATGTGTCCGCAATAGTAGGTAATGCTTCCTCGTTCTGGCCGAATTTTTCTACTGCAGCTTTACCCTTTGTCTTTCCCAAATTTCTTTCTCCTTATTCACAAAGATTATCTATAGGAATGTTGTCATTTGGATTCTCATAGGATGGTGGAACTATAGTGGGTGAAGGGGATTTGTAGGATGAACCTGGTATGGTCTCAGATATTGGAGAATTTTCAGAGGGATGGGGAGCGTGAGTGGATGGAGAGGAATGTTCTTAGTCTGAGTAACCAACCAAGAAAGGACTGCTGGAGGAGGCTGCCATTGAAGTTCAATTAAAGAATAGAAGAATCTAGGGAAAAGTCAAAAGAAGGACTAGATAGAAGAGAGATGAAACTGATTTGGAATTTTTGAGGGGGCAATAATGATGAAACTTGGGAATTTAAAGATCAGTTTGGGAAGTGGAAAATATTAGTGGACTAATGGAGATAGGACATGATTTTGATGGACTATTCCATGAGTGATGGTTGTTAGATGAGTTAATGGCATGTCATCCTATATTGGGAGGAAGTAGACAATGCTTTCCTACCTTTGTTTGTTCTTTTACACTAGTTGACAAGACACGTTGAATGCCTAAAAACTGAACTTTTGAAGGATTTCAGGAGGACCAGGTTCATCACATTAGTGGTTATAATTATAACTATAAATAAACACATATGAGAAGGAAAGAGTATATACCATTGATGTAGGGCTTATTTACGCATTTATTAACCGCATTTTTTCCATACTTAGCTATGTTTTGAGAATAAATTATGTGTGTTTTCTTGTATTTTATGTGATATATGTAAAAAAAGAGATAACACACATGATTAGATTTTTTTAGGTATTAAAGTTATAGATTTGGCCTTAATTATGGATAAAAAGAGCAAGTATGGCAAAACACTATTGACAAAATAAGTGCGATAGAAGTTGGCATCGCACAGGCATAGCTGTGCTATGGCCTGCGCGACACACAAGTATGGTTGGATCACCAAGAGGCGCGACATGCTAGGACCAGGGTGCTATGAGCAGCGTGGCGTACAATAGTGTGTAGACAACCAGAGAGTCCAATCCCAGTTGGACTAGGAGCAGAAGTTAAGAAGGAATGATGAAGGCTTAATCTACTACTATATAAACCCCTTCATAATATGTTTTAGGCATGCACTTTTGGAGATAATGGAATTATTGTCCAACAATGAATTTTTGTAATTATTTAGTCGAATATTTGTTGAGAATTCATCAAGTTCTTGTGATTCGATATAGCTTTGGTGATTTTGTTAAATAATTTCATATTATAGAAAGTATTTCATTATGATTTCTTCTACATCTTATTTTTTGTTCTCGTAAACATAAGCAGCTAAATCTCTTAAGCTAGGGTTGTGGGAACCATGATGGATTAATGAAAGTAGAAAAAATAAAATAGTGATTCTTGAATGACAAATTGAGTGGATTATTATTCTCTTCATTTTAATGCTTAATTGCCTGTATCTTCAACTTGCTTGACCAGGTTGAAGTTAAGAAAAGAGAATAATAGCGGTAATTTGAAGCTAGCAGCCCTCATCTAATTAACTTGAGCTCTAATCGTGGATAGTTAAACCAAGACTTATAGAGAGGGCAAAATATACACACCTAAGGTCCAAGAGGATTTAGGTGAAATTTATCTATGTAGGTCGAGAGACATTAGGTGAACTTAATCGTTAGTCTTACACAAAATTCATCAGGATAGATTACCAATAAAATAAGCCTACTATATTATGAAATCATGGAGAACGCAATTCTAGTTTTGTCTCAACAATTTGATAATAACTCAATCATTGTTAGAATTACTTTTTTTTATTTGTAAACCCCCTTTTCGAAATGTTGACTACAAGTTAGTTTAATCATCATTAACCTATTATTTCTTCCCTATTCCCTATGGGATCAACCCCAACCTAGTAAAGTTACTATATTTGACAACAATCGATTTATACTTTAATTGCCAACTGTAATTTAGGCGTGATTAATTTTAGTGCCATTGCCGGCAAATACAATGTTGAAATAGTTAATTAGTGTTTAAATTTAACTTGTAGTCTTTATTTCGTGATTTACGTTTTTCTTTTTCTTTTTTTTTTATCACAGGTTAGCATGGAGAACCCTGTGGCACAGATTAATCTCCCATCAGAGGAGATGACTGAGGCGCAAAGAGCCAAAGCTGTGCACTTGGTAGAGGAAGCCTGACTAGCTGAAGCAGCTAGGAGAGCTGAGGCTGTGAATTTTGTTGCTGCTCTGGCAAAAAGGAATCGACAAAATCCCCTCATCATCATGGACGTAATGCTGTACAGAATGTGCTCTTTGAGGGGGAATTTGAGCAAAGAGAAAGTTGGTTACACGAGAGCATGTTCCATCCCCACTTCCAGCGAATGCTAAGTTCGTTGTGACTAGTATAATGATGCAGTTGTTGAGCATGAAAGGGTTGTTCAATGGTTTGTCTGATGAAGATCCAAACCAGCATCTGATAAATTTCACCGGTATCTATAATGCCTACAGACTGCACGGAGTTTCTCAAGATGCTATTAGACTCTGATTATTTCCACTCTCACTAGCAAGGAAAGTGACTCTGTGGCTGAATGAGCTTCTAGATGAGTCTATTACTACTTGGGAAGAGTTGACTACAACTTTCTTAAAGAGATTCTTTCCACCTCACGAATGATTCAGTTGAGGGATGAAATTAATAATTTCAGACAATTACCCAGGGAAGCACTACATGAGCAAGGTTAAGGTTCAGGAAGAAATTGAAGTAGTGTCCTAATCACAAGCTTCCTGAGGAGGTCCTTTTGGAAGTATTCTTTAGGTCACTAAGTGCCTCAAACAAAGCTGTAGCAGATGGAAAATATGAGGGGTCCATGATGGCCCATACTTTTGCAGAAGCTAGTGAAATACTGGATAAAGTGACAAAGACCAATAGGGAATGACACACCAGAGAATCCGAGGTTGCTACAGTAAGCTATTTTAGAAGGTTGACAACAGAGCAGCGGAAAAAGGAAGAAGAACGGGACCAAAACATGGCCTATTTCAAGACCCAGTTGGAATTGATCATCAAGCACCTAATCACACTGAATACAAAGAAGGTTCATGCAGTGAATGCGCAAGACAAGAAACCCAGGTATTAGGATCACTACACTGATGCGGAAGAGAAAGCAAACTTTGTGAACAATCAGGGGGATTTCCGGGCCAACACCCAAGGGTCTAACCAAGACTCTTGGTGTTAAAGCGAAGGAAATCAAGGTCAGAACTACTATAGGAACAATAACTATAACATGTTTGGGGCTAGAGATAGGGACCAAGGTCAATGGAGGAATAGAGATGCCCCTAAGAATGATAAGAATGGAGTGTATGTTCCTCCAAGAGCAAGAGAGCCTACTAGGAACGACTCTAGAACCTCAAGGTTAGAAGGTATGATGAGTCGTATGATGAAAGAGATTGATTCCATTAAGGTAGGAGTCAAAGAGATGAGGGGTGAGCTTTCAAGCTTGAGTCAATTGGTGGACTCACACTCGACCTCCATCAAACAATTAGAGCAACAAGTGTGAGAAATCTCGCCAACGCTAAATCAGAGGCAAAAGGGCACTTTTCCAACTGATATTGTTCCCAACCCTCAGAATGAGGGTCATTGCATGTGACTATGATCCCAACAGGTATATTCATAAAGTGTGAGTAGTGGTACCGTTAAATCAAGTGCTACTTGGGAGGTAGCCCAAGATAATTTAATTTTTGATTTTTTTTAGAATTGATGAATTTGTTCAACTGTGTAGGAGTTACATCATAAACCACAATTTTTGAGCATGAACGTTAGAAATGGGGTGCAAGATAAATTAGCCCTACAGCATGTCTGGCAACGCGGCCTGCAGGCACTACAGTGCATGGACCAGCACGACGCACAGGTCAGCCCTCACAGGTGGTGCAACAACATGGTGCCAGTCCAACGCACAGAGTAGTGCATCGCGGAGCATGTTCCCAGGCAAAAAATTGGCAGGTCAAATGTGTCAAACCTGACCTATGGGTGCTTTTAAAAGCAAAAACCTAATTTTTTCTCCCTACTTTTCAGCATAGGCGCGCACACCCTTCTTTTCTCCTAAATTTTCTCCAAAAATTTCATCAAATTCTTCCAAACTTCTTCACCCAAATTACGAAGGACATCATTTTTCTTAAGATTTCACCAATAATGGCACCAAAAGCTAGCAAGGGGAAGGGAGTGACTTCTTCAAGCCATGAAAACAAAAGGTCTAGAATGCTTGAGCTCTCAATGAGGATGCAAGCATACAAGCACAACCACCAAGGAGTTATGGCTCCATTGGGTCACGAAGCAAGAAAGTAAGAAGTGGACTAAAGAACACAAAGAGTCAAAATGTTCACATGAATCCTTTATTGATAGAGATAGCTTAGCATCTGAATTTCCTCATATTGTTGAAAGATTGCATACTCTTTGGGTTGGGATTTGTGTTTAATGATCCGGGTGAATGTAAATTGAAGTGAGGGAATTTTTAGCGAATTGGAATCCTAAGGAGAGGTCAAACCAAGTCAACATTAGAAAGGAAATTGTGAATTTTTCGCCCAATATTTTGAATAGATTACTTGGTTCACCTAGCATTGACCCAAAACCATTCAAAGACCTTATTTTGAGAGACCCCCATAGAGCTATTAGGCACACTCTTAGTGGCCTGAACTCAGTTGCAAGGTGGGCCTGCCACCAATAGTACAGGTATCATGTGTCTTTCCCTTATGCACATATGAGTAGGGAAGCTAGGATTTGATTAAAAATTATTTGTGCTTGTTTAGTGCCTGGAAAGCACGTGACTCATGTTATGAGGGAGAGAGTGTGTCTTGTGTATACTTTGATGACTGGGACGCCATTAATGCTGGTGTAATCATTAAAGATGTGTTGAGAAGGGAAAGGGCAAAGAAAGAGCAAAGATGTCACTCCCCACCTTGGGAGGCATGACTGAAACCTAATGCCACACTGGGATCTGGGCTGACCTGGCTGTGTATATACACCTCTGGTGCCTACCATCGACCCAAAATCAAGAAAAAAAACTTCTATATCTCGGCTATAAACACAGCCTCAGGTCGGCAAGGCCACACAACACCTGTATAAGAAAACAGCTAACCGAACCAACATAATAATAAAAGGGATCTAAAGTGGGCCGAAGGGACCATACTGTTTAGTTATAACAGAATGAAAAATAGGCAGTCATATAAATGCTATAGCCCACAAGGCTTCCAACTAACTGGTTAGACTAGGCCCCGCACGGCCAACATGAAAAATAAGACATACATAGGCCCCAATGTCCAACAACAACCAACTAACTAAATACTATAGTTTGCAAGCCTCTAAGAAGGAGAATATTGGTCGGGACAGGGCCTCGGCCTACCCAAATGCTATACAATAAAAGACAAATAACCTCTACAACCTGAAAACCCCGAATGAAAGGAGCTGGCCAATCTGCTGACTCTGAATATCTGCTAAGAGATCCCAAAAATATGTCTGTCTAAACTTACAGGCAATTATGCAGTGCCCCATAGTTGAGCGTCAGTACAATATGTAATGAATAAGTAAGGTGGTAATAAAAAGCTGAACAGAAGCTGGTAAAGACTGAATGTAAGTAGCGACAAAGGCAGAAGATAACCTGTAAGCTTTCGTATCCATAAACTGCATCTAGTAAATCACTACACGTATATGAGCTGAACTGTATGACTATACATTCATTAGCTATAGCTAGCAAAAAAGTATACAAACAAGAACCTAACCTGGCCCCTATAATCTTTGAAGGGTCAAGCAACACAGAAACAACCTACTGGGGCCCCCATAAGCCCTGACAAATACAAATCAATCTATATACCCCTATCTGGGTTCTTATGATTCTACTGATACTATAGCCAACCTACCTGGCTTCTGGTTCTGCATCTGAGCCCGCTGGACTCCTGTAACTGTGTCTGAGCCCGTTGGTCTCCTATAACTGCACCCTAGGCACCCAAGGCTCGATGGAGGGTCAGTGATGCCGATACGACATAAAAGTGGAAGCCCATTCATGGATGGACTGTAATATGGCCCTTGGTCCTGAATATAGTCCCTTGGGATGTCGGGTAGCTCATCTGAGCAACATCATATACCTCCTCTGATCGATCAATAGCCCCGTAAGCGATGACATAGTTAGCAACCCTGAAGTTGGTCAATAGAAGGCTATCCTAGGTATGGTCCATCCCAACGAAAATACTATATTTTAGTCTCAACTTAGCCACTCAAAAGGCGTATCTAGCTGTTACAACCTAAAGAGAGCATTACTCGCCCCTAGAATAGTCTATATAGCTGCCAACAAGCACACTTTGCGTGCCTACATCTGATCAGAGGATCCTGACAGTGATCATAATCTCTAATAGTCTAGACTAGATAGGGCGAGATCTGGAGTGGGCTAAATGATACTCTTAATGTCATGCTAGGACAATGATAGCTCATAAGCGAATCGTAAGGTCACGAACAACCAACTATTTAGTTCCTTCGCTTAGAACAACTGTAGGGCTGCTTCTAATCGAACACGCTCCTGAGCAGTCAGTCGCTAACCTTCCATGGGCAGCTTACTATAATTCTTAACCTAAAGGTAATATCGTAATACTATGGTTCTATTCCTTTAGACCTTAACTTGGTCTGTTCAGATTTCATATGTCTTCTCTGGGCGATTCCTAGCCTCGTAGGTAGGTTTATTTGGACCTGGTCACTCGCGGTAACCTACACCTGAGTATCTACACGAGCAGGCTGGGGCGTTGGCCCCACATCCAACTACTAATAAGGTTCCCTCCTTCGGGTACCCATGGGTCTATTTGACTTGTATAACTGGGATGACTTCCTGGGCGACTTGTGTGATAAGCACTAAATCGACTGCAACTAATAGTCACTGGCAGTAGCTAACTAGATGGCAGACTGTCACTCATTTCACTAGGCAACCCTGGTGCCACTGACTCTAAGGTATGACCATCCTATCCAAATTCTGGCCCTGGGGCGTCAAGGTACGCAAACAACCTCTAGGAGAGCTTTGCTGTCAATAAAGGCACCAAACTGATAGTTATATCACCCGGCTGCGCCCTATATTGTCCAACTTACCAACTCAGGCCCAACAGCTAACACTAAACTTCTAAGGCCTTGGCATGACAGCAAAACATCAGAATTCTATTAAAATAGTGAACAGAAGAACATAGGAGTTTCTATGACGCTCCTAGAGTGAGTCGCACATAATGTACTCTTTCCCGACGAGGGATACTGCAATATACTCTCAAAACGTCTTTTAGCAGCTAACCACAACATATATAATCATAATCTACTGACAGCAGCTAATAACAACATATATAATCATAATCTACTGCCAACAACTAATTACAACATATAGGATCGTTATCGTCGTTCAAGAACATGGGTCGTATCATTATACAACGAGAATAACTTGCCGAAAGGATAAGCCTTAACATACCTCAAATGTGGACTTTCATTCACCCGAACAATTTCCAACCTGTAGCCGAAGATTCCATTCAATTGTAGCCCTTACGCTGAGAGAATAGGGCTATTTTCAATACTAAAACTCGGCAAACAACAATATCTCTCAATAATGTTAACTATAATTCAACTCCGTGTAATTCGGCCGAAAACTCAGAATTTCTTAAGAGTTTAGAAGGGAGAATTGCTTACCTATTGCCTATAGCTGCTTAGGACCCAATTTGAAGTAATTCTGACAACCTTTACTTGGTGGAGTTCTGGTACACCGAGCGAATTTTTAAGAAATAACTCCGTAGAGATGCTCCTAATAGGCGTAGAACTCGTTATCCAAGGTGAATTTGCTTTTGGACGGAGTTTAGTGGCATAATTTGATTAAAAATAGAGAAAACCTATGCTACTTTCTCTATACTGTCGAGGGGGAAATGTTTGAAATGAACATCTAACTCTTTGATCTTATATATATAGGTGGAGGGTCGGTGGCCTAGGGGGCAGGCCGCGCCGCCTATAGCATTGGCCAAGAGGTGCAATGCGCCGGCCATAGCTCCAAGCTGGCTGGAGCGGAGCGGCGCCCAATGCGCTTGGCCTCTGGCCCCCGCCTCCAGCTCGTTCGATGCCATGCACATATACTTGGCCTCCTGAGCCCTTCCTCGCATGCGTCGTACTCCAAAACTCTCAACATACGCACGCATGCATCAGATACACAATAGAAACTTACAGGGTGTAACATCATACCCCCCTTAGGGACATTCGTCCTCGAATGTGATCTTTAGGCTTAAAAACTCAACTTCTTTAACTATTGCTAGAAAAATTTCGCAGAGTCTCCCCTGTAAAATGAACTATCCAAAAATATGAAACGCAGAAAAGTTCAACATAGGCGTCTCATGGGACACTATAAAGAACTACTCGACAACATAGAAATGAACAACCGAACAATACTAATAATATAACCAATAAAGTGATAGCTGAACAACTATCTTTCCTCAACTGCATAATCTGAGTCAGGTCTGGAATAAGTGAGGATATCTAGACCTCATGTCATCCTCAGCTTTTCAAGTCATCTCTTTTACATTTCTGTTCTCTCATAGGACTTTACTAGGCTACAACTTTGGTTCTTAAGATATACTATATTATAACCTATTTGAGTTTCCTTGTGGGACGACTCTTCTGTGACTAGCATCCTTGACTGGGATAGCTCGAGAAAGGTCCTTTACACGCTTGCGTAGTGTTGATGGACAGATCCTTGCCTCGAAGGCAACTCTATCTCATAGGCCACTTGGCCAATCTTTCGGAGGATTTGGTATAGCTTAATGAATCTAGGGATGGGCTTGCCCTTCTTGTCAGATCTCATAACACCCTTCATTGGAGAAATTTTCACCAGTCATTGCGTCAAGCTCTAACTCCCTAGGCCATATGTTAGACTAGGACTTTTTTGACGACCCTAGGCTATTGATACATATCTTCTAATAAGTTTAACTCTTTCCCTTGACTGATATAGTATGCGTGGCTCGATTGTCCCTGACTTTCCTGCTTCAGGCCATCATTTAGGAGACCTGCACTTCCACTCGTAACACCACCCCGGGCGCCCGAATTACATGCTCTGCTTGCCCATTCATCTGGGGACGAAAAGTCGTACTCGAATTGACTTGTTCTCTAATCTTTTCTGACAGCTTTTCCAAAGTCTAGCTGTAAGTTGTGGCCTTTGTCAGAATTTAATAGACATTGGGACATTATGTAGCCGTACTATCTTTTTAGTATTTAACTCAGCATAATCTTTAGCTAAAATGCAATTCTGACGGAAAGAATGAGTTGACCTCTCTAGCTGTTCGACAATGACTCAGTAAGGTCAAATTTACCCCTAGCACGAGGTAACCTTGCAGCTATATTTGTGCTGTCTATTCTCCACTTTCATATAGGCACAACTATCTCCTGAACTGGCCTGCCCAATTTCTGCTGTCCCATCTTTCCCTACTGGCCCCTTGAGCTTTGTACTACAGTTCGACCATATCGTCCTTTTTCTTATGTAACCAATAAATCTCTTTTTATAACCTGTTACAATTTCATCAAACCCGGGTGGAGGGAATAACGGATATGGTGTACCTTTTCTACTATCTCGAAGGCCGATGACTCTTGCTGTTGGGACTTATCTCTAGCTTCACTAGGCTAGGGTCTCCATACTGTCACTCTTTTACCCCCACAACTAAAGATGATACCGCAGTATTCTAGGTCGCAATCTCACTACCTTTTAGAAGTCAGCCTGACACTCATTGCTCGACATTCAGCGGCAATCCCAAACTCTATCAGCCCACTGCAATCTAAAGGTAGTTCTGCTCTCCTCTAGGGCTCGGTGTTCATGTCTTGCCCTTACTTCTATAGGCTGAAAATCGGGATTCATGCCCCATGCCTCGTACTGGCAAGGATACTACTGATCGAGTCTACCAACCTTTTTTTTACCTAATTTGCACTCAGGCCGTTTCCCCTCATTTAATCTCTCTGTCCTTCGGTATAACAAGCTAGGGGCCATAGCCATTAATCTTCAGGCATCCGCTACTGTCATAAGCACAATGCGGCGGAATCAGCCAATTTCTGACCTGAGCTCTCCTATTGCTGGGGGTTTATTGCCTATGGACTCTCACATGTACTTGGGTGCTACTAGAAATCTTATCTGCCCTCCTGACTTACTATAGTGAGGGTCTAGGTAACTTTTTAAACACTAGGGAGTCTTAACCACTTTCTAACCCTTATCGGAATCAATGGTTCTAGCCCTCCTTTACTATTTATTCTGGGCAACATGGCATTGATACTTACGCTTTTTGCTATACTAAAAAAACAAGCTGGGAGGTGGAAAATGACCCTATCATTCTGTAACAGGGCTAAGGCACAAAATTTAACAAACTCTAGAAGCTGGAGGTACAAACCTTGCACAGTCCTTCACATATTTCAGGTAATCCAACATTAACTGTCGTCCCTGTCTAATTCTAAGTGTCTACTAAGTAAACCAACTCATATATACCACACTCCTGGCCTCCTATTTCGTGGGTGTAGGAAGAACTGGGGATCATGCTGGCATATTTATTATCTTATGAGGTTCCTAGTGCCCCGGGAGGATACTGGGGAGATTAAAAGACATCCGCTTTCGCCCTCAGGCTGGCTATCCCCCAACCGTGACACTTCACTGGTACCCTCTCTTGCTGCTGCAGCTAACTTGCGGTTGGGTGGAGTCTGTCTTATATCAAACATTACTCTAGACAGACATAACAATGAAAACCTAGGGATTCAACCCTACAACTCGGCTTTATAGCACGATTTGAGAAGAAGAAAGGGTAACTATACTATCATGTCTCGTAGACTCCTATTTATAAAATGTGGTGCACAACATATTTATAAACAAGACCCTACTAGACACGGCTTGCAGACTCCCTAAGATACGACCTTCTTCGATACCAAGTTTGTTACACCTCACCTTGGGAGGCATGACTGGCACCTAATGCCACATTGAGATTTGGGCTGACCTGGCTGGGCATATACACCTCTGGTGCCTACTAGTGACTCAAAATGAAGAAAATAAACTGTATATCTCAGCGGTAAACACAGTCTCAGGACGACAAGGCCACGCAGCACCTGCAGAAGAAAATAGCTAACCCAGCCAACAAAATAGTAAGACGAAACCTATGCGGGCCGACAAGACCACCATGCTGTCTTGTTATAACATAATGAAAAATAGGCAGTCATATAAATGCTATATCTAACAAGGATGCCATCTAACTGGTTAGACTAGGCCCCACACGACCAACAGGAAAAATAAGACATACATAGGCCCCACACAGCCAACAACAACCAACTAATTGAAGACTGTAGTCTGCAAGCCTCTAAGAAGGAGAATGTTGGTCGGGATAGGGTCCTGACCTACCCAAATGCTATACACTAAATGACAAGTAACCTCTACAACCTGGCAACCCCGAATGAAAGAAGCTGGCCAATCTGCTGACTTTGAATATCTTCTAAGAGATCCCACAATCTGTCTATCTAAACCTGTAGGAAAGTATGCAGTACCCCATAGTTGGGATTCAGTTCAATATGTACTGAATATGTAAGGCGGTAATAAAAATTTGAGTAGAAGCTGATAAAGACTGAAAGTAAGTAGCAATAAAGGAAGAAGATAACCTGTAAGCTTTCGTATCCATAACCTGCATCTAGTAAATCACTACACATATATGAGCTGAACTGTACGACTATACATTCATTGTCTATAGCTAGCAAACAAGTATACAAACAAGAACCTAACCTAGCCCTCATAAGCCTGGCAGGTGCAAGCAACACAGAAACAACCTACCAGGGCCCCCATAAATCCTGGAAAATACAAATCAATCTATATACCCCTATCCAAGTTCTTATGATTCTACTGATACTATAGCTAACCTACCTGGCTTCTAGGTCTGAATCTGAGCCTACTGGACTCCTGTAACTGTGTTTGAGCCCGTTGGGCTCCTGTAACTGCACCCTGGGAACACAATGCTTGACGGAGGCTCAGTGATGCCGATACAACATAAAAGTGGAAGCCCATTCATGGATGGAATGTAATATGGCCCTTGGGCCTGAATGTAGTCCCTTGGGATGTCATGTAACTCATTTGAACAACATAATATAGCTCCTCTGAGCGATCAATAGCCCCATAGGCGATGACATAGTTAGCAACCCTGAAGTTGGTCAATAGAAGGCTATCCTAGGTAGGGTCAATCCCAACAAAAATACTATATTTTAGTCTCAACTTAGCCACTCAAAAGGCGTATCTAGCTCTTACAACCTAAAGCGAGTGCTACTCGCCCCTAGAATAGTCTATATAGCTGCCAACAAGCACACCTTGTGTGCCTACATCTGATCAGAGGATCCTGACAGTGATCATAATCTCTAATGGTCTAGACTAGATAGGGCGAGATCTGGAGTGGGCTAAATGATACTCTGAATGTCATGCTAGGACAATGATAGCTCATAAGCGAATCGTAAGGTCACGAACAACAAACTATTTAGTTCCTTCGCTTAGAACAACTGTAGGGCTGCTTCTAGTCAGACACGCTCCTGAGCAGTCAGTCCCTAACCTTCCATGGGCAGCTTACTATAATTATTAACCTAAAGGTAATATTGTACTACTATGGTTCTAGTCCTTTAGACCTTAACTTGGTCTATTTAGAATTCATATGTCTTCTACGGGCGATTCCTAGCCTCGTAAGTAGGTTTATTTGGACCTGGTCACTCGCGGTGACCTACACCTGAGTATCTATATGAGCAGGCTGGGGCGTTGGCCCCACATCCAACTACTAGTAAGGTTCTGTCCTTGGGGTACCCACAGGTCTATTTGACTTGTATAACTGGAATGACTTCCTGGGCGACTTGTGTGATAAGCACTAAATCGACTGCAACTAACAGTCACTGGCAGTAGCTAACTAGATGGCAGGCTGTCACTCATTTCACTAGGCAACCCTGGCGCCACTGACTCTAAGGTATGACCGTCCTATCCAAATTCTGGCCCTGGGGCATCAAGGTATGCAAACAACCTCTAGGAGAGCTTTGCTGTCAATAGAGGAACCAAACTGATAGTTATATCACCTGGCTGCGCCTTATACTGTCCAACTTACCAACTCAGGCCCAACAGCTAACACTAAACTTCTAAGGCCTTGGCATGACAACAAAACATCAGAATTATACTAAAATAGTGAACAGAAGAATAGAGGATTTTCTATGATGCTCCTAGCGTGAGTCGCACATAATGTACTCTTTCCCAATGAAGGATACTTCAATATACTCTCAAAACGTCTTTTAGTAGCTAACCACAACATATATAATCATAATCTACTGACAACAGCTAATAACAACATATATAATCATAATCTACTGCCAACAGCTAATTACAACATATAGGATCGTTATCTTCGTTCAAGAACATAGGTCGTATCATTATACAATGAGAATAACTTGTCGAAAGGATAAGCCTTAATATACCTCGAATGGCGACTTTCATTCACCCCGAACAGTTTCCAACCTATAGCCGGCGATTCCATTTAATTGTAGCTCTTACGGTGAGAGAATAGGGCTATTTTCAATACTAAAACTCGGCAAACAATAATATCTTTCAATAATGTTAACTATAATTCAACTCCATTTAATTCATCCAAAAACTCAGAATTTCTCGAGAGTCTAGAAGGGAGAATTGCTTACCCATTGCTTCTAGCCGCTTAGGACCCGATTTGAAGTAACTCCGACAACCTTTACTTGGCGGAGTTTTGGTACACCGAGCGAAATTTCAAAAAATAACTTCGCAGAGATTCTCCTCGTAGGCCTAGAACTCGTTATCCAAGGTGAATTTGAATTTGGACAGAGTTTACCAGCGTAATTTGATGAAAAATGGAGAAAACCTCCGCTACTTTCTCTATACTGTCGAGGTGGAAATGTTTGAAATGAACATCTAACACTTTGATCTTATATATATAGGTAGAGGGTTGGTGGTCTAGGGGGCGGGCTTCCTCACCCATAGCGCCAGCCAAGAGGCGAGATGCGTCGGCCATAGCGCCAGGCTAGCTGGCGCAGCGCGACGTCCAGTGTGCCTGGCCTTCTGCCCGAGCCTCCTACTCGCTCGGTGCCATGCTCGTATACTCGCCCCTCGAGCCCTTACTCACATGCGTCGTACTCCAAAACTCTCAACATACGCACACATGCATCAGATAGACAATAGAGACTTACGAGGTGTAACAAAAGATTTAGTTTTGGGGGTCTCTTGACCCGATTTTTGAGAGGGCATCAAATAGATGAGGAGTTGATTGATTATAGACCACAGTATGACTCGAAGGGGATTTATGTGACAAAGATAAAGGAACCCAAGGGAATACATGGTCTTGTGCTGTATTTTTGTGAATGCCATGCATGAATTAATAATGTTCTGAGTCACTTATACAACATGCAAATGCTGCAGTAGAGAATGAATGGAGTGATAGAGGAGCAGCTTCTGCAGCTCAATATGGACTACACTTGAGCGAGCTTTCAAGAGCTCTCTGCAGAGTTGGGCCAGGATTTGAGGAGCCCCTAGATGATGATGATGCCACAGACAAGGAGCAGGCTAGAGTCGACTCTGCTTTAGAGTCTGATGATGATGGAGATGATTCTAAGATAAGGGAGGCTACTTTTTCCCCCACAAAAGATGATGACAGAGACCTAAGGAGTTCTTCTTCACTCTTTTACTTATGCTTTATTATTTTAACACTGAGGGCCTTGCTACTAATTAAGTGTGGGGTGGGAGAAGTAAACTTCATCAAACCATGCATGCTTTCATTGCTAAATTTATTCATGATGGACCTAGTTTTATTTGTGATTCATGACTTATTCCTGCTAGCTTGTAGTAGTTTTTTTGATGTTTCTGGTTTTATTTTTATTTGGGTTCCCCCAATTTTTATTTTTGGTACTTTTACAATGGACCTTAGAACCGAGTAGAGAGTCTAGATTTTTTTAGAGTCATAGTCATGACTATTCCCGATGATGGATGGATGAAGACCGTCTTAAGCGATAATTAGTCATTAGGAGAGCAAGAATTTGAGACCTTACGAATTCTCGGTGCTTCACTTAGGTATCATTGAGACTTTGTATAATTTAATAAAAAATGCATGAAAAGATAGAACTTAGACTTTTAAAACTTGACTCCTATGCTTGACAAATTTGACTCAATTATGTTATGCATTTAATATGGATATATGTGTTTATGTAATCTTCATTACCATTATTGAACCATTTGTGCCATTGTAGGTGTGAGATTTTTTAGTATACTCCATGCTTTCAATTTGATATTTAGAACTTATCCGATATGTGTGCAAAACAAAATGAGGTCTATGAAGTGATATAGACATTTCTTTGGTAGCCTATTTGTATCCAATTTTTACCTACCTTGATTTTGATTATCCTAGTTAGCCATTTTGAGCCTTAGCTTATTCCTTTGATAACTATATTACAAGCTTAATCCCTTTTTGTTCTATTGATTTTTATTTGATCAAAATGACTGCTAAGACACTTTCATGAAATTTTTTGCATATAAGGAGCACAAGTGGAGAAAAAGAAGGGAAAAGCTTAAGTGTGGACATTAGAAGAAAAGAAATGGATGAGAAAATTGCAAAACAAGGAAGGTGATATTAGTAGAGAAAGATAAAAAAAGCTTTGAAGTTTGAAAAAAATGAATAAATGAATCAAGAATGAAAAAATTGTGAATGAACTTAAAGTTAAAAAATTCCCTACCAGTCACCCAAGTTGAAAAAAATAAAAAAAATAAAATAAGGTATACTGAGAAAATAGGAGATTGAAGAATGTGCTAAAAGAATGAAAGAGTAGTAAAGTTACTTAGGGAGATTAGTCACTATTTTGGCCAAATAGTTCCTACCCGTCCCTTAGCCTATATTACAACCCGTCCCTTAGCCTATCTTAAAGTCCTACTTGATCTTAGATTCGATATTCTATAGTAGTGGATTATTACACTAAGGGCAAGCCTATGGGTCATTTTTTTCATGCATGCTATGTTCTTTGGGAGAGTGAGTGATAATGTTCTATCTATGCCCAAGTTAAAATTGTTATATATCATGAGAGTAAAACGGCATCTCTCCAAATAGTGGGGGGCACATAATGGTAAGATTTTGATCTATCTTGATTGATAAATTTCATATGATTCATATTAGCCTAAATGTATCTTGTTGAGTTAGTTCTAGAAGTTAAGTGATTTCAAACTTGACCTTTGAATGTTGATCTTATAAGCATAGGGAGTGAATTGTTGGAGCTTGATTGATTTGTCTAATGATCCTAAGTGTAAGTAGACCTGTTCATAAGGTGAATTTTATGATTGAAATTAAGAAGAGAAGTAGCAGATTATTCCAAAATGAACAATAGTTTAAGTGTGGGGTGGTGATGTAGGGCGTATTTACGCATTTATTAACCATATTTTTCCGTACTTAGATATATTTTAAGAAAAAATTGTGTGTGTTTTCTTGTGTTTTATGTGATATATGTAAAAAAGAGCTAACACACATAATTAGATATTTTCAGGTATTAAAGTGATGGATTAGGGATTAATTGTGGTTAAAAAGAGCAAGTATGGCAAAATGGGGTTGACGAAAAAAGTGTGATAGAAGTTGGATCGCACAGGCAGAACTGCGCTATCGCCTGCACGACGCACAGGCATGGTTGGAGCACCAAGAGGCGCAATGCGCCAAGTCCAGGGCGCTATGAGCAGCATAACGCACTGCAGTGTGCAAATGACCAGAAAGTCCAATCCCAGTTTGAATAGGAACAGAAGCTGCAGAACCCAATTTCAATCCAAGAAGGAATGATGAAGGATTAATCTACTACTATATAAACCCCTTTGTAACATGTTTTAGGCATGCAATTTTGGAGATAGTGGAATTATTGTCCAACAACGAATTTGTGTAATTACTTAGTCGAATATTTGTTGGAGATTCATCAAGTTCTTATGATTCAATATAACTTTAGAGATTTTGTTAAACAATTTCATACTATAGTAAGTATTTCATTATGATTTCTTCTACATCTTATATTTTTGTTATCATAAATATGAGCTGTTAAATCTCTTAAGCTAAGGTCGTGGGAACCATGATGGATAACGAAAATAGGCAAAATAAAATAGTGATTCTTGAATGGTCAATTGAGTGGATTATTATTCTCTTTGTTTAATGCTTAATTGCCTTTATCTTCAACTTGCTTAACCAAAGAGGTTGAAGTTAGGGAAAGAGAATAATAGTGGTGATTTGAGGCTACCAACCTTCATCTAATTAACTCAAGCTTTAACTGAGGATAGATAAACCGAGACTTATGGCGAGGGCAAAATATACATACCTAAAGCCTGAGAGGATTTAGGTGAAATTCATCTATGTAGGTCAAGAGATGTTAGGTAAACTGAATCGTCAATCTTACACAAAACTCACCAGGATAGATCACTAATAAAATAAGCCTACTACGTTATGAAATCATGAAAAAACAAAATTCTAGTTTTGTCTCAATAATTCAATAACAACTCGATGATTTTTAGAGTTAATTTTTTTTTTTGTATTTGAATACCCCTTTTCTAAAATATTGACTACAAGTTAGTTTAATCAACATTAACATATTATTTCTTCCCTATTCCATGTGGGATCAACCCCAACCTAGTTGGTTACTGTATTTGATAGCGCATTTTATAGTTCAATTGCGAGGTATAATTTTAGCGTGATCAACCACCTTTTCTTATAGAGGGACTTGGTGCCTCTTGAGTTTCTTTCCTTACGTCTTGTCCATTTAGAAATGACTAGAACATAAGCGTCACATCATCAATCCCTTGACTATCCAATTGTAGCATGCCAGAAGTGTATACCTAATTAATGATACAAGAGTGGATTAGCAAATTTAATGAGGAAAAACAAGAATAAAAATAAACTAATTTCTAGTCAAAATATAGGAGATGTAGATAAGTCCAAGTTCCACATGGATTCTTTCGTATGATTTCTGTCACGACTCAAATCTACACCCTGGATTTGATACGGTTCTTAGAGCCACAAGTGAACCCAAGCTAATCCATGGCATGGCATAACACTGCTATGATATGAGTTTTTAAATAAACTGAGTGGAAGCATCACTGAAGTGTAAAAGAATTTTTCACATAAATAAATAATATCTAAGAAATACTAAAATTAATACAATGCTGTCCGAAAGCTTCTATTAAATGATGAGTTGCTGGGACAAGCCTCTAACTAACTCTAAAGTCTGAAAAGCTAGAAATCAATAACTAACATCAAAGATTTTGGCCCTCAAAAGATGAGGATTCACCAAATGCTGGGAATTGCTGGGAGAAACTAGCTGCGATGATGAGGCTGGGACCTGAGCCTATATCATAAAATGATATAGCATAGAAAGTATACGTCAGTACTTGAAATGTATTGATCACACGAGATATCAAGTAAAACATAGAATGTTGGTAGTTCACAAGCTAGATTGATCTGATACACAATAATAAGGCTCAAATCATAAATACTAAGGAGTCTATAATCATACTAAATACTGTAAGAATTGATAAATCTGAAAATGTACTACTTGAACATATCTGAAATCTATAAGACTAGACTAGACTGAACTATATTGTACTATGAAAGTGTCTATTAACTGACATATAACCACGTGAGCTAGGCATGGAGTTCGATGTTTACTCCCCATCGATAGAGCCCACTGTACCTTGCCAGGGTACAGTGACTGGGCTGTGTGATCACTGAATGTAAAACTAATTTGGGTTAAATCCTACGGTGGCATGTAGTTCTGGGAGCCTGGGTGCACTGAACCCTGTTCCACTCGATGCTAAGTACTACTCCCAACCGAGGAAACATAAACAATTATAGGTATACGCAACTGTACTATACTGATAGCTCGAAACCAATGTCTTAAGACTAAGTAGGGACTACTTTTTCGGAAGTGCCCTTAGAGTCTAAAGGACCTGATACTAATGGTACTGAAATACTGGTAGTACTAATATTATTGAGTATACTAAAATGTTACTAAAACTATAAAGCATAGAACATAAATCATGCATATTTTTAAAAGATCATGTTCTTCAAAGTCATTGTTAAATCACAAAGTGAAGTATTATAGTCATGTAAAAATCAAGAGCCTGGAGAGATATTTTACAAGTTGAAGTCAACATCACAATTACACATAGTATTGGTCCTGGAACCTCTAAAAGATGTCAGAGATAAGAAAATTCAACATCTGGAAGAAAACCCTAAACTATGATATCTAGAAAACTTGAAGGAAAGCTAGGGTTCACTAGTTATTTTAGGGCACAAGGGTGAAAGGAATACCCCTACTAAATCCCCACATACTTGTAGAAAGATTCTATGAGAAAGAACTTGAAATCCTGAGAAGAAATAGAAGCCCTAACTCTTGCCCTGAGAAGCCTATCTAAGTTCTTATGGTGAAAGTCTGAGGAATTAGGAAAGAAATGAGGAGAGAGGGTCGACCACTCCCCTAAATCCCCCTCTAGGATACAACGTAGTTTAGGAACTAAAATAGCGGGAAGTTACAAAAATGCCCTAGGAGAAAAGTCTAAAAACTGCCTGCCCGGATCCAACTGGTCACACAATGAGTCATTGGTTGTCACCATGACTCGTTGGGACCAATCGTTGGTCCTGGGTCTGGAATTCCACTTACTGTCTTCAACCAACGGCGGCGATTCATTAGAGGATTTGACGGGTCGTTGAGTCCAGTACTTGTTACTGAGACCATATTGAAAAACCTCTTAAGTTCATCTAACTCAATGGTCACCGTGGCTCGTTACTAGATGTGATAGGTTGTTACATGGATCATTAAATAAGGGTAAAACTTGATTAGGTTTCTGGACTTCGACCAACAGACGGATCGAATGACCCATTAGATGGAACAATGGGTCATTGTCTCCACCCGTTGTCACTGGAGGGATTTTAACACTTTATGGATTTTATCTAATGGATTGATATGATGAGTCATTACTTCACCAAACGACTTGTCATTAAGCTCGTTTGTTCGGGGGAAAATTTTGACTACATTCTGGACTTGTCAGAACGGGTAGCACAATGACTCGTTACCACCAATGATGGGTCATTGTATCGCTCGTTGAATATGTGGGAGGAATCTGCTGGACGACTAACGACCATCTTAACTGGTTGTTCTCTCTGACAATGACTCATCTGATGGGTTGTTCTATGAGAATTTTCCTAGTTTATTTCTGGTTTTCATTCCATGTCTGGGTTTTAACCTTAGGAACCTTTGGGGTGTTATAATGTCTCCCCCTTGGGACATTCATCCTCGAATAAAGACTAAGTAAGATGAAAGACTTGGGAAAGAGTTGCAATCCCGAACTAAAAACTATAAAATGAATACTGAAAGAGTGATTGACTCCAAAATAAGATGGATATACTAACTTAATTCATGCAACAGGGGTGCACACTACAACACGAATAGAGCTGAATAGAGTACTGAGGAGGAATTTATTACCTGATGCTGAAACTGAGCTGGTAGAGAAAAGGTGAAGGTATTTAGCCATCATATTGCTTCAGCTTTCCATGTAGCTCACTCAACTCGCTGGTTCCTCCATAAAACTTTTACTAAAGCGACCTCCTTGTTCCTCAATTTACGAACCTGATGGTCCAAAATCTGAACTGGAACCTCTTTGTAAGAGAGACTATCCTTTACACCAGCACTCTCCAAAGGCACAATTGAGGTCGAATCACCAATTCATTTCTTCAACAAAGACACATGGAAGACTGGATGCACCAATGCTAACTCTATAGATAATTCCAACTCAGAGGCCACATTGCCAAGGCGTCTCAGGATTCTATAAGGTCCAACATACCTAGGACTGAGCTTTCCATTTTTCCCGAACCTCATCAACCCTTTCATAGGTAAAATTTTTAGATATACCGAATCATCCACGAACAACTCCCTTCTCCTTACATCTACATAAGATTTCTATCGGCTTTGAGCTATTTTCAATCGTTTCCTGATAAACTGAACCTTTTGCATGACATTGGGTACTGAATTAGGTCCTATTAAGGTAGCTTCACCAATCGCAAACCACCCTATACGAGACCTATACCCCTTACCTGATAATGCCTTGAATGGGGCCATCTGAATACTGGAGTAGTAGTTGTTGTTGTATGGAAACTCAATTCGAGGTAGGTGATCATCCAAACTACCCTTAAAATCGATCACGCAAGCCCTTAACATATCCTGTACATTTGAATAGTCCTCTCAACCTGGCCATTTATCTGTGGGTGAAAAGCTGTGTTGAGCTTGACTTGAGTACCAAGTCCCTTCTGAAATGACTTCTAAAAGTGCGAAGTGAACTAAGTACCCCTATATAAAATGATGGACAAGGAAACCCCATGAAGTCTGTCTAACTCCCGGATGTATAGTATATCATAATCCTCTGTTGAATCTGTGGTCTTAACTGGCAGGAAATGTGCTGACTTAGTCATTCGGTCTACAACCACCCAAATTGAGTAATGTTATAGGCATGTACGAGGTAGACCTGTAATAAAATGCATATTCACTTCTTCCCATTTCAAAGTAGGATGCTAATACCCTGAGTCATACCCCAGGTATCTGATGTTCAACCTTGATCTGTTGGCAATTTGGACATTTAGCCACAAATTCTACAAATGTTCTTCTTCATGCCATTCTGCCAGTAGACTTTCCATAGATTATGGCAAATCTTGGTGGCACCTGGGTAGATAGAGTACCTAGTGCTATGAGCATCCGTTATTATCCGTAGCCTCAAATCATCTACATCGGGAACATACAACCTGCCCTGGTAATGGAGCATACCATCTCTCCCTTTGGAGAATGCTTCCACCTCCTTCTTTAGGATTGCTTCCTTTAACTCGAGTAGGATTGGGTCTTCATCCTGCTTTTACTTAACCTCCACCACCAGGGAGGATTCTGATCCACTCTGGACTATAACTCTACCTTCTGCTGAATCAACCAACTGAACCCCTAACTGAGCCAGTTTGTAAATATCCTCTGCTAGCTCCTTTTACCCTCTTTAATATGAGCAACACTCCCCTTAGACATCCTACTGAGGGCATCAGCCACTACATTGGTCTTGCCCGGGTGATACAACACACTCATATCATAATTCTTTAATAATTCTAGCCATCTTCTCTGACAAGGGTTCAAATCTATCTGATTGAACACGTATTATAGGCTTTTGTGTTTAGTGAACACATCTATATGAACACCATAAAGGTAGTGCCTCCAAATCTTCAAGGCGAATATTATTGCTGCCAACTCAAGATCATGAGATGGATAGTTGTTCTCATGAGCTTTGAGTTGTCTGGAAGCATAAGCAATGACTTTACCATACTGCATTGGAACACAACCAAGGCCAATTCTAGAGGCATGACAATAGATCACCCGTCTCAACCTTCTGGCAGAGTCAAAATTGGGGTTATAATGAATCGAGTATTCAACTGCTAAAAACTCTTCTCACATGCATTAGACCACTAAAACTTTGCCTTATTTTTAGTTAGTCTGGTCAAAGGAGAGGCAATGGAGGAGAATCCTTCTACGAACCGTTTGTAGTAATCAGCTAGACCCAAGAAACTCTTGATGTCTGATGGAGAAGTGGGTCTTCGCCAGTCCTTGACTACCGCTATCTTCTGAGGATCTACCTGAATACCCTCACTGGAGATAACATGACCGAGGAATGCCACTAATTTTAGCCAAAAATTGCACTTGCTGAATTTAACGGTCCTTGAGAGTCTGCAACACTATCCTCAGGTGATCTGCATGTTCCTCCTCTATTTTGGAGTAAACCAGAATATCATCTATGAAGAAAATAACAAACATGTATAGGTACAACTTGAATACCCTGTTCAGTAAATCCATAAAAGCTGCAGGAGCATTCATTAGTCCAAAACACATAACTACGAATTCATAGTGATCGTACTGAGTTTTAAAGGATGTTTTTGAAATGTCACATTCTTTGACCCTAAGCTAGTGGTATCCTGATCTAAGATCTATCTTGGAAAAATAGCGAGCTCCCTGGATTTGGTCAAATAAGTCATCATTCCTGGGTAGGGGAAACCTATTGTTGACTGTGACTTGTCCAGCCGATGGTGGTCGATGCACATTCTGAGTGTACCGTCTTTCTTTCGCACGAATATAATAGGGGCACCCCATGGAGAGATGCTCGATCTGATGAAGCCCTTATCTAAAAGGACTTATATTTTTTCTTTTAACTCTTTAAGCTCAGCTAGATCCATTCTATAAGGAGGAATTGAGATAGGATGGATATATGGGAGAAGGTCTATGCCAAAGTCTATTTCCTGCTCGGGAGGAACTCTAGAAAGATCTTTGGGAAACACATCTGGAAATTTTTTATTGATGACTGAAACTGACTGAAGAGTTGGGGTTTCAAAACTAGAATCCTTGAACCTAACCAAGTGATAAATATACCCTTTTGAGATTATTTTCCTAGCCTTAAGGTATGAGATAAACCGACCCTTCGACGTGAAGTACTACCCTTCCACTCTCGGAGTGGTTCATTAGGAAACTGGAATCTAACGACTCTGGTTCTGCAATCAACTGTGGCATAATAAGAGTGTAACTAGTCCATGCCTAGGATAAGGTCACAATTGACCATATCTAACTCTACTAGATCAACTGAGGTGAATTTACGTAACACAGTGATCGGAAAGTTCCTGTACACCCGACAGGCTCTAACTGACTCACCAATCGGAGTAGAGATTTAAAATGGCTTCAACAGAATTGTCAGACTAATATCAAACTGGACAACAATGTAAGGAGTCACGAAAGAAAGTGTGGTTCCTAAATCTAGTAAAACATACACATCTATCTAAAAGAGACGTAATGTACTAGTGACTACATCAGGTGAGTTCTCCTGGTCCTGACGGGAGGATAGGGCATAGAAGTGGTTCCGGCACTGACCGACACTTGTACCTGAGGTTGTACCCTACTGAGCCGAGCAACCTGGTGGAGATACTGACAAGTGGACTGGGCCTTCACTCGTCTTACTGATGGGCAATCCATCAGCCTGTGACCCAACTGACAACAACTAAAAAAACCCTCCTTGCCCAGATGACACTCACCCGTATGGTTCTTACCATACTTAGGACATACGAGAAAAGTGCGGTTGTTGGAGACATGACTCTGAGACTAGGAGCCTGATGCTCCACACCTCCAATCTTTACGGGGCTTAGAAGAAGGAGCACTGGTTGAAGAGGGTGCTAGAGGTCTCTGTTACTGTTGTGGCGACTACCACCGGCTGATCTCTACTGTGAATACTCGAATTTACCTGTCGATGCCCGTTTACTCTCCCTCTCTATATCCTTCAGTTTCTCTGCCTCTATCTACCGTGTATTGATAATAGGCCTAGAGATGTCCATCTCGTTGATAAGCATGGCAGTCCTACACTCCTTAAATACTAAGTTTGAGACCCCATTCGCGAATTTAAGCATGTAAGCCCTCAGCTCCACAACCATTTTTGGAGCATACTTGTCATGCCCCGAGTCTACACCTTGGATGGGACATGGTACTTGAAGCCACAAGTGACCCCAAGTCAACTCCTGGTCTATCATACACTAGTATTCTAATAAAAACAAATATAGAAGAAGCTTTGAAATAATAGCATAAAAGTATTTATGAAAATAAAACTGAAAATATAAGGTTTAAGAACATCTGAAGTCTGAAATTAATTCTATGTTTGAAAACCCTCTAACTAATGAGTTGCTGGGACAAGCCCCCAGCTAACTCTAAGTCTAGGTAAAAATAATGAACTAACTGAAAGAAATAAAATAAGTCCCTCGAATGATGAGGACTCACACTTCAACTACTGAGGAGGAGGATCTGAACTGCGGCAGTTAACGGTGCTGAGTTTGAGAACCTGCAACTGTATCATGAAATGATACAACATAAAAGTATGTGTTAGTAATTTGAATGTACTGAGTAAGTGGGAGAAAACATAACTGAATATAATGCTTGAATTGATATGGCATGCAATGACCAATAAGTAAACTGGACTGAACTACTGAAGTAAACTGAGGTGGTCAAAATGACCTGTCTGATGGTCAAGGCATATCCTAAGTCTGAAAGTACTGAGTCTGAGATACTGAACTGAATTGAGCTAAACTGATAGAGCTAGAACTTAACTAAGCTACTTATTCTGAAATTGGACTGCACTGACTAGTGGGAGAGTCTATAACCGACATATAACCACGTGAGCTAGATGTGGATTCTAATGTATACACCCCACCGGTAGGACCCAATATACCTTGCCAGGGTATAAAGGCATGAATTGGGTGATTACGAAAGTCTGGGGCCAATCAGGCCAAGTAATACTGTAACCTACGCTGGCAATGTAGTTCTGGGAACCTGGGTGCCCTGGAACCCCGACCCACTCATGCTAAGTCCTACTCCCACTGAAAAACCTAAACTGAACTACTAGGCTAATAGATCAAAACTGGGGTCCAAGACTAGTCAAGGACATATAACTAAAAGTACCCTGAGATTCTTGTCGAACCAGATTCTGAAACTGGGTTCTAGACTTGTCAGAGCTGCTTATCTAAAAACATTGTAACTGTCTAAGAACAAATTGTAATCTGAACTGGGGTCCTGAGGCTAGTCAGAGCTATATATCTAAAATGTCATAACCATTTAATGGACTAATAAACTGGATTCTGAGTCAGATTCTAATAACTCGGAGGCACCATTAACACCTCGAGAAAAGACAGGAGTCAAACTGCTCAGTTGATAATTTCTGAATAGCTCTGAACAGGTTCTACGTTCTTATTGAATTGAACTACCAAGCAGCTAATAGAGAACCCAACTTATTCCAACAACATAGGAATTCCATAATATGGCAAAATTCCAAGAATTAAAGAAATCTTATCCGATAAGGCTAAAATTATTCTTATAAATACTCCATGAAGTATTTAATCCACACATAAACAATAAGAAATACTAGAAAATTCAGCCCAAATCATACTTCACAAACTAGATAGAATTTAATACACAAATAGTCTTTACTTGAAAATTTAGGGCTTAAATTCACTTTGGCAAGAACATTAACAATTAAGGTAAGAATTGATGGAGATCATATCAATAATAAGCAAGGATATCATTCTATGTGAAATTAACGAATAATAACATATAATTTCTTCATATTCGAAAACTCAGGGCTAAAACTGATAGAGAAGCTATGGGAGGTTTTCGGGAACACAAGAAAAGAACAATTTCCCTTGTTGAATTCCCACATACCTGAGTTGAAGTTTCTTGAAGGAGAAAACTTAGACTGCTGCAATGGAGGAAAACCCTAGGCTTGCTTGAAGGGTTCTTGAGAGGAGAGCTTACGATGACTTTTCTGAAAACTTAGAGTGGGAATGAGGAAGGAACCATTTTCCTCCACTAATAGATCTTAAATTATGACTAAAACGATGTAATTTGAAGTTTAGGAGAATAGTATGTTACTAAATAGCCCTTAGAAAGTCGTAGGAAAAAACTGTCAGGTGACCATAACGGGTGACCTAACGGGTCATGGTCAGTGACCACGACTCATGGTGACACTCGTTAGGTGCACTGCCTAACAACTTACTAGGGTTGGTAATGGGGGATTTAACGATTCATTACTAGTGACCATGACTCGTGGTCACCATCCGTCAAGTACACTGCCCAACTATTTAAATTACTGACCCGGCCTGCTTACGAATGACCTAACGGGTCGTGGTGACAAACCACGACTCATGAGGTCTTCCGTTGGGTACACTGACTCTCCATTATCCTATCTCAATCCTCCTTCCCACGACTGACCTAACTAGTCGTTAGGTCTCACAACGACCCGTTAGGTGAGTTGTCCTAAGACATTTTCTTCAGATTTTCTAATTTAAGTCCTGGATCTAGTCTTTGGGTTTCTGGGGCATTACAATATCCCCTCTTGGAAACATTCATCCTGAAATGTTAGAAAACACACAGGAAATCAGAAAAATACAATCATAACTTTCAAATACTATTCATTTGAATTCAAAACTATCAGAATGACTACCTCTGTTTCAAAATACATGACTGAACTGAATTTACCTTTCATACATACATTCAAAAACATAAAAGAGACTTGAACACCTGAACTGAATCATGAAAGCTAAATTGAGTTCTAGGGACAAAACTAATATCTCAAGCTGTGATAGAGCTGGTAGAGAATAAATGCGGGTATTTGACCATCATATCTGCTTCGACCTCCCACGTAGCTCCCTCAATCTGCTGATTTCTCCATATGACTTTGACTGAAGCTATTTCCTTGTTCCTCAACTTACGAACCTGACCGTCAAGGATTTGGATTGGGACTTCCTCATATGAGAGACTATCTTTTATTCCTACACTGTCCAACAACACAATTGAGGTTGGATCTCTGATGCACTTCTTTAAAAGTGACACATGGAAAACTGGGTGTACTAGTTCTGAAGGTAATTCTAGCTCCTAGGCTACATTGCTGATATGCCTCAAAATTCTATAGGGTCCCACATATCTCGGATTGAGTTTCCCCTTGTTTCCAAACCTCATCACCCCTTTCATGGGCAAAATTTTTAGGTAAACCCAGTCATCAACTGCAAACTCCAACTCTCTCCTCCGCACATCGGCATAAGACTTCTGGTGGCTCTGAGCTGTTTTTAATCTTTCTCGGATGAGTTGAACCTTCTGTATTGCCTTGTGAACTGAGTATGGACCTATCAAGGTAGCTTCACCAACCTCGAACCACCCTATAGGAGATCCACACCTCCTACCATATAATGCTTCAAATGGGGCCATCTGAATGCTAGAGTGGTAGCTGTTGTTTCACGCAAACTTGATAAGAGGCAAATGGTCATGCAAATTACCCTTAAAATTGATCATGCACACTCTCAACATGTCTTCTAGGGTTTGAATAGTCTGCTCAGCTTGCCTATCTGTCTGCGAGTGAAAAGCTATGTTGAGCTTGACCTGAGTGCCAAGTCCCTTCTGAAAAGACTTCCAGAAATAGGAGGTGAACTGGGTACCCCTGTCTGAAATAATGGCCAATGGCACCCCATGAAGTCTAACCAGCTCCTGGATGTAAAGTTTAGCATAGTCCTCAACTGAATATGTGGTGTTGACTGGGAGGAAATGTGCTGACTTAGTCATCTGGTCTACTACTACCCAGATTGAGTCATGCTATCGATGAGTCTGAGGTAGACCCGTAATGAAGTCCATGCTTACTTCTTCCAACTTCCATGTGGGTATGCTGATATCGTGGGTCATACCTCTTGGTCTCTACTGTTCTACCTTGACTTGCTGGCAGTTCGGGCAGTTAGCTACAAATTCAGCGATATCTCTTCTCATGTCGTTCCACCAGTAAACATCCCATAAATCACAGTACATCTTGGTAGCACCAGGGTGAATGGGATATCTGGAACTGTGCGCTTCAGGCAATATCTACTGTCTCAACTCACCGACATCCGATACACACAACCTGCCCTGGTAACAGAGCACCCCATATCCCCCTTGGGAGAAAGCTTCTATTTTTTTCTGAGAACCGCTCCCTTAAGCTTAAGTAAGATGGGATCCTCATCTTGTCTGGACTTGACTTAAACTACCAAGGATGAATCCGACCCACTTTGCATTTCCACACCACCTTCGGCTAAATCCACTAACTGCACCCCTAATCAGGCTAGTCTGTGAACATCCTTCACTAACTCTTTCTTGCCTTCCTCAATGTGAGCCATACTCCCCATAGACCGTCTTCTTAGGGCGTCATCCACCACATTGGCTTTACCTGGGTGATACAACATGATCATGTCATATTCCTTTAGCAAATCCAACCACCTTTTCTAACGTAGATTTAGATCCTTCTGACTCAGCACGTACCGAAGACTCTTATGATCTGTAAACACATCTACATGAGCTCCATATAAGTAATGCCTCCATATTTTTAGTGCAAACACCACCACCGCCAACTCCAAGTCATGAATTGAATAGTTCTTTTCATGAACTTTGAGTTGTCTGGAGGCGTAGACTATCACTTTGCCCTGCTACATTAGAACGCATCCGAGTCCAACTCTGGAAGCTTCACAATAAAGAACCAATCCATCTATTCCTTCTGGTAGGGTCAGAACCGGAGCAATAGTGAGTCGAGTCTTCAACTCCTGAAAACTCTTCTCACACTCATCCGACCACTGAAATTTCACCTTCTTCTGAGTTAACTTAGTCAGAGGAGATGCTATTGAGGAGAAACCTTCCACAAACTGTCTATAATAACTCGCCAAACCCAGGAAACTCCTTATTTTAGTAGGAGAGCTAGGTTTGGGCCAATCTTTCATGGCTTCTATCTTGTGAGGGTCTACTTGTATTCCTTCACTTGAGACCACATGACCTAAGAAGGTCACGACTCGTGGTCACCATCCGTCAAGTACACTACCCAACTATTTAAATTCCTGACCCAGCTTGCTCACGAATGACTTAATGGGTCGTGTTGACTAACCATGACTCATGAGGTCTTCCATTGGGTACACTGCCTCTCCCTTATCCTATCTCAATCCTCCTTCCCATGACTGACCTAACGATCCATTAGGTCTCACAACGACCCGTTAGGTGAGTCGTCCTGATACATTTTCTGCAGATTTTCATATTTTCTGATTTAAGTCCCGGATCTAGTCTTTGAGTTTTCGGGGCATTACAATACTTTGACAGTTGAGTGAACTTCAATGCATACTCCTGCACTGTCGTGTCGTTCTATTTCAAGTTCACAAACTCAACGGCCTTAGCTTCCCTTAATTCCAGGGAAAAGAACTTGTCTAGGAACACATTCACGAACTCATCCCACTTCACCGGACCTGCTCCAATCCGTCTCCCTTCCTTCCATTGTCTATACCATATCTGGGCCATTCCTTTTAGCTGATAGGAAGCTAACTCTGCACTTTTGACAGAGTTAACACCCATGATTTGGGTTATTTTATGGACCTCATCGATGAATTCCTATGGGTCCTCATCTATCTTAGACCCATGAAATTACGGAGGACTCATCCGAGTAAAGTCCTAGACTTTTATAGAAGCTCCAGGTCCACTTGCATTTGTAGGTACGACAGCCTGCTGGTTGAACTGGTTGGTCACCGCCTGGGCTGGTATCAGAATAGCAGCCCTGAATTTGGCAGGTGTCGCCTGGTCATCCTAAGGGGCTGTTGGAGCTTACTAGTTGGCATTACCAGCCCTCCTTCCGTTTCCTCTTTTGGGTGGCATCGTCAATTGAAAATGGTAGAGCACAAGTTCAAAGGACATTTTAGAGATTAATACTCTATGCACGATAGGAATCATGAAGAAAAGGGGATTTTTCTAAACATGTTTCGTAGCCTCCCCTCATAAATGTGATGTGCTTCATACCCATGAAAAGGACTCTATTTGATGTGGATTTCAAACATCCTAGGACACTCTAAAACTGATACTCTGATACCAACTTTGTCACGACCAGATGCTACACCCTGGATGCAATATGGTGCTTAGAGCCACAAGTGACCCCAAGCTAACCCATGGCATGGCATAACACTGCTCTGATCTGAGTTTCTAAATTAACTGGGCGGAAGCATAACTGAAGTGTAAAAGCATTCTTCACATAAATAACTAATATCTGAGAAATACTGATATTAATACTATGCTGTTTGAAAGCCTATACTAAATGATGAGTTGTCGGGACAAGCCCTCAACTAATACTATAGTCTGAAAAGCTAGAAATCAATAACTGACATCAAAGACTCCAACCCTCAAAAGATGAGGATTCACCACTGTCAGATGCTAGGAATCGCCAGGAGAAACTAGCTGCGATGATGTGGCTGGGATCATAGTCATGTAAAAATCAAGAGTCTGGAGATATATTTTACAAGTTGAAGTCAACATCATAATTATTGGTCCTGGAAACTCTAAAGGATTTAAAAGATAGGGAAATTTGACATCCGGAAGAAAATCCTAAGCCATGATTTCTAGAAAACTTGAAGGAGAGCTAGGGTTCACTAGTTATTTTGGGGCACACGGATGAAAGGAATACCCTTGATAAATCCCCACATACCTATAGAAGGATTCTCTTAGAAAGCACTTGAAATCTTGAGAAGAAACAGAAGCCTTAGCTCTTGCCCTGGGAAGCCTATTTGAGTTCTTGCGGTGAAAGTCTGAGGAATTAGGAAAGAAATAAGGAGGAGAGAGGGTCGACCACTCCCCTAAATACCCCTCTAACTAATCCCAATACGATGTAGCTTAGAAACTAAAATAGCAGAAAGTTACAAAAATGCCCCTAGAGAAAAGTTTAAAAAACTGCCCGTATGGATCCAACGACTCACACAACGAGTCATTGGTTGTGGCCATGACTCATTGGGACCAATATTTGTCCTAGGCTAGGAATTCCACTTACTGTCTTCAACCAATGTCTGGAAAGGACGACTCATTAGAGGATCTGATGGGTCGTTGAGTCTAGTCGTTGTCACGAGACCATATAAAAAAATCTCTAAAGTTCATTTAATGAGTGGTCACCACACTCGTTACTAGATATGATGGTTCATTACATGGCTCATTGAATAAGGGGAAAACTTGACTAGGTTTTTGGACTTTAACCAATGGACGCTCAGAACAACGAGTCATTGTTTCTACCCATTGTCAGTGGAGGGATTTTAACACTTTATGGATTTCATCTAATGACTTGATATGATGAGTGGTTACTCAAGCAATGACTTGTCACTAATGTCACGCCCCGAGTCTACATTCTAGACGGGACACGGTACTTGAAGCCACAAGTGACCTCAAGTCAACCACTGGTCTATCATACATTGGTATTCTGAGTTAAATAAATATAGCGGAAGCTTTGGAATAACAACATAAGAGCATTTAAGAAAATAAAACTGATAATATAAAGTTTAAGAACATCTGAAGTTTGGAATTAACTCTGTGTCAGATAGCCTTCTAACTGATGAGTTGCTGGGACAAGCCCCCAGCTAACTCTAAGTCTAACTAAAATTAATAAATCAACTAAAAGAAAGTAAAACAAGACCCTCGAATGATGAGGACTCACACTTCTGCTGCAGCGGAGGAGGATCTGAATTGCAACGGCTAACGATGATGATTCTGGGAACCTGCAGCTGTATCATGAAATGATACATCATAAAAGTATGCGTCTAGTACTTTGAATGTACTGAGTAAGTGGGAGAAACATAACTGAATATAAAGTCTGAACTGAAATGACACGCAATGACCAACAGGTAAGCTGAACTGAACTACTAATGTAAACTGAAATGATCAAGATGACCTTGTCTGATGGTCAAAGACATTCCTTAAGTCTAAAATACTGAGTCTGAGATACTGTACTAAACTGAGCTACTTATTCTGAAACTGAACTGGACTAACTAGTGGGAGGGTCTATCACCGACATATAACCACGTGAGCTAGACGTGGAGTCCGATGTATACACCCCACCAATAGGACCCAATATACCTTGCCAGGGTATAAAGGCATGAACTGGGTAATCACAAAAGTCTGGGGCCAATCAGGCCAAGTAATATTGTAACCTATGCTGGCAACGTAGTTTTGTGAACCTGTGTGCGTTGGAACCCGGTCCGCTCGGTGCTAAGTTCTACTCCCATTGGAAACCTATACTGAACTATTAAGCTGATAGCTCGAAACTGGGGTCCAAGACTAGTCAGGGAAATATAACTAAAAGTACCCTGAAAATCTTATCGGGCCAGATTCTGAAACTGGGTTCTACACTGGTCAGAGTTGCTTATATGGAAGCGTCATAACCATCTAAGAACAATCTGTAAACTGAATTGGGGTCCTGGGGCTGGTCAGGGCTATATATATCTAAAATATCATGACCGCCTAATGGACCAATATATTGGATTCTGAGTCTGATTGTGATAACTGGGTGGCACCACTGACACCTCGGGAAAAGACTGAAGTCAAACTGATCAGTTGACACTTTCTCAATAGTTCTGAAGAGGTTCTATGTTCTAACTGAACTAAACTACTATGAAGCTAATAGAGAACTCAACTCATTCCAACAACACGAGAAATTTCGTAATATAGAGAAGTTTCAAGAATTAAAGGAATCTCATCCAACAGAGCTAAAATCATTCTCATCAATGGAATAATTTCTCAACATATATATAATAAGAATTACTAGGAAATTCATCCCAAAACATGCTTCACAAACTAGACGGAATTTAATACACAAACGATCTTTACTCGAGAACTTAGGGTTGTAAATCACTTGGTAAGAACATCAACAATTTACTTAAGAACTGATGAAGATCATATGAATAATAAACATGGATAATAACCCAATTGAAATTAACGAAAACCAACATGAAAATGTTTTTCATATTAAAAAATCTCAGGGCTAAACTGATAGGGAAATTATGAGAGGATTTTCGGGGACACAAGGGAAGGACAATTCCCTTGTTGAATTCCCACATACCTGACTAAACTTCTCCCGAGGAAGAAGACTTGAACTTCTGCAATGGAACAACCCTAAGCTTGCTTAAAGGGTTCTTGAGAGGAGAGCTTACAGTGATTTTCTAAAAACTAAGAGTGGGAATGACGAATGACCCATTTTTCCCCACTAAAAGGTCTAAAATTATTGCTAAAAGGACGAAGTTTAAAGCTTGGGAGAGTATAAAATTACTAAATAGCCCTTAGAAATTAACTGGGAAAAACTACCAGGTGACCTAACGGGTCGTGGTGGTTGACCACGACCCCTGGTCACTTTCGTTAGGTACACTACCTAGGCTCCTCAGTAGGTCACCACGAGGAACCTAACGAGTCGTGGACCACACTGTCTCACTTCTAAAGATTAAAGGCTAAGTTTGATAAGGAGTCACCTAACGAGTCGTTGCCACTAACGACGATTCATTATGACACTCGTTAGGTACACTGGCTAAAAACTTACTAGGGCTGGTAAAGGGGGACATAACGAGTCATTATTGGGGACCATGACTCATTGACCCCATCCATCAAGTACACTGCTCCACAAAATATTCTCAACCCAGGCCTGACCACGAGCGACTCAACGGGTCGTGGTCAGTGACCACGACTCGTGATGTCCCTCATTAGGTACACTATCTTCCTTCTTTTAATTCTCAATCTCCTTCCCATGGCTCACCTAATGAGTTGTTAGGTCACTTAACCATCCGTTAGGTGAGTCATCCTGTAGCTTTTCTACAGCTTTTTCAGATTTCCTGATTTAAGTTTCGGAATTAGATTTTGAGTTTCCGGGGCATTACAATATGTCCCCCTTGTAAACATTCATCCTCGAATGTTAGAAAACACATAGGAAAGCAGAGAGTGATAATCAAAATATCTAAATACTGCTCATTTAACTCCAAAACTGTCAGTATGACTACCTCCATTTTGAAAATACATAATTGAACTGAATTTGCTTTTTCATACTTACATCTAAAGTCACAAAAGAAACTTATACATATAAATTGAATTCAATAAGTAGATCAGGTCCTAAGGAAAAACTAACATTTCAAGCTACAAAAGAGTCAGTACAGAATAAGTGCGGGTTTTTGGCCATCATATCTGCTTCGGCCTCCCACGTAGCTCCCTCAACCTGCTGATTTCTCAATAGGACCTTGATTGAAGCTATTTTCTTATTCCTCAGCTTACGAACCTGACAGTCAAGGATCTATACTGGTACCTCCTCATAGAAGAGACTATCCTTTATTCCTACGTTGTCCAACGACACAACTGAGGTTGGATCTCCGATGCACTTCTTCAAAATTGACACATGGAAAACTGGGTGTACAGCTTCTAGTTCTGAAGGTAATTCTAGCTCATAGGCTATATCTGCCTCAAAATTCTATAAGGTCCCATGATCATGGGCAAAAATATATGCCCGAGATACTCTTTATTACTTAAATTAGTCTTGTTTATCTAAGTTATCGTATACATTTTCATGTAATTTTAGATAAAATAAAGATATGTGCTAACCAACATGATTAGCCTTTGTTTTGTAGGTTTTGATGATGTTTGAGTAACTAATCCATGAGTTGGTGAAGTAGAAGCTTGGAAACGGAATTAACACGTGAACGTCGGCAAGGAAGAGGCACAAAACAGCCCACCGGCGCGTCGACAAGGTGCCACGGCAGGCAGGCCGCTCAAAATAGACCACTTGTGCGTTGGAAACGTGCCACGGCAGGTGGAATCCGCGACCATGGGGCTGCAACGCGCTGCCCAGGCAGCGTGACACGTTGCCAATGCGGCAAGGTGCTGCCTGGGCCGATTTCGGGTGATTTTCCAGAGAGCCTCCGCGTTCGTAGTGTGTCACGGAGGCCGTGCTCCGTGATGCACTCCGTGACACGTTGCTTGTTAATCCGGGAAAGATTCCTACTAATATAAATAGCACACTTAGGTTTATTTTTCAAAATGAAGACTTGGTGGAGCAAGGACGTGGGTTTGGAGCAGTTGAGGGACGAAAAAGCTAAGGGTTTTTCTCTCTTTCTTTCTTCTTTCAATCAATTGTACGTATGATTTACACTCATTTGAGGATGATCAATCCACAAATGAGTGGCTAATTCTCTTCCTTGCTAAGGTTTTGAACATGTGTATTGAATTTTGATTGTGAATTATATGGTTTTTCATCTTCTTCTTTCATGTTGTTCTATTAATTCTTGTTCTTACTGCATTAGTGTGTGGCCAACATTAATGTACATCTAAAAAGTCCAATTTCACTCGAGAGAGCAAGAAATTGGAAAGTTGTGAATTAATAGGGTATTGTTCTTAACTTGATTTGGGAAAATTGGGTTTTGATGTGCTTTCCTGATAGAAATATACTTGGAAGCCGTATTAGTCAAATTAGGAACCGGAATTGTAGTGCTAGGTCATAAATTGCATTTGATCACAGAAATGTAGACGGATGGTTTATGATTCTAAAGTGAAATTAAATACGAGAGTTTTAATTTCTAGGCAAATGTTCTTGGCTAGCAACATGAAGAAGAGAATTAACCAAAATTATCATGATTATCAAGTTCATTACTTGTTCTTAACCTTGGCATGTTCATATCCATTGTCTGAATTCAAAAGTAAATAGTTTGTATTAATTTTAGTATATAATTTATAAACAAAAAATTATTTAACTTTTGGTTACGTTGTTGTCAGCATAATTAGAAGTAAACTAGAATATAGTATACTTAAGCAATTTTACTTATCCAGAGTCTCCTTGGATCGATACTTGGCTTACTTAGCCACTTTATTACTTGTTTGACCACGTGCACTTGCGTGTCGGTTTTTACCCCATACCAAAGCACCGAGCAAGTTTTTGGCGCCGTTGCCGGGGAGACTTGGCAATTGGTGAAATTGTTTTAAGTATAAATTTATTGTATTTTTGTTTTATTTTCTTAAGTGTTGACAACTTGGTCTAGTGTTTGTTTTAATTCTTCTTTATTTTATTTTATTTTTCTGCTTGTTCGTATACCCTTATTGACATGACATCGTGGAATATAAATGGTTTCAATGGTGGATACTCATATTTTAGTGAATCTTGTCTGAACTGTGGAGGACCCCACTTATGGCAAAACTGTAATACGTGCAATATATGTGGGTGTCAATATGGCCATTGGGGTGATTGTCCAAAGGCATATTCCCCTCCCCCAAGCCCCTACTATGATCCTTCTGTTGTTTTTTCTGAATATAGGCATGCTGAAAATGAGGACTTGGGACGCCAAGCTCGAATAGAAGACATGTTGAAACAACTCTTGGAGCAATCAAAAGCAATGAAGGAGGCGATGGCAGTATTGAGAAATCAGCAAGAAGAGAATGCAGAGGCTCTAGAAAGGATGACCATCAAATTCACGGAGATGATCGCTGAAGCTGAAGCGTGTGATAAATCACAGACAACAATTTTAGCCGATATTCAAGAGGAACTACAAGAGGACGACAAGGGTGAATTTTTGGATGAAGCCCAACAATTCGAATCTCTTGAGTGTCCCCGTGATGGGCTCACACTTATGGAAAATCCATTCTTGGAAGAAGAGTTAGCGTATCCCCCAGTCGACTTTAATGGTGAGATAGATGTCGATGTCGAGAAGGTATATACAAGTAAGGAGGTCAAGCAAAATGCAGTTTCAGAGTTGAGGTGTATTGGACCACACTCTACGCATTTTTCAACATTAAATTTGGTTGACAACATAGAAATAGAGTCTTTCAAGTTTGTAGAGAAATGTCTAGAGAAGGACCAAGCACCATATATTTTGAAATTTGCTAACTCAGAGAGACAAAATGACTTCACTTACATAAGGGCCAATAGGTTCAAAAGAAAACATCTACTGCTTGGTCCTTACAATTTTTCACCACCACCCCTAGAGAATAAGAGGAAATTAGAAAAGAAATTAGGGGTGAGATTCATATCCTCAAGGTGGAGGAAAAAGTGGTGAAACTTGGTACGTCGTGCCGCGACGTAAAATTAGGCGCTGCTTGGGAGGCAACCCAAGGGTACCATGGGTACCATTTTAATTTCTTGCATTTATGTTTATTTTATTTATTTTTCATCTTGTGTTGTTTTGGTGGAAAGTTAAGCACAGATGGAGGGGAAGTCTGAGTACCCGTGGAGGAGGAAGCTAACAAGCATGGAAAAGAAAAAGTGTGGGGTCGAACACCCACTTGTCCATAGTTGAAGAAAACCATGCTGTCAGCTAGGCCTAAAGGCCTCAGGGAGTATTTCTCACCCTTTGTAACCTTTAGTTTGATGCTATGCGGACATAGCATGATTTAAGTGTGGGGTGAGGGAAATTTCTAGGAAATTTCAAAATTTCTGTGCTTTATGATTTTTGGTGAATGTAATGCTTGTACAAAAGTTGGTGATAAATTTGAAAATTTGAAAAATTTGAAAAAGTTTTGTGAATTAAGCATGACTTCATCACCCGTTGGTTTTTCTTTTCGGTTCTTTTCCGACGGGGGGTATTTGAACCGAAGAATAAATTTTTTTTCTTTTCTTTTTTCTTTCTTTCCTTGGTCTGTATATAAAGTTCTTTTAGTCATAGCTAGGGACTATTTCCGACGATGGATGGATGACGACCGTCTTGAGGAAAATTAGTCGATAGGTTTTGGGTTTTTGAAACCATAACTAATTGGTGCTGGATGTTCTTGTTATGTGCTATAAATGTTTGTAAGATGCAAGTATGTTCAGTGTGAAGCATGCAAGTGTATAACTTTGTTTGAGACACTTAGGTTCTTGAATTTGACTCAATATGATGGAAGCTTAATTCTGAATTCTTGTGATTAGCTGAGTAAGAGTCTACTGATTGTGTCTTGATTTGAGCATGTGCCATGAGTGTAAGGTTTTTGAGTATTCTATGCTATTGTGGAATGTCTAGAACTTGCCTGGTGTGTATATAAAACGAAATGAAGGATGTGAATTGTAGGAGATGATTTAGGCATTTCTTTGAATGAACCAAACTTTTATCCCTCATTATACCTACCTTGAAAAATTAATCCTAGTTAACCCCATTGAGCCTTGAGCCTATTCTTTGACAGATGCAACATAAGCTTAATCCTTTTTCTTTCATTAGCCTTGAAATTGAACCAGAACTCCGAAGCGCTTAAAGGAAAAATCCGAAAGGGTAAAGGAGTGAGAAGAATGGAAAAGAAGGAAAGATAGCAAATTGTAAGAGTTGAGAAAGGTCAAGGGTGCATTTTTGAATATGGGTGAGTATTAGTAGGGAGTAAGAAAACAAATAAATGAAAAGTTACTTATAGAACTCCTTACTAATAAGTAAAAGTGCCTAAAGAAATGGGGGAGAGTGAGCGTAATTCTATTCATATACCCACACATGTTGTGATATAAAAATTATTTTTGCGTGTGAAATTGGGTAACTCTCTTTCCGTGAGGGGCACATGTTGAATGAAGGATATAATTCATGTGGGATTTCTTGATCAGTTGATTTGCATGAGTTTGCTAAAAATTGAGAGTCGATTCTTGAGGTTAAGAAGTCTTAACATGGTTGTGTTTCATTTCAACGATCAAATCAGGCATGCTCTATTTTTAGCTTGTATCCTACGTAATCATTATAGCCGTAACTTGAATTCTCTTGCTAAATTAGTTATGTAGGAGTCTCCATTTGCATGATATGTAAAAGGTTGTTCGAGGACGAACAAGGCTTTAAGTGTGGGGTTGTGATCACGGGCAAAAATATATGCCCGAGATACTCTTTATTACTTAAATTAGTCTTGTTTATCTAAGTTATCGTATACATTTTCATGTAATTTTAGATAAAATAAAGATATGTGCTAACCAACATGATTAGCCTTTGTTTTGTAGGTTTTGATGATGTTTGAGTAACTAATCCATGAGTTGGTGAAGTAGAAGCTTGGAAACGGAATTAACACGTGAACGTCGGCAAGGAAGAGGCACAAAACAGCCCACCGGCGCGTCGACAAGGTGCCACGGCAGGCAGGCCGCTCAAAACAGCCCACCTGCACGTTGGCAACGTGCCACGGCAGGTGGAATCCGCGACCATGGGGCTGCAACGCGCTGCCCAGGCAGCGTGACACGTTGCCAACGCGGCAAGGTGCTGCCTGGGCCGATTTCGGGTGATTTTCCAGAGAGCCTCCGCGTTCGTAGCGTGTCACGGAGGCCGTGCTCCGCGGTGCACTCCGTGACACGTTGCTTGTTAATCCGGGAAAGATTCCTACTAATATAAATAGCACACTTAGGTTTATTTTTCAAAATGAAGACTTGGTGGAGCAAGGACGTGGGTTAGGAGCAGTTGAGGGACGAAAAAGCTAAGGGTTTTTCTCTCTTTCTTTCTTCTTTCAATCAATTGTACGTATGATTTACACTCATTTGAGGATGATCAATCCACAAATGAGTGGCTAATTCTCTTCCTTGCTAAGGTTTTGAACATGTGTATTGAATTTTGATTGTGAATTATATGGTTTTCATCTTCTTCTTTCATGTTGTTCTATTAATTCTTGTTCTTACTGCATTATTGTGTGGCCAACATTAATGTACATCTAAAAAGTCCAATTTCACTCGAGAGAGCAAGAAATTGGAAAGTTGTGAATTAATAGGGTATTGTTCTTAACTTGATTTGGGAAAATTGGGTTTTGATGTGCTTTCCTGATAGAAATATACTTGGAAGCCGTATTAGTCAAATTAGGAACCGGAATTGTAGTGCTAGGTCATAAATTGCATTTGATCACAGAAATGTAGACGGATGGTTTATGATTCTAAAGTGAAATTAAATACGAGAGTTTTAATTTCTAGGCAAATGTTCTTAGCTAGCAACATGAAGAAGAGAATTAACCAAAATTATCATGATTATCAAGTTCATTACTTGTTCTTAACCTTGGCATGTTCATATCCATTGTCTGAATTCAAAAGTAAATAGTTTGTATTAATTTTAGTATATAATTTATAAACAAAAAATTATTTAACTTTTGGTTACGTTGTTGTCAGCATAATTAGAAGTAAACTAGAATATAGTATACTTAAGCAATTTTACTTATCCAGAGTCTCCTTGGATCGATACTTGGCTTACTTAGCCACTTTATTACTTGTTTGACCACGTGCACTTGCGTGTCGGTTTTTACCCCATACCAAAGCACCGAGCATCCCACATATCTCGGACCGAGCTTTCCCTTCTTGCCAAACCTCATCACCCCTTTATGGGCGAAATTTTTAGGTATACCCAGTCATCAACTGCAAACTCCAACTATCTTCTACGCACATCGGCATAAGATTTCTGACGACTTTGAGCTGTTTTCAACCTTTCTCAGATGAGATGAACTTTCTGCATTGCCTCGTGAACTGAGTCTGACCCTATCAAGGTAGCTTCACCAACCTCGAACCACCCTATAGGAGATCTGCACCTTCTACCATACAATGCTTGAAACGGGGCCATCTGGATGCTGGAATAGTAGTTGTTGTTGTACACAAACTCGATAAGAGGCAAATGGTCATCCCAATTACCCTTAAAATCAATTGCTCACACTCTTAGCATATATTCTAGGGTCTGAATAGTCCGCTCAGCTTGCCCATTGATCTGCAGGTGAAAAACGGTGTTGAGTTTGACCTGAGTGCCTAGTCCTTTCTGAAAGGAATTCCAGAAGTGTGAGGTGAACTGCGTTCCCCTGTCTGAAATGATAGCCAAGGGCACCCCATGGAGTCTAACTAACTCTCAGATGTAAAGTTTGGCATAATCCTCAACTGAGTCTGTGGTTTTAACTGGGAGGAAGTGAGCTGACTTAGTCATCCGATCTACAACTACCCAGATTGAGTCATGCTGCCGGCGAGTCCGAGGTAGACTCGTAATGAAGTCCATGTTTACTTCTTTCCACTTCCATGTGGGTATGCTGATATCCTAGGTCATTCCTCCTGGTCTCTGGTGTTCTACCTTGACTTGTTGGCAGTTCGGACACTTAGCTACAAATTCAACGATATCTCTTTTCATGCTATTCCACCTGTAAACATCCCATAAATCACGGTACATCTTAGTAGCGCCAGGGTGAATGGAATATATAGAACTATGTGCTTCAACTAATATCTATTGTCTCAACTCACCATTATCCGGTACATACAATCTTTCCTGGTAACGGAGCACACATCTCCCCCTTTGGAGAACACCTCAACCTCCTTCCTGAGAAATGCTTCTTTAAGTTTAAATAGAAATGGATCTTCATCCTGTCTGGACTTAACTTCAACTACTAGACATGAATCCGAACGGCTTTGCACTACCACCCCACCTTCGGCTGAATCCAGCAGCTGCACCTCTTACCGGGCTAGTCTGTGAACATCCATTGTTAACTCCTTTTTGTCTTCCTCAATATGAGTCACACTCCCCATAGACCGTCTGCTTAGGGCGTCATCCACCACATTGGCTTTGCCCGGGTGGTACAGTACACTCATGTCATAGTCTTTTAGCAACTCCAACCACCTTCTCTAACGCAGATTTAGATCCTTCTGACTCAACACGTACTGAAGACTTTTATGGTCTGTAAATACATCTATGTGAGCTCCATATAAGTAATGCCTCCATATCTTTAGTGCAAACACCACCGCTACCAACTCCAAGTCATGAGTTGGATAATTCTACTCATGAACTTTGAGTTGTCTGGAGGCGTAGGCTATCACTTTGCCCCGCTGCATCAGAACGCAACTGAGCCCAACCCTGGAAGCATCATTATAAACAACCAATCCATCTTTTCCTTCTGGCAAGGTCAGAACTAGAGCAGTAGTAAGTCGAGTCTTCATCTCCTAGAAACTCTTATAACACTCATCCGACCACTGAAATTTCACCTTCTTCTGTGTTAACTTAGTCAAAGGAAATGCTATGGAGGATAAGCATTCTATAAATTGTCGGTAATAACCCGCTAAGCCCAAGAAACTCTTGATTTCAGTAGGAGAGGTAGGTCTGGGACAATCCTTCACTGTGGCTATCTTATGAGGGTTTACTTGTATTACTTCACCCGAGACCACATGACCTAAGAAAGTCATGGACTTTAACCAAAATTTGGCACTTGTTGAAATTGGCGAATAATTGGTGATCCTTTAGTGTCTGTAATGCTAATCTTAGGTGATTGGCATGCTCTTCCTCATTTTGGAGTATACTAGAATGTCATCGATAAATATAATGACGAACATATCCAAATACTACTTGAAGACTCTGTTCATTAAATCCGTGAAGGCTGTTGGGGCATTTGTTAACCCGAAGGACGTCACCACAAACTTGTAGTGACCATACTGAGTTCTGAATGTTATTTTTGGTATGTCACACTCCCTGACCCTTAGCTGATGGTACACTGGCCTGAGATCGATCTTGGAGAAACAACTGGCTCCCTGAAGTTGGTCAAATAGGTCATCGATTCTAGGTAGGAGATATCTTTTCTTGACTGTGATTTTGTTCAGCTGACGGTAATGTATGCACATTCTGAGAGTACCGTCTTTCTTACGCACGAATAGCACTGGAGCACCCCAGGGAGAGATGTTAGGCCTGATTAAACCCTTGTCAAGAAGATCCTTTAACTGCTCCTTCAACTCCTTAAGCTCAGCTGGAGCCATTCTATAAGGAGGGATGGAGATGGGTTGAGTTTCTAGGAGGAGATCTATTCCAAAGTCTATTTCCTGTTCAGGGGGAACTCTAGGAAAATCCTCAGGAAAAACGTCTGGGAACTCATTGACCACAGGCACTGACTGGATAGTCGGGGTCTCAGAGTTGGAATCCTTGACCCAAACTAGAAGATATAAACACCCCTTGGAGATGAGTTTCTAGGCCTTAAGGTAGGAAACAAACCTACCCTTAGGCGCTGAACTGCTACCCGTCCTTTCTAACACTGGCTCATTGGAAAACTAAAAATTGACAACTCTAGTTCTGCAATCGACTGAGGCATAGCAAGAGTGTAACCAATCCATGCTGAGAATAAGTTCAAAGTCGACCATGTCTAACTCTACATGATCAGCTAGAATAACTTTATTCAGGACTGAGACTGGGCAGTTTCTATACACCCGGCTGGCTCTAACTGACTCGCCAACTGGGGTGGATACTGAAAATGGTTCTGAGAGGACCTCTAGACAAATATTGAACTGGACTGCTATGTAGGAATTCACGAATGAAAGAGTGGCTCCTGGATCTAGGAGGGCATACACGTCTAGATGAAAGAGACATAACACACCCGTGACTACGTCAGGTGAGCTCTCCTGATCCTGACAGAAAGATAGAGCATAGAAACGATTTTGGCGCTGACTGCCATTTGTACCTGATGTGTTGGCCTGCTGAGTTGGTCGGCCTGCTGGAGCTAATGAGGTGGTAGATTGTGATCTCCCTCGCCCTGCTGATGGGCACTCCCTAAGCCTGTGTCCAAGCTGTCCACACCCAAAACAGCCCTTTCGTCCCTGAAAACATTCTCCTGGGAAATTCTTACCACACTTGGAGCAAGATGGATACCTGTTCTCTATATTGTGAGTCTGAGGCTGAGTGCCAAATCACCCACCCCTTCGATCCTTGTGGGACTAGAAGGTTGGGGCATTGGCTGAGCTGGGTGTTGGGGCTCTCTACTGCTATTGCTGTGGGTGGCTACCACTGCTAGACCTTTGATGGCCTAAATATGAATGGCCAATCCTTGTCCATTTGTTCTTACGCTCCATATCCTTCAGCTTTTCAGCCTCAATCTACTGGGCATAGACAATCAAGCTAGAAAGGTCCATGTCCTTAATCAACATCGCGGCCCAGCACTCCTTGAGGACCAGATTTGATACTTGTTCACTCCCAATTACACGCAAGTGCACGTGGTCATACAAGTAATAAAGTGGCTTTATTTCAAGCCAGGTATCGAACCCACAGGGACTGTAATGTGGCAGTAATTTTTCTTTAAGTGTTTAGTAAACGCACTTCTTTATACAAGCAGACAAACAGAACAAATGGTGATTTTTCAAGAATACTAGTTACTATAACTTTAAGTAAAAAGATTGTAAATTGTAATCTGAACAATAGCACGAACAAGCTAAGGTTAAGGCAAAACATGCAGATATGTAATTTACCGATTAAATTTCAGTCAACACTTCTCTTCGGTTGTTGGTCAAGAATTATTAACCAATGGATTGGGTCTTTCGAACTCCTCTCCAACTAAAGAATCATGAAACTTACATTACACATTTCTGTGATGCAAAAACTTCATATTCTAGCAATACACAACAAATTCCATAGATGACCAAATATGACATTACAGATATATTTCTATTCTGAACGTTAATCTTCTCTTAATTTCTCAACCAAGACAAGAACATATCCTACCAATTCACATCTATCCAATTAATCTTCCTTTCGGAAATAAAACTGGAATTCTAGGATGTACATTAACAATGGCCAAGCATTAATGTAGTGAAAACAAGAATTAGTAGACAACCGTTGTAGAGAAGATAAAAACTGAAATAACATCAATTATGTACTACTGCAATCATCCTCAACCTCAGCCAAAGGTGAATTAGCCACTCATTTGATGATTAAACATCTTCAAACAAGTACAAATCATACAAGCAATTGAAATCTAAGAGAAAAAGGAAGAAAATTAACCAAAGAACTTCTTCAGCTCAACTGCTTGATACCCACGTTCTAGCATGAAATGTCAGATATCTTAAAATAAAACCTAAGTGTGCTATTTATACAAGTGAGAAATTTCCTGGAATAAACTGGCAACGTGGCACGGAGGGTATCGCGGAGCATCAGCTCCGTGCCACGGCCCAGTCGCAGAGCCTCACTGGAACTGGGATGCCAGATTATTATTCCTCAGCATGGCTCGGAGGCTATCGCGGAGCCTCAGCTCCGTGCCATGGACGTAACACGCACTTTCACTGGAATCCAGATGTGCAGCTAGGCCTTCCTACCGTGTCACTGAAGTGAATGCGGAGCATAGGCTCCGTGACACGGTGCCATCGCGCACCTTCACTGGAAGTGAGCTCAAATTCCACTATAGGCAGAATGCCTCTGCGATGGTGGCGTGACACGGCCTCTATCGCGGAGCATCAATTTTTTAGCAATTTCTTTCCGACTTCCGAGTTTTGCTTCCGAGTCCATTCCTCCACTTCACCAACTTGTAGATTAGTTTCCAAAATTCATTTTAACTGCAAAAACAATAACTAATCATGTTGTTTAGTATAAATCCACATTTACATAAAAATCACATGAGGATGTACACATAAAAGTAGATAAACAAGTCCAAATTAAGTAATAAAGTATCAGTTGGGAGCGTAAGAAATTACCAAATAGCCCTTAGAAATTCGCTGAAAAAAACTGCCTGGTGATCTAATGACTCGTGGTGGCTAACCACGACTCGTGGTCACTTCCGTCAGGTACACTACCTAGGCTCCTCAGTATGTCACCACGAGGGACCTAACAAGTCGTGGTCACTGACCACGACTCGTGGTCACCAGTCATGGAACACATAGTCTCACTTCTAAAGATTAAAAGCTAAGTTTGATAAGGAGTCATCTAACGAGTAGTTGTCACTGATGATGACTCGTCGTGACCCTCATTAGGTACACTGGCTAAAAACTTACTAGAGCTGGTAAAGGGGGACATAACGAGTCGTTACTGGGGACTACAACTCGTTGCTCCCACCAGTCAAGTACACTGCTCCACAAAAAAATTCTCAACCCAAGCCTGACCACGAGTGACTCAATAGGTCGTGGTCAGTGACCATGACTCCTGAAGTCCCTCGTTGGGTACACTGTCTCCTTTCTTATAATTCTCAACCTCCTTCCCATGATTCACCTAACGAGTCGTTAGGTCACTTAACGACCCGTTAGGTGAGTCATCCTGTAGCTTTTTTGCAGCTTTTTCAGATTTCCTGATTTAAGTCCCGGAATTAGATTTTAGTTTCTGGGGCATTAAAACTAAGCTCGTTGGTTCGAGGGAAGATTTTGACAACATTCTGGACTTGTCAGAATGGGAAATACACTGAATCATTACCACCAATGATGGGTCATTATATTGCTCGTTGATTTTGAGGGAGGAATCTTGTAGATGACTAACAACCGCCTTAATGGGTTGTTGACTCTGACAACGACTCATCTAATGATTCGTTCTGTGGGAATTTTTTTTGGTTTCTTTATGGTTTTCATTCCAAGCATGGGTTTAACCTTAGGAACCTTTGGGGTGTTATAGTAGTTCCCTTCCCAATGCTATTATAAATACGTCAGCCACTTGATCCTCAGTTTTATAGAATTCCACTAAAATATTCCACTTTTCAATACTCTTTCTCATGATGTGATGTCGTACATCAATATGCTTGGTTCTTTTGTGATTAACCGAGGTCTTCACCATGTTCGTTGCACTGATGTTATCACACATGATGGGAATGCACTCAATTTTAATTCCATAATATTTCAATTGTTGTCTAATCCATAGAAGCTGGGCACAACAAGATGTTGCTGCTATGTATTCTTCTTCAGCGGTACAGAGTGCGACTGAGTTTTACTTCTTAGTGGCCTATGCGATTAAGGCAGGTCCCAAAAAGTGTGCCATTCTGGATGTACTTTTCCTTTCTACCATAATCCTATTTAGTTTGCGTGTCACGATGTCACGCCCCGCCCTGGGGGGTATGACTGGCACCTGGTGCTCTAGTAGGACCTAGACTACTATCTGGTGAGCCAAAGCACATCTGGTACCTGGCTGGCTCTAACTTAAATTCCTGGAAACAAAGGGCTATATAACGGCTGCAAACACAGCCCTTGGCCAACAGGCCTATAGCCACCTGTACCTGAAAAATAGCTAACCAGAAACATACTACCGTAGGGGAATCCTATGCGGGCCGGCAAGGCCACCATGCTGTCTAGTTCTCTATAACTCAACAATAGCACGCTAAATAATTACGTGACTGGCAGGGTCACCACTACTAACTGGTTATGGCCACACACGGCCAACAGGAACAGAAATAACAAATAACTATAACAAGCTGCACGGCCTCACACGACAGGCTCGACTGACCACAGGGAAATATATACAGACTGGAAGCCTCTAGGAATAACAATAGAAATGATCGGGACAGGGCCCCGACCTACCCGTACTGTACAACAAAAGAAAACAAAATACACCTATGGAAATTAGACTCCGGATGACAGGAGCTGAATACTCAATAGCTGACTGGAATCACGAGGGATCGCCTCCTCGTCTATGAGTACCTGCAGGCAAGTAATGCAGCGCCCCACTGGGCGTCAGTACCACAGGTACTGAGCATGTAAAGCAACTGAAATACACAACTGAGATGAATAACAACAGTAATATGACACAGAAGCAGGAAGTAGCTGAGTCTATCTAGCTGAGAATTACTAGGGAGAGTTTAATTATTCTATATCTAAACTGAGCGTACCTGATGTCGTGCCGTCCTACTGTCTATCAGTATCTAATAGCACATATAGGTATACATATAAATACACACAAAACCTGACCGACCCCCATAAGCCGAAAGGTGCCAACCAATACACAATCTATTTACCCCTAACCGGGTCTAAACCAACCAAAAATAAGTCACTCCACTCATCTGATAACTGTGAGCTCCTCCTACCGGTCCCCTTGGGTTTGTAGCTCAGGCCTTGGCCTCTGACAATAAACTGTGTCTGAGTCCGAAGACTCCTGCCTCTGGGTGCAAGTGCACACGGGGTGTGTAATTAAAACTGCCCCTGGGTGCAAGCACGCAACAGGGTAATTTTATAAAAATCTGTATCTGAAACTGCCCCCGGCCACAAGCGCACGCAGAGTAATCTGCCCCTGTAAACAGGGTAATCTGGCTCTGCACAGAGTAAACTAAACTACCCCTGCAAGCAGGGTGGTCTGGACCGTATTATCATGGTGGTCGGCCATCATCGTCCTCTAGGCGGACGACATCGCCCAGCTGGTGGCAGTATCTGAATCTGGTATCGACACAGCTATAACCCAGGGGTGGTGGGGATGCTAAAGGGACACCCACATGCCATAGCAAGTCTCAACAAACAAATAGCACATATAAATAGCAAGCATGTATAACTAAAAAGACTATCTGAAATCTAACTTCTTATTCTGATCTGTCTCTACACTGAACTTATTCTTACTAATTATACTGATTCTGTAATCTCTGTTTAACTGTACGGCTAATCTGTAGCCATGATACTATCTGTCTGAATGGCTAATCTGTAGCCATAACTGTCTGTCTATCTGATCTTTCTTTACTGACTTTTATTATGAAAAATCTTTTTTTGTTATTCTACTACATGCTTGCTAATCACGTAATAGGCTATACTGAATCTGAAATACTAACTTGCCCTCGGGCGCGTGCTCTTCTAACTTTCAGACTGAATACGATATAACAACGCAAACTAGGTTTACTGGACTTTGCACAATACTTAACATTCAACTCCGGGAATTCTACTACGGAGTTTATTGTACAATATAAGGCTAAAGCAACTAACTTGCCGAAGGAACTAGCTTTACATACCTTAACCTCGAGTTATCCGTCTGTCGGACGAGGCTCGGTCAATACTCCAGTTATTTCTCCCAACTGCATTCATGTATACGCTAATTAATACTAAATATAGCTTTATTCTAAAGAACAGTGTCACTTTCGATATAATTATAGCCTAAACTTAGGTTTATCGAAAGACGGTCGAAAACTCGCTATTTTTCGGAAGTCCAGAAGGGAGAAGTATTCACTTCACAGCTAGGAGCACATAGACACCAGTTTGGAGCAATTCTACTTACCTTAGCTCGGTAGCTCGATGATTCGTCAGCCGTATTTCGCGAAACTAAATCTTTAGGAATTCTCTCTACTGCTAAATACCTCGGTATCTGAGGTTAATTTAGGTTTGGACTGCGTTTGGCAGCGTAATCGGACGAAATTATATTACCCTCTTCGTTCTTTTCCTTTCTCTGGTTTTTCCTCTTTGTTTTCTGGAAATTTTTATGATTTAAAACCAAAATAAACCGAAGTGGGGCTTTATATACTTGAGCCTGGACAAGGCCAACGTGTCACGGAGCCAACGCAGAGGCTCCACCTCCGTGACATGCTGCCATCGCGGAGGGGTTCTGCCTCGACTCCTCCCGCGATGGTTCGACAGGTTACTCGCCCGGTCTTTTTCCGGGCCTTTCTCTAGCACGTATGGCTTCCAAATATGTTTGAACAACGCACGAATAGGCCATCTAGGTGCCGGGAATCCTACAGGGTATAACATTCTCCCCCCCTTAAGAACATTCATCCTCGGATGTAAACTTCTATCTAGAGGACCTCTCAACTTACTACCTAGAAAAATTTAGGCAGAGTTTCCCTGTAATATGGACTATAGCAAAAACCTGAAATGCAGAAAAGTCCAACACAGGTACTGCACGCAATGCTTTAAGATTTACTGGATAGCTAAACATCAATCTTTCTCACTTATACATATACAACCATAAGGTACTACATAGGTAATAATACGGACATACCTGTCGCCTGACTAGGCCTGGAATAGGTGAGGATATCTAGCTTTCATATCTTCTTCAGCTTCCCACGTCATCTCCTCTCGGTTCTTGTTACGCCACAATACCTTGACATATGCAATATCCTTAGTTCTCAATCTACGAACCTGCCTGTCTAGGATGGCTACTGGAACCTCTTCATAGGCCAGCTCTTCGGTAACCTGGATATCCTGGACTGGGACTGCTCTGGATGGGTCTCCTATGCATTTCCTCAGCATGGACACATGAAAGACGGGATGAACGGATTCTAGCTCTGGAGGCAAGTTCAACTCATATGCTACTCGGCCTATCCTTCGATGAATTTGATAAGGCCCAACAAACCTCGGACTGAGCTTACCCTTCTTACCGAATCTCATCACCCCTTTCATCGGAGACACTTTCAGAAATACCCAGTCATTCACATTGAACTCTAGGTCTCTGCACCGTACATCCGCATAAGATTTCTGGCGACTCTGTGCAGTCAATAGGCATTCTCTGATAAGCTTTACTTTCTCTTCTGACTGCTGAACAATGTCTGGCCCAATCATCGATGATTCCCCTACTTCGAACTAGCCAACCGGCGATCTGCACTTTCATCTGTATAAAGCCTCAAAAGGTGCCATCTGAATAGCCGAGTGATAGCTATTATTATAAGCAAATTCTATCAGCGGCAAATGCTCGTCCCAGCTACCACCAAAGTCTAGCACACACGCTCACAACATATCCTCGAGCGTCTGAATAGTGCGCTCAGCCTGTCCGTCTGTCTGAGGGTGGAAAGCTGTGCTCAGATTAATCTGCGTTCCCAGTCCCTTCTGGAACGATTGCCAAAACCTAGCCGTGAACTGCGCTCCTCTGTCTGAAATAATGGATACTGGAACTCCGTGCAATCTGACTATCTCTCGGATATACAACTCCACATAATCTTCAGCCGAGAAAGTAGTTCATACTGGTAGGAAATGAGTTGATTTAGTCAATCTGTCAACTATCACCCATATAGAGTCATGTCTGTGTCTGGTACGGGGTAATCCTGCCACAAAATCCATATTCACTGCTTCCCATTTCCAAAGAGGTACAGCTATGTCCTGAGTTAACCCGCCTGGCTTCTGGTGTTCTGCTTTCACCTGTTGGCAGTTAGGACGCTGGGCTACAAATTCAGCAATTTCCCTTTTCATACCTGGCCACCAGTAGTTCCCTTTGATGTCATGGTACATTTTTGTCGCACCGGGGTGAAGGGAATAACGGGCGTAATGTACCTCGTTCATAATACGCTGGCGGAGGTCTGAAACATTGGGAACACATAAACGATCTTTACAACACAGCACTCCATCCTCTGTTACCCGGAACCCTGGCGCCTTCCCTAGCGGAATATAATCTTTAAGCTGAACTAGGTTAGGATCCTCAAATTGCCGTTCTTTCATTTCCACAACCAACGATGACACGACAGTGTTCTGAATTACCGCTCTACCGTCCTCTGTTTCTGCTACACGAACGACTAGGCTAGCTAACTAATGTATTTCCCTGACCAATTCCCGCTGCTCAGGCTGCAAATACGCCAAGCTCCCCATGGACTTTCGACTGAGAGCATCTGCTACAACATTAGCTTTTCCCAGGTGGTACAGAATGTTCACATCATAATATTTTAACAACTCCAACCAGCGCCGTTGCCGCAGATTCAGCTCCCTCTGAGTGAAGATCTACTATAGGCTCTTGTGATCTGTGAAAATATCAACATGGAAGCCGTACAGGTAATGTCTCCACATTTTCAAGGCGTGGATCACTGCGGCTAACTCCAGGTCGTGGGTAGGATAATTCCTCTCGTGTTTCCTCAGCTGTCTGGAGGCATATGCAATGACCATACCATGCTGCATCAACACACAACCTAACCCAATGCCTGATGCATCGCAATATACTGAATAACCTTCTGTACCTTCCGGCAAGGCTAACACTGGGGCGGAGGTCAATCTATCTTTCAGTTCTTGGAAGCTCTGCTCGCATGCCTCTGTCCACTGAAACTTTGCTACTTTCTGTGTCAGTTTAGTCAAAGGTGCTGCTATGGTAGAGAATCCCTCAACAAACCTCCTGTAATATCCCGCTAATCCCAGAAAACTGCGACTTCGATCGAAGTGGTAGGCCTAGGCCATGATTTGACTGCTTCTATCTTCTGTGTGTCAACCTGTATACCATCATCCGACACAATATGCCCTAAAAAGGCTACTGAATTAAGCCAGAATTCACACTTAGAAAATTTAGCATATAACTGGCGGTCCCTGAGGATCTGGAGCACTGTCCGCAAATGAGTCCGGTGATCTGCTTCAGAGCGAGAATACACCAGAATATCATCAATAAACACTATTACGAACAAGTCCAGGAAAGGTCTGAAAATACTGTTCATCAGGTCCATGAATACTACTGGGGCATTCGTTAACCCAAAGGACATAACTAGAAATTCAAAGTGTCCATATCGGGTCCTGAACGTCGTTTTGGGAATATCTCTCTCACGAACTCGAACCTGGTGATATCAGGACCACAAGTCAATCTTAGAAAAATATCTGGCCCCCTGTAACTGATCAAATAAATCATCAATCCTGGGAAACGGGTACTTGTTCTTCACTGTAACTTTGTTTAATTACCGATAATCTATACACATACGAAGTGAGCCATCTTTCTTTCTCACAAATAGAACTAGCGCACCCCATGGTGAAGTACTCGGCCTAATAAAACCTTTATCCAACAAGTCTTTCAGCTGCTCCTTTAATTCTTTGAGTTCTGCAGGAGCCATGCGATAAGCAGGAATCGATATCGGCTAGGTGCCTGGTAATAAATCAATAGCAAAATCTATTTCCCTTTCTGGGAGAATACCAGGTAACTCATCTGGAAACACATCAGGGAACTCGTTCACCATCAGAACAGACTGAGTGTCAGAGATTCTGCTCGGATATCCTGAACTCTGACCAGATGGTAAATACATCCCTTAGATATCAATTTCCTCGCCTGAAGGTAGGAAATAAACCTACCTTTTGGCGTAGCGGTGCTGCCCTTCCACTCCCGCACTGCTTCTCCTGGAAAGTGGAATTGGACTGTCTTGGTCCAACATTCAACATTGGCAAAGCACGACACTAGCCAATCCATACCCATTATGGCATCGAAGTCTATCATTTCTAGCTCGACCAGATCTACTGTGGTCTGACGATCAGCAACCTCTACCGTACACCCCCGGTAAATTATACTAGCCACGATCGAGTCACCGATGGGTGTGGATACCGAAAAGGGCTGCTGTAATAATTCTGGTGCAATATTGAACTTTCGTGCCACAAACGGGGTAATATACGACAGGGTGGATCCTGGATCAATCAGTACATAAACAGGGTATGAGCAGATAATCAATGTACCTGTGACCACGTCGAGAGATGCCTCTGAATCCTACCTCCCTGGTAATGCATAGGTACGGCTGGGGCCTGCACCTGAGCCAGAGGCTCCTGATCTACCTCGGCCCCTATTTGCTAAACCTGAGGGTCTGCGCCCTGCTGAGGTTACTGGAACTCGTGGCCCTGCTGATGCTCTATCCAGATCATCCCGGCTACCCTGTCCCCTGGATGGACAATCTCTCATTAAATGCCCTTCCTGTCCGCAGTAATAGCACCCTGGGAAGCCTTGCCTGCAGGCTCCAGAATGTAGTCGGTGGCATATAGGACAACGGGTAGATGCAAATCTACTCTGTTCTACCCTCTGCTGCTGAGGTGAGGCTACTGTCCGTGAACTGCTACCGGACTCTGATTGACTCTGGCGAACAAATCTGCCTCTCTGCTGCTGTACCGGAGGTAAAGATCTGGGTGTCCTATCTGAAAACCGTGGTCTCGGCCCCCTAGGGATTTCCCCTCGAATCTCAGCGGGTCTGCTTCTATGGCGCTGCTTTGAAGTCGCCTGTCTGTCACCCTACTGCCGCTTTCTCAAGCCCTCAATTGTCTGTGCGAAGGCCTGTACCCTGGCTATGTCCATGTCCTCTCTAAAAGTATCCATCATGCACGTCTCTATATAATCTGGATTCAGGCCCAAAATAAAGCGGTGGACTCTGGATGACATGGTGTCCACAAATGCTGGAGAATAGCGGGCTAAGGAGTTGAACTGTAAAGAATACTCACGAACGCTCCTGGCCCCCTGCTCTAAATGTAAAAACTGGTCCATCCAGGCCTGTCTGACCTCCCGAGGTAAATAGTGGTCCAGGAAGGCCTCTGAGAAGCTGGACCAAGTAGGAGGGGCTGCATCTCTTTCCTGAGATCTCTCCCAACTTTCGTACCACAAAACAGCAATATCCCTTAATCAGAACACGGCTAACTCAACTGATTCTGCTGGGGTTACGTGCATGACTCTAAAGATTCTCTGCATCTGGTCTAAAAAGTCTTGAGGGTCCTCCGCTGAATCCGACCCTGTAAACTGAGGGGGTCCCAATGCCAAGAATTCTCTAACCCTAGAACTACCTGGCCCACCTAGAGATTCTGCAGCTGCAGGTGGTACTGGCTGACGCTGAGTAGCTAGCATATGGGTCAACATAACCACCGCACTACGTAGCTCCTGATCAGATGAAGTGGGTGCAGGAGCTGTGGGAGGCGGTGCTGCCTCAAATGTGTGTCTGGCGAGGCGGGGACTGCTGGGAGGGTCGAGATGACAGCTCCGTATCGCTCTCAGACCGGGCTAAGTCTGGCTGTAAATGAGGCATCCTACTGGTGCCTTCTCCCGCTGCTGTATCCAATCTCCTGCCTGTAGCTGGGTGCCACTGGTCTGCCATAGTATCTGTAAACAAAGATGGTGGTAAGTTTCAAAAGAACCAACCCTATACTGTTCTGTGCTAGGCACGACTGACTATGAAAAGAAGGGTAACTATCCTATTATGCCTTCCAGCCTCCTGCCTATGGTATGTGGTGCACAACACATCCATAGATAAGACTCTACTTAGCACGGCTTGCAGACTCCCTGGGACACGACCTGCTCTGATACCAAGTTTTTCACGCCCTGCCCTGGGGGGTATGACTGGCACCTGGTGCCCTAGTAGGACCTAGACTACTATATGATGAGCCAAAGCACATCTGGTACCTGGCTGGCTCTAACTCAAATTCCTGGAAACAAAGGGCTATATAACGGCTGCAAACACAGCCTCCGGCCAACAGGCCTATAGGCACCTGTACCTGAAAAACAGCTAACCAGAAACATACTACCGTAGGGGAATCCTATGCGGGCCGGCAAGGCCACCATGCTGTCTAGTTCTCTATAACTCAACAATAGCATGCTAAATAATTACGTGACCGGCAAGGTCACCACTACTAACTGGTTATGGCCACACACGACCAACAGGAACAGAAATAACAAATAACTATAACAAGTTGCACGGCCTCACACGACCGGCTCGACTGACCACAGGGAAATATATACAGATTGCAAGCCTCTCTAGGAATAACAATAGAAATGATCGGGACAGGGCCCCGACCTACCCGTACTATACAACAAAAGAAAATGAAATACACCTCTGGAAATTAGACTCCGGATGACAGGAGCTGAATACTTAATAGCTGACTGGAATCACGAGGGATCGCCTCCTCGTCTATGAGTACCTGCAGGCAAGTAATGCAGCGCCCCACTGGGCGTCAGTACCACAGGTACTGAGCATGTAAAGTAATTGAAATACACAACTGAGATGAATAACAACAGTAACATGACACAGAAGCAGGAAGTAGCTGAGTCTATCTAGCTGAGAATAACTGGGGAGAGTTTAATTATTCTATATCTAAACTGAGCGTACCTGATGTCGTGCCGTCCTACTGTCTATCAGTATCTAATAGCACATATAGGTATACATATAAATACACACAAAACCTGACCGACCCCCATAAGCCGGAAGGTGCCAACCAACACACAATCTATTTACCCCTACCCAGGTCTAAACCAACCAAAAATAAGTCACTCCACTCATCTGATAACTGTGAGCTCCTCCTACCGGTCCCCTTGGGTACGTAGCTCAGGCCTTGGCCTCTAACAATAAACTGTGTCTGAGTCCGAAGACTCCTGCCTCTGGGCGCAAGTGCACACGGGGTGTGTAATTAAAACTGCCCCTGGGTGCAAGCACGCAACAGGGTAATTTTATAAAAATCTGTATCTGAAACTGCCCCCGGCCACAAGCGCACGCAGAGTAATCTGCCCCTGTAAACAGGGTAATCTGGCTCTGCGCAGAGTAAACTGAACTACCCCTGCAAGCAGGGTGGTCTGGACCGTATTATCATGGTGGACGGCCATCATCGTCCTCTAGGCGGATGGCATCGCCCAGCTGGTGGCGGTATCTGAATCTGGTATCGACACAACTATAACCCAGGGGCGGTGGGGATGCTAAAGGGACACCCACATGCCATAGCAAGTCTCAACAAACAAATAGCACATATAAATAGCAAGCATGTATAACTGAAAAGACTATCTAAAATCTAACTTCTTATTCTGATCTGTCTCTACACTGAACTGATTCTTACTAATTATACTGATTCTGTAATCTCTGTTTAACTGTACGGCTAATCTGTAGCCATGATACTATCTGTCTGAATGGCTAATCTGTAGCCATAACTGTCTGTCTATCTGATCTTTCTTTACTAACTTTTATTATGAAAAATCTATTTCTGTTATTCTACTACATGCTTGCTAATCACGTAATAGGCTATACTGAATCTGAAATACTAACTTGCCCTCGGGCGCGTGCTCTTCTAACTTTCAGACTGAATACGATATAACAACGCAAACTAGGTTTACTGGACTTTGCACAATACTTAACATTCAACTCTGGGAATTCTACTACGGAGTTTATTGTACAATATAAGGCTAAAGCTACTAACTTGCCGAAGGAACTAGCTTTACATACCTTAACCTCGAGTTATCTGTCTGTCGGACGAGGCTCGGTCAATACTCCAGCTATTTCTCCCAACTACATTCATGTATACGCTAATTAATACTAAATATAGCTTTATTCTAAAGAACAATGTCACTTTCGATATAATTATAGCCTAAACTTAGGTTTATCGAAAGACGGTCGAAAACTCGCTATTTTTCGGAAGTCCAGAAGGGAGAAGTATTCACTTCACAGCTAGGAGCACATAGACACTAGTTTGGAGCAATTCTACTTACCTTAGCTCGTTAGCTCGACGATTCGTAAGCCGTATTTCATGAAATTAAATCCGTAGGAATGCTCTCTGCTGCTAAATACCTCGGTATCTGAGGTTAATTTAGGTTTGGACTGCGTTTGGCAGCGTAATCGGATGAAATTATATTACCCTCTTCGTTCTTTTCCTTTCTCTGGTTTTTCCTCTCTGTTTTCTGGAAATTTTTATGATTTAAAACCAAAATGAACCGAAGTGGGGCTTTATATACTTGAGCCTGGACAAGGCCAACGTGTCACGGAGCCAACGCGGAGGCTCCACCTCCGTGACACGCTGCCATCGCGGAGGGGCTATGCCTCGGCTCCTCCCGTGATGGTTCGACAGGTTACTCGCCCGGTCTTTTCCCGGGCCTTTCTCTAGCACAATTGGCTTCCAAATATGCTTGACCAACGCACGAATAGGCCATCTAGGTGCCGGGAATCCTACGGGGTATAACACACGACCTGAGCTAGTACTTAGATTGAGACCACGGGACCTAAACCACGAACTACTCCAAGTCGACCAATGGCATGAACATAATAATTAAAGAACATACATCAAGCGGAATATGATAACTATAACATGAATAAGCGAAAGTATGAATAGCATAGCAATCATAAACAGAGTTGGCACTCGACAAAGCTGACAATCTACATAATGTTTGATAAGCCTCTATTACTATCTGATGAGCTGATGGAGTAACATCCCTAACTAGCTCGCTATAGTCTGAAAACTGAAATAACATAATCAAGTATAAGCTGAAGGTTCCTGGAAAATGAGGACTCACCATAGTGGGAACTGAACTAGACTGAGGGGAAGCTAAGCTAATGGTGGAACTGGTCTAATCGCTCGGACCTGTATCATGAAATTGTACAATATAAAGTATGCGGTTAGTACTTGGAATGTATTGAGTATGCAAGTTAAGTAAAACATGCGGAGTAACTATAACTGGAAATCATACATATAAACATAAATCATAAGATCATAAGAGTAAGAACTACATACTAAAATCTGAATTTGAATCATGTATAGCCATAAGCTGAGTATCATATCTGAATAGAATGACCCAACACTAAAATAGAAATCATATGAATTGTCATAGATGAAATCATAAGCAAAAGCTCGTAAACTTTCGGTGGGTCAAACCTACTGAAAAATATAATATCATAAGTCATGAACATAAATAACTGAAATTATAAGGAACAATGGGAGACTCATCATAACCGACAACCAGCATGTATGAGCGCATACCGATCCCACGTCTTGCCCACTTGGAGAAGAGCCATCCCAAGCCTTGTCAAGGCAAAGGATAAGTAAGGTGTGATATCACGGTGTGCCCTTGCGTGGGTAAAACACTCTCTTGAGAGGTCCCAAAATATATTCCTACGTTGGTGCATAGTTTATGAGATCGAGGAACCTTAGAACTCCTAGCCTACTCGGTGCTAAACACTACTAACATGTATAATGCTCATATAATCATATTCTTAAAACATAGCTTGAATCTAAACATTGGGGAGTCTCGACTCCCAAATATATACATAGCATAACTGATCTTGTTAGCCTTGGCTAAATCATGAAACATACTTGACTTGTATGGGCTTGCCCAAATCTTAAAATCATTCATACTTGAAATAGACTTCATAAGTTAAATCATAGATTCATACATAGGTAATTTGTAAATATTCGTTCATGCTAGATATCTCATCATAGTTGAAATCATGAATCATAAACTTGACTTTTCATGAAACTTGCATAATTGAGAATAATGTTCTAAAACTTGCAATCATGAATTTATAATAAAAATAGGTATAAAATTTTCCTATGAATCTTCAAACGTACTTTGAAATATAAAGGAAATTGACCCATAAACAAATCATAGAGAATTTCATAAAATTGGGTACCCCGTAAGGTCATACACTTGAATTCATGCCCTGAGGAGAAATTTGGGCATGAAAGTGAAAGGAAACTCTCATTCATAGCCCTACATACCTGGGTAAGCTGAATCTAAACTTGACTTTGAAAGTCCAAGAGCTTTGAGAAAGAATTGAGGAATTTCTAGCTTGATCTTCAAGGGAAACTTCTAAACTTGCATGCATGAGAGTTGAATGAATTAGAATAGGTTAAACTCTCCTAACACACTTCTTTCAGGGCTTAAAACAATGTAGTTTAGGACTTAGGAGCTTAGAAATTACAAAAATGCCCTTACTAATTTCGCTGGAAAAACCTTACTACCTCAAATAACGACCCACACCACGAGTTGTACCTTGTAACCAAAACTCATGATTGCCTCTCGTTGTCGCTACTTGTTTTACCCAACAACCTGGAGTTCCCACGGGCCAAACAATGACTCGTACCTTCCAACAATGGGTCGTTGGACCCATCTGTGGTCACTGCTTCCAATTCCTCTGCCCCCTTCCCACGAGTGCAAGTTGATAACGCTCAAACTCACACCTCCTGCTAAAGTATGAAGCGGACATTGTTAATAAAGAACCCAACAAGGATATTGGGGTCGAACCCACAAGGAATATGAAAGATCTAGACTAATGCCAGTAAGTGAACTTGTTGGTTAGTTACTCCAATTTGGGGATTTTAAGAAAACAATGATTAAAACAACGATTGAAATTATGATTCAAATCAATATTTAAGGATAACTAGGGTTTGTGTTCCCCATGGATTCATAACTGCTTTACACACGTGATCAATACTAATGCTTACTAGCTGATAACTAGGGTTCATCCAAATGACTGGTTCGTCTCTATTGGATGACTATACTCAATCCGGGCTAGGTCTCATGAGCGGTTTCAAATTATCCATTATCAATATGTTCCAAATTTAACTATCCTGTGACCATATCTCAAGTTAATCAATGATCATCAAGATCAAGACTTTGTTGTAATCCTCTTTTCCTAATCTCTACCTCTCTAGACTCAAGCAAGTAAAGAATTCGGGCAAGTCCTAACATTGTACACCGTTAAGAAATGTTTGAAGATGAAGAGAATACAATACAAGCGTTTAGCATTGGTTTTGAATTACTTTTGTGTAACCCTAGCTTGTTAATCCACCATGGTTCCCACAACCCTAGCTAAGAAGGTTTAACCTCTCATAGTTGAAAGGTTGTGATATGCATTCATAATTAAACACATAATTCAATACTTACAATAGTAATTGAGAGAAAAGCTTCTTTGAATACGTAAGAAAAATCTCAAGAACAATTGATAAATATCAAGAAAGAATCGAAGAAAAGGTTGATCACAAGTTAATCAACTCAATTCTATATTTTTTCTCTCGAATCCCTATTGATTTCATGCTTCTCTAACTTCTCTACTCAATTCTGTCCCTCTCTACTGAAAATAAAAAATAAAAGGTATTTATACAGACATTAGAATCCTTTTCCTAAGCTAACAGGGTGATTTTCTATAACTAGCGCCGCCTGAGCCACGACTGATCATACGACCCATAGTAGGATTGTACGGGCCATCCCTGCTATCCGTAAGTCATTGGGTTGTTGAAATTTTGGCTAAGTGTTGGGCACTTGTATGACCCCTACGTGCTTCATACGAGTCATACTTTGCTTCTGTGGTCTAGCTCTGAGAACTATAACATCTTATGAAATTATTCACGAGTGTAGTGGTACGACTTGTACTGTCTGAAGTTCTACTTAGCACTGGAAATTCTCTAAAGTTCAACACTACTCCTGGTACAATTTGTACATTGTTACCATGATTCGTAAATCCATCCGTATCGGGAGTCTTCCTTTGTGCAATTCCTTCTTAATATTTCCACGACTCCAGTTACGCCTCATACCATTGTGGTACGGCTCGTACTGAGAGTCGTCAATTGCATTCTTCCCGGTTCAGCCATCTGAAACTTGTCACGGTTCTCAGTACGGCTCATACCATCAACGTTCAGCTTGTACTAAGACTGACACTTTATCTCATTTTGTGCACTTTCAGGCTTCTTTGCACATTCTAGCTCCAACACTTATTTTTCTTGAATCAAAGAAAAGTGCCTTATATCCATATAAACACACCTAAATTCATGTTATTTTCTTAGTTTTGAGCATCAGAAGTTCTGTAAACTCACAGCACATGACAAGCCACATCTCATTTTTCCCCACAACGATTTGTACCATGACTCATTCCTTCCAAACCTGGTACACCAGTAACTTGCTACGACCACTGACCACGAGTCATACCACCAACCTACAACTCATGGTTTACTCCCGTGACTTACCAGTATAACTCCTCCAATCTTCTGACTATCGTTTATCATGACCCATGGTTTCCTACAATGGGTCATACCACGACCCATACAATCTAACCTGGGCAGCTGAACATCAAACAATGGCTCCATCCTACAACCCGTTAGTCCTTTCCACAACTCATACCATGAGTCGTCCTGAGATATTTTTCTAACTTTTTCTGCTGATTGCATTACCAATCCCGAGGCTAGTCTTAGGAACCTTTGGGGTATTACAATATCTCCCCCTTGGAAACATTTGTCCTCAATTGTAGGTTAAGCGTACTGAAAGGCTAGGAAAAAACTAGAATTCCAAACTGAATAACTGAAGCTGAAAATTGACGAAGTAACTGACTTCGGACAGAAATACATGACTGAACTGAATTCATGAAACATACATACATGCAATGACATGAAAGGAACTTAGAGGCATAAATTGGACATGAAAGTGAATAGAGTAATAGAGAGGAAACTGATACCTCATGCTGAAACTGAGTTGGAAGGGGAAAATGCGAATATCTAGTCATCATATATTCTTCGACTTCCACGTAGCTCCCTCAACAAGCTGATTCCTCCACAAAACCTTCACTAAAGCTACTTCTTTGTTTCTCAACTTTGATGATTAAGGATCTCAACCGGAGCCTCCTCATATCTAAGGCTATCTTTCACACCTATGTTCTCCACCGGAACAACCAAGGACGGGTCACCAAATCACTTCTTTAATAAAGATACATGGAAAACTGGATGTACTAAAGCTAACTCTGCTCGTAGCTCCAACTCATAAGCCACCTTTCCAATTTGCCTCAGAATTCTAAAAGGACCAATATATCGAGGACTTAATTTTCCTTTCTTCGTGAACCTCATCACTCCCTTCATGGGAGACACCTTCAGAAACACCCAATTATCAACCTCGAACTTAATCTCTCTCCGCCTAATATCAGCATATGACTTCTGATGACTCTAAGTTGTTTTCAGCCTTTCCTTAATAAGCTGAAATTTCTGCATGGCCTCATGAGCTGAATATGGTCCTACCAATATAGCTTTTCCTACCTCGAATCAACCAATAGGCGATCACACCTCTGCCCATAAAAAGCCTCAAACGGAGCCATCTAAATACTAAAGTGGTGACTGTTATTGTAAGTAAACTCGATGAGAGGTAAATGATCATCCCAACTACCCTTGAAGTCAATCACACATGCTCTCAACATATCCTCGAGAGTGTGAAAGGTCCGCTCGGCCTGACCATCTGTTTGCGCGTGAAAACTTGTGCTAAGCTTGACTTATGTACCAAGTCCCTTCTGAAACAACCTTCAAAATTGCAAGGTAAAGTAAGTACCTCTATCTGAAATGATGGAAAAAGGAATTATGTGCAACCGAACCAACTACCGAATGTACAATCTAGCATAGTCTTCAGCTGAATCAGTAGTTTTGACTAGTAGAAAATGTGCTGCTTTGGTCAACCTATCTACTACCACCCAAATAGAGTCATACTGTCGGAGGGCATGATACAAACTTGTAATGAAGTCCATATTGATCTCTTTCCACTTTCAAGTAGGAATACTAATGTCTTGTAGCATACCTACAGGTCTCTGATGCTCAACTTTCACTTGTTGACAATTCGGACACCTAGCCATAAACCCTGATATGTCCTTCTTCATACTATTCCACCAATAGACTCCCATAGGTCATGATACATCTTGGTGGCACCTGGGCGGATAAACCAAGAGCTATGAGCCTCACCCAACATCCACTCTCTCAAGTCATCAACACCCCAAACACATAAAAGACCCTGATAATAAAGCACACCATCTCCCCCTTGCCTAGCCTTGACCTCAGTATTCAGACCCATTTTGAACAATAAAACACCACCATCAATCGAGTCAACAAGGCGAACCCCTAAACGAGTAAGCCGATGGACATCCTTCACCAACTCCTTCCTTCCCTCCTCAACGTGAGACACTCTCTCCATGGACGGCCTACTAAGAGCATTTACCACTACATTGGCCTTGCCCCGATGGTAAAAGACACTCATGTCATAGTCCTTGAGAAGCTCTAGCCACCTCCTTTGTCGCAAGTTCAGGTCCTTTTGTGTGAACACATACTGAAAGCTCTTGTGGTCCGTGAATACATCCACATGCACTCCATACAAGTAGTATCTCCAAATCTTCAATGCAAACAGCACTACTGTTAACTCTAAGTCATGCGTTGAGTAAATATTCTTGTGAGTCTTAAGCTGCCTAGAGGAATATGCGATGACCTTACCATGCTACATCAACACAGACCCAAGACCAACCCTCGAAGCATCACAATACACAACAAATCCATCAGTGCCCTCTGGTAGAGTCAATACTAGGGCTGAAGTGAGTCGAGTCTTTAAATCATGAAAACTCTTCTCACAGGCATCCAACCACTGAAATTTGACCTTCTGGGTCAATTTAGTCAAGATTCTATGATGGATGAAAATCCTTCAACAAGCCTCCTGTAATAGCCAGCTAAACACAAGAAGCACCTGATATCGAAAGGGTTAACTGGTCTAGGCCAATTCTTTACCGCCTTCTATCTGAGAGTCCACCTGTACACCCTCGCTTGACACCACATGACCCAAAACTGCTACTGAGCCTAACCAAATCTCACACTTGCTGAATTTAGCAAACAACAAGCGATCCTTGAGAGTCTATAGCATAATCCTCAAATGAACGGCATGCTCCTCCTTACTCCGTGAGTAAATGAGGATATCGTCTATGAAGATAATCAGGAACATATCCAAATATGGCTTGAACACCCTTCTCATCAAATCCATGAGATCTGTAGGAGCATTCATTAGTCCAAAAGACATAACTACGAACTCATAGTGACCATACTGAGTCCTGAAAGCTATCTTCGGAATGTCACTCTCCCTAACTCTATGCTGGTGATAACCGGACCTGAGGTCTATCTTTGAGAAGCGCTTAGCACCATGAAGTTGATCAAACAAGTCATCAATCCTGGGGAGGGGATACTTGCTCTTTATTGTGACCTTGTTCAACCGCCGATAATCAATGCACATTCTAAGAGAACCATCCTTCTTTCGAACAAAGAGAACTTGTGCACCCCACGGGGATTTACTAGGCCTAATGAAACACTTATCTGGGAGATCTTTCAATTGTTATTTCAAATCCTTTAGCTCGGCTGGATCCATTTTGTAAGGAATAATGGATATAGGCTACGTAACGGGGAGAAGGTCGATACCAAAGTCAATCTCCCACTCGGGAGGAACTCCTGGTAGATCATTTGGGAACACTTTCGGATACTCACACAGTACAAGAACTGACTGAAGAGTAGAGGTATTGGACATAGCATCCTTAACCTGAACTAGTTGGTACATACAGCCTTTAGAAATGATCTTCCTGGCCTTGAGATAGGAAACAAAGTGACCTACAGGTACAACTAAACTACCCTTCCATTCTAGGACTAGCTTCCTCGGAAAATGAAACTCTATTGTACGTGTTCTATAATTTACTAAGCATAACATACATGCAAGCAATCCATACTAAAGATAACATAAAAATAGGTCATGTATAACTCTACTAGTCCTAACGAGATGAGAGGGCATAGAATCTGTTCTGACGCTTACCACCACCTGCACTAATGGATGCACCCTGCTGAGCTTAGCATGCTAGTGGAGCTGTTGAACTAGTGGCTATGTCAAGGCCTCTACTAGGGCCTTGTCTGGCTGAAAGGAAGTCACTAAGTAGGTTTCCAGGCTTCCCACACCCGAAACATGTGCACCTGAACCCACTAGGCACTTTTCGGGATGCTTCCTGCCACACTTGCCGCAAACTGGAATATTGGGCTCTCCTGACTTGCTCCCCTGACCTCTGGAGCCTGATGCCCCACCCCTCTAATCACACCTCGATCTAGATGGAATACTGGCTGATGATGGTGTTGGGACTGATGACCTATGGTGGAACTTTTGACGGTGTCCTCCACTAGACCTCTGTTGAAACAGACCATAACTCCCTGTCCTGGCCCTCTTGGCGTCACTCTTCTTCTCCCTCATCTAATTCGCCTCTATCTATTGGGCATATATAACCAATTGTGAGAAGTCTAGATCACTTTTCAACATAGCGGTCCTGCACTCCTTAACCAGCGAGTCTGATACTCTGTTCTCAAACCTGCTCATACGAGCCCTCTAATCCGCAACCATCTCCGACGCATACTTGGACAGTCGGGTAACTCCAAGGCATACTCTTGGACAGTCCTGTGGTATATCTTTAAGTTGACAAATTCTTCCGCCTTCCCCTCCCTCAACTCCCTAGGAAAGAACCTATCCAAGAAAGTAGTCACAAACTTGTCCCAACTCAGGGAAACTGCTCCCACTTCTCTACCATCCTTCCACTAGCGGTACCATATGTAAGCAACCACCTTTAACTGATAGGAGGCTAGGTCTACACTCTCCTCCCTGGTCTCCCCCCATAATTAGGGTGATCTTCTTCACCTCCTCAATGAACTTATAAGGGTCCTCATCCACCTTCGACCCTAGAAACTCCAGCGGATTCATCCGCAAAAAGTCTCAAACTCTTGTAGCTGATGTGCTCCTATTCTGAGGAACATGACACCACTTGTTGATTGACCTGAGCGGTCATCACCTGGGCCAACATCTGAAATGCCTCTCTAAACTCGGCATGAGTGACCTGCTTGGGCATAGGATCTGCTGGTGCTGGCGGGGCTTGCTGATGTCGTCTCCATTGCCATTGTCGTGGCCATTTCCATTGCCAATCCTTCTTCCATTTACTTGGCGTGGAGGAATATCTCTACAAACACGTATAGAATGATTTAGAAGGATAGAGAGATACTTCATCGCACGACATAGATCATGAAAGAAGGGAAATTTCCTAAAACGTCTTGTAGCCTCTCCCCCATAAATGTGGCGCGCTATACACCCATGGAGAAGACTCTACACAACGCGACTTTCAGACACCCTAGGACACTCTAAACCTTTGCTCTGATACCAAGTTTTTCATGACCTGAGATGCAACCCCGGATCGAGACATGGGACCTAGAACTACGAATGGCTCTAAGTCGACCCATGGAATGAACATAATAACTAAAGAACATACATCAAACAGAATCTAATAACCGTAACATGAATAAGCAAAAGTCTGAATAGCATAGCAATCATAAACAGAGTCAGCACTCGACAAAGTTGACAATCTACATAATGTCTTATAAGCCTCTACTATTGTCTGATGAGTTGATGGGACAACATCCCCAACTAGCTCGCTAAAGTCAGAAAAATGAAATAACATAATCAAGTACTAAGCTGAAGGTCCCCGTAAAATGAGGACTCACCAAAGTGGGAACTGAACTGGATTGAGGGGAAACTGAGCTAACGGTGGGACTAGGTCTGATCACTCGGACCTGTATCATAAAATGAAACAACATAAAGTATACGATCAATACTTGAAACGTATTGAGTATGCATGGTAAGTAAAATATGTTGAGTAACTGTAACTAGAAATCATGCATATAAACATAAATCATAAGATCATGAAAGTAAAGACTACATGTTGAAATCTGAATTTGAATCATGTATAGTCATAAGCTAAATATCATATATGAATAGAATATCCCAAAGCTAAAATAGAAATCATATGACTTGTTATAGCCAAAATCATAAGTAAAAGCTCATAAACTAATCATTGGGTCAAACCTGCTGAAAAATATAATATCATAAGCCATGAACATAAATAACTGAAACTATGAGGAACAATAGAAGACTCATCATAACCGACAACCACCATGTATGAGTGCATAATAATCCCATGTCTTTCCCACTTAGAAGAGAGCTATCCTAAGCCTTTCCAGAGTAAAGGATAAGGATATCACGATGCACCCTTGGGCGGGGGAAACACTCTCTTGAGAGGTCCCAGAATATATCCCTACGTTGGCGTGTAGTTTATGAGATCGAGAAACCTTGGAACCCCTCTCCTACTAGGTGCTAGACACTACTCCTAAAATATGTATAATGCTCATATAATCATATTCTCAAAGTATAGCTTGAATCTGAACATTGGGGAGTCTTGACTCCAAAATATATACATATCATAATTGATCTTGTTGGCTTTGGCTAAATCATGAGACATACTTGACTTGTGTGCGCTTGGTCAAATCTTAAAATTATGCATACTTGAAATAGAATTCATAAGTCAAAATTATAGCTTCATACACGGGTAATTTATAAACATTCATTCATGCTAGATATCTCATCATACTTGAAATCATGAGTCATAAATTTGACTTTTCATGAAACTTGCATAATTGGGCATAATTTTCTAAAACCTGGAATCACGAATTTATAATCAAATTTGCCCATGAATCTTAAAACATACTTTGAAATATGAAGGGAATTGACCCATAAATAAATCATAGAGAATTTCATAAAATTGGGTTAAAATTTCATAAGATGATAAACTTGAATTAAGACTTGAATTCATGAACTTGAGAAGAAATTTGGGCATGAGAGTGAAAGAAAACTCTCATTCATAGCCTTACATACCAAGGTAAGCTGAATCTAAACTGGACTTTGAAAGACCAAGAGATTTGAGGAAGAATTGAGGAATTTCTAGCTTGATATTCAAAAGGGAACTTCTAAACATGCATGCAAGGGAATTAAATGAATTAGTTGAGGTTAAACTCCATTAATACACTTCTTTTAGGGCTTAAAATGATATAGTTTAGGACTTAGGAGCTTAGGAATTACAAAAATACCCTTACTTATTTTGCTGGAAAAACCTTACTGCTAGAAGTAACGACCCACACCACTAGTCGTACCTCGAAACCACTACTCTTGGTTGCCTCTCGTTGTCGCTACTGTTTTCGCCCAACATCCTGGAGTTCCCACGGGCCAAACAATGACTCGTACCTTCCAACAATGAGTCATTGGACCCATCTGTGGCCACTGCTTCCAATTCCTCTGCCCCCTTCCCATGAGTGCAAGCCATGACTCGTTCCTTCCAAACCTGGTACACCAGTAACTTGCTACGACCACTGACCACGAGTCATACCACCAACCTACGACTCGTGGTTTGCACTCGTGGCTTACCAGTCCAACTCCTCAACCTTATGACTATCGCTTATCACGACCCGTGCTTTCCTATAATGGGTCGTACCATGACCCATATAATCTAACTAGGTAGCTCAACATCAAACAATGGCTCCATCCTACGACCTATTAGTCATTCCTATGACTCGTACCACGAGTCTTCCTAAGATATTTTTCTATTTGTCTGCTCATCATATTACCAATCCCAAGGCTAGTCTTAGAAACCTTTTGGGTATTATAATATCTTCCCCTTGGGAACATTCATCCTCGAATGTGGGTCAATCATACTAAATGGTTGCCAAAGAAACTGGAATAACTGAAGCTGAAAACTGATGGAGTGACTGAATCTGGACTGAAATGAATTCATGAAACATATATACATGCAATGACATGAAAGATACTTAGAGGAATAAATTGTACATGAAACTGTATAGAGTTAGAGAGGAAACTAATACCTCATGCTGAAATTGAGTTGGAAGGGAAAAGATGGGAGTATCTAGCCATCATATCTACTTCGGCTTCTCATGCAGCTCCCTCAACAAGCTTATTCCTCCACAGAACCTTCACTGAAGCTACTTCCTTATTTATCAACTTCCGCACCTGATGGTCAAGGATCTTAACCAGAACCTCCTTATAGCTAAGGTTATATTTCAAACCTATGTTCTCCACTGAAACAACCAAGGCCGGGTCACCAATGCACTTCTTCAATAAAGGTACATGAAAAACTGGATGTACCGAAGCTAACTCCACTGGTAGCTCCAACTCATAAGTCACCTTTCCAATTCGCCTCAGAATTCTACAAAGACCAACATATCGAGGACTAAGTTTCCTTTTTTTTCGAACCTCATCACTCCCTTCATTGGAGACATCTTCAGAAACACCCAATCATCAACCTCGAACTCAAGCTCTATCTGCCTAACATCCGCATATGACTTTTGATGACTCTGAGCTATTTTTAGCCTTTCCCTAATAAGCTGAACTTTCTCCATCGCCTCATGAACCCAATATGGTCCTATCAATATAGCTTCACTTACCTCGAACCAACCAATAGGCGATCACACCTCTACCTATAAAAGCCTCAAATGGAGCCATCTGAATACTGGAGTGGTTACTGTTATTATAAGAAAACTTGATTAGAGGTAAATGATCATCCCAAATACCCTTGAAGTCAACCACACATGCTCTCAATATATCCTCGAGAGTCTGAATGGTTCGCTTAGCCTGACCATCTGTTTGCAGGTGAAAAGCTATTCTAAGCTTGACTGAAGTACCAAGTCCCTTCTAAATGACCTCCAAAACTTCAAGGTAAACTAAGTACCTCCATCAAAAATGATGGACAAAGAAATTCAGTGCAACCGAACCAACTCCCGAATATACAATCTAGCATAATCCTCAACTAAATCAGTAGTTTTGACCAGCAGAAAATATGTTGCTTTGGTCAACTTGTCTACAACCACCCAAATAGAGTCATATTATCCGCAGGCACGAGGCAACCCAAATAGAGTCATACTGTCTGTCTGAAAGCCTCTCCTAACTATTGAGTTGTTGGGCCAATTTCCCAGCTAATTTTAAACGTCTGACACTGAAAATTAGACTAAGGACAACTGATGTAAACATAACTTCGGCCCTAGGATAATGGGGAGTCGCCAACTAATCGTTGATCAAGTACTAGAACGTGTCTACCCGCTGGATTGATTCTGAGTACCTAAATCTATATCATAAAAAGATATAGCACAAGAAGTATGCGGTTAGCACTTTGAATGTACTGAGTTTATGAGATGTGCATTGAAATATAGAACATGCTGATAATTTGAAAGGCTATACTAAATGCATAATTGAATGCATAACCGAAACTGAAAATGCATAATAAAAGTATAAGTAAAACTGATTGAAGAGTCATGTACATGCACTGAAAGCTGAGTCTGAAACTGTGACTGGAACTGTAACTAAACTAAACTATACTGTGGGAGAGTCTGTTAACCGGCATATAACCACATGAGCTAAACATGTAGTTTGATGTATTCGCCCCATCGATAGGACCCAATATACCTTGCCAGAGGTATAAAGACATAGCTGGTGTAATCACTAAACATTAACACCTATTCGGGTATAACCTACGGTGGCATGTAGTTCTGGGATCTGGGTATGCTAAACACCAGTCTTGCTCGATGTTAAGTACTACTCCCAATTGATAAATTTTCTGATAACTTACTGATAGTTTATTGATAACTCAAAAACTGGTGTCCTAATACTAAGTCAGAAACTACTTTATTTGAAAGCGATCTGAGAGTTTAAAGGACCTAATAATACTAGTTATGATGTGAAAATATTTATATAGAAATCGTGATAGGATCATATATTCATAACAAGGCAACTTTTTTGAAGTAATGCTAAATCATGCAGACTAAACTTGAAATCATGCTAAAATTAATTACATGGAAATAAAATTTGTAACTGAATGTAAAATCATGAATTTCATTTAAAAACAATCGTAGGATTCTTGAAACACAAAGATAATCATGGAAATCATAAACTAACTGAAAAACCCTAAGACATGATTTTCTACAGGGTTGAGAATTCTAGATTTTCTAAAAGCATTAGGGACATAAGGGTGAAAGAATGACCCATGTTGAATTACCATATATCTGGAGTAGGAGAATTCCTTGCTAGAATTTGAATCCTGAAGCTCTTGGAGAAAAGCCTTAGCTTTAGACTTGAGAGAATTTGATGTCTTTGTCATACTTTTTCTGAGAGTTTACGAGAGAATGAGAGGCAACCCTTCTAAAAAAAACCCAAAACAACATAGTTTAGGAGTTAAAAACTTAGGAAGTTATGAAAATACCCATAGGAAAATGTACTGAAAATTGACCGTCTAGTCCTGACAGTTTGTACCACTAGTCATTGGATCAACCCACGACTTGTGGTGTCCATTTGTGATCACTAAAGCCTACTCGACTAGTTTCTGATCCTCACAACTAATGTTGCCAAAATTACACCTCTAGATGAGATATAAAGCAGTCGATGTTCAAATATAGAATCCAATAAGGGTTGGGGTCGAATCCCACGAGGAATATGGCAAGAACCTCGATCAATGCATTTACTATTACTATTAGTCTACTTATTTCCTATGGAGGAGGTTTGTAACAAGAAATAATGTAAAAACAATATGCAACAATGAGTAGATTCTTGGCTAAAATTGATTGTGTTCAATGAGTGAGTTGACTAGGATTGTGTTCCCCATGATTTTCATAACAACGTAGGCTTAATTATACTAGTGATCTATTCTGGTGTTTAGCATGCAATATTGGTAAGTTAATTTCACCTATATGGTTGGTCCCCTAAATAGATGATTATTACCATGAAACTTGATCCGCATACGGCTTACGTTAGATATCGGATTAGCTATTTCCGGATAAGATCAAACTATTAGATGAGGGTTGACAGCCTCAAATCTCCGTTGTTAATTCCTTTTTCCATTCATTACCCCCTTGGTCCGGTGAGTGAGAATAAGGCGAATTCTAACATTCACGACCTTAAAAAGCAATTAAAATGAAGGGAAGAATAGTACATGCATAAACCCCATTCAAGAATCACTTGTTAATTCATCATGTAGATGAAATCACTTACAAGAATTGGTAGATGAAATCGCATTTCTTGAATTAATCAATAAGCACCACAAATCAATAATCAAAGATTGTTTGAATCTCCAAAACCCAAGAACAAATTAGAAAATTATTTATTGAATTTTAAAATTGAACAACAACCTTAAACGTGTGTTAAAATTTGTAACTTGTAAAAAAACCTAAATAAAGTATTTGTAGACATAAAATAAATCCTGTCCTACATAGGTAATAAAATCAGGTCGGCAGTGGTGACGACTCATTAGTGGACCTAATGAGTTGTTATGTGTCATGATGGGTCCAGATTCAGCAGATCTTCCTTCTTGTTTATGGCTCAACTAACGACTCATTAAGTGATGTAACAAGTCGTTAAGTCTTCCTTTGTCTTTGGGATATGAGTTTCCATTATTTTGAATGTTTGACCCGACTGCTCTTGGTGAGTCATTAAGTGGTCTGACGCCCCATTGTTCCTTCCATCATAACTCTCAGTACTTTGCTCGGATTCTGTACTTCTGTTGACGATTGTACCTGACGAATCATGAAGTCGTACGATGACTCGTTGCTCCTCTCATTAAGGCTCTCAATACTTTGGTCTAACTTTGCTTCCAGTTCCAACAACATAGATGACGAGTCGTTGTTAGTATTAACGAGTTTCCATGTCCATTTGTTCCCAGTACTTTTAAAATTCCACTTTCTGATTTGAGGCCCTCTTCACATAATGGTTCATAGGATGAGTCATTGTCGTTGGTGACATCTCGTTACCTACCTCATGTTTCGTACTTGGCCCATTTTCTTCTCATTTTATGTTGTTCACTTTGTGAACTTGTTTCCTTGCAACACTGAACAAATACACCTCATATCCATATAAACATACCTAGTATTAGCATCTTTTCTTAGTTTTAAGAGTCGAAAGTGTCATAAAACCACAACATATCAACACCCTCAACTTAGAACTTTTGCATGTCCTCAGGCAAAAGCAAAAACTGAACCAATGCTTCAACTAAAAGAAGCCTAGGAGACCTATGACAATTACAAAACACTTGGCATAAATGAGTCAAACATTCGAGTACCTTCTATATTTTCATACAAAAATCATCTTACTTATGCAAAGCTTTCTACCATGACATGAAGGGATCAAGGAATGGCATTTTGTTATTTACTTGCAACCATGCATCCAAATCTATGACACTTACCCAGACAACTAATAGTCAATGATGTCACCCATGTGCCCTCACTATAAGGAGTTCCCCATCACTCACAGGTATATGTATATACAATTCCAATCAGGGACTGTATCAAATATGCTCACTCTCACAAAGAAGTTCATACAGTGTGCATACAAAACCATAAGCTTGCCCTTATTTTCTATACCTTAGCTGGTCGGATGGTTGGATTAGAATCACTATAGGAATTTCTTAGGCTTATAATGTAGGCTCAGCGATAGATATGGTACATATGGAATAGTGACTTGACCTTCCTTGACACTACACTATATCTGGCTCCATTTTTAACCGCTTTTCACTTTTCTCCCTTTTTTCTTCTTTTTCTTCATCTTTTAAGACTATGGGCGCGGCATTTTCTTTTCATCCATTTATTCTCTTTTTTCCTTTTTCTTTTATTTTGTTCAAATTTTTAATTTTTTTCTTTTTCTCACTTAAGTACACTGCACCCGCATTTCAATTTCATGATTCTCCCATTTCACAACCAACTTTTCTCATGCACCCCTATACTAGCCACCCTCAACTTATGCAATTTGCCTGAGTTGAGGTACGCAGTGTCCAAGGAGGGACTAGGGGCAAAATAGGTGCATAATAATCAAAGAGGGAAGATGACTTGGTAATCAAACAAACGGTTCATTTAACGCTCAAAACTAGGATCAAGGGATATTTATATCCATTTGGTTGGTCATTTAGGCTAAAGTGGATTGATTTGAATAATAGCCTATGATCATGTCTTATCTAACTATATTACAACATTGGTGTGACTAACCGGGCAAGTTCTAGATTGCACACATAGCAGTTGAACTAAGTAAGCATCTCACACTCAAATTGCACTAGATACACTATTACTACCAATTTCTAATTCATGCACAATCATACAATGGCTATCACATTCACAATATCAATGTCATGCAAATATCCACAAAGGTCATGATATTAACACTAAGAACACAACACACAAAAACACAAAAATTTTAGGAGGGATACTATTTAACACCTTAAAAATATATCACATGCTCACTATTTACTTGGTTGCCCTAAATCCTCCTATTTCTCTTTTGACCACACGTAAAACAAAACATAACACAAACCCTAATATGTCGGTTCTACTAGATAAAGAACACCCCAGGAAAAAAAAATCCGGCAATAAAAACCCTCGAGTTATGTTCAGCAAAAAATAAAAGCCAGGTACTACCCCATCCCCATCAAAAATACATGTGTCACCCTCGATGCATTGAAATAGTAGAGGAAGGTGATAAGGAACATATGTGGGACATCTTAGATGTTTGTGGTCTGATTAGTGGGAGGTGCAGATGCACCCCTAGCCTCCTCTCCTGTGGTACCAGCAACACACTCTCTGAACCAACGGAGCTCATACCCTCTCCACAAGCTCTAATGATATCAAACTTTACCCTGTCTCGGGTATAGTAGAGATTTGTCGTGCTAATAAATCTCTCAGCTCTCTCTAAGGGCATCGACCTTGGTATACCACCGTGTCAACTCTAGCACCCGTAACTGTGTGAGGCGCCCGTCCATTCTCCGCTCAAACGCATCCAACCGTCCATGCCACATCCGACATAAGACCTCTAGCTCCTTGGTCACCCAAGGCTTCACCTGCTCCATTAGCACTTTCACTTAAAGTGTTGTGTTTGCCTGTTGCTTTTTTGCTTTAGCTAGCCGCCTAGACATGTCAGTAATAAACTCCTGTGAGATCGTGACTAGGCCGGATGGTAAAGACCGTGGAGATGAAACTGGTGGTCTAGCTGCTAGTATAGTGGAGGATAATGTTGGGGCCTCGGTGGTCATGGGCACAGCTGCTACAGTGGTGGTCTGAGGCTGACTACCTACCTCATGGAAGCTAGATGCTATATCTCTAATTCGATAAACCTTGGAGTCTTAATCTGCGGGCCCTACTCAATGCCTCAACTAGAATGGCAGAACTTGTAAATATGATAATCTGACTCTTGGACTTGGAGACCGGGTTTATGTCATCTCTAATCAGCCCAATATTGGTGATTTTGAGAACATATATCACCTGATCAACCGTGGGCAACTGGGGGACTCGGGACTTCCTACACAGGCTAACCACCAAGCACGGAAATGGAACGCTCGTGTTGTCAAGGATGGATCTCTCCTGAATTTCCTCTACAACGTACCTCAGGAAATTTATCTCATACCTTTCAATTATGTTGGCCATTAATACAGCTCTGTCCGGCGACATAATATTATCATTACTGGTTGGCACTAGGAGATGTCGCACCAATGACCACAAAAATTTTGCTTGAAAGGTCAGAGTCACCTTTTCTATCTGTTCCTCCTGACCAATAAGCCACTCGATGGCTATACCCTTAGCAGCAGTGACTCATACCAACCATGTGTACTGCCTCTTTTTGTCCTCAACTCAATCTCTTGGTCTTTATCTTTTGTAGTTCACTCAGTCAGTGATCAAACTTGGCCGTGTTGGTCGGTTGAAATTGAAACCATTTAGGTTGAAAGCTATAGTGTTGATACCTAAAGCGGTAAACCAGATACCTATTTGGCCCATACAACATGCGCGAGATGGTGTGCTCGGATATGTCTATCGGTGTCTACCTCGCCATCACTCTAGTGAGGGTTGGAAGCTTTCTCCAATCTTGGCCTCCCAAGGCCTGATTTGTTAGGGTGGCCACATATGTTGCATAAAATTCATGAACCAATGTTGGGCTATAACTGCCGGAAGGTTCACTCAACCAACTGAACCTGTACCTCTTAAACAAAATATGAATCTCTAAGAGGTCTTTGATCCCGACAGTGACCAATCTTGGCTCCTCATAAATGCTCCTCTTTGGGTGACCCCTGTAATTGGCAGGAATATCTTGATTATAAATCACCCTCATGCCCAGAACAGACCATTTATTTATAAGCCTTTGTGTCTGTGCTCTTCCGGTGGAGTGTGGAAAGGTGTTCAAAGTCTCGGTCTCATTGTTGGCAACACTTAAGTCCTTACTAGGGGACTAACTTTAGTGTCTAGAACTAGACTCACCCCTTTGTTCCTCTAGGGATAAGTCTCCATCTTCCTCCCCTTGTTGCTGGGTAGGTCTCGTGTAAGCGGAGTCAGAGAAGCGACCATGGCTGTCGTGATGCTGGGATGTTTAGTCCTAGCCCTGGTCGATCTCCACTCCAACTGCTTCTGCTCGACCTCAAATTACTCCACGGAGCCACTCGACTCTTCTAAAGATGTTGATTCGCTGACTAGCTTATGACTCGAGGGTTGTCCTCTTTTTGACCACTGCATCTTGGCCTTGCTCTTCTTGGAATTTCCTTTTGGTGACATTGTACCTATGGAAGTAAGGTTAGTACCCAAAATCTCAGTATAAATGTGCAAAAAATATGTCTGATCTCAGTCGGAACAAGAGACTTGACGAGTTGTCACTAGTGGCAACGGCTCGTTAAAGTCATCCAAATCATGTGCACTTAAGGATTTTATCATGTTTTTGTCATGACCCAAATGTAGACTCGGATTATAACACGGGACAAGGAACCCTGAGGGACCCCAAGTCGACCCATGGCATAAGAATATCTAACTTCATTCACGTTAAGCGGAAGACTAAACATAAAATATAGCAGAAACATAAATGTAACATAGCATATCATAACATTCGGAAGTACTAGACATACATAAGGGCTGAATACTACATATTGTCTGAAAGCTTCTATCTTGTAAGATAGGTTGATGGGACAACATCCCCAACTAACCCGGCCAAACTGAAACAAAAGAACAACATAAACGTCTAGTCATACGGCCCTCGGAACATGAGGAGTCACCAATAAAGCTGATAGTAACTCTGAGATGGTCTAAGGATGAGGATGAGCCTAAGAGCCGGGTCCTATATCATGAAACATACAGCGTAGAAAGTATGCGGTCAGTACGTGAAATGTACTGAGTATGCATGGCAAGTAAAACAGACATTTAAATATATAAAACTCGTAAATGATCATAAGAGTAGGACATCATGCTCATACCATAAAAATCGTAATATAACATAAGGCTCAAGGTTTTCAAAACATTCGTAATACAATCATACTCATGATCATAAGAGAAAAGCTTTATTTAACATGACTTAAGCCAAAATACATAATCATAGCATGCATAAATCATGAGGAATAGTGGGAGATTCTCTTAACCGACATACCCCATATGAGCATACATGAAGTCAGATTTGTGACCCTAGTCGGGAGGGTGTTCGTACCTTGCCAAGGGTAGAACCATAAAAGATGTGATCACACATGAAAAGGGGCCAAATGGCTAGGGACAGTCACAAGGGAGGTCCCAACATACCTACGGTGACACGTAGTTTATGAGATCCGGGGCAGAACCTAGGCCCCGAACCTACTCGATGTTCGATACTACCAAAACATATGTAGTGCTCATAGTATACTATGCATGAGTTCATGGGATAGTTAAATCATGATAATCATAAACATACTTATAAATACGTGAACTAGCCATGACATAGGGCCCGTGAGTCGGCCAATACATAATTCATGAATCATAGGTTTCATGCATACTTGTAGATCACACATATAACTTGTAAATCATCAAATCATGATGGATAATTGAATAAATTCATATTTCAAATCATAAATCATGCTGGGTTTGTAAATATCAACAATTAAAGTGTAGATCATAAATCCATTCATCATAAATCATGCATAATTAGGCATAATTTAGTAGAGATCGAAATCAATAATTTTATAATCAAAACATTTGTAAAATTTGATCAAAATCCATAACATATGATGTAAATGACAAATAATAGCCCATTAGAAAATCATTAGATTTTCACAAAAATTGAATTAAAATCCAATGAGAATTTTTATAGCTTTTCATAAATTAATAGAGAATGGGCATGGGTGTGAATGAAAACACCTATTCATAACCCTACATACCTGGGTAAGATCAGATTTCAAAGTTCTTTGAATGCCCAATAGAGAATTGATGGAGAAGAGCTTGAACTAGGCTTGATCTCTCTAATATCTTCCTAACTTGCATGCATGGGAATGAGGATAATTAGAGGGTCTTAACCTATCATATCATGCCCAACAAAATACATAAAATGATGTAGTTTAGGGCACTAGAGCATAGAAAAGTCGAAAATCTCCTTACTGAAAATTTCCTGAAAAACTAATATAGGTGAACCAACGAGCAATCCCACGAGTCGTTGCATGGCACCACAACTCGTGGTATTGAGTCGTTGGATCCATTGCCTTAGTTCATGCTTTTAGATTCTTCCCACAACTCGACAGGACGAGTCAAACAACGGGTCGTTAGGTCGACCGTTGTTAGCTCCTTGACAATTCCTGAGTTTCCTTTTAACGAACCTCACCACAACTCATGGTTGCTTCCAACGAGTCATGGTATGCATCCGTCAGGTCCACTGGAAAATCTGGCACCCCAGACCACAACTGGTGACCATGGGTCATCACATCTCACTACAAGTCATTGGATGACCCGTGGTATCCCAAACTGCCAAGGTCCAGTCTCTCCTACAATCATAAACAACGACTCGTGGTTCCAAGCAATGAGTCGTTAGTTCATCCGTTGTCTCCCTTTCCACCAAGACTCACATAACCACGACTGCATACAATGGCCCGTGGTTTCCAACCACGAGTCATTACGTTGCCCGTTCTATGACATTTTCCCAAATTTTCAGCCAATTTCCAATTTGATCAACATCTTCTTAATAGCAATGGCATGGGACTCCACTTTTTGGTTCATCCCAAAAATATTAGAATGAAGCTCCTTAAAATGGCCATCAGTCGCCTTCATCTGTTTTAAGACTTTGGCTAGCATATCTTCCACCCTAGACCCTCTAGACTCTACTTCGTGGTTTCCTGGAAAAACATATAAACCACTTCTATCATTCTTGTACCCATCACGACTTTTTCAATCACCATTGTCTCTACCTCTACTCCTATCCCTATATTGACCCCAATTATAGTTGTTGTCCCTATAATAGCTCCGAGCTTGGGTCCCTTGACCTTGGCACAAAAAGTCTTGGTTAGACTCTTGCATATTAGTCCTGAAACCAGCTCCTTGATCATTCAAATAATTTGCTTCCTCCTAAGACTCTGATCTCCACCATTATTCCTATAGGTTTTTCCTTGAGGACCTACTGCATTTACCTTTTCTACTCTAGCTCCCATAATATGCTTGGCAAGGAACCTCATCGTGGTTTTAATCTCAATGATATCACGATCTCTCTCTATCTTTCCTTCTCTTATCCGCATACATACCTACTGCATAAGTACCGGTAGGAACCTCTGCCTCTCTTGTGTTCCATGCGCGGTTGGTTTTAGTGATCTGGTCAAGTACCTCAATAGCCTCAGCATAAGTGTGACTCATGAATGTCCCTCCAAAAATAGTATCGGCCACCGCTTTTGTATTATCATTCAGAGGCCTATAGAAAATCTCCAACAATGTATCCTCCGGTATCCTATGGTTGGGCACTTGTTTCAGCATTTTGTTGCACTGCAACCAAGTCTCATGGAGTGCTTCAGAATTCAACTGTCTGAAGTTGTATATCTCATCCTTCAGCTGCAATGCTCTGGAAAGTGAAAAGAATCTCTCTATAAAATCCCTTTTGAGTTCCCTCCCAGTAGTAATAGAATCATTTAGCAACTTAGCCAACTAGAGCATTGCCTCACTCCTCAATGAAAAGGGAAATAACCTAGACAAATTGGATCCTAGTTCACCCCGGTTTGTATTCCTTACAAATACCCACAAAATTCATCAAGTGAGTATGTGCATCATCAGTAGCATGACCAACAAATACCCTCTTCATATTGAGCAATTGAATCATTGCTTTAGTAATATCATCACCCCAGCAGGCAAAGGTGGAGGAATAATAGCACCAGTTGCACCAGCCTCATCATCATCGTCATCAAAGTACCGGTGCCTCTTCTGGTCTGGACCTCTATTTCGTCTATCTCACTCAGCATCGTAAACTTGTCTTTGCTCTTCACCAAGCCTAGCTTCCTCACATTCCCATGCAGGTGCCTGTTCTTCAGTCAATATCTGAGTTGTTGCTTCTTCCACTATCTCTTAACCCCGGATGTTGGCCATTTTCCTTCTATTTCTCAGAGTTTTCTCAAGTTCGTGATCAATTGGAACGAGGGGTTTTCCTTGTCTTTGGGTATTAGGCATACACGAACCTGAAACCTAGGAAGAAAACAAAAACAACAAAGAAAAATAAAATAGAAATAAGGACCAACAACAAATCAAACATAATTAACTAAAGCCTAAGCCATATTCCCGGCAACGGCGCCAAAATTTGATGTCGCCCAAATTACACCTTTAGATGAGATATAAAGTGGTTGATGATCAAATATAGAACCCAACAAGGGTTGGGGTCGAATCCAACAAGGAACATGGCGTGGACCTCGATTAATGCATTTACTATCACTAATAGTCTACTAATTTCCTATGGAAGAGGTTTGTAACAAGAAAATAATATAAAAACAGTATGCAGCAGCGAGTAGATTCTTGGCTAAAATTGATTGTATTTAATGAGTGAATTGACTAGGATTGTATTCCCATGATTTCATGACTACGCAAGCTTAATTACACTAGTAATCTATTTCGGTGTTTAGCATGCAATATCGGTAAGTTAATCTCACCTAATTGGTTGGTCCCCTAAATAGATGATTATCACCATGCAACTTGATCTATATGCGGATATGTATTTGATTTAGCCTTACATTATATAGTGTATTAGCTATTCCTCGACAAGGTCAAGCTATTATATGAGGGTTGATAGCCTCAAATCTTTGTTGTTAATCTTTTTTCCCATTCATTAACCCTTGGTCCTGTGAGTGAGAATAAGGCGAAGAACATTAGAAAAGCAATTAAAATGAAGGGAAGAACAATACATGTATAAACTTCATTCAAGAATCACTAAGTATTTTGCCTACCTTTGTAAATTCATCATTTTTCCCACGGTCCTAGTTATGGGATTCAGTTGCTCATGCTTGAAGAATTATGATTAGAAATTGTATATGAAGAAATCATAATTATAAACTTATAAGAATTGGTAAATGAAATCGCACTTATTGAATTAATCAATAAGCACCACAAATCAATAATCAATGATTGTTTGAATCTCCAAAACCCAAGAACAAAATTTGGAAAATTATTTCTTGAACTTCAATACCGAACAACAACCTTAAACTTGAGTTAAAAATTTGGAACTTGTAAAAAAATCTAAATAAAGTATTTATAGACATAAAATAAATCATGTCCTACATAGATAAGGAAATCAGGTCGGTAATGGTGACGACTCGTTAGTGGACCAAATGAGCCATTATGTTTCATGATGGGGCCAAATTCAGCAGATCTTCCTTCTTGTCAATGGCTCAACTAACGACTCGTTAAGTGATGTAATGAGTCATTAAGTCTTCTGTTTCCGTTGGGACTTGAGTTTCCAGTATTCTAAATGTTTGACCTCGACTAATCTTGATGAGTCATTAAGTGGTTTGATGCCCTATTGTTCCTTCCATCATAACTCGCATTACTTTTCTCAAATTCTGGACTTCTGTTGATGATTTTACCTGACGAATCGTGAAGTCGTACGACGACTCATTGCTCCTCTCATTAAGACTCTCAATACTTTGGTCTAACTTTGCTTCCAATTCCATCAACACACATGACGAGTCGTTGTCAGTCTTAACGAGTCGCCATGTCTATTCGTTCCCAGTACTTCTAAAAGTCTAATTTATGATATAAGGCCATCTTCAGGAAACGGTTTACAGGACGAGTTGTTGCCACAAGTGATGTCTCGTTACCTGCCTCATATTCCATACTTGGCCCATTTTATGCTCATTTTACCCTGTTCACTTTCCAATCCTATTTCCCTGCAACACTGAACAAAAACAACTCATATCTATATAAATATACCTAGGATTAGCATCTTTTCTTAGTTTTAAGCATCAAAAGTGTCGTAAAATAATGACACATCAACACCCTCAACTTAGAACTTTTGCATGTCCTCAGGTAAAAACAAAAACTAAACCAATGCTTCAACTAAAAGAAACCTAGGAGAGGTATGGCTATCACATAACACTTGGCATAAATGAGTCAAACTTTCAATCCCCTTCTATATTTTCGTACAAAAATCACCATGTTTCTACCATGATGCGAAGGGATCAAGGAATGGCATTTTGTTATTTACGTGCAGCCATGCATGCAAATCTATGACACTTACCCAGACAACTAGTAGTCAATAATATCACCCATGTGCCCTCACTACAAAAAAGTCCTCATCACTTACAGGTATATGTATATACGATTCCAATCCGGGATTGTATCAGATGCGCTCACTCTCACAAAGAAGTTCATACAGTGTGCATACAAAACCATAGGCTTGCCCTTATTTTCTATACCTTAGTTGGTCGGATGGTTGGATTAGGATCATTATAGGACTTTCTTAGGCTTGTAATGTAGGCTCAGTGATGGATATGGTACATATGGGAATAGTGACTTGACCTTCCTTGACACTATACTATATCTGGCTCCACTTTTAACCTCTTTTCATTTTTCTCCCTTTTTTCTTCTTTTTCTTTATCTTTTAAGACTATGGGTGCGACATTTTCTTTTCATCCATTTATTCTCTTTTTCCTTTTTCTTTTTTTTTGTTCAAATTTTTTCATTTTTTTTCTTTTTCTCACTTAAGTGCACCACACCCGCATTTCAATTTCATGATTCTCCCATTTCACAGCCGACTTTTCTCATGCACCCCTATACTAGTCACCCTCAACTTATGCAATTTGCCTGAGTTAAGGTACATAGTGTCCAAGGAGGGACCAGGGCCGAAACAGGTGCACAATAATCAAAGAGAGAAGGTGGCGTGGGTAATCAAATAAACGGTTTATTTAAGGCTCAAAACTAGGATCAAGGGATATCTATATCCATTTAGTAGGTCATTTAGGCTAAAACTGGACTGATTTGAACATTGGCCTATGATCATTTCTTATTTATCTTATGACCTTGGTATGACTAACCAGGCAAGTTCTAGATTGTTCACACAACAGTTGAACTAAGTAAGCATCTCACACTCACATTGCACAGGATAACACTATTACTACTAATTGCTAGTTCATACACAGTCATACAATGGCTATCATATTTATAACATCAATTCCATACAAAGATTCACAAAGGTCATGATATTAACACTAAGCACACAACACACAAAAACACCAAAATTTTAGGAGGGGTACCATTTAACCTTTAAAAATATATCACATGCTCGCCATTTACTTGACTGCCCTAAATCCTCCTATTTCTCTTCTGAACACACGTAAAAAAAACACAACACAAACCTTAAAAATACAGGTTCTACTAGATAAAGAACACCCGAGGTAAAAGAAGTCCGACAAGAAAAATCCTCGGGTTATGTTCAGCAAAAACCAATAACCAAGTACTACCCCACCCCTATCAAAAAGACATGTGTCGCCCTCAATGCGTTGAAATAGTAGAGCAAGGTGATAAGGAACATACCTAGGATGTCCTAGACTTCTGTGGTGTGATCAGTGGGAGGTGCAGAAGCACCCCCAGCCTCCTCTCCTGTGGCACTGGTAGTGACCGGCACACTCTCTAAACTAATAGAGCTCGTACACTCTCCACAAGCTCTAATGATATCAAACTCTACCCTCTCTCGGGCTTCATCTCTGGAAAGCCTCATCTCTAACTCCATATCACGCCTCTCTCTTCTTTGCTCTTGCAGTAGATCACCACTGTCATCCTTACTCGCCTTATACGGAGGCCTCTTGCCTTTTGCCTCTGCCACAGGCTGCTCGATGATGAAGTCAAAAACTGGAGGCAACTCTTCCTCAACAACTGGAATCACCGGCGGTGGTATAGTAGAGGTCTGCCATGCTGATAACTCTCACAGCTTTGCTCTAAGTGCATCGACCTCCGCATACCACCGCGTCAACTCTAGCACCTGTAGCTATGCGAGGCGCTCGTCCATTCGCCTTTCAAATGCATCCAACCGTCCATGCCACGTATAAGATAAGACCTCCAACTCCTTGGTCACCCAAGGATTCACCTGCTCCATTAGCACTTTCACTTGAAGTGTTGTGTTTGTCTGCTGTTTTTCTACTTTAGCTAGCCACCTAGCCATGTCAGTGATATACTCCTGTGAAATCGTGACTAAGCCGGTTGGTGAGGACCATGGAGATGAAACTGGTCTGGCTATTGGTGTAGTGGAGGATGATTTTAGGGCCTCGGTGGTCATGGGCACATCTACTGCAACGGTGGTCTTAGGTCGACTACCTACCTCATGAGAAGCTGGAGGCTCTATCTTTAATTCGGTGAACCTTGGAGTCTCAATCTGCGGGCCCCTACTCAATACCTCATCTAGAATGGCAACACCGGTAGATATGATAATCTGACTCTTGGCCTTGGAGATCGGGTTTGTATCATCTTTGATCAGCCCAATATCGGAAATTTTAAGCATATCTATCTCCTGATCAATCGTGGGAAACTTAGGGACTCAGGACTCCCTACACATCCTGCCACCAAGCACGAAAATGAAATGCTCGTGCTGTCAAGGATGGCCCTCTCCCGAATTTCCTTTGCAATGTACCTCGGGAAATTTATCTCATACCCCTCCATTTTTTTGGCCACCAATGCAGCTTTATTTGGTGACATAATATTATCATTACTGGTTGGCACCAAGTGATGTCGCACCAGTGACCACCAGATTTTTTCCTGAAAGTTCAGAGTCGCCTTTTTTATTTGTGCCTCTTGATCAGTAAGCCACTCCACGACTCGTGTCAACCATCTATACAACCTCTTTTTGTCCTCAGAACTCAATCTCTTGGTCTTTATCTTTTGCAGTTCACTCAGTCAGTGATCAAACTCGATCGTGTTGGTTGGAGGCTCAAAATGTAGCCCATACAACATGCGCGAGATGGTGCGCTCGGATATGTCTACCGGTGTCTCCCGCACCATCACTCTAGTTAGGGCTGAGAGCTTTCTCCAATCTTGGCCTCCCAAAGCCTGATTTTTTTAGGGTGGACGCATATGCTGCATAAAATTCACGGACCAATGTTGCGCTATAACTATCGGAAGGTTCACTCAAATAGTTGAACCAGTACATCTCAAATAAAGTCTGATCTCCGGGAGGTCTTTGAACCCAGTAGTGACCAATCTTGGCTCCTTATAAATGCTCCTGTTTAGGTGACCACTGTCATTGACCCTTGTCCTATGGGGGAGGTTTGTAACAAGAAATAATGTAAAAACAGTATGCAGCAGTGAGTAGATTCTTGGATAAAATTGATTGTATTCAATGAGTGAGTTGACTAGGACTGTGTTCCCCATGATTTTATAACAACACAAGCTTAATTATACTAGTGATCCATTCTAGTGTTTAGCATGCAATATCGGTAAGTTAATTTCACCTAAACGATAGGTCCCCTGAATAGATGATTATCACCATGCAACTTAATCCATATGCAGATGTGTATTTTATTTACCCTTACCTTAGATATGAGATTAGCTATTACCGGACAAGGTCAATCTATTAAATGAGGGTTGATAGCCTAAAATCTCCATTGTTAATCCCTTTTCCCATTCATTACCCCCTTGATCCGGTGAGTGAGAATAGGAGAATTCTAACATTCGCAACCGTTAAAAAGCAATTAAAATAAAGGGAAGAACAATACATGCATAAGCCCATTCAAGAATCACTAAGTATTTTGTCTATGTTTAATAATTCATCATGGTTTCATAACCCTAGTTATGCGATTTAGCTGCTCATGCTGAAGAATTATGATTAACAATTGTATATGAAGAAATCATAATTATAAACTTACATGAGTTGGTAGATGAAATCGCACTCCTTGAATTAATAAATAAGCACCACAAATCTATAATCAAAGATTGTTTGAATCTCCAAAACCCAAGAACAAAATTAGAAATTTTATTTCTTGAACTTCAATATTGAACAACAACCTTAACCGTGAGTTAAAAATTCAGAATTTATAAAAAAAAAAACTTAAATAAAGTATTTATAGATATAAAATAAATCATGTCCTACATAGACCAGGAAATCAGGTCGGCAGTAGTGACGACTCGTTAGTAGACCTAATGAGTCGTTATGTGTCATGATGGGTCTAGATTCAGCAGATCTTCCTTCTTGTTGACGGCTCAACTAACAACTCATTAAGTGATTGTAACGAGTCATTAAATCTTTCATTGCCTCTGGAACTTGAGTTTCAAGTATTCTGAATGTTTGACCCCGACTGCTCTTGATGAGTTGTTAAGTGGTTTGACGACTCATTGTTTCTTTCATCACAACTCTCAGTACTTTTCTCAGATTTTGGACTTCTGCTAATGATTATACCTGACAAATCGTAAAGTCATATGACAACTCGTTACTCCTCGCATTAAGACTCTCAATACTTTGGTCTAACTTTGCTTCCAGTTCCAACGACATACATGACGAGTCGTTGTCAGTCTTAACGAGTTGTCGTGTCCATCCGTTTCTAGTACTTTTGAAAGTCCGCTTTCTGATTTTAGGCTCTCTTCATATAACGGTTCACAGGATGAGTCATTGCCACTGGTGAAGACTCGTTACTTGCCTCATATTCCAGACTTGGCCCATTTACTGCTCATTTTACCCTATTCACTTTCCAAACCTATTTTCCTGCAACACTATACAAAAACACCTCATATCCATATAAACATACCTAGGATTAGCATCTTTTCTTAGTTTTAAGCATCAAAAATGTCATAAAACCATGACACATCAACACCACACCTAGATAGGATGGTCCGTCCTTTAATACCATGGTCCTGGTATCCGCCTATGGTTGCTGGAGTAGATTTACACACTTTCCAAACTTCTTGCTACGGCCTATCAGGACGAGTTGTCCTATGTCACTACGAGTCGTTCCATGACTCATGGTATCAGTGTTGTCTTGGTTCTTAGACTGCATTGTTGTGGCCACGACTCCAACCCAAGAGTCATCCTTCCTTACCACGACTCATGGTGTGGGTCATCCTGTGGGGAATTTGCTCACTTCCAGCAGATTTTCTGCTTCATGTCTAGGATCTGATCTTAGATACTTTTGGGGTATTACAAATCATAAGTTATTGTTCATCTATAGTCCTTTGATTAGGCATGATTGGTCCTGAGACTTGTCAACCAGAGATAGAAAACTTAGAAGTGTTCATATGTTCCTTCTGCTCGTTCTCATCATGTGTTCCTTGTTCCCCTCTGTATTGATGATAGGATCCAATTCAATATCTTCTATGTCTTCATAAGAGCTCAGTCTATCACTTGAGTTTTGTTCAATAAATATTACATGAACATTCTCCTCAATATAGTTGATCCTCTTGTTTAAGATTTTGTATGCTTTGCTCTGAAAGGAGTACCCGAGAAAACTTCCTTCATCACTCTTGGCATTAAATTTTTCCAAAGCATCCTTACCATTGTTATGAACATAGTATTTTCACCCAAAAGCTTGAAGATAAGCCATATTTGATTTTCTTCCCTTCAATAATTCATGGTGATTTTTGTCAAGAAGGGGCCTGATCATGCACCTGCTTATCATATAACAAGTTGTATTTACTACCTCTACCAAATACCCTTGTGAAAGTCCACTAGCTATCAACATAGTCCTTGTCATATCTTCGAGCGTTCTGTTCTTCCTTTGAACAACACTATTATGTTGGGGAGGTTTGGGTGCTGAAAAGTTGTGATCAATACTTGTTGCTACACAATATTTCAGGAATTTTAAGTTCTCAATCTTAGTTCTATGGTCTGATATGATGCTTACATGTTCACTGTTTATTTTCTTCTGCACCTATTTACCAAATATGGAAAACACCTTAAATGTTTCATCTTTGGATCTCAAGAACAACATCTGATGATCTAGTATAATCATCAACTATAACAAAACATATTTCTTTCCTCCTCTACTTGTGATTCTCATGGGTCCATACAGATCCGTATAAATGAGTTGTAGGCATCTGGTAGTACTGACCATCTTCTTAGGTTTTAAGGGATACCTGACGTGTTTTCCTTTTGCACATGTATCACATATCAAGTTTTCATTGAACTTGATTTTCGGCAGTCCATGAACCAGTTCCTTTCCTACAAGTTTGTTCAGATGTAAGAAGTTGGCATGTCTCATACGCTTGTGCCAGAGAAGTGAGTTATCCATAATTTCACTTAAGCAATAAAGTTTCTATCCAATGAGGTCCAGGATATTGTCCTAGTACACATTTTTGTATCTCTATCCTCTCAGAACTAGTTTTTCAAACTTTAAGGTAGTTACCTTGTAGTCTGCCGAAGTGAACAGGACCGAGTTTCCGCTATCACACATTTGGAAGATGCTTAGAAGAATGTGTTTCAAACCCCTTTCACACAGCACACATTGTCAATATCTTGGGATATAGATTATCCAACCTTGCGATTTGCAACTATTTCGCCTTTTTTTCCTATTTCCAAAGGAAACATTCCCTCATTTGTGATTGGTGAGTGAGAGAAAGTTTTCTATCATTCTTTTCATATGCCTAAAATATGCACTGTCCATGTACCAGGTTCCCTTCTTAGCTCTCATTTTCACCTGTACAAGTAGTCAGAGATTAGTTTTGGGTACCCAGACTAGCTTGGGTCCCTTTCTATTTTTAAATGGGTGAATCAAATTTCTTTGGGTTTTGAATGATAAAATCATGTCTCTTTTTATTTTTAGGTGTCCATATTTTGGATTAGCAATTACAAATTTGGTCTTTGTGTGTAAGTCCTCACTCTAAGATTAACAAATTCAAAATTTTTCTTTGTTGCTCTTTGCTTAATTATGCATTATTCTTGAGAATGACCAGTTAGTCCCCAATGAGAGAAAAGAGTGTGATTTGTTTTAGGTCCAAACTCACTGTTGTATGAGCCATTCTAATAGTCTAAACCTTGTCTTTTTCTAGAGTGATTTTCATGCATTGACACAAGGAGTTTTGAGGACTTGGTCCATTTCAGATTTCTTTCTAAGTCAGCTTTAGCCTTCTCAAAAATTTTTTAAGATTTAAATTTTCATGAGTAGTGCCTCGACTCAAGTGTCAGTTTCTTTATTGTTTTTCCCCCTCAAGATGATCCCTATGTAGTTTTTCTAGTTCTTCTACCCATTTATTAATTCCTTTTGCTCCTCTTTAAGTTTTCCATTGTCATATTTAAGAGAGGCAAAAGCATTCATGATTTGTTCCTTTTAAATAAATAGAGTGTTATATTTGTTGATAAGGATAGTAAAAAGAGAAGCTAATTTCTTTTTATAGTAAGTTTTAATTTTTGATTTGAGTTTAAGAACACTTACCTCAGTCTTTTCTTCTTCACTGTCTGAGTCAGAGTTTTCCATTAAAGCCAGTATGTCTTCATCATTAGAGTCATTAATGGCTAAAAGTGATCGATCATCATTCTCAGTAGCAACTTCAGATTCATCACTAGACGAGTCTGCCATAGTAGCCAAAGCCTTCTTTACAATAATGTTTACCTCCTTAATGGTGAGTTTTTTGTTCGGAATTTGGATTTGTTCCCTCTTCTCTTCTTTAGACCTTTCATCCACGTTTTGTTTATGGTCTAATTTCCACTGAGGACATTCTTTCATGAAGCGCCCTGGTTCAACACACTTATAACAAACTAACTCACGAGAATTTTTCTCAATGGATATTGAAGCATTCTTCTTTTGAGAATTAAATTCCCTCTTTATGATACACTAAAATCTTCGAGTGAGTAAAGCCATATTGTCATCCTCTACAGTGGTTTCCTTGAGCACCATGTTCTTGTCTTTGTGAGAGCTGGTCATCTCCCGTTATTGTGACTTCTTGAGTTCGTATGACTTAAGATTGACAATTAGATTGTCCATTGTCAAGGTTTCGAGATCTCTTGCTTCAGATATGGCTTTCACTTTGCTTTCCCAAGACTCAGGTAGTATACTCAGAAGTTTCCTCACATCCTTGTTGGTAGGAACAGTTTCTCCCAGAGAGTGCATCTCATTCACAATAGACGAGAACCTTACATACATGTTATGAATGAATTCTCCATCTTTCATCTTGAACAGGTCATATTATCAATTGAGTATATCGATCTTGGATATTTTCTTACCTAATTTGTTCCTTCAAGGGTTGTCTGGAGAGCATCCCAGATCCCTTTTGCACTCGTACAGGATGATATCCTATTGTACTTGTTAGGTCTAATTCCACAAATAAGAATCTTTTTTGCCTTTGCATTAATTTCCACAGCAAGTTTTTCTTCCTTGGTGTACTCTAGTCTACCTTTTGGTACTTATGTTTCCATCCTCTGCCAGCTTTATGGGTATGGTAGGTCTATCCAATATGACGTTCCACAGATTATGACCTTCTCCTATGAGAAAATCCATCATTCTATTCCTCCACCATCCATATTACTGACCATTGAAAAGCGGAGGCCTGATTGTTGATTTTCCTGTATGAGTTTTTGGTGATGCTGCCATTATCGATTTTTCAAGGTATAAACCTTTCATTGAAAACCCCAATTTTGATACCACTTGTGAGGATCAAGCGCGTACCATCATGCCAAAAGCTATAGCTAATAGCAAGGGCGCAACTTTATTTCTTAACTAATTCTACCAAGCAAGCGTCATGTTCGATCATGACTCCGACCCAGGCCCCCAGCCTCCTCGTGGGCCTTGCCATAGGTAGGATATTGGCCTTACCCAATAATCCCCCTCCCAACACCTGTCTCATGCAACATGTTGCTCTTGGAAATCAAACTCATGACCTTGACCCTGATACCAATTGAAACCACTAATAGTCAGCACAATAACACTGAATTTGGTTCAACTGAATAGCAAGCAATAAAAAATCAAGTAAGAAGCACACAATAATTTTGTGAAAAACCTCCTTACTTAAGGGATTTAAGAACACAACTTATCCAATAGGTTTTTATTGACTTTCACAAACATGTTTTAGATTACAATTCTATAATCCAAAGGACTAACTCTAGTACCTCAATTTTACTAATTACCTCTAACTAGTGACACATTTCACAACTCTCACACCGATTCAGAAACTCACAGAACACTCTCAACAGATTATCAAACCTCACATAGCTAACTCTCTCTATCTTATGGCAATTGCTTGAATAAGTATTCAGTGTAGTTCTCTCTTCCAATCATCGAGCATTCTTCTTCTTAATCATAGATCATATATCGGTTGTTAAGCGCCTTGAATTATCCGTCTCCTCATCTGATTTGGCTTCCAGCTTACATCAAGTCATTGTCCAATTATGATTCAACTTGAAACCTTGAATAATTCGTGTCCTAGAAGAAAACTATCTCCCTACTTGTCCTCTTATCCAATTGCAGGGAGAAATAGACTTCTGATTCAGTACACGTAGGACATTCTTCCCCTTTCCTTATTTGAGTCAGAGTCTATGTTTCCCACCTTTAAGTACCTGTACAACAAGAGAATGCATCCAACTAGGTAGTGAGCCTAGTTCACTTTGTCTGTTATTAAAAACTTATCAATTTTATCAGTCATCAAAAATTTAACTTCAAAAATTGCTAAAAAAAATGTGTCAAACCTTTCACGTGACAAAATTGTAACGTCTTTTCTTCTTTTTATTTTCTTGTCTTTTTTTTCTTCTCTTACTTTTCTCTAACATTACTTCTTCTACAAAATTGCATTCAATTGTTAGTTTAATTAATTGACAAGTTTTTATGGTTTTGTGATTTCAAATGAGATGATTTATACACATTTTTCTATCACTATTTTTTCACACCTATATGTCAAATCATATTATCATTATTTTATAAAATAATATTGCTATTATTAAATTAAAAGTTTAAATAAATATAGTATACATGAAAGCAAGTATATATGTGTGATTAATGTGAATCGTCGGTCCGTCAAAGTTAAGATAATGGTTATCATTTGAACATATGAAGATGACTATCATAATCTAATCAGTTAGATACATATGATTTTTTTTTCTTATTTTGATTTTGTGAGATATAAATATGTAACGAAGCATATCTCACTTATCACTTCTTTATAAATATTATTGTTGGTGTACGTTTGGCTGCTCTATTATGATACTCATGTTGTCAATATTGATATTCCTCTTGAAAATGAAACGTCAAATTGGTCATGTAAGAAAATATGTTGGATAAATACAATACAATAGAAGGGATTGCTTGACCTATTTATTTTTCATCGTCACTATAAAATATAAATGTATAAAATTATTTTTCAATGAATTATACTTCGGTGAGGAGAGAGTTGAATTCTTTATATAAATACATGTTTGATAGTTAATCTACCGATTGTAATTTTTTACATATATGACATTGTAACAAATCTTTTATAGATTTTCCTTATACCATTGTGTAAGGCTTGTGTAGTAGAATCAATAATTTATATAATAAAAATTAAATTTAGCTACTAATTTCATCGTAAATCTGTTATTAGATGGTTTGTAGCTAACTTTAGTCTTGATAATCCATCATTCAATAGGATTAGCAACGAATCTATTCTTAGCTATAGAATTTATTTGTCTTAATTTTTATTTATAGTAATGCACTAATATTAAGAAATATTAGATATATCACTTTATCGATAATTTCATGCTATATTTTTGAAACTTCTTTTAATTAATATAATGACTTGATCAATTTATATCTTCCTTCTAATTTTCAGAAAGTAAAAGCGCTTGAAGTTATTGCTTAATTATATGTCTTTTATTTCGTGTAAACTTAAAATATAGGCATTTTATTTGAGAAGATCTGTGATTTTCTTTCTAGATTTGACTCCTTGTAGATGCAATTGGAGACTCTATGTTCTTTTTTATTTCAAGAAGAATTAATATTCATACTATATATTATCCATAATTATATATTCATATCCGTAAGTATCCTAATATCAACTTAAGTTGTTATATTATGAGTCTGAAACCTAAGTGAGGTGAAAAAAGATAAAATTGATCTAATAAAAGACGAAAATAAAATTTTAAGTTTTTTATACCTATAACAAACTAATTTAGTGTGTTATATGTCCTGCATAATAGACAAGGCTTTAACGGCCGTTAAGGTCCATGGGCTCATATAGCGTACTAATTTAGTGTGTTGTACGAGTCATTAAATTGGGGCAAACTTCATTTCATCAGATTTCTTTCAAACCTTTTTCCATCATAAAACTAGAAAAAACTTCAGACCATGAGTTTTTTAATCATATTTGTACTTGATTTTACCTAGAAATACATAGTGAAAAATTTTAGTGCACTATGATGCATTTTCAACGAAAAAAAAAAATTCATAGCTCATCTAAAATCTTTGAAAAGTGGATTTTGAATGAGCTTAAAATTCATCCATCTCCTATATTTCAACGAATTTTGTTTAATCTACTCATTTGTTGATATTTTTCACCATCTTTTTTAAAAAATATCGAATGATCAAACTTTAGGGTGACATTATTTTGGGACAGTAAGATCATTCATATGATAATGCTATCCATCATAGTTGTCCACCACAATCCAATGTTAAGTTTTTAGTTACACTAGATACCCAATATTACTCAATGTAATTTACAAAAGAATGAAAATTATTAAACTGAATAATTTATTTATCAAAAGGAGATACTCAATATATTTTTCACCACAAGGTTTAATCAATTATGCGAAATTTAATATCGAGGACAATGAGTCTTTGATCAATTTTTTGAGGGCACCGAGTGATTTTAGAGATCAAGTCAGTCTAATAATGCTTGAAATGTATGTTAAGAAGATTCCAAGGACTCGTCGTGAAGTCCTTCCTACTCAGGCTAGTGCTTATACTGGCATGAATATTTATAGAGACATTCTTATGGGTCAAATATCAATGGAAGCATTAAGGTCTAATTTGAACCAAACTTATAAAGAAATATATTAAAGAGAGTGGTAACTGTCTACTATTACTATTGTTGTTGTTCTTGTTGTTGTTGTTGTTATTTCTAGTATCATATGTTTATTAATAATGTTTGTATTATTTTTAGAGGTTATCAACATAATATGAATAATATTAGGAGTTATGGACAAGAGCATAATGTCGGGTGATACTCTCAATCTGAATGGATGAATCATGTTGGAACATCTTCAATGCAGCAAAATGTTGCTTTTTCCTTGAGTTTCGGAGCTAATGATTATTATCAATAAGCCTATCATTTGGATATTAATTAATGTATGTCTTTTGATATTTGATGGATAAGATTTTTTTAATTTTTTGTGTAGAGAAAATATTACAGAAGATGAGCTTTTTGCACAGGTAAATATTGATGATATTGATTATCTGAACCATAAAAAAACCTCATTAAATGACAATGATTATCCCCTTTATGTAGAGGTATCGGAGGATGAAGTCCCTTTCTCAACCTCTTAAAATGAGGATAAATATATGATGTTTTCTTTTCCACAAAGCCTATTTCACCTGTAAGAACCGATGCCACACAAAATTCATTTCACCAGTAAGAACCCATTTCATAAGTCCTGCTTCATCACTCAGAATCGACATCACTAGTAGATCTGATGCCTCAATTTTATTTTCATTAGATTTCCTATCTTGATCATCTTCAAGATCGGGATGATATCTTTATCTATACTTGGACGAATGATGAAATTGCTCAATCTATATGGATTGAATCGCAAGATCTTATAAGATATAGCCAGTTTTTCTTTCTTCGAGTATGCACTTCAACTCCAAGAAAAAATTGCAAAGACCATTAAGCTTTGGAATATCAAGGAGATGAGAGAGTTCACTGTTGATGAATCCACAAAAAAAGATTGGCAAGTAATCTGCAGGCATTGGGAATAATGTTGAGTGTTCTAATCGTGGAGTGTTAAAAAATACTATGATAGATACAGTTATAATATGGGTATATTTCTCCTAGATCATTTCAATTTAGATATAAATATGATTGTTTATGTGCTACTTGTTGATATTAAAAAAATACCAAGGTATTTTATTCTCCCGAGATTATTTCAATTTAGTTGTTAATATGTTTGTTGCTTTGCTCAATATTGAGATGAAAACTTTTCAAGTTCCCTATCAAAGTTTGTCAAAGAATAGTTTAATTAGAAAGCATATGAAAAATCCTAAGTAGGAGAAAGACATATCTCAAACACAAATGTGCTTTCGAGATGGTGTATAGTAATTGAGAGGGCTCTTTCCGCACATTACTGAGGTATATAGCTACTCTATAACACTTCAATCTAGGCACATTTTTTGAATGAAAGATCAACACATGTGGTGATATGGCAAAAAATATTTTTAATTTTTTATTTTGAATCTTCAAATCACATGCTTATAGTTTGTTCACTATCGATCAATAATATTAATAGAGGAAACACATATATATATATAGTGCATATGATATCAAGCTATTCGTTGTCTTTTCCAATTGCAGCTAATGAGAGCACGGAGACATGGAGTAAGTTTTTGAACCATTTGAAGCAGCATGTTGTGATGCAACGTTCAATTATATATTTTCTATCTGACAGAAATCATGGTAGACTGACTAATATGTTTGAGTTGTTTAAGTGGTAGTCGCCATTTGGCAATCATTGTTAGTATTTAAGGCATCTGAAAGCAAACTATCATAGAACATTTAAAAGTAACAGACTAAAAAAACTTCTATGGGTGGTTGCAAAAGATTTCCAGGAGAAGAATTTTAATGAATAGATGTAATTAATTAGAGAGACAATTGAGAAATACTACAACTAATTGAAGGAGGTGTCGATAAAAAAACAGACCATACATAAGGATTGTAATAGGAGATGAGGGATGCTTAACAAATAGCTTTGAGTCATTCAATAACTTGTTGATGTCTGCACTAAGGCTGCCCTTCACTGCAATAATAAGAATGACATTCAGGAAGGTCATAGAGCGATTTGTGAGTAGATCAAAATATGTGAAAACGTTGTTGGCAGAAAAGGCAACATGGATGTCAAGCCTAACAAACTATTTGAGCATCATATAAAAAAGTCGGAGCATCATATAAAAAAGTCGGAGCATCACACTATTAAGCAGTATGATCCGACAAATCATATATTTGAAGTCAAGAAAAATATGTATTAAGATCATGGAGGTAATATTCACATAATTAATAAGAGCAAAAGAAAGTGTTAGTGTAGTAAGTGAAAACCATACCACATGACATATTCTCATACCATTAAGTATTTTCAGTATGTTGGGATGGCTAAATGGGATCACGTGGTACCAAAATACAGTGTGGTAACATACTCCAAGCAATTCAGATCACTTGGTGATAAGGCATATCGGTCACCACAGTTCATTTTCTATGATTGCTAACAAAATGTATTTGCATAGAATATGTGTGTAAGCAAACACTCATCTTTCTAATTAAATGGGTATTCCGGACAGAAAATACTCTCACAAATGCTCATCACGCAATGACTATGGTCATTAAGTATAAGTGCAACCTATGAGATCATGGTGGCAATACCTCTCATGGTGGTAGTATCTCAAGATGTTGATTATTATTGTGTTGGTTATTAAGTATTTTAAATGTATGAATGTATTTTACCTTTTTGAATTTATGAATATGTTTTACCTTTTTGTCTTAGTTATATTTTTTTTCAATTTATAAATAATTAGTCTTATAAAATGATAAAGTACAACCAGGGACGGCGATAGGTAACGCCTGGTTTACTTAGGCAAATCCCACATCGGTGGTGGAGGGGAACGAAGAGTGCTTTATAAGTGCTTGGATACCTCTACATTGTAGATGCGTTTTAAAGCCGTGAGGGACTAGCTGCCCAAAGCGGACAATATCTACAAGCGGCGACCTGGGCTGTTATAGTGGTATCAGAGCCGGTGTCGGCCGGTGGTGGGGCAAACCTCAGCGAGGACGCTGAGTCCCTACGGGGGATAACCAGGGACGGCGATACGTAACGCCTGGTTTACTTAGGCAAATCCCACATCGGTGGTGGAGGGGAACGAAGAGTGCTTTATAAGTGCTTGGATACCTCTACATTGTAGACGCGTTTTAAAGCCGTGAGGGACTAGCTGCCCAAAGCGGACAATATCTACAAGCGGCGACCTGGGCTGTTACAGGCCAAATAAGAAGAAAAAAATAAAATATAAAGGCTTAACAATTAAGTAATAAAAATTAATCTTAATCAGTTTCTGATACCACTTCGTCATCATCATCATTTGATCTTTATCTTCTTTGTCTTCTTCATGGTCTTCCACATTTTTCTTTTTTATCTTCATCATCATAATATAGATCACAGTTTTCACGTATTTGTTGACTAGGACCAATAAAAATACTTGCTTGATTTACACAATAATATAACACTCAATAATTCAATATTTGGGACAAATATTTTCTAAGTCCTATTCATTCTTAAACTATTGGAAATATAAGATAAAAGAATCTTGATGCAGATTTTTATTTTCTAATAGTTATCAATGCTCTTCTTTATCCGTTCCATAAAAGTTAAGATTATCTAAAGCATGAAGGTGTCTAGTGCTTTTTTGTATTTTTGAGATTTCTTTCATCAAGTGTTGAATAACTATTAGTTCATATTTGAATTTGAAGGTTTAAAAAGTCGTCGATAATGCTTATGGTACAATCAAACTATGCCAACGATATAAGACCTCATAATTGCACCTTTTCGAACATAACTCAACTCATTTCCCTCAAGCTTTGAGGAGTGTGCTTCACCCTCAATGATGTGTCCAACAACTTTTAAATCAACATGGATACAAATAGGTTGATTTTAAAGAAACGAATAAAACTATACCATTTTTCATCCAATAAATCAGTGTAACATTTTAATATTTTTTTCTAAAAATAAGGTTCAATTGTGTTTAATTTTTCGCTCCTACCAGGGATATTTCTTGAGTTACCCTCACCTTTTTGTCAATTTTGGATCAATTATTGAAGGTAATATTCCTAGAATTGTGAAAGCGTGAATTTTTTTACCGCAATTAGTTCAATTATTGTTGTATTTATAACATTAGAAAAGTCCCTAAAGCATATTTTATGTGTGTTATATAGATTCTTGTGGCTACTTTAATAGTATGATGTATCATGTACAATTGACAAATTGAGTTGTCACTCAAAAATGTCATTTGGAAAAAGTACAAATTTAGTATGCATAACGCAAATTTTATGTGTGTTTTGTAGATTCTCGGGTGTACTTTAACAGTACAATGTGTCATATAAAGTTAGCAAATTGATGAAAGTTTGTGATGTCACTCAAAAGTGTAGATCGAGAAAAGTAAGAATCACATTATTAGGCGTGTCTTGTGTTGTCATTCATAAATATCAATCAAGCATGTACAAATAAAAGTACTGATGAATAGTCTATAATAAAATAATTTGTATAACTAATAGGCAGTAAAATCGAGTAACTATTTCATATTGAAATCAAATTTTATGAATTCAATCTTATTACTTCATTCTCCCTAGAGACATATTCAAAGTAAGGGATAAGACATGGACAATGAGTGAAGAATTTTGAATACTCAAATAACTCAAACGAGAGATATAATCAACATTACAATAATACAATGACATCCGAGTGGGATTGATATGTTACAGAGGCTGGATGACTGAAACAAAATTGGAGGGAATTAGAACTTAGATGTACAAAAAGTCGTGCTACATCAATGCCATGGAGTACACCACAAAAGTCAAATTCTGCTCTAAATCATTTTTGAGAAGAGAACAATCAGTTGAAAATACATATCATTAGGGACAAATATAGTCAAAATGGTTACATCATCACATCCATGTGAGATTTAGACTGCGAGATGTCCGATGACGATGAGTTCTCATAATCTAGTTGATATTTATGATAAACAAAGTAAATAGGATCATATTGATGTCAGCTATGACCCCACAAACATTGAGAACTTTATAAGTAGACTTTCATTTCTTATGAAATAGTCATACAAAATAGAACTTTTTAAAATTTAATATCGAGTGGTAGAAATGTATATTGGTTAGTATTTTTAAAAAAAGATTCAAATGCTAGTGACGATGACAACTCAAATCACAGTAGTTATGATTCCTCACCTGGTAATAGTGAATCTGAGTTAGATAAATACAAGTATCACTTTCTAATAAAGTATTATGATGATTTTCACGAGGTGAAGTTTTCAAGTCCACTTGAATATTATTGTGATTTACATCGTGAATGGATACATAGATACGCCATATCATAACATCTCGTTCGTGACTTGAAAAATCTCGAAGCTCCAATCCCAACAAGATTCTCTATGACCAGGTCTCGAACTAATCAAGAGACTTGCAAGTTGGAGTAAAGAGAATAAAGAAAGAAAACAAATGAATACTTGTAGAACATTGTAGATTTTACAAGCTCAAATTGGCCGACAAAACAAGCATCATCAACTGGTAAGGAACTAACATCTATAAAAAAAATATTTGTCTTAAGAAATTCACATTATTTATCTGAGGATGATATTGAGGACTTCTATTGTGATGATTATGGATTTGATGATTGTGTTTATATTTTTATTTTATGATGATGTTATTAATCTAAGAAAATTAGTAGATTTAATATAATTATAATTTTACTCTTATACTATTATTATTATTTAAACATATTATAAATAAAAAGTATTATATACATAGAAAATATATATAACATAAAAATAATATTATATATTTTCATAGAAAATACGTAGAAACTACACTAGAATTCAAACAGTGGCGTAGCCACACATAGAGATGGGTGGCCAGTCAAACACCCTTCATCAAAAAATTATACTACGTATATAGAAAATCGTACGAAATATATAGATCAAAAATTATTTTCATACGTATATATTAAATTTTAAACACCCTTGACGAAATTTCTGGTTTCACCACTGAATTCAAAAGGCGATTACATAATACATTAAAATAATACATAGAAAATATATAATACATCAAAAGTGCAAAGACAATAAACAAAAAACTATTACATAAAATTTAATAAACCTAACCAACTATGTAATATTTTTAAAATAAAATAATGACGAGAGACCATAAATTAGTCTCAAATGGTTGATTATTTTCTCATTTTCGTTTAGTTTTCCTCTCAAAATATCTCTCCCATGTAGAGTGTCCCTTAGCATTGACCTAACTAGATACCTCTCTTCTTCAACTTCATTCAAGTTCGTTTGCATATCAAACCTCACATTGTTGTATGAAGCAATCGTATCTCCGTTAACGAGAGCCTTCTCTTTGTTTGAAAATTATTTTCCCAACAAGAATAGTAACATCCACCTTTTGATCACAAAAATTAACAAATAAATTTTTAGTATTTGAATTTAAAATATGTAAAACATGTTTACTCTAAAAAAAATAACATAAAATATTACTTTCAATACTTTATAACCCCACAATTTATGATCCGAATTTCCAAGGGTCTTTAATATCTTGAAACTACAATATAATGATCTCCGCAAGCAAATATCGTTGTATAGAAAATATTGACGTTTTGGACTCTTGAGACATGGATAATCGTTCAATAAAATATGGATAAAGAGGAAAAATTTGTAGATGAACTAATGCAAAAATAGAGTTTGTCATAGTTGTAATGACTCATATAATGCACTAAGTTAGTGCGCTATATGAGTCCATATACATTAACGATTGTTAAGGTCTTATCCTTTTATGCAGGGAATTTAGCGCACTAAATTTAGTGCACTATAGGTAGAAAATAAAATTTTTGTTTTCGCCTCTTATTTTGACAATTTTATCTTTTTTTATGTCATTTAAATTTCTGACTCCTATATTATCAACTGTTATTGAAGAATTATTTTGAGTTAATTTAATTTCAATAAGAAAGTTTTACTTTTTGTTTGTGAACTATCCACAATTTATTCTAAATAAAAATATCCACAATTTATGTATATTAAAATTTAATTGTTTGTTCTAATCAAACCAGCATATGTATATTTTATTGCTTAAAAATAATGCATATTAAGATACCATTTTCATAGTCTCAAATAATTTTTAAATATTAGTGTACTTTTTGTTTGTGAACTTTCCACAATTTATTCTAAATAAAAATATCCACAATTTATGTATATTAAAATTTAATTGTTTGTTCTAATCAAACCAGTATATGTATATTTTTATTGACTTAAAAATAATGCATACTAAGATACCATTTTCATAGTATCAAATAATTTTTAAATATCAGTGTAAATTATAATTTATGTTTCACAATTAAAATAATCTTCTATATTTTATTTCAATATGCTATATATTTGATACTCGCAATTAAATTATATACCAATAAAATGATTTATTCTTTGATAAAAGTAATAATAAAATTAATCGTTAAATAAATATTAATACCCATCGTCACAATATGTAAACAAAATATTTTAAAATCATCATACAAAAATTATTTTATCGTAATATTTGAAGAAATTGAATTTTAGAAATCACATAAGATAAAAAGTTAATTAGAAATAAATATAGTAATGAAAGTAGAACCCGATTTTACTGCTATTTTTTTTTAGTTTTTTTATCTTGCATCCGACTCATTGAACCAGTACTTTGTTCAAAAATTTTAAGTCATTGATCACGTTCTTGATAATATATGATTGGTCGATCCTCAAATATAACGTCTCTCGATTTTAAAATGCAATTGGACTTCTTTTTTTGCTTAAGAATAAAAAAATTTGTAGATGTACCTAAATAATATTTAATATTACAAAATACAGTAAGAGATTTCAGTTTAAACAATATAATAATATTTTTATAAAAAAGATCACTCAAATTTTTGTTCAAGACTTAAAAAATTTACTCAAAATTCTATATATCAAAAATGTATGGAATTTGAAAGAAATGTATATATCTCACTCAAGGTTTAAAAAATTCGCACAAAAATTCGTGTATGAAAATTATATGAAATTAATATGAAATATGTATCTCTTGCTCAAGACTTAAAAAGTTCGCTCAAAAATTCGTGCATGAAAATTGTATAAAATGTATATATAGCTATATAAAATTTATATAAAGTTTATGTTAGACTTTTGAAAATTTAACACAACTTTCTTACAAATTTAATACAACCACAACAATAAACAAAACATAAAATGTGAAATGTATATAAATTCAACATAAAATTATCATACAATTTTAATATAATTTAATAGATTCTATTGTAACTTTAAATTTCAATGAATCAAGACTGAAATTTAATCAGAACTAGCTCAAATTTTATCCGAATTACCCTAAAATTTTAGATTTAAACTCTCTCCAACTTGTTAATTCTTTTGAAATATCACCCACTTAAAATGAAATTTATATGCGATAATTTAATTTTTTTTAATTGAGCTTCGAACTCCTTTAATGTATTTTTCAATAGACACTTCAAACTTTTTTGTTTTAATGTCTTTGAATTGAAGTGTTATAATGGCATGGTAGGATAATTTCTTTCCACTAAAAGGGGTGTTTTAATAATTTAATTTTTTGCAAGCGACTTTTTACTTTTAATATAATATAAATAGATAAATAAATTATTACAATTTATATTTGAAAATGACATATATGAAAAGAAATGTGATCTAAGAGTATTAAACTAATTCATTTTATTTTTTTTACTTTTAACATTTCAGTAGTTCTAAAGTAACCTTCAAAATATTGAATGCCTTTAATTAAAATGTGAAAATCAATTGCTACTTTGGAAAGAATAAACTTTTCCCCTCCAAAAGTTTGTCATTATACCAAACTACAATTTTGTACTTTGTCACTTTTATACTTCATATATATACAAAAGATATTCGGAACTTGAGAAAGATAATGCCATTCCTTCTTTTGTTGTTTAGCTATATTTCTTTTCTATTTTAACTTTTTGTTGATGTCATCTCTCATTGTTGTTTCCAGCTAATTTTCATTGATAAATTTTAAGAATTCTAAATTAAAAAGTGTAATGATTCTTTCGGTCGTTATGAAAATTTTTTGTGACATGAGCATAGGAAATTAAAATTTTTCTAAAGATAAAATATAATTTTCAAATAAACGAGTATAAAAGGTAGACGAATGACGAATAAGATAAAATTTAAGTGGACACGACAGGTGGAACTACTGCAGCGGGCATTTCTTTGTTATAGTGGGATTGTTGTAGCGAAAGACACGAACCAAAAATCCATGTTTCAGTTAATTTTAAGATCCAGTTCCTATTAACAAGGATGAATTATTAAAAACACCCTGGGGGCAAAATTTAGACATTCCATCAGAAATTAAGAAGGGTGGCTCCAAAAGAACAAGACTCCACCTTCCTCCTCAATGACTTTATTCAAGAACACTAAACCTGGAGTAGAAACGGAACTCCATTAGTTTCATGGCAGAAGCTTGGCGCGAAGGTAGGTTGTAGCTTATCTTTGAGTTAAACTTTGATTAGTGAATCGTATACGTGTATGAGATTGATGTGTATATACTTATACATATAACATGTTATAAACTGATTAAGTCTAACGTAAGAGAGTGGGTTGTTATGTGATAATATGATTATAAAGTCGATGTAATTATATTAATAAAGAAATGGAGTGGAGGTTGTAAGACCTAGGTCATGTGTATTATGAATGGGTATATTCTTGATAGTATTCTCGCTGCTATTGTAAAGAGATGACTAGTCATAAGGATCGTTTATCTTAAAAGTGAATTTGAAAGAAAGAAAGAACGAGTATTAGTATAGACCCGTGGCTAGTTGATTATGAAATTCAATCTAAGTTTGGGAAAGAATAAATATCATGTGTTTTGTATAAGTGTCTAGTGAGATAATAATTATGATAAGGATGATGATACGCCCCCGAGTAAAATCACTTTAAAATAAAAATCATAATATTGGTGTAGTAATTCATGATATATAAGAATACTGAATGGGTAATTTCTTATAAAGACATGATTAGAATGATTGAATTGATAAATAATTGAGATGACATTATCGTAAATACTTGTATTGTGATAGAGATTATCATGACTTGACACTGTTGTATGAGTTAATGCTAGGCAACTTGTAACATTGTGAATATAATCTTTGTGTTGATTCATGTGATGACTGATTTGAGAGCATGTTAAAGTATGCTGATAATTGTTGGGTAATACACCATTATCCTGAGACGAGAGGCTCGTGTCTGAGAGGAGCATTCAGACGAGCGACTATGAGTGTGATGAGTGAGTAACATACCATTATCATGAGATCAGTGGTCGTGCCCGAGGTGAGCATCCGGGTGAGTGGATAATAATATGGTTGACTCATGCCCGTGGTGAGCATCCGGGCGAGCGGTTATGATATGAGTGGCTCGTGTCGTAGGGGAGAGTCCTGATGAGCGGATAAGTGGGAGAGGGTACCATGCCAGTATGGTACATAAATTTCTAGAGTCCCCTGCAGGTCATGACTGGAAGGGAAAACATATATAAGACCCTCTAGCATATGTGTACAGATGTTTCACAAATATGAGATTGATGTGTGCACAAATATGAGACAGATGTGAGAGATATGTGATCGGGTTTGATATAGAAAAGGAGTTTGATGAGGTACAAGGCTATACAACTTTACTTCGGTATGGACATGATTTCATTGACTTGAATTGATCGCCTTATGATTGCAAGATATTTGTAATGTATGCTAATGTTTGTTTTAAAAGACTTGTACTTTCTAAAAAGGGAATTGTATGAACTGTTGAATATAATTTCTGTGTATAAGTAATATCAATTGTTAATCCTTAAGATTTGATGAGTGTATGTTAAACTCTATTGCTTCATTGGTCCCGACGATGGGGATGGTCCTATAAAAAGTGATAAGATCAGGATACCAGATATGAATTGATGATTAGATGAGTGAAAACTGATAATAGGTATGGTGTATTCATAATGATGCTAGTGGAATAGTAACGAGGTTGACGTCTGAGAAATATCGATTCAATAAGGTAAATATGATGATGTGAAGGTAATATAATAATGAGATAAATGTGTTGGAAGGGAGAGGTGCCCTGTTCTTACTGAGCTACTGGTTGATAGAGATACCAATACATCGGTGGAATTTTTGCTGCAGTGAGATTGTTATGGCGTTCGGAGGGCCACTGCAGTTGTAGTGATCCAGAATACTATATAGGACTTATAACTAAAGACTTATTAAAATGCAAGAAGGTTATTGTTTAGCTGTGTGAGCTTAGTGAAGGAACCAGGTGGATTATGAATAAATGCCACCAACTATTGAATGATTAATCATTATCTGATTTAATTATTACATGTTGCTATTGATTTTATATTATATGTTACATGAACGAATCTTAGTCCGCCAATGATGCTTAGTAGTATGTGTGATGTATTGATACTGCTCTTGCTACGCCTTTTTGGGTGTAGGTTGTGGCAGGTAATGAAGTTTCATGATTGAAGGGACGATTCTTCGCATCAGCTTTAGCTCTCTTTCCTCAGGCAAAGCTGTGTTTTTATTGTCATCACTCTTATTAGAGCTCTTATAAATATCTAATCTAGGTCTTGGGAGTTGGTTATTTGGGAATTGTTGTAACATTTTAAATAAAACTGTAGAATATTATTTATAACATGGTTGCACTGCAAATTGATAATTATTATTAACGAGATGTTTTCCTATGAAATTGATTTTTATAAAAAGGTGTTCACCTATCGGGGTAGAGTCAATATAGGTGCCTGCACAATTCATCAAATTGGATCGTGACAAAAAGTAAAACCTCCTAGTAAGAGTGATTTGATTGTTAAAAAAATCAGAATTCATATTATATTGTTTGAGAGTTTGAATTGAATAGATTATTATGATTTATTTCCGTTTTAACTATGTAAAAATAAAAAGTCAATATAAAAGTACTTCAAATTAAAACTGTTTAGGAGAACGATATGGCACCAGAACACAGGAGGATTTGGTGGTGATGTGATGGTGATGGTGCGGGAGGGGGGGGGGGGGAGGGGGGAGGGGTAGGATTTAACCTATCCGAGTCTAGGAAAAGAACAGGGGGGAGGGGTGTCCCGTCCCACTATCAATTTGGATGGGTCGAGGGACATTCAGAGTCCTTTTTTTAAAAAAAATTAATTTTAAATTTATTTAAATATATAAGTCCTAGAAATTATATTTAAAAACTAGTAAGAAATTATAGCTTACTATTAATTTAGAAAAATAGATACGAAGTTAAAATAAACTTTTTAAATTTAATAAACTATAAAGTAATTAATTAAGAAATTATAAATAATATTAAGAATAGTTTAATTTTTAGTACTTATAAAAATTATAAAGACTTGTAATTTTGTTAGTATTTATTAAGAAAAATCTCAAGAATGAACTATGAAGTATGAAGCAACTAAATAAGAAAGTTCTTAATAAAATTCAAGGTTAAAAAATTCTTTAAATTTATTTAATAGAAATTTTAAATTTCATTCACAAATACAAGAAAAACACCTGATTTATACAACCATCTTATAGTGAGGGTTCCGCTTCTAAGTAGTTAATTGTAATTATCATATAATATTTGTATACTCCTAATATAGTTTTTTTGTAAGTCTCACATTTTTTTCAAGTTCTTGCTTGGATTAAGGATACATATGACATATGTTAACTTTAATGGTTAAGATTTAATTTATCAAAACAAATCTCTAACCATGGTTAAAATAATAAATACATTATATATTTAATTTTTATAAAATTATTATGATTTCATCATATTAGCAATATATTATCTTGTCTATAAATAGAATAAAATTACTTTTTTTCCTTAGACAATATCATTCAAATTATTAACCATTAACCTTCAGATTTTTTCAATTATGACAAATCCAAGAAAATAACAAGTCGGAGTTCTTAGGCAATATCATTTAATCTTTTTAATCATATCTATGTTGGATGTTAATTTCATACCAAAAGTTGTTAGGCAGTATCATTTAAATTTCTTTTAATCATATATATGTATGTTGTTAATTTCATGTCAAAAGTTGTTAGATTAAGGTACAATAATCCAAAAAAAATTTTAAAAAATCTGAACGTTAATGGTAATAATTTGAATGATATTGTCTAAGAAAAAAAAAAGTAGTTTTACTATTTATGGACAAGATATATATTGCTAAGATGATGGAATTATAATAAATTTAGGAATTAAATGTATAATGTATTTATTGTTTTAATTATGGATGCGGAATAATTTATTTTGATAAATTAAATCTTAATCATTAAATTTAATCTATGCCATGTGTCCTTAATCCATGCAAGAACTTGAAAAAAATGAAAAAGAGCCCAATCCGTGCTAAATTTTTCATTGTATTCTGTCTCGAGTGGTTAATTTTGATTAGTCAAAATTTCTTCTCTCTACATTGATTCAATTCCTTAATAAGACAGAATTCTCTAAGTTGTCTTCTGCTAATGCGTGTCTTTGGACTCCAATTTGATATTTCGTTGCGCTAAAAGCACTCTCTGAAACTACTGAAGTACTGATGATGTTTGAATAGCTGGTACATCTCGAGTCATTTTGAAAGCAATGAAAATGTCTTGCCATGCTCCCTCTATCATTTTAAAAGCTGATGTTTGTCTTCTTCATCTTTAATAGGTATCACTCCCTGATTAAAATAAGAATCAAAGTCATTTTTATTACTAGAATAATCAATATCGATATATTCTTTCATATAGAATAATCAATACCGATATATTCTTTCATATCTATCTATAAAAGCATCATCTTCTAATCTAGTCTTAGAAGTTGGAGGAGGAACTACAATGTCATTTTTTTCTTAGTTTTATACTGTTCAAATATTATTTTAGTATTAACATATATGCTACTTTGACAATCTAAAATAGTTGGCCTCTCATCTTTACCAATTTCTAAATTCTCATAAATTTTAGAAAAAAAGTCCCTTTGTACCTTGTAATTTAAAAGATGAATTAAGTATCGTAGCAATTAAATAAATTTAAGAAATAGGGCAAAATATACTTTTAAAAATTATTTGTGTAATAAAAGCCTCATATGCTTCTATTTTTTGTTGTTTAGTAAATTGTGCTAAAATTCCACAAATATATATCATAACATTTGTGAAATAGTAGGATAAAAAAATTTAAAAATTTATTTTGTAGAAAACAAAAGTTCTTAGAAAAATTTACTTAGCATTGTACTTCATCCCAATAAGTATCAACAATTTAATCAAGAGAGTCGGTGTTATGTGTATTAGATACCATTTGTACAGATTTTTGATAGCCTTAAGCAACTGTTAAATTTTCATATAAAGAATTCTATTTAATATAAACTTTTTCTGAAACTTTCCTAAATGTAAGTTCATGGGCAATACAACATTCTTTAAATTCATGAATTCAACTAGTCTTATTAGATTTAGAGATGTGGACACAAACATATTGTATTTTAGCACAACTACAAGCAAATAAATTAATACTGTCTTTTACAAATAAATTAAAAACATACATGTACATCTAACATGAAAAATTTCATTAATCATTGGACAAATCTAACTTTTAAGTAAATAAAATCTTTAGTACTAGTAGAAGCATTATCTAATTAATACTTAGAACTTTATAAACAAGATCATAAAATTTTAAAATTTCTAGAACATCTGAAGATATATAAGCATATTGTGTTTTCATCAACATATTTATAATTAATTATTCATTTTTGTAAATTTCATTCATAATCAATCCAATGAGCTGTCACAGTTAAATAATCATTTTCATTAGGATTATGACTTGTATAAGAAGTAATATACACGTTATAATCTAAGTAATAAAATAGACAACGTATATATTGATAATATCCACTTTAAAATTTAAAAACATACATATAATTGTAGGTAATGCACAAAATCATGGTTAGAAGAAAAACTAAAGGTGGGCCACAAACAACGATTGTTTTTGCTAATCTTTCACGGTCATTGTCTTTGTTATACAGACATAGCATAGTGTAGGATTAAAAGAGTTTAATATTTGTTGTACCATGTGAGAACCACCAACAAATTCAGCGGGAGCGCAAGCTCTGTTAGGATCCGATTCAAGGTTGACTTGTATTAAAGCTTGAAATCATTTCGTTTTATAATATTTTTTAAAGTGTCTAATCACCTCCTTCCCCCTCCCACCACCATCTGATCCTTCATTGGATTAATATGCAAATTTTTATTTACATTTGATATATGTGATAAAAGTTTTGTAACTGAACTAGTTGGTGGTTTGTAATTTTCTATGACGTTGTACAATAGTTTTACCCTAGTAGGAGGTATACAAGGGGAAGCGCAGCTCCAGGCTGAAATTGAATTCGAGTTGGAGTTCTGTAACTGAACTAGTTGGTATTTTGTCTAATTCATCTTCTTCTGATTCTTCCTCTTCTCCTAATTCTTCCTCTCGTTGTTCCGCAAAATTCTTGTAAACTATTTGTAAGGTTTTATTGTCCAATAAATCATTCATAATATGAAAATCGCGGATTGAGTTTAGAAAGTTTTATCAACGTATGTAAAATCTTCAATATATTTTTTAATTGTAACATTAGATTTAGTAGAATTAGCACCTCAACTACTCTTTTCCGTAAATGAAAGAAAGTGAATGAATAGTCATGCCTAATATTTTTTTAGGCGCTTGAATTTAAATTATTTAATAAAGTTATGTATGAGATTTACTTGAAATAAAGAAAATTAAAGAAATTAAAAGATGAAATAAGTATACCAAACATCTATGTAAAAGCATATGATTACAATTATAAGCCATAAATAAATGTTAAAACTAAAAAATTGTTCCGAATAATTAATTGATTCAGAAAAAGAACTTGATAGTACTTAGATAATTAACAAATATAGGAAGAAAGAATGAGAGAATTGTGAAAAAAGTGAAGAATAATAGAGCAATACTTATAGTTTAGCATTAGGGTCAAAGTATAATTTAATAAACTTGAGGGTTAAAATAAAAATTAGGGAGGTAGGATTTTTTTTTCTTTTTCCTGTTCGGTTGGGGGGGGGGGGGGGGAGGCAATATAGCTGTTTTGGGGGCACAATGGTCGTTGGCTAACGACTCCTAACAACTTCATATATATTTTTTAAGAAATTTCAAATCTGATTGAAATTGATCGGGCTGTATTGAGTTAGGACTCTCCGGACCAACTACATCATCCATTATGTTCCCCATCCCCTTACCCTTATATCCCCGACCCCCTAACCTACCCGGGACCAAACTTTCCTGTCCCCCTTGACAGTCTTAATTGAAATTCTTTGATTTTTTTATTCTGAGTAGTAATATACTTATATCCAACATAGAAATTTTATATACTAGACAAAGTCAAATTTATAGCTTAATCATGGGCACGTGAACCCATGAGCTTTTCATTAAACTAGATATTTTATGTATATATATTTTTAAAATTAATATAATATTTTCTGTTCGCATCCATACTGCAATGACTAAATGATGCATATGATTGAGTGTTAAGTTAGATACCAACCAACTCCTACTTAATATATATTTTTTCTTTAATAATACACCTATGTACAAGAAATTTTAAGTTCGCCTCTGATACTAGATATTCATAAAGGTATTGTACCATGTGCTTTAACGCATGCTCTCTAGTTTCATCTTGCATGATAAAATTTGTTATTTCCTCCTTTCACATATAAAATAATTTGATAATTGTAAGTAAAATATGTGATTATTGGTGAGGGAATATGTCTTTTCTTTAACCGAGGTACGTTTGCTTTATATAGAAAAGAATACGCGTAGAAAGGTTAATATACTCATATTGTTTGTTTCTCAAATCCATTAACTATTATTGCTTTTGTTCATGCGTGTCCTTTCTTGCCATAAGGGATAAATTCTTGTACAATCTTTTTGGTTATCAAGTGTCTCTTTTTTGCCATATATATTATCATTCTTAATTATTTTGCATGTAGCTTTTCAATTTTGTCAAACGTCCTCAAAAGGACAATTTAACGTCTGCAAAATAAAATGACACTAATGTGTATTATATCAATACACTAACAGGAGTGTGTTGGATATGGAGAAACATATTTTTTTAAAAATATTTTTTAATTTTTTATGTTCGTTTGGTTAAAATGTTTAAAAAATATTTTATTTGGTAAAACAAGTTTTTTAAAATGAGAAAAATGACAAAATAGGGAAAACAAGTTCAACAAATGTTATTTCATATTGATTATGTCCCTCCACCCTCCAGCACTCCTCATCTTCACTCATTCCGTAACTCCCATTCCCCCACTCCCATAACCCTATTCCCATCATCTCACGCCTCTATCCCATTTTTATTTTTCATAATATTTGTCTAAATTATATATATGCATATATTTACTTATGTATCAATTATATACTTTTTGTCGCCTACCTCACACGTTCAAAGCAATTTTATTTTAACTTTTAATTTATAACAAATTTAAAACAATAATTATGCGTACATACATATTCTATAGTGAGTCCAACTCTTAACAATTCTTTAAATCTCTTTGAAAAATGAATTTTTGTCTTTAAATTTAGAGTTTTGGGGGGATTTGCAAAGTCAAAACTTCTAGGAAGCATTTATAAAGTGTTCATTCAAATCATACAATATCACAAAGTTTCCACGTGGACACCACAATTTAACATAGCTCCTTCTTCACAAGCTAAGTGAATTTCCTGGCAAGTGGCAACTAATTAATTAGTCATAAACCCCACGTTTCAAGTGTGAAAATTGCATTAACTTTTGACTTAGAAATTTCTTTTCTTCCAATAAAGTTGTTAGAAGGTCCACAGATGGAATCTTAATTAATTATCCTGCCTCACATTTCTGTTGATCTTTCTGACAATACAATTATCTATTATTTACTCCCTACAGTTCTAAATATCTTATTACAAGAATAAAAAATGTAATTTAGAATATTTTGTTTTTTTTATTCATTTGGTATTGTTTTCAGCCCAATTATATGACTTAAAAGTTAATGAGACTTGCAATCGATTTAAAAATTGACTTATTTTATGTAATATTTTTTTTAAAAAAATATTTTTATAATATTTAAATAAAATAAAAAAATATTTATTTTTAAATTGAAAGATATAAATTAAAAATTTAAACTTACAACTTAGGCTTATAAACTCATTCAATTTGATGGGAGAATTCTCAGTGCTTTAGAGTATTCATTTTTTAGCGGCACATGACTTAATGCAGTGGGTTTACAGTTTATTGTTACGTTATGATTATGTCATTCAATTGTCATATGGTTGAATTAGTTCAGCTTTTTTAAAATATATTATTACACTTAGTGTTATTATGATATTAAAATTCAGTATTAAAAGTAATTCAAATAAAAAATTTAAAAATTATTAAGAAAATAGTTTAGATCGAATATCAATCACATATTTTTTTAAATCTCATTTAGAAAGATGAAATGCATAAATAAAAACCAATAAGATGTAATACTAACAACAATTATACAAAATTTGATTAAATAAAGTAAATTTTATGAATTGTCGCGCAAATTGATAGCAGTGACATAAAAAAAAAAAAAAAAAAAAAAAAAAAAGAGAGAGAGAGAGAGAGAAAGAAGAAGAGTTACAATTTGAATGTTGGCTGAATTCGTGTTGCAAGTATTATTGGTTATGAATTAAAATGGTAATCATATTCATTCATTCAGATTTCAGACTACTTATTACAAATAAAGTGACGACAAAAGAGGGAACATCACACCACGTAATTGAATAAAATTCTATATTATTAAACTTTTTATTTATATACTTTTTTATTTATTAAACATTGCAAAAAAGAAGTATGCTTGTACGCATTCCTCTCTATTATATCATTAGTGCTTTTTTTTTTTCTTGAAATTCTTATATAAATATTATTTTTAAAAATAACAATTAAAAAAATTATAAATATTTTAAAAAAATTATATAAAAATTAATTATTTAAAATTTTATATTTTTAATTACATTTTATATAATTTTTACTTTCCTAAAATATCTATTCTAATTAAATACAAAGAAAATATTATATACTTGATATAAGAATTCAAATACACAAAATCTCATAAAACATTCTATCTTCTCCATTGTTTCATCAAAAATTTCAGAAATTTTATCTTCTCCATATTTATTCTTTCAAAAATACCAAGAATCCCCCTCTCTTCTCTATTTTTATTTTTTCAAAAATTCCTCTCTTCTTCATATTTATTTTTTCAAAAATACCAAGAATCCCTCTCTCTCTCCTCCATGTTTGTTTTTTCAAAAATTCCTCTCTTTTTCAAATTTATTTTTTCAAAAATACCAAAAATCCCTCTCTCTTCTTCATTTTTTTTTAAATTTTTCCATGGATTTCTCTCTTCTCCATTTTTGTTTTTTCTAAAAATTTCAAGAATCTCTCTCTTATCACTCTAGTATATTTTTAAAAACTCAATGTGAATTTAAATTTGATATATGGTATTCAATATATAAATAATATATGAATAACATATTTGCTTCTTCAATATACATATATATATATATATATATATATATATATGTATATACACACACACAAAAAAAAAAGTATGCTCAAATATAAATATATATAAATAACACTTGTATATACATAAGAATAATATTATATATAATATATAGTAGTTGATATATAACACATAATATTATATAAGGTATATATATTATATATTATGGATATAATAATATATAAATAACAGATAATACTTGTGCATAATATACACAAGAATAGTATTATATATAGTATATATTAATTAATATATAACAAATAATATTATATAAGGTATATATCGTACATTAATGAGATATTTGCAAGATTTGATATTAATGTTTGCTTATTAAATGGCCAGAATAAAGAACTAAGAAAATGATTTTTTTAAATATTAAATATTTTTCATGTTTAGTCTACTTAAATTAAGGAAGAAATAACTAGTTATCTCATTTATAGAAAGAATACCATATTTAAAATATTTATTCCTTTACTCATTTATAAAATATATATGATATATTATATAATTTAAAAAATAATTATAACTTTTGTAATTACCATTTAAAAAAATTGTATTTATATAACCTCCCTTTTTTCTTCCTTTCCACTACAATTATTTTAGAAACTTCTTAACAAGCAACCCTCTTTCCTTTGTATTGCCTTTTTTTTTTTTTTAATATATATGAAGCTAATATTTCTATGATTTTCAGATCTGAAAAACCAATTTGTTTTTCTTCAGGCTTGACAATTATGATTCAAGATTTCAATTCGATCTCACCCAATTCTCTATCAAATTTGAAGCAATTTGTATTTTAGTTGTATAATATAGGATGAAGCATGACAGACAAATTTGCAATAGACCACGTATTTATAGAATATAATTTTCATACAGAGTTATATATATTTTATCATAATTTATGTAATGTTTATGTACTTTATCAGAATCACATTATATATATAATTTAGAAAAACTTAAATAAATGTATTCTTTAGCCATTTAGTTTACGTAACATATCAAAGTGTACACTACCTATACACTTCAGTTATATATATTGTGCACAGGTATGTATTATATGTTTAGTGTGTGTGTATATATATATAATATGTATAGTATATGAATATATCAAGTAGAATAACCTATATATTATGTACATATTTTGCCAACTAGATGGCCCAAAGACATTGGGTTGTAGTTTTTTCTACCATTTATATACAAATTTTATACATAAAAATTATATATATATTTCAAAAGTCTAACATAAACTTTATACAAAAATCATGTACATAAAGAATTTAAACTCTTATATACATATTGCATATAAAATCTATATAATTTTATTTTTTGGTGTATGAATATTGTATATCCAGCTCCCGCGAAGTTCAAGCGAATCTAACTTTTGGGGAGAGCATCATCATTGAGTTCTCTTGGAGGAATTTTAAAATTTCATTTCACTGGTATATGCACAGTAGCAAAAAAGTTTCAACAGAGAGTTAGATTAAAAACACAAAGCATCATTGCACCATTTCCAAGAAAAAAATTGTTGGAAGTGTTTAGAAAGAAAGAAGAAAATATTATAAAATTTTTATATTTCTAAGTCCACTTATATAAATTAGAAAGTGTTTGACTAAGCTTATTAAGTCTACTTAAATGAATTAGAGGGAGTTATAGTTGTTTTGTTTGTTTACATTTGTTTGTAAAATAGACTAAAATTTGAATAGTATTCTATTGAGTAGTTTACATAAAAAGTGTAAACATACAAAATAACTATAACTCTATTCTTACCTTGAATGTCCAAAAATTAATCTTAATTACATATTGACGATATATTTTCTTATCTATAGACTATAAGATAAGTTAATATTTCTGCTTGGTATTGTCAATTTCATTTCTGTCATTGACAAATCGAGTTTATGTTTATGATTTTTTTTTTGAATGTTGTGGATTCAATATTATCTAAATTGTTTTAGACGTTTGTAACTTAATATTTTCTATCTTTACAAAATAATTATACTTTATTTTTCAAAAAATTTGAATTGCTCTATGATACTTTAAGGTACAACTTTTTGTAGCCTTGTACAATTTTCATAATCTTCAACTTTTGGGACATGTTTTGACGCAAAGCTAGTACAAAAAGCACAACAGAAATAACTCGTTTTTGTTTAAAAAAATTTTTGTTATTATTTCTTTTAACATTAATGATGGACAACATAACCTTTGTATTGTGGTAAGAACAAAATATAAAAATAATTGTTCAAAAAAGCGTAGATACTATAAACTCTAAGAGAGCTAAATTTTAATTATGCAAGTTAAATTGATATTTTACAAAAACAATTTCATCATTTTATACATATAAAACATTTTGATAGACTTTAATTTTTGTTTTTTCTAAAAACAAATTATTCGCCTATTTATTCCGTTAATAAGAAATTTAGTATATGACTTATGCAGTACATTTTTGTGAAAAATAACAAACAAGTCATCTAAGATTTATTAATTTTCATATTGAGTCAGAATAAGGTTTTACTTAATCAATGGAAAATGATTATAGATTATATAAGTTCTCTAAAAAAATCTCACTCATGCCGGAGAAAAGTGGAGCCAAAAGTCAATAGGCTTCGAATTTGAATTTCACGTTTAACCTTTAGTTAGATAGATAATCGAAAGAAATAAAACTTTATCGGTTTTTGGACCTAAACTACACTAACCTATTTGTGATGATCATTTAGCAAAAGTGGGAAAAAAAAGTCGAAATAACTTTTTGTCACTTTGCAAACCTTGAATGTGGAGATTGGTTACAATTGCTCAGTGCAAGTAGGGAAGCTGAAAAGTCGATTAGAGGGAAAAAAGTCAGTAGTACTTGTTTTGGTAAGTTGCAAAATATGATGTATCACTTCATTTTAACTATACGTATGCATCATGTTGGATTCACAACTCACCAATTCCTCTTCCGTTCCTTTCTTTTTTTTTTTTTTGGAAAAAAAAATTAGGATCTTTCAACAACTTCAGGTTGGACGCGACCTGAAGTTGCGCTTGGTATAATTCTTCTTATCCGTCAAAAGTCCGGAGCAATGAAGTATGCCCGTGTAGCTCTGGAGCATTATGTCCGGAGGTGGTCATTAGTCTCAAGACCAAATAAAGTTTGTAGTAATTGTTCTATGAGAATCCGAGATTCACTACAGTGGGAGAATGAACGATTTCAACGTGCAGATAATGCTCATTTATAAAAGAAGGAACAGATGCAAGGCTTTACCTAAGGTTAGGTTATAAATATATCACTTCCTCTCACTTGTATTCTGTCTTATTTTATCACAAGAACTTAATTTATTCTCTGAATTGTAACTCAAGTTCTCAAGCTCTCCCTTTTTCAGTGATGACAATTGAGCCAAAGACTCACACTTTCTCTTTTATTCATTTTTTGTTGTTTAGTATTCCTACTTATTGCTTTGATTATTTTCACTAACAAGCAAATTAGCACCAAGAACATATTATCTGGTCATTATAATTTGTATACCCCTGAACCATTAAAAAAAATTTAATTGTTATTCTAAATCACCAATTTAGGGTAAATAGTTTGACGTCCATCGTGAGAATGATAATTATGATATTTTTTGACCTGATAAATTATTCCTAACTTGTTTTACTATAAAAATCACTATTATGTCTCAAATTGGACAAAACACTCAGTTGGACGACAACCAAGTCAATGAGGATGTGCCCCTCTCCCCCAATAGAGACGTTGTGGGTACACCACCTAGTTTTAAACGATCAATAGGTGATCAAACTCGGATAACAATGGTGCTTTGGCTTCCATCTTTAGGGGACGAAACTGTCATATTGAGAGAAACATAACAACCGGGGATTTAGATGATTATGAGGAAGATGAAAGTGACCAAGAAGATCGTACTGAAGAGAATCTTGTAGGAAAATAAGAGGATGAGTTGGTTGCTCCAATTTGCCTCGTGGCTAGAAAAAGGCTCGAGCCTTGAAAAGGCAATAAAATTCATAGCATCTTAGAAGAGCCTCTTGATGGTTTAAATGGAGAGGGCAGTAATGACCGTGTCCAATAATGCCAACTCGGGAACTCCGACACCACCAAATGCTGCTACAATTATAGGGAACCTCAGTAATGGTCAAACTTACTCCGGTATCAACGGTCAGCCAGACAATGCAAGAGTTGGACGTTCCTAAACGGGAATCATATAATGGCAGGTGGATCTATTTAGGACAGAGTTCCTAAAGCATATGAAAGAAATTCACTGTTAGATGGATCAGATCCCGAGGGATCCACCGATCATCAAAGGGGATGATATAGGAAAAACTCATAATCTTCGCCATGGAATTGCTGCACCAATGCTTATTCTGAAGAAGTTCAAAATGTCGGACATCTCGAAGTACGATGGAAACACGTGACTGCTTATACCATTGGTATCAAAGGGAAGGATGTGATAACAGAAGAAATTGAATCAATTCTGATAAAAAGTTTGGCGAAATGTTCACAAAAAGATCTCTAACCTGGTATTCTCATTTAACTAAAAATTCTATTGATTCTTTTGTTATTCTTGCAGATGCCTTTTTGAAAGCTCATGCTGGAGCCCAGAGAGTTGAAATCATGTAGTGGACATCTTCAAGATTAAACAAGGTGACATAGAGTTATTTCTAACTTCATTGATATGCTCCAGAAGGAGATGATGTTGCTCTATTCAGTTCCAGATAAATATGCAGCAACGACATTTACTCGAGGTTTGAACTTAAACATTCTGATGCTTCATTGGAACTCAAGGAAATCCTACATGAATTCTCAAATTTAGCTAAAACAATGTCTCTCACAGCAAGGAATAGAGGCAAGTGTTAGGAAAAACCTAAGAATGTAGTGGGATAAGAAATCTCATAAGTCATTTCGAACCATACCTAGTCTCGATGTGACTAGGGACTGACTAGAAACTAGATCAGGCTAGAAGTAACCAGGGACTATTGGGAAAAGATATAGCGGGACCCTACAGGTATGTGTGGGCATAGTACGGTATTGAAAATTTTAATTCGGTAACTTCAATTTTCGGTATCTAGAAATTTTATATCATTATCATACCAAATTAGTTCGGTATAGTTCGGTAATTTAACTTTGGTATATGTATTTTATGATATAATAAGTCGGCAACCATACTTTATTTGACTTCAACTTATATATACTCATATAATAAAGAACCATGACTTTAATTTTTTAAAAAGTGTCTCAATTATATAAGACAAATAATTACCTTCATTAATCAATTGCACAAAACGGATATTTTAATCATGGTAGAGTAGCTAATTCTCTTGAACCTACTTCAAGTATAATTCTATTTGGAGTAGGCCCAATGGATCAAAACTGTTCAAGAAAATTTAGTACTTTTGGATTAAAAAAAATAGTTTTCATGTTAAAATCCCCTATTAAATATAAATTAGCATTAAATTAAATGTGTTATAGTTTTATACTACTAAATTAGCTTACATATTTAATAATATTAAATAAAAATTGTATATATTCTTATAAAATCTTCGATGTAGTATTCAGTATTTTGGTATTTCTTTAATAAATACTGAATACCATACAAATACCAAAAACATTTAAAGTTCATACCAAATATCATATCAAATACCATAATATTTATACCGCGGTATTAAAAATTTTGATTTCAATATGGTATTCGTATATACCATGCCATGCCCACTATCTCCAGGCCCTTGAAAAGGGACTAGGAAATTCTGAAGTTGTTAGATACAACTTCAGTATCGGACCTATGGAATTGGTCACGTCCATGAGGGATATTAACGAAGCTCAATGGCCCAAAGATATATAAATGGATCCCAGTAAAAGGAATCCAAATTTATGGTGCGAGTTTCATGGTATGCACGGTTATCTAACCGTGGATGGGGGTAGTATAGTTGCTTAAGGATGGATATCTGAAGGTTTCTGTTAGTGATTTGGGGAAATAGAATTACAAAGGAACCTCCAAACCTACTACCGAAACACATGATCAACGTGATATTTGGTGTGACGAAAATCATCTCCGTAGCTTATACTTTGGCTAAGAAGACAAATGTGTCAGTTACTCGTGAAAAGAGGAATCAAGAACTCCTCAATGATGACATAATTACTTTCAAAGATGAGGACTCCGATGACTTCACTCTTCTATACAATGATGCACTGATAATTTATTTATATGTTTTAAATACTAACATTAAGCGTGTGTTGATTGATCCAGTATTTTAGCCAACATCATCCAATTTCTGGTCCTTGAAGCGATATAGCTGGTTCATAAAATAATCCCAGTCATGAAGTTGCTGGCCGAATTCAACATGGCGAGTGAAATGAATCGAGGAGAGCTACGGTTGCCAACATATGCAGAAGGGGTCATCAACGAAATACAATTTGGGGTGATGGCAGAGATATTTCTTATAACATTATCATGAGAAGTCTATGGATTCACCACATACAAGAGACCTCTTCAACTTTACACCAGGTATTAATATTCCATACTCTTTGGGGAATAATAAAGATAAGAGAAGAGAAACCCACTGCTCGAAAAATGAGTGTTATTTCTATAGCAAACAGCCAAAGCAAGGAACGCAAAAAATAACGATTGGCTCTTCCGTCGACATTGATCAGGAATATGAGCAATCGAAGGAGAACATGAAAGAGACAGAAATTCTAGAGAAACCTCAAGTATCAAGATTATTCAAGGTTTTGGAAGATACAGATGCCACTAAGTTAACACAGAAGATCTCGAATAAGTCACCCTCTTTATTGACTTCCCAGAGAGAAAGGTATATCTTAGTTTGGGACTCAACGCTAAATTCAGGGGATAAAATTCTTAAATTTTTATGAGAGAACATGAACTATTTTGCCAAGTCCTATTTAGACATAACAAGTATTCCACAAGAGATAGTTACTTATAAGCTCATCTTGGATCGAAATCACCCTCCAATAAAGCAAAGAAAGCAACCAAGTTCCTTGCACCACAATAAGTTTATTAAAGAAAAGGTAACCAACTTATTGAAAATAAGATCAATATGGGAAGTTAAGTACCCGAATGGTTAGCAAATGCTGTAGTTGTTCCTAAGAAAAATAAAAAGCTTAAAATGTATATTGATTTCAAAGGATTGATCAAGGTATGCCCAAAAGACTTATTCCCTTTTCCACACATTGATAAATTGATAGAGACAATAATGGGATATGAGTTACTCAATTTGTTAGATGCCTAATATGGCAAAATCAAATTAGAAGGGACCCCAAGAATCAGAAGAATACTTCATTTGTTATAGAATATGACACATATTGTTATAATATAATGCCCTTAGGGCTTAAGAATTTTGGAGCCACTCATCAGAGGCTCGTGAATTGAATATTTTAAAAACATATAGGAAAATCAATGAAGGTTTACATTGATGATATGCTTATAAAGTTCTTGGAAACAGAGGACCATTTGAAGCATTTCCAAAAAACCCTTTATATCCTCCAAAATTACATTATGAAGCTAATCGGGAGAAGTGTGCCATCAGAGTAGGCTTCAATAATTTTTTTTGGCTTTCTTGTATCAAGAAAAGGAATTCAAATGAACTCATATAAGATCGAAGTGATCGAGAAAGATCCTAGACATTCTCACAGATACAAATGCAGTGTAGAGGTAAACCAGACAACAACCAACTTTGAGAAGATTCATATTAAGGCCTTCAAAATGGTGTCACAATTTTCTCTCTTTTGAATAAAAACATCAATCTCGAATGAATTTCTAAATGCCAGAAAGCCTTGAAGGATCTAAAAGCTATGTGTTAAAACCCCAACTTTATTTGCAAATTCTATAAAGTGGAGAGCATCTATTGATGTACTTAGCTATATATGAGGTTGCGATAAGCAATGTCTTGCTTTGGGAAGAAGAAGGTATGCAATCTCCAATTTATTACGTAAGTAGATTTGGTAGATGCTAAAACTCGATACCCCCATAGAGGAAAAATTAGCCTAAGAACTTGTAACAAATGCTTGTAAACTCCAACCATATTTTGAATCTCATCCTATCTATCTAGTCACCACTTTCTCATTACACAGTATTATACACAAACTAGAACTCTTGGTACAACTAGACAAATAGGGGGTTGAACTAAATGAGTATGATATAACTTATAGATCCCGGACTGCCATCAAGTTATAAGTCTTAGCTTACTTTATGACTAACTCTAGTTCAGGCATGTCACTGGTGCAAAAATAAAGATATACCAGCTTTTAAAACTATGACTGGGTTCAAGACTTTGTTTACATATGACACTTCCAATATGAAAGGAATCAATCTTGGTACAATCCATAATGCTTTGTTTGGAGAAGCTATTAGACAATCTATAAAATGTGTTTCTTTGACTAATAATGAAGTTGCATATGAGCCTGAGTTTCTAGGTTTTGAACTAGCCCAAGGAGTTGAGTACGAGATCGTGGAACTAAAATGTGATTCATAATTGGTGGTCAATCAAATTCATAAAATATACAAGTCTAAATAGGAATGAATAGAAGTACCTGGACAAAGTCAAGAACCTACTGTCCTGGTTCAAGGATTGAAAGTGACATAGCTCCCTCGAGAAGAAAACATTGAGGTGGATGCCTTGGCTAACCTCAGGTCCTTGGAAAATATGACAAAATTAGGCACAAGTTCAACAATACATTTACTCTATTCAGGCTTTGGGCTTTATTCAAAATAAGGTAAATTCTACAAATTTTACTTGGGACTAGCGTAATAAAATTATGAATTACTTGTAGGATGGTACTTCACCATAGGATAACAAGGCATCCTGAGCCCTAAGAACAAAGGTAACAAGATATTTCCTAATAAAGGGACTACTACACAGAAGGTGCTTTCGTAGACCATTGTCTAGATGTCTGGTCCAAGGGAAACTGACTATGTAATGAGGCAAATACACAAAGAAAGTTGTGTCAATCACTCTGGAGATGAGTTGTTAGCACTGAAGCTCATGAGGGTAAGTAAAATTGGCTCTGGATTGAGAAAGATACAAAAACTTTCATGCAAAAATATGACAAATTCCAACTATGTTAATGGAACATCAATCAAAAAAGTCCCTTCATTTGATTATTTCACAATGGCTATTTAAGAAGCGGGGGATGGACATAGTGGGATCTATATCTCTAGATCTGAGCTAGGTAAATGTAACATCCTAAAAGTCCTTAAGATCAAATTCTCGACTTGGAGTAGAAACCATCAGAAAAATATACACTTTTCTCAAAATGACTCATCATATAAGTCATGGTATGGTTGGATGACTCGTGGTCACGAGTCGTGGATTCCCACTGCCGATAAGGTCCTGTCATAAGGAGTCATAAGACTACTTATTGGACCATATGATGGGTCGTAGTAACAGATCGTTGGATGAGATTCAAGGAATGTGCAACATGATTTACCATGAGAGGATGTGATGACCCGTGGTATCCAGTAACGGGTCGTGGTATGGAGCCGTAGGATGGAAGATCTAAAAATATGCAATATTGATCCACAGGCCATGAGTCATGGGATGACTCGTGGTATCCAATGATGGGTCATTGTAGGTGGACGTTGTATGAGAAATAGAAAGTGAAAATTTAGCCCAACATGTGACAGATGATCCCCACGAGTCATGGTGACAACCAACGACTCGTGGTGTGGGTCGTTGTGACTAGGCAGCGACTTTTAAGTGTGATTTCCTAAGGATATGTTTTAAACTTTTTATGCTTTTAACTCCTAAATCAGGTCGTTTTGGATCTCCTAAGAGGGGTATTTAAGGATTAAACTTGGAATAAACTCTCATTCCCCTCATAAAACTATAGATTAAAGATCAAATTCCCTCAAGGCTCACAAGCAACTAGGGTTCTTCATCTTCTTCAATTCTTCTTGGGTCTCAAGCTAATGTCAAGAATTCTTCAAGACAAGTATGTGGGGTTACGAATTAGAGATTTCTTGCACTCTCATGCCTAATCTCAAGTATAAATTCATGATTAGTTCCTTCAAGTCTCTATTATTATTTACATGAATTTTTAGGGTTAGACCCTTTTTATGCAAAACTCTATGATCTCTTATAGTAACAACCCAAGCCAACAATGCTTTGGAGCCTTCGCCCTTCACGGTTTTAAAATGCGTCTACAAGGAAAAGGTATCAAAGCACTTATAAAACACTTTTCCTTCTCCTCCCTAGTCAATGTTGGATTCGCCTAAACCAATGTGGGATTCGTCTAAGACAAGCCTTACACTCACCGCCCCTTGGGACTCAACATTCTCGCTAAGGTTTGCCCAACCATCGGGTTTGCCCCACCACCGACCCAGCACTGGCTCTGATACCAATTGTAACAGCTGAGGCCACCGCTTGTAGAAATTGTCCTCTTTGGAGCCTTTGCCCCTCACGGTTTTAAAATGCATCTACAAGGAAAAGGTATCCAAGCACTTATAAATCACTCTTCATTCTCCTCTCCAACCGATGTGGGATTCACCTAAACCAATGTGGGATTTTCCTAAGGCACACGACTCGTGGAGTGCCTCATGGGGACTGGCAGGGTCCTTTTTCTTACGAATTGTTTTACGTAATTTCCTAAACTCCTAGACTCTAAAATACGTCATTTTGGGTTTTAATCAAGGGATTTAGAGGGGTAACCGATGGTTTTACTTCATTCCTCGCATCCCCACATAAGTTAGAACGTAGAATTCTCTCAGAAAGACTCAGACCAGAAGCTAGGTCAATCGAATTCTCCTCAGAGTTTCAAGGGATTCTCTCAGGGATTTCCATCACTAGGTATGTGGGAATTCAACAAGGGAATAGTTCTTCCCTTGTGTCCCCAAAATCTTCTCTATCTTCTCTATTAGTTCTAGACTTGAACTTTCAAATGTGAATAAATTATACGTCAGACTTCGTTTATAGCACGCAGAATATTTGTCTATGTCGATTGTTGTTATATTTCCACTACCTAGTTATCATGTTAATACTCATTCTTGTAAGGATAGTTTTAGCCCTAGCTTTGAATTTAGTAAACTAGAATTTTGCCCGTTGATCTAGTTTTTCCTTGTGGCTTGATTCTATCCGTTCAGATTTCCCATGTTGCTAGAACATGTTGAAATTTTAGTCAGATGCTTGTTAGTCCGGTCTCAGTCAATTATCAGTATACTCGGTACAATCCAGAATTGTCAGCTGATCAGTTTGACTATAGTTAATTCTTGAGGTGTCTGTGATGCATCCCAATTATTATTATTAGAGTCAGTATCAGATTTTAGTGGTTCTTTAGGTATTCATGAAACTTTTAGATAAGTAGCTCTGACCAGCCTTAAGACCCCAGCTTCAGATTATAGTTTGTTCTTTAGACGGTTACGACGCTTCGAGACAAGTAGCTCAGACCAGTCTTAGAACACCAGTTACAGAATCCGATCTGATAACACTCTCAGGGTACTTCCAGATAGGTATTCCTGACTTAGTCTTGGGCCCCAGTTTTGAGTTATCAGCTTAGTAGTTAATCTAGGACTATCCTGTGGGAGTAGGACTTAGCACTGAGTGGACCAAGCTTCCAGCGTACCCAGGTTCCCAAAACTATGTTGCCACCGTAGGTTATATTTTTACTGGCCTCATGGCCCCAAACCTGTGATCACTTAGTTCATGCCTTTATACCCTGTCAAGGTATATTGGGTCCTACCGATGGGATGTATACATCGGACTCCACGTTAAGCTCACGTGGTTATATGTCGGTTATAGACTCTCCCACTAGTCAGTTTTAGTTCAGTCTCAGATTAGCTCAGTTAGAACAGTTCCAAATTAGTCTGTTTAGTTTAGTCTCAAATTAGCTCAGTTAGAACAGTTCCATACTAGTCAGTTCAGTTCAGTATTAGACTAGCTCAGTTGGAATAGTTCCAGACTACTCAATTCAGATCAGTTCAGTACAGTATTTCAGATTAGTATCTCAGACTTAAGGCATGTCTTTGACCATTTGACAGGGTCATTTTGACCATCTCAGTATATCACATTTTATTCAGTTTCAGCATTTCAATTGGTCATTGCATGTCTTCCCAGTTCAGTTATTTATTTCTTCGTGTTATGGTTTCTCCTACTTACTCAGTACATTCAAAGTACTGATGCATACCTTTTATGCTGTATCATTTTATGATATAGCTGTAAGTTCTCAGTCTCAGCACCGTTAGCGGATCTCGCTCAGAAATTTTCAGCTGCATCATTGGTGAGTCCTCATCTTTGGAGAACGAGGATTATTTCTTTCCAGCTATATTATTTTTTTAAGTTAGACTTAGAGTTAGCTGGGCGCTTGTCCCCATAACTCATCAGATAGATGACTTTCAGACACAGACATAGTTTCAGACTTTCAACTTTATTTAAGTTGTTTTAAACTTTATGATTTAGTTCTTTTTCATAAATGCTTTATTTTATTACTTTAAAGCTTCCACTATGTTTTTTACTAAGAATACCAATGTTATGATAGACCAACGGTTGACTTAGGGTTACTTGTGACTCCAAGTACCGTGTCCCGTCTAGGGTATAGACTCGGGGCATGACAAACTTGGTATCATAGCATTAAGTTTAGAGTATCTTAGGATGTTTGAAAGTCGAGCTGAGTAGAGTCCTTTTCATGGGTGTGAAGCGTGTCACACTTATGACGGGGAGGCTACGAGATGTTATTAGGAAAATACTCTTTTGCTCATACTCCTTATCGTGCATTGGAGTTCAATTCTAGAACACTCTCCTAACTCGTGCTCTATTTCGTTTTAGTGAAATCATGCCTTCTCGATGTGGTAAAGGAAGAAGGGCTGGCAACGCTCACCGGCCTGCCCCACCAGCTCCAGAAGCCCCTCAGGACAACTCAGTGTCCTCCGCAGAGTTCAGAGTGGCTATCTAGCTGCTCGCACAGATAGTCACTAATCAGGTGAACCAGCAGGTGGTTCCAGTCAATAATAATGGGTCCGCAGCACCTTCCCGAGTTTGGGACTTCACTCGGATGAACCCTCCAGTTTTCCATGGATCTAAGGTGGGAGAGGACCTACAGGAGTTCGTGGATGAGATCAGGAAGATCACCTAAATTATGGGTGTTAGCTCCTCGGAGAGTGCCGACTTGGCTGCCTACCAGCTGAAAGGGGTAGCCCAGACCTAGTACGAACAGTGGAAGGAGGGGTGACTAGCGGGAGCAGAACAGGTGGAATGGGAGGAGTTCACTACAACCTTCCTAGATAGATTCTTCCCCCAGGAGCTCAGGGAGGCTAAAGTGGATGAATTCATGAACCTGAAATAGGGAAATCGGATGGTGAAAGAGTATGCACTGGAGTTTATAAGGCCGTCTAAATATGCTCCAGAGATAGTAGCGAGCCGAGGGCCCGCATGCTGAAGTTTGTTAGTGGAGTTTTGAACTTGGTCCTCACGGAGTGCAGGACTGCAATGTTTATTAAGGATATCAATCTCTCCAGCCTCATAGTTCATGCCCAATAGATTGAGGCTGAAAAATTAAAAGACTTGGAGCGGGAGAAAAAATGGGCAAGGATTGGCCAGTTATATTATGGCCACTAAAGATCGGGAAGTAGTAGTCGCCTACAGCAGTAGAGGGATCCAACACCCACTTCAGCTAGTGCCCCTACTTTTTGGTCCCGCAAGGATTGGAGGGGTGGAGCATCTAGCTCACAAATCCAGAGTCATAGCGCCAGCAATCGCTACAACTACCCGTATTGTCCTAAGTATGGTAAGAACCATCCAGGAGAATGCCTTCAGGGTCGAGAGAGTTGTTTTGGGTGTGGACAGCTTGGCCATCGGCTCAAAGAATGCCCGTCAACAGGACAGGGGAGGTCACAATCCACCGCTTCAACAACTCCAGCAGGTTGACCAACTTAGCAGGCCAATACTTCAGGTACGAATGGCGGCTAGTGCTAAAACCGTTTTTATGCTTTGTCCTCTCGTCATGATCAGGAGAGCTCACTTGATGTGGTCACAGGTATGTTACGCCTTTTCTATCTAGACGTGTATGCCCTACTAGATTCAGGAGCCACACTATCGTTCGTGACTCCCTACGTAGCTATCTAGTTTGATATCAGTCCAGAAGTTCTCTCAAAACCATTCTCAGTCTCCACCCCAATTGGCGAGTCAGTTAGAGCCAGCCGGGTGTATAGGACCTGCCCAGTCTCACTTTTAAATAAGGTCATTCCAACTGACCTTGTAGAGTTAGACATGGTTGACTTTGACCTCATTCTTGGTATGGATTGGTTATTCCGGTTATGCCTCAATCGACTGCAGAACTAGGGTCGTCAGGTTTCAGTTCCCTAATGAGCCAACTTTAGAGTGGACGGGCAGTAGTTCAGCGCTTAAGGGTCGGCTTATTTCCTACCTTAAGGCCAGAAAGATTATTTTCAAAAGGTGTGTTTATCATCTAGTTCGGGTTAATGATTCCAGCTCTGAGACCCCAACTATCCAGTCAGTCCTAGTTGTCAACGAGTTCCCTGACGTGTTTCCTGAAGATCTTCCCAGAGTCCCACCTAAGTGGGAAATAGACTTCGGCATAGACCTTCTTTCAAACACTCAACCCATCTCCATCCCTCCTTACAGAATGGCTCCAGCTGAGCTTAAGGAGTTGAAGGAGCAGCTAAAGGATCTTCTTGATAAAGGTTTTATCAGACCCAACATCTCTCCCTGTGGTGCTCCAGTATTATTCGTGCGAAAGAAAGACGATACCCTCATAATGTGCATCGATTACCATTAGTTGAATAAGGTTACAGTCAAGAACAAGTATCCCCTACCCAAAATTGACGACTTGTTCGATCAGCTTCAGAGAGCCAGTTGTTTCTCCAAGATAGATCTCAGGTCGGGGTATCTTCAGCTAAAAGTCAGAGAATGTAACATACTGAAAATAGCTTTCGGAACTCGGTATGGTCAATATAAATTTGTGGTTATGTCCTTTGGATTGACTAATGCTCCCACAACTTTCATGGACCTGATGGACAGAGTCCTCAAGGAATATCTAGATATGTTCGTCATTGTATTTATCGACGACATTCTAGTATACTCTAGAAATGAGGAAGAACATGCTAATCACCTGATGATAGTGCTTTAGACGCTCAAAGACCGCCAATTGTTCACAAAATTGAGCAAATGCAAATTCTGGTTGAAGTCTGTGACTTTCCTTGGTCACGTGGTCTCGCGTGAGGGTATTTAGGTAGATCTTCAAAAGATAACAGTGGTGAAAGACTGGCCAAGACCTACTTCCCCAACCAAAATCAGAAGTTTCTCGGGTCTAGCCAGTTATTACCGATGTTTTGTGGAAGGTTTTTCCTCTATTGCATCTCCTCTGACTAAGTTGACTAAGAAAAAGGTAAAATTCCAATGGTCAGATGCGTGTGAGAAGAGTTTCCAGGATTTGAAAACTCGGCTCACTACCGCTCCAGTTTTGACCTTACCAGAAGGAACAGATGGGTTTGTGGTGTATTTTGATGCCTCTAGAGGTTTACTTGGTTGCGTTCTGGTGCAACGGGGTAAGGTGATAGCTTACGACTCCAGACAACTCAAGGTTCATGAGAAGAACTATCTGAGTTATGACCTGGAGTTGGCAGTGGTGGTGTTTGCATTAAAAATATGGAGGCACTACCTTTACGGGGCTCACGCAGATGTATTCACCGATCACAAGAGCCTTCAGTATGTGTTCGGTCAGAAAGATGTAAATCTTCATCAGAGAAGATGGTTGGAGCTATTGAAAGACTATGACATGAGTATGCTGTATCACTCAGGAAAAGCCAATATGGTGGTGGATGCCCTAACAGGATGTCTATGGGGAGCGTGGCATGTTGAAGAGGGCAAAAAGGAACTGGCAAAATATATCCATAGGTTAGCTCGGTTGGGAGTGCAGTTGGTTGATATGACTGAGGGCGGAGTAGTCGTGTAGAGTGGATTAGATTCCTCATTGGTAGTTGAAGTTAAGTCAAGTCAGGATGAAGATCCCATACCGATTAAACTAAAGGAGGCGGTTCTCAAAGAAGAAGTGGAGGCTTTCTCCCAAGGGGGAGATGGTGTACTCTCTTACCAAGGCAGGTTGTGCGTACCAGATGTGGGTGATTTATGATGGAATATACTGGCCGAAGCATACAGTTTGAGATATTCCATCCACCTAGGTGCTACTAATATGTACCATGATTTACCAGATATTTGCTGGTGGAACGACATGAAGAGAGACATCGTAGAATTTGTAACTAACTGCCCGAACTGCCAGCAGGTCAAAGTAGAATACCAGAGACTGGAAGGTATGACTCAGGATATCAACATATCCATATGGAAGTGGAAATAAGTAAATATGGATTTTATTACGGGTCTACCTCGGACTTGTCGGCAGCATGATTCAATCTGGGTGATAGTAGACCGTATGAATAATTCAACACACTTCCTCCCAGTTAAAACTACAGACTCAACTGAGGATTATTCCAAGCTTTATATTCGGGAGTTAGTCAGACTACATGGGGTGCCCTTGTCCATTATTTCAGATAGAGGTACGCAGTGCACCTCGCATTTTTGGAAGTCATTTCAGAAAGGACTTGGTACCCAGGTCAAGCTCAGCACAACTTTTCACCTGCAGACTGATGGACAGGCTGAGCTGACTATCCAGAGCTTGGAGGATATGCTGAGAGCTTGTGTGATCAATTTCAAGGATAGTTGGGATGATCACCTGCCTCTCATCGAGTTTGCGTACAACAATAGCTACCACTCCAGTATTCTGATGGCCTCGTTTGAGGAATTATATGGTAGGAGGTTTAGATCTCCTATAGGGTGGTTTGAGATTGGTGAAGCTACCTTGATAGAGCTAGAATCCATTCATGAAGCTATGCAAAAAGTATAGCTCATCTGAGAAAGATTGAAAACAGCTCAGAGCCATCAAAAATCTTATGCTGATGCGAGAAGAAGAGAATTAGAGTTTGCAGTGGATGACTGGGTTTATCTAAAAATTTCACCCATGAAAGGGGTGATGAGATTTGGGAAGAAAATAAATCTCAGTCCAAGATATGTGGGAGCCTACAAAATTCTGAAGCGAATTGAAAGTGTATCCTATGAGCTGGAATTACCTTCGGAGTTATCATCTGTGCACCCAGTGTTCCATGTATCACTATCGAAGAAGTGCATCCGTGATCCAACTTTAGTGGTGCCACTAGAAAGTGTGGGAGTGAAAGATAGTCTCTCTTATGAAGAGGTCCCAGTCAGATCCTTGACTGTCAGGTTCGTAAGCTAAGAAATAAAGAAGTAGCTTCAATCAAAGTCTTGTGGAGGAATCAACATGTTGAAGGAGCTACGTGGGAAGCCGAAGCAGATATGATGGCTAGATACCTACATTTATTCCTTCCAGCTAAATTTGTGTTTAAGGTATCAATTTTCTCCCTAAACCTCTATTCAGTTACATATTCATTCCATGTGTCCCTATTTCTTCCATGTTAATGAATGTGTGTATGATTCGTGAATTCAATTAAGTCATGTAGTTCAGTTCGGAGGTAGTCATTCTGTTAGTTTTCAACTTTCATGATCAGTATTTGAGTTTAATAATTGCAATTCTCTATTTTCCTATGTGTTTTCCAACATTTGAGGATGAATGTTCCCAAGGGGGAGATATTGTAATGCCCCAAAAACCCTAAGATCAGACCCGGGAGTTGGAACAGAAAAAATAGGATTTTCTGCATTAGGTCACAGAACGAGTTGTCCTGTGACCCGTGGGTAGGCCACTAGTCGTGGAGTGACTCGTGGGGAAGGGTCTGGACTTGGTTGAAAATTTGCGAAATTGAGTGACCACAGGTGTGACCAAGAGTCGTGGTCAACACCACGAGTCGTCATGTGAGTCGTGGTCAAGAGTTGACTGGAAGTTGGAAAATTCGGGCAGTGTACCTAACGAATCATCACCATGACTCATCGAGTACACCACGAGTCATGGTGTCACCCGTGGTGACCCCCAGGTAGTTTTCGGCAGTGAGGACGATGGGAGGTAACCAGGAGTCGTGGTCACCGGTAACGGGTCATCGAGTAGCCCATGGTGACCCCTCAAGAGGAATTTTAGTTCAGTAGAAATGGGAGACATCAGGAGTTGTTAGGTCTCCTGACGACTTGTGAAGTTAGTCATTGGCAGCATGTAGAATTTGAAGAAAATTTCCAGTGCACATCACGACTTGGCAGCACGAGTCGTCCCTGACCTCACAACTCGTGGAGTGCCTCGTGGGGACTGGCAGGGTCCTTTTTCTTGTGATTTTATGGGGTGTTTTACGTAATTTACTAAACTCCTAGACTCTAAACTACGTCATTTTGAGTTTTAATCAGGGGATTTAGAGGGGTAACCGACGGTTTTACTTCATTCCTCACATCCCCGCAGAAGTTAGAACATATAATTCTCTAACAAATACTCAAAGCAGAAGCTAGGGCAATTGAATTCTCCTCAAATTTTCAAGGGATTCTCTCAGGGATTTCCATCACCAGGTATGTGGGAATTCAACAAGGGAATAATTCTTCCCTTGTGTCCCTAAAATCTTCTCTATCTTCTATATAAGTTCTAGCCCTGAACTTTTGAATGTGAATAAATTATACGTAAGACTTCGTTTATTGCATGTAGAATATTGTCTATGTTGATTGTTGTTATATTTCCACTACCTAGTGATCATGTTAATACTCATTCTTGTAAGGATGGTTCTAGCCCTAGCTTTGAATGTACTAAACTAACATTTTGTCTGTTGGTCTAGTTTTTCCTTGTGGCTTGATTTTATCAGTTTGGGTTTCCCATATTGTTAGAACATGGTGAGATTTCATTTAGATGCTTGTTAGTATAGTCTCAGTCAATTATCAGTATAGTCGGTATAATCCAGAATTTTCAGCTGATCAGTTTGACTATAGTTAATTCTTGAAGTGTCTATGATGCCTGCTAATTATCACTATTAGACTCAGTATCATATTTTAGTGGTTCTTTAGGCGGTCATGACACTTTCAAATAAGCAGCTCTGACCAGCCTTAGGACCCTAACTTCATATTATAGTTTGTTCTTTAGACGGTTACGATGCTTCCAGACAAGCAGCTCAGACCATTCTTAGAACACCAGGTATAGAATTCGGTCTGATAAGACTCTCAGGGTACTTCATAGGTATTCCTGACTTAGTCTTGGGCCCCAGGTTTGAGCTATCAACTTAGTAGTCAGTCTAGGACTATCCAGTGGGTGTAGGACTTAGCACCGAGCGGACCGGGGTTCCAGCACACCCAAGTACCCAGAACCACGTTACTATCGTAGGTTATATTTTTATTGGTCTTATGGCCCCAGACTTGTGATCACTTAGTTCGTGCCCTTATACCCTGGCAAGGTATATTGGGTCCTACCGATGAGGTATATACATCGGACTCCACGTTTAGCTCACGTGGTTATATGTCGGTTATAGACTCTCCCACTAGTCAGTTTAAGTTATTTCTCAGATTAGCTCAGTTAGAACAGTTCCAGACTAGTCAGTTCAGTTCAGTCTCAGATTAGCTTAGTTAGAACAGTTCAAGACTAGTCAATTCAGTTAGGCTCAAATTAGCTCAGTTAGAACAGTTTCAGACTACTCAGTTAAGATCAGTTCAGTATAGTATTTTGGATTAGTATCTCAGACTTAGGGCATGTCTTTGACCATTAGACAGGGTCATTTTGACCATCTCAGTATATCGCAGTTTATTTAGTTTCAACATTTCAACTGGTGATTGCATGTCTTCCCAGTTCAGTTATTTATTTCTTCGTGTTATGGTTTCTCCTGCTTACTCAGTACATTCAAAGTACTGATGCATACCTTTTATGCTGTATCATTTTATGATACAGCTGCAGGTTCTCAGTCTCAGCACCGTTAGCGAATCTCGCTCAGAAGTTTTCAGCTGCATCATTGGTGAGTCCTCATCTTTCGAGGACGAGAATTATTTCTTTCCAGCTGTATTATTTTTTTGAGTTAGACTTAGAGTTAGCTGGGGGCTTGTCCTAGCAACTCATTAGATAGATAGCTTTCAGACAAAGACATAGTTTCAGACTTTCAACTTTATTTTAGTCATTTTTAAACTTTATGATTTAGTTCTTTTTCATAAATGCTTTATTTTATTACTTTAAAGCTTCCGCTATGTTTTTTTACTCAGAATTCCATGTTATGATAGACCATGGGTTGACTTGGGGTTACTTGTGACTCCAAGTACCTGTCCTGTCCAGGGTATAGACTCAGGGTGTGACACTTATAAATTCGATTCTCTCATGATTCTCATTATGATTTATGACTATCCGCACATGATTTCTATGAAAAACTCTCATGATTCTTTATTTTCAAGTTAGCATGAGTTACTCGAGCATGTATGAATCTCATGAATATCAAGCTTATGTATCAGGGTATATTTTCAGTATTATTTTCATGGCTAGTTCTCATATGTCAAACAATTTATAAATCATCATGTTATTTTAAACTAGCCCATGCAAAACTCATGTTTCATGTTTGATTATGAGCACTATGTGTGATTTTAGGAGTAGGATAAGGGGTCCTCGCCAATAGAGAGTGTCTCCCTTGCCCCTAACCTAAGGGGTCCTCGCTAGTGGAGACTATCTCCCTTACGCTACTAGGCTCATGATTGATATCACGCCTTCATGGTTCTTACCCTTGGCAAAGTACGGACACCCTCCTAACTAGGTGTATAGGTCAGGCTCCATGATGCTCACTTGGAGTATATCAGTTATGAGAATCTCCCACTGTTCCTCATTTTTCATGTCTATTTATGTTTAGGATTTATGATCTCATGTTTTATGGTATTTTTGACCCATTTATAAGCTTATGAGTTTTACTTATGACTTCAAACATGTTAAGCCTTATGATTTTGTTTTGAACACCTTGGGTCATTATACTTCATATTGTGATGAACAACTCATGTTTTATGACAATCATGATCATGAATTTTTAGCATGTTGTTCTTAATACCATGTTTTACTTATCCTCCACACTTATTACATTCAAAGTACTAATCACATACTTTTGTAAACTGAATCATCTCATGATATAGGTTCAGGTGATTAGTCTCAGCCCCGCTGCTAGATTTGATCTTACTCCAGATTTAGCTCAGTGTGGTGATACCTCATCATCTAACAACTGACTCATATCTTCTTTTCTCTTTCTAGTTACAAACTTAGTAGAGCTGGTTGGGGGCTTGTCCCATCAGCTTATCTTATGTTAGAGGCTTTTCAGACTATGATGTATAAATACTCAACAGTTTGATTTATTGTCTCTATTTACATTTTATGATATCATAGACTTTTGCTTATGCTATATCTGATGATTGTTTCAGCTTAATGTATGCTTATTCTTATGTTATGCATGCAGCATGGGTAATCTTGGAGTCATTCGTGGTTCTAGGTCCCATGTTACATCCGGGGTCTATGCTTGGATCGTGACAGTAAAATGCTTATTTGTTTTAATAGATTAATTTTCAAAATGATTTGAAGAAGGAACTTTCAAGAGGATCCCAAAATGAGAAGTGATAGATTAAATATGGTATCATATTATATTCCAGTTTGGGGTCCTGAGGAGATTGCATGTGATAATGGGCCACATTTCATCGGTTCAAAAGTAACCAAATTCTTTGAAAAATTAAAACAAAAAGAACCACTTCTTATCCATATCATAATTGCTAATGGACAAGTGTACTGAAACAATAAAGTGTTGATTCAAAGCATTAAGAAAAGATTAGAATAAGCTAAAGTAAGATGGCCCAAAGAATTATTTTGTAACACTCTATAAATTCAGGTTAGGATTTGAACCCATTTTATACCTATGATTAGACTTGAACTATTAAATTATGATATTTGAAGAGAATATCATGTCCTATTTAAGGAATAAACTATTTGTCAATCTGAGCTTTGTACAAAAAGTTATATACATTTTAGTAAAGCCAGACATGAAAAATTTTCTACGTATTCGAGGGAAATGGGGGTTCAATGCACTAGCTATCATACCCAAAATTTCATTGCCATAGAGGATTTGATGTGACGCCCATCGTGAATAAGTTGGACTTGCTGGAGGTTGCACCGTGATCAAAGACTAAAGAGTGGAAAATATTTACTAAGTGTTGAATGCGGTGAACCATATGGAGGGAGCCCAATCACAATGGAGCCCCTGACGCAATATCCATCATGTGTGATTGGAGGTGCATTGCTAATTTTGGGCGTATTTATACGTTCGTTTGTCATATTTTACCCATGTTTTACTGTAATCTGAGAAGAATATCCCTATAGAATTCAATGTTTTCATGAAATATTGTGAAAAGAGTTGATGAGTGTGTTTAGATGATGTTTTGCAGGAAATGAATGGAAAAATACCCAAAAAAGAGCAATCAAGGAAAGTTCGAAGTTGCAAGGTTTGACAAAAGAAGAAGTCAAAAAGAAATTGTCCTAGTGAGATGGTTGGCGCGTCATGCCAGACCATGAACTTTAAAGATTTTTGGTAGACATTGGTGCTATGCCAGGCGTGGCGCACCAGACAAGAACGAGGGTTGAAAATTTTCTAACACTTGATACTTTAGGTGGTGTAGTGCGCCACGTTGTAAGCTTCATAGAAAGTGTTTAGCTACTTGGAGAAATAGCAGGCGTGGCGCGCCATCTCTTAAACTCCATAGAATATTGATCAACACTAGAGCAAAATATTTTGGGGCATGGCGCGCCAGAAGTGAATTCAGACAAAGTTCAAGAACAGCTTGGTGTTATGGATGGCGCGATGCGCTAGGTCTTATCTAGAGAGAATTTTCTAAGTACAGAAGTTGAATTACTTAAGGGCAAAATGTAAATTTTTTCTATGGTTATAAATACATCACTAGGGCATCTGTAGGAAGAGTTGTACATTTTCTTTTGGGAAGAAAACGCTGTTTTTGGAGGAAGAGACAAAAGTTTCATCTTTTAGGTTTTTCTTCTTTGCTTCATTACCTTTTCTTATATGAGAATGATAATTCTTATGGTTTTAAGTTTGAACATGAGTGGCTAATAACCTTAATCTAGGGTTTTGCCAACAAGCATAATGGTTGTCGTTTAAAGTTTATTTATGTTAGATGTCTAAACCTTCTTCTTAATATTTTTTATGCTTTTTTGGTTTAATGATTGTTCATTAGTGTGATCACCTTTTGAATAATGTCTATTAGCTCATGTGTTGAACTCAAAAGAGGGGAAAAATGAGGGTTAAAAGAAGCGTAGAGTAGGTTCCAATTCTTTGATTAAGATTATAGGGAATTGATTTCGTTGTTGTGGATAGGTATATACCATACAACCTTACTTAGTTGAATCATGTATCTTTAATCATTTTTTCACTTTTCTCCTACAACCATAGGAATATAGCTGTTAGGGGTTAGTGAGATAGTTCTTGACTATTTGGAAGAATAAGTTGAGAAATGAGTTCGTAACCTGAAACTAACAATCTTGAAGGTTAATGTTTAATGTAATTGAACTTGATAACTCAAACTAAAAGCAAAAGCTTCAAGACCCTAGACTTTAATCATCATTTGAAATACAATTTTCTTGAGAATGAATTCCCAAAAGATTTAATTTCCATTACAACATTTAGTAGAATTCACTTTAACTCTTGCAAACAATTTTCCTTCTCTCTCGAATAGCGAAATAAGGATTCAAACTAAGACAACTAATCTAACAAGTCTCTGTGGGATGATATCTGGATTTTTGTCCTACATTACTTGACGATCATGTATACTTACATGTGCGCTTGAGTGCATCAAGTTTTTGACTCCATTACCGGAAACTTGAATATTGTTTAATTATTTTTGGTGGGGATTTTTAATCCACTGTTCAGTATTTTACTTTGTTGTTGGTTGTTGCACATCTCAAGTATTGTTCATTCAGCGTATGCCAGTTACATAAAGTCAATGACAATCCTTGGACTCATTTGATCTTGAAATAGCGAGAACATTCCATTGGTTGGTAGTAATGGTAGACAATAATGGGAAAAATCAAGCCAACAATGAAGAATGGATTCTAGTGTTGAATTTTGCTAGGCTAAACTTGGAGGATGCTTCTAAATAAATCATCAAGTTGGCCATCACTGGAAACTTTGAATTGAAGGAGGGAACTGTGCGGTTGGTTCAAAACACTTATCAGTATCAGGAAAAGCTGCACGAGGATCCCCACAGGCATTTGATGACATTTGTAGAATTGAGTGGGAACTTTCAATACCAAAACGTCTCTGATGAGTACGTTAAGCTCTCTCTATTTCCATTCTCATTGATTGGAGAGGCAAAGGAATGGCTACAAAATGAACTAACTGGGTCCATTACCACTTGGGAATCTCTATCTAGTAAGTTTATAATAGGTTTTTCTCTTCGAGGAGATCTCAGGGTTTATTCAGAAAGATGGTGAAACCTTAGCTCAGGCATGGGAGAGATTCAAGGGTTATCTACGAGATTGCCTTCATCACATGCAGCCAAAATAGATCATTGGGTATAATTAATAGAGGGACTAAAGCCAAAGTCAAAGATTTTACTTGATGCCACTGCACAGGGACAAATACTATCCAAAAGTTATGGTGAGATAGAAGCTTTGCTGAATTTTATGGCAGCTGGAAGCTAAGATTACCAGGATTCAGGGAGAGAGTTCGCAACAACTAAGGTTTTAAGGAAACTTATGGTTGATGGTGTGGCTATGATTTGGTCAGATATCAGTCAGTTGGTGAATGTGATCATCAAATTAATAACTATATCAATAGTGTGTTAGGTTCAAGTTCAGACTCCACTGCCATCATGTGAGGCTTGTGGTGAAAATCACGTCTATTCAAATTGTCCGCTAAACCCAGAATCTATTTATTATGTGGGTCAATAAGGTCGCAGTGGAGGATTCCAAGGGAACAACTATAACAAGGGGTATAGTAATGCAACAAATCCTCCATGGGGAGGAAATCAAAACTTTCAGAGGCCCCACAATAATTTTCAGAGAAATCAGGGCTAGCAGTTTCATTAGAGGAAACAATGAGACAATGGATGGGTCAGCAGACCCAGATCATTAATGAGATGTAGAAGTCTATTCATGAGATGGAGAGACAAATAGGCAAGTTGGAAATTCAGCAGACAACTAGACCTTAGGGGGCACTTCCAAGTAATACAAAGAAGAATCCCAAGGAGAATGTAAGCGTAATTTCTTTAGGTAGTGAGAAGGAGTTTGGTGAAGTGATACCCAAAAGCAAAAGACCTGAGGTAGAAAACGAGCCAGAACAAACTATAGAATCAAAGCAGGAGGTTGGTGAGTCAAGTGATTCACAACCGAAAGTGGTAAAGATCAGGTCACCTCCTCCATTTCCACGGAGATTTAGAAAGCGATGTGCAAGAAATTTTAGATATTTTGAAGCAAGTGCACATGAATATACCATTGGTGGAGCTATTATAGGATGTTTTGAATTATGCCAAATATCTCAAAATATTGTGGCAAACAAAAGAAGGCTGACAGAGTTTGAAATTGTGGCTCTCACGGAGGAGTGCAGTTCCCCAGTGAGAACAAGATTCCACCTAAGTTGAAATATCCTAGGAGCTTCACCATCCCAGTAATCATTGGAACCAGAGAGATTGGCTCAACACTGTGATTTGGGCACAAGCATAAATCTTATGCCTGTGTTTCTGTTCAGAACTTTGGGGCTAGGAGAACCATGTCCCACTAAAGTGACTCTACAGTTGTCCGACATGTTAATTTGTTATCTTAATGGTATTATTGAGATGTGCTCATTAAATTAGGGCCATCCATTCTATCAGTGGACTTTGTTATCGTTGACTATGAAGATGATGAAGTAGTGCCCATTATTTTGGAGAGAGGATTCTAGGCTATGGAACATGCAGTCATAAAGGTGAAGTTAGGGAAGATTTATATGAAAGTGGATGGTCAAAAAATAGTGTTTAATGTATTTAGGGCTGCAAGATTGCAACCCCATTATGAGAATTAAAGACTATCAATGTGGTGGAGCCTGAGATGTCTGATGAAGCACTAGAGCAGTAATGTTCACATGAGGATCCATTGGAGAGAGCTCCAGTATATGAGGAGAAACAGGTAAATGGTTTAGAGGCTGCCAAGTGTCTAAATGCCTTGGATGCTACCAACTCTTATATCAAGAGAGGGGTTGCTTTTGAGACATTTGGCAGGTCATTGACTTGGGAGAAGCTGAGACCTTCTATTGAGAAGGCATTGGTTCTTGATATAAAGCCTTTACCAGCTCATTTGAAATATGCTTATTTAGGTAGTGATAACACACTGCCTGTGATAATATCTATGTCATTTTCTGATGTATAGGTTGATAGGTTGTTGAAGGTGCTACAGAATCATGTAACAACAATTGATTGAAATATAGCCGATATCAAGGGGATAAATGATTCATTCTTTATGCAGAAGATATTTTTAGAAGAGGGTGCAAGACCCAACGTAGCACACCTGCAAAGGTTGAACCCGATAATGAAGGAAGTGGTGAAGAAAGAAGTGATAAAGTAGCTAAATGTAGGTGTCATCTATCCTATTTCGGATTGTCATTGGGTGAGCCCAATTCAATGCGTCTTGAAAAGGGGTGGGATGGTAGTGGTTCAAAATGATAAAGATGAGTTGATTCCAGAAAGGACAGTCACAAGGTGGCAAATTTACATTGATTACCGCCAGCTTAACAGTCACCCAGAAGGACCATTTTCCACTACCATTCATGGATCAAATGTTGGACAGGTTAGCTGGATATGATCACTATTGCTTTTTGGATGGGTACTCTGGGTATAACCAAATCCTGATAACCCGGGAAGACTAAGAGAAGACTTCTTTCACTTGCCCTTTCGGCACCTTTGCATTCATAAGGATGCCGTTTGGACTGTGTAATGTTCTAAAGACATTTCAGAGGTGTATGGTGTCTATTTTCACCGACATGGTGGAAAATTTGTGGAAGTATTCATGGATGAATTTTCAGTCTATGGGGACTATTTTAATGATTGCCTGAAACATTTGGAGGCTGTGTTAGCTTAGGGCAAAGCGATAAATCTCGTTCTAAATTGGGAAAAGTGCCATTTCATGATGTGTGAAGGAATAGTTCTGGGTCACAAGATCTCAAAGGTAGGTATCGAGGTTGGCCGAGCTAAGATTGAAGCCATTGAAAAGCCGCCACCTCCTATGTCTGTGAAGGGGATGCACAGTTTCTTGAAACATGTAGGTTTCTGTAGGAGGTACATTTAGGACTTCTCAAAGATAGTACTCCAATGTGTAGGCTATTAGAAAAAGAAGTTAAGTTCTCATTTGATGAGGAGTGTGTGCAGGCCCTTAATGCTTTGAAGGAAAAGTTGATTACAACCCCAATTTTCATTTCTCTAGACTGGTCATTACCGTTCATTATAATGTGTGATACCAGTGATTTTGCCATTGGAGTTGTTTTGGTGTAGAACAGAGGGAAGAGATTTCATCCCATCTATTATGCAAGCAATCACTAGATGCAACTTAGAAAAACTACAAGTGACTTAGAAGGAGTTGTTGGCAGTGGTGTTTGCCTTTTATAAATTTAGGGCTTATCTTGTAGGGACGAAGGCGGTGGTGTACACTGACCATGCTGCAATCAGATATTTGTTTTCCTAGAAAGATGCTAAGCCAAGGCTTATTCGGTGGATATTGTTACTATAGGAGTTTGATATAGACATTAAAGACCTAAAAGGCACAGAAAATCAAGTAGCAGATCGTCTTTCTTGGCTTGAGGTTAGGAAGCTTATTGATTGTGAAGTGGGATTCGTGGAGACATTCACCGATGAAAAGTTGTTTGTTGTCGAAGTACCTGAGTTGCCATGGTATGCCAACATAGTGAATCTTTTAGTAATCGCAATATACCTGTCAAATGCAAATCCGAACAAGAAGAGGAAGCTCCTTCATGGTAGTAGGTTCTACATATAGGATGGTCCATTCTTGTAAAAAGTGGGGCCAGACCAGCTGGTCAGAAGATGTATGCTCGAAGGTGAAGTGCAATAGATTTTGGAGAGTTGTCATTCCTCCCCCTACGAGGGATACGTAGTGGAGATAGGATTGCTGCAAAGGTCCTTCAGTGTGGATTTTATTGGCCTACCCTATTCAACATGAGTATGCATTTATAAATCTTATGACAGCTATCAAAGAATAGGGAACATATTGAGGAGGCACGAGATACCTCAACAGGGCATTATGGAGATAGAAGTATTTGATTGCCGGGGGATTGAATTCATGGAGCGATTCATCCCATCAAATTATAACAAGTACAGTCGTGGACTATGTGTCATGATGGGTGGAAGCAGTGTCGTTGCCTACAAATGATGCTCAGGTGGTAATTATGTTTATGAAAAATAATATTTTCACCTATTTTGGGATACCTTGAGCTATCATCAGTGATGAAAGAGCATTTTTGTAATTGAATTTTAAATAACCTGTTGGCTAAGTATAATGTGAAGCACAAGGTAGCCACATCATATCATCTGCACACCAGCAGATAGGTTGAGGTTTGTAATCAAGAAATCAAAAGAATTTTCGATAAGACAGTGAGCACAAACAGGAAGGACTAGTCAAGCAAACTGGATGACACTCTTTGGGCATACAAGACTGCTTTCAAAACTCTTATCGGCACCTTGCCGTACAGGTTGGTCTTCGGGAAAGCATGTCATCTATCGGTTGAGCTAGAACACCGTGTGTACTGGGCCATCCAAAGATTGAACATGGATATGAAGGCTACGGGAGAGAAAAGGCTGTTGTAGATCCATAAACTTGATGAGTTCCACTTCAATACATATGAAAATACCAAGTTGTACAAGGAGCGGACAAAGAGATTGTATGATAAGTGCATCCAACTTCGTGAGTTTAGGCCGGGACTTATAGTGTTGTTGTACTACTCGAGGTTAAAGTTGTTTGGGGGTAAAATGAGGTCTAAGTGGTCTAGTCCCTTCGAGATTGTGAATGTGACTGCACATGGCGCAGTAGAGTTGAAGCCCTTGGGGTTAGATAGGACCATCCTGGTGAAAGGTCAAAGGGTAAAGCATTACTATGAAGGAGAGTTTGATAAAAGGAAGACTTCGATTTCCTTGAAAGGGGAATGAGAAGTCTTATGTCGTGCTGTGACGTTAAATTAGGTGTTACACGGAAGGCAACCCATGAATATCGTTCCAAGATTATAAAATAATGCGCTTGGTGGGAAGCAACCCATCTTTCTGATGTATTTTTGTTTTTGCAGAGACGAACAGAAACTTGAGGAGGATGAATGTGGAAAAAGAAAGCTAAAAATTTAGTTTGAAGTGTGAGGCATATTGACTGGCACGCCACGCCGGGTTGGTAATGTTACACCCCATAAATTCTTGACATGTATATGGCCTATTCGCATATTGGTTAAGAGTTTTAGAATGCTACACGTGCGAGAAAAGGGCCCGGGGAGAGACCGGACAAGCGCCAAGTCGGCGCGTCGCAAGGCAAATGCGACTTATAAATCGCATTCGACGAATGCGACTTAAAGGTCCAAGTATAAAAGGGCCTACCACTTTGGTTTTTAATCATTCACTTCCTTTTAATTTGCAAAAATGAACAGAGAATAGAGGGCACGAGAGAATTCAATCAAATTTCATCCGGTTATGCCGTCAAACGCGGTCCAAACTCAAATTAACCCTGGATACTTAGGTATAAAGCTGCAGAGAGCATTCCTGCGGAGTTAGTTTCGTAAAATTCGGCCGGAGAATCGTCGTTCTACTGAGCTAAGGTAAGTGGAATTGCTCCAAATTAGTGTCAATATACTCCTAGCCCTAAAGTGAGTATTTCTCCCTTCTGGACTTCCGAGAAATAGCAAGTTTTCGGCTGTTTTTCGATAAGTTAAAGGTTGGGCTATATATATATTCAAAGTAGTATTTTCTTCCAGAATATTGATGAATTTAGTTCTAATTGCTATGAATGTGAATACAGTTGGAAGAAATAACTGAATATTGGCCGAGTTACGCCAGTTAGCCGGAAAGCCGACAACTGAGTTATGTAAAGCTAGTTTCTTCGGCAAGTTAGCATTTCTAGCATAGTAAAATAGAATAAGTTCCAGAAGGAAGTACCAGAAGCCGAGTATTAAGTATGTTTGCGTTATTATGTCATATTCAGAATAAAAGTCAGTAAATCAGTATTAAACAACGAGATATTATTTCAGACTTAGTACAGCCAAAGAATCAGAATAGAATATCAAAGCATGAACCATATTATCAGATTTATTATACATGTTATATGTGATATTGTTGTTTGTTGAGACCTGATTGTGTTATGTGGGTACCCTTAGAGCTTCCTTGCCACCCCAGTGTTAATAGCTATGTCGACTCGCCCGCCAGAGGGTGAGGATACGTCACTCCAAGGAGTGGCATACCATATGCAGTAGGAAGAAGATGAGATGCAGCATTCCCATAGTAGGCTGATCAGCATTACAGTATACCCTGTCGAGCGCTTGCGCCCAGGGCACATATTAAAGATTACAGATACAGATTTCAGATTACAGTTATAGGAGTCCTCTGAACTCAGATACAGTTATAGTCAGGGGCCTAGAGAGCCCAAGCTGCATACCCAGGGGGCCGATGGGGTGCTCGTAGTTACTAGGTGAGTGGAGTGAATTTATTTTTGGATGGTTTGACCCGGTTAGGGGTATATAGATTGCATGTTGATTGGCACCTTCCGGCTTATGGGGGCTGGTATAGGTTCTTGTATGCTATATATATATATACATGTTACTTATTAAATGAATAGTTAGCAGGACGCCGCATCGACAACTATGGTTCTTATCTTCCTTCCAGTACAATTAAGCTCAGTACAGATTCTGCTATCCCAAACAATTTTAACTATCCTTTATCACTTCAGTAACTATCAGTATTACTGTTTATCTTCAGTTATGTTTAGTTTTGCTTTGCATAGTCGGTACTAGTGGTACTGACGCCCGCTTGGGGGCGTTGCATTACTTGCCTGTAGGTACTCATAGACGAGGAGCCGATCCCTCGTGATTCCAGCCAACACATAGAGTCATTAGCTCCTGTCTTTCGGAGCTAGACAACTAGAGGTTTATTTCTTTTCTTTTGTTGTACAGTATGGGTAGGCCGGGGCCCTGTCCTAATCATCTTATCAGTATTCTTAGAGGCTTGCAGATTGTATATTCCCTGTGGTTAGTTGTACCGGTCGTGTGAGTCCGTGTGTATGTTTTAGCTTGTTTATAACGACCGTGTGGGGCCTTACTCAGTTGGTAGTGGTGACCTTGTCGGTCACGTAGCGGTTTAGCACCTGTTTTCTTGATTCAAAAGTAACTAGACAACATGGTGGCCTTGTCGGCCCGCATAGGTTCCTTTATACTACTGTTGTTCTGGTTAGCTGCTCTTGTCTTACAGGTGGCTATAGGTCTAGTCGGCCGGAGGCTGTTTTACAGCCGTTATATAGCCCGTCGGTTCCATGAACCCAGAGTTAGAGCCAGCCTGGCACCAGAAGTGCTTAGGCTCAGTAGTTCAGCAGTCTAGGTCTTAGTAGGGCACTAGGTGCCAGTCATGCCTCCCAAGGCGGGGCGTGACAGGTAACTTAAGAGAAAATTTTTTTTAGGTTGGTGTATTTCCTAGCGCGCTACGCCAGGTGCCAAACTTTAACATTTTTTTTTGGAAAAAATGGCGAAGTAACTGTTGTGCCGTGCCAGGTCCCAAAATTTCAAATTTTTTCTCCTAAGTGTTAGAAGTACTGCGCCAAGAGGGGACGGGTTAAAAGTTTTTTTGGGTTAAGGGTCAAACTGACCCAAGACCCTAAATTAATTTAAAACACTATTCTAACTCCCATTATTTTTATTCCCCATTCACACTCTATCTCTAAAATATAGAAAAAAGCACGGCTCTCTCCTCTCTCTAGAAGTTGTAACTCCCAACCCCAATTCCCCCATTGTTTTCTTCTCTAAAGCTTGGTGAAGCAAGATTCTCCAATTCAAGTAAGTAAATTTCTTTTTTCCTTTAGTTTTACTTTTCTTGAAAGCATGCTCACCCACTCCCTCTTTTTCCCCAACTAGACCCATGTCTACCATTGTTGGGCAAAGTTAGGAATTTGACAATGTGGGTCTTCCATGATTTCAAACCCATATGTTTAGCATGATAATGTTATAGTTTTTTGGGTTGATGTTATTGTTAATTATTGAGTTCTGGGTATGAAGAGAAGTGGTGAATTGGTGGTAGATGGTTTTATGAAATTTGAAAGGTGAAATTATTGTTGTGGAAGAAGAAGCTTCTTAATTTGTATTTTTATGAATGTGAGAATGTTGGGTGTTTGAAAATTGCTAAAATTCATTGTAGAGAGATTTCGAAAAGAAAGAACAACTTTGTTTTGAGTGTACATCGTGAAAACCCTCCATACTTGAGTTGTTGTGAATTGTGAATTGGTGAAGTTGTTGGGAGTGGATACTTTGACACACTCTTGTAAGGAAAAAGGATAAAATTGCAGTAAGGTTCATAAATTTGACCAATGAATGTTTGCGAGAAAATTGTGAATGTGGTGGGTTGATAAGTTTGGCATGATAATAGGTAAAGTTTGAGTACCTTCTTTGACAAATTTTCACCACCATGCTAGTGAATTAACTGTGGGGTCGTCTTGTGTCTCATACTTATAGCTAGCCGTGATGTTCATGAACTAATCTTGTTTTGATGATTGATTGTGGTTGGTAGGTGCTATGGCTTCACGTGCAAACAAAGGCAAGGAGGTAGCGACTTCAAGCAAAGGGTTTAAAACGCTAACAAAGGGGGTCTCACCTTGCTCGTCGACCCAAGAGCACCCCTTGCTAGAATATTTGAAGCCCAAGGCATTGAGGAGAATGGCCTAAAATGGTTCAATGCACAAAAGGAGGCAAAGTACTTACTCGAGAACTAGATTGACTAAGACCAATTGGCAATGGAGTTTCCAACCATCCATGACACTATTCATGGATTAGGGTTGGGATATATATTTGTAGAGCCCAAAGGGTGTAACCTCATTCTAGTAAGAGAGTTTTATGCCAACTAGAACACAACCTATGGAGAGAGCACAAAGGTCAAAGTGAGGGGTCAAGTGGTCCGCTTCACTGGTAGATCATTCAATGCATTCCTTGGGACACCAGTTGAGGACCCAGAGTTGTATTTTAAATTACATAAGAAGCCTCCTTATTGAGATATCCACCACACATTATGCGTTAGCACTCATTTTCTAGGTGGGAACGGAGTGAGAATGGGGTTCATTATACACTTTCGTTCTCTTACTTGACCAAGGAGGCTAGAATATGGGTCAAGCTGGTTTATGTCATGCTCCTCCCTGGGAAGCACACCGCAGAGATCACCCGCGAGAGGGTAGTATTGGTGTACATGCTGATGAAGGGCTGCTAATCAACTTTGGGTCAGTACTTAGAGAAAATAAGCGGCAGTCCAGGGACAATTGCCAGTGGAAATACTGTTATTGAAGCCTTTTAACCCAGTACTTGAGGGAGTAGAGAATTGAAGAAGAGGAGGTTGACCTTTCCCTCCCACTAACAGGGTACTTAGCCAGGAAGTTAATAGATGTTACAAAAGTTAAGGAGCCAGGCACAGTATCTGGTCCTGCTCTTCCTCCAGCTGAGTGCCGCACTTGTGATGATAGTTGGAGAGGCCGCATATTTGGCATGTTTGACTTACAACTGTGGATAGGGGTTAGACCTGCAACTGTTGAGGAGATGACTGCACTAGAGGAGCGGTACCTACTTACAGAGAGCTCCATGTTGATGTGCAAAGTAGGACCCACATTTGTCGGGCCATTAGATGATGGTGAGCCTACAATGCTGACAGATGGAGTCAATCATGACGATGATGAGGATGATGCCATAATAGGGGCAATCTTAGTGGATGACACAGAAGATGCTAATGATCAGGATTTTAATCCTGATGATGACGACTATGCTTAGAGGCCCAAGAAGTCTTCTCTCTCCCTTTGTTATGATATGTTTATGCATTGAGGACAGTGTATTGCTTAAGTGTGGGGTGGGGGAAATAGAATTTCCTTGTATTCTATCTTTGCTATATCTTTAAAGTTGTGCTGTAGAGTTGTTATCTAATTTCTCTGCTATTAATTTTTGTTAGAGTGCTGATGGTTTGTACTAGTAAGTGGATGGTTGTGGAGACTGTAGTCGTGCTATGCTACGTGTTTTTTCATTTTGCTTGTTTATTTTATTTCAATTGAGAGTCAAAATTTTTAAATCTTTAGAATCCGTCTTAGATATAGTGACTAGTCCTGATGATGGATGGATGACGATCATCTTGAGGGAAAATTAGTCGCAGAGTTTTTTTTAGGAGTCAAAACCTTTACTTGTGTGCTCTTGACATTTCACTTAGAAGATAAGCTAGAAAATATGGATTGTTCATCTCAAATGCATGAGAAGTGAAAACTTCATGAGAAACATATAGGTTCTTTAACTTGACTCAAGAAATGTAAAAATTGGGCTTAATAATGAAAACTCATTCAATATGGTTGTTATGAATATTTGGTCATAGGAAACAATTTGAGCCATGATTCCACGAGAGATGAGCTTGTAACTGTTATGTTTCATGCATAGGGTATCATCTAGTACTTGCCTTGCATGTGTGTATGATGATTAGTTGTCAAATAGGTAGGACATGATCAAGGCACTTCTTTGAATACCAATTTGCTATTTGTTGTTTACACTACTTGTGAAATTTTCTCTAGTCAACCACATTATCCTTATAAGCCTATTTTTTGTCTAGCCACATGAGAAGCCTATCCCCTTTGTTGATTGGGCCTACATGAATTTGATCCAAAAGAAGCCCTAGTGCACTTTGAGATCTGAAAAAATGATAAGGATAGTTTCACTAGAGTAGTAACATTAATGAAGAAATGTAACACCCCAGAAGTTTTTAAGAACAGACCCCAGACTTAAAGAAAGAATTCTAAAGGAAAGTGGAAATTTCACCTCAAAACGAGTCGTGGTACGACTCATTTGGTGACGCGACGAGTCGTTGTCTGACTCATAGTAAGCAGTCAAGAGGTGCAAGTGTGGTTCAGTGACAACGAGCGACCCAACGAGTCGTAAGGCAGGCAACGACTAATTATGTCGGTCATCGGATGAATGTCAGAATTCAAAAGGGTCCCGAGGCTGTGGTGACAATGAGAGGACAGGAGGAATCATTGTATCAAGTAATGACTCGTCGTGTCAGTTATGGGATGAAGAGCAGGATTTTGTCTTCAGTGGTAACGGAAGGAGCTACGAGTCATTAAGTTAGCTAACAACTCGTGAAGCCAGTGATCGTCTGTTTGAGGAATTTTTGAGAATATTTCCAGTGCACTCCGTGATTTGGCACCATGAGTCGTTGTCAACCCCACGACTCTTAGAGTGCCTCATGGGGACTGGCAGATTGATTTTTCCTGTGAATTTTGAAAGGTATTTTCGTAAAATCCTATGCTTCTAACTCCTAAACTACGCCATCTTGAGTACCATATGGGACGTTTTGAAGTGTTCCTCCTAGCCTAAACCCTCATTCCATCAAAACACACTCTCAATCTCTTCTTTCTCCTCTCTTTTAATACTCAAGGATCACCTAGGGCTTCTCAAAGGCTTCAAGGTTCAGGTACAAGTGGGGGATTCCTTCTAATCAGGTATGTGGGACTTCAACAAGGATCTCCTTCCATCCTTTTGTCCCAATTTTTGATACTAAAATCCAATTTCCTTGATTTTCTAGAAAAGCATGTTCTAGAGTTCGATTTATGGATGAATTCTAATATGCCTCATATGAATTTTGAGACCCATTATGATTAATAGTCATGTATGCCTACAAAATAACTTTCAAGATATCGAATTATGTACTTGATATGGGAATCGCATGATTATAGAATTTTCACCATGAGTTAGCCTAGAATTTCAAATGGGATTTCGTTAATTGTTCACATGCTCTTATCATGAACTTGTATCCATGTATAAAGTACATGTAGATCATATGAGTTCTCGCAAATATAGAATATATGTTGCAATATATGTGTTGAAGCATGAATAGAACTATGGGCTGTGATGAATGTGAAGTACGTACATGTTTTCACTATGATTTCGATGTATATGTTTAAAGTACGACTTGAACATATGGAGCCTTCATGAATCTAGAATATATGCTACGTGCTATGAAATCGGGATTGAAATGTTATGAACTTTGAGAACAAAGCATGATTTAGATATTTCATACTTTTGGGCTTGTTGATAGTAGAAAGTAGCCCGTATCAAATTTTAAATGAATTCAGTATGACGTAACTACTCGACCACCCAGATCTCTGATTAGCTGAAGTAGCTTAGACTATATGAATGATTGTCAGATTGGTATGTTCATGTAAAAGTTTATCAGGAATTCTTATTAGTAGAGAATGTCTCCCTTAGCTCAGTCAGGGATTCTCATTAGCAGAGAATGTCTCCCTTAGCTCAGTCATGGATTCTCATTAGTAGAGAATGTCTCCCTTAGCTCAGTCAGGGATTCTCATTAGCAGAGAATGCCTCCCTTAGCTCAGTAGGGATTCTCATTAGTCGAGAATGTTTCTCTTAGTTCAGTTAGGGAGTCTCCATAGCAGAGAACATCTCCCTTAGTCAGTCAGGGACACTCCATAGTAGAGAATGTCTCCCTTAGCTCAGTCCATGATATCAATCAGCTTAGCTTTTATAGTTTTAGACTTCAGTTCAAATCAAATTTAGCAGAACTCAGTCTCAATTATCAACAGATAGTCAGTAAAGTGTATAATATCAGTTACAACTTTAGTATTTAGCATCTGTACAGTACATGACCCTTATGCATTAGTTTGATTATGTTTCAGTAAATATTTTCAAATAAAAGCTTAATGTCAATATATATGAATCTCAAAAAGGGTTTTTGTATTCCAGTTCAGTTATATGCCAATGTATCTAGTTTACTTCGTTCTTGTATACTTGCATGTTTAGTTTACTTAAGCTTCTCGCATACTCAGTACATTCCAAGTACTGACCGCATACTTTATGTGCTATATCATTTCATGATATAGATTCCGGTTGCCAGACTTAGCCACATGGTTAGATACACTCCATTCCTATCTCAGCGGCTTTTGGTGAGTCCTCATCTCTCGAGGACGCGATCTATGTTTTCTATTTCATTTATGTTTCAATTTTTCAGACTTTAGGATTTAGCTTGGGGGTTGTCCCAGCAACTCATCAGTTTAGTAGAGGCTTTCAGACTTGTATAGACTAATTCAATGTTGTATCAGAGTTTTGTTATATTTGTTCTTATGGATTTTAGTTAGACTCTTTCAATTAGCTTCACTCAGTTATGACTCTGTTAGTTGTTGTCTTTTTAATGTTATTCTATGATTATGCCGTGGGTCGACTTAGGGCCTCTCGGGATTCCTTTTCCTGCGTCTGAATCTGGGCTATGCTCGGGTCATGACGAACTTGGTATCAGAGCAATAGGTTTAGAGTGTTCTAGGGTGTCTGAAGGTTGCGTCAAGTAGAGTGTTTTTCATGGGTGTAAAGCGCTCCACACTTATGATAAAGAGGCTATGAGACGTTTTAAGAATGTTTTCTTTTCTTCATGATTCTTATCATGCATAGAGTATGAAACTCTAATGGTTCCTCTCCTGACTCTAACTTTACGTGCTCGCAGATAATGCCTCCTAGATGAGAGAATGGAAGAAGAAATGGTAATGGGAGCTAGCAAGCCCCACCAATCCTAGCGAACCCGATGGACGACCATGTTACTCATGATGAGTTCAGGGCAACCTTTCACATGTAGGCGCAAGCCATGACCACCCAAATTAATCAGCAAGTGATGGCTCATGTTCCCCAAAATGGGAACATAGAGGCGGCTAGGGTAAGAGACTTCCTCAGAATGAATCCACCCGAATTCTTAGGGTCAAAGGTGGATGAAGACCCGTATGAGTTCTTAGAAGAGATCCAGAAGATCACCCAAATTATGGGGGTGACGAGAATGGAGAGTGCAGATTTAGCCTCCTACCAGCTAAAAGGAGTCACTCACATATGGTTTTGTTAGTGGAAAGATAGTCAGGGAGATGGAGAAGCCCCTGTAAGTTAGGATGTGTTTATGAGTTCGTTTCTGGATAGGTTTTTCCTTAGAGAGTTAGGGGAAGAAAAGGCAGCGGAGTTCATAAACTTTAGGTAGAATAGCATGACTGTCCAGGAGTATGCATTGGAGTTTATCTGGTTGTCCAAGTATGCATCGGAGATGGTAGCTGACCAAAGGGCTCGTGTGAGCAGGTTCGTAAATGGAATGTCAGACTCCTTTGATCAAATAGTGCAGGACTGCCATGTTGCACAAGGACATAGAATTTTCACATTTGATGATATTAGCTTAACAAATAGAAGGGGAGTAGATGAAGGAAAAAGAGAGAGAGGCCAAGAGGGCTAGGAAAGGAGATTCAGAGTTTTCCCCTCAGAGGTCGAGTGGTGGACACTGCTCATGCTCCCAATAGAGATCATCAGCCTCAACACCTTCGACAACCAGTATTCCATATAGACCCAAGGTAAGGGAGATTACCTATCCAACTTGTAAGAGCTTTAGGAAGCACCATTTGGGAGAATGCATGGCCGGCTCAGATGCTTTTTTTTGGTGCGGTAAGTTGGGTCATAAGCACCGAGATTGCACAACAGCTAAGTGAGGCGAGAGTAGAGCCACAAACACCTCTTCAATATCTCCTATGAACCACCCATTCCAGTAGGGGGCATGATCTAACACAGGTGGCGGACAACATCAAAATCGCTCCTACTCCTTGGAAGCATATCAGGATAAGGGAAAGTCGATAAGTAGTCACAGGTATGTTATGAATTTCTCATTTTACTCTTTACATGTTGCTATCCCTAGAAGCCCAATATTGAATTAGGAGCTCTTATGATGTGTTTTGAGAAGAGATTGTCGATGTATGGTGTGAATAGCTGTGAGTATGAGGTTTGCAGTGAATGTTAAAGATGGAGGAAACGTCAAGAGTTAGCAGTGTAGCCCCAACCTTATGAAAGATTCAAGAGACTTAGAATGATGGCTTAAAGCTAAGGGGGAGATGGTAAGTCTGTAAGACAAGTCAAAAATTGAGTGTGCTAGTAGGGGAGTTCCAGCTCTGACATTTATGGTATGTCAATCCCTTCAGGTTCAGATAATTCCTCTTGTATTTCAGTTGAAGCTATGCCCCATCCATTCCTATGTGCAGACTTCCAGAATTTATGGGTAGCCGCTTTAGACAGTGATGCTAGCCTTACTCTATGAATCCTTAAGGTTCATCTTCATGTTATAAACCAGTTATGTGAGTTAACTCATGCCTTCCAGTATGTTCAGCTCGAACTCAGTCGTTAGGACTTTCTTTAGTTGCCCATAAGATAAGGATACCTCATGTATGTGCTCAGTTTTAGATGTCATGAATGATTCGTGCTCATGAGTCCTTTACTTTCAATTAGACCAGATATCATGAATTCTAGCGCAGTATTAGAAAGCGATTTGAGAATGATGGCTCTGTCCGTATCAACTCAGTGCCAGTTAGAGGGAAATAATCCTTCTCAGTGTTCTACCTAGTTCCATGCCAGTTTCATGTTTTTTAGTCGCTCTCACACCTTAGCATGCATGTTTGATTTAGATATTCAGTTCAGATATGTAAGATCAGCCCTGAGTCAGATACTCCATCAATTTCAGTTGTAAATGCTCAACATTTAGGATATCAGTTCTTTCCCCAATTTTTTAGCATGTTTAGCCTACATTCGAGGACGAATGTTCCCAAGGGGGAGATATTGTAACACCCTGAAAGTTTCTAAGAACAGACCCCAGACTTAAAGCAAGAATTTAGAAGAAAAGGGGAAATTTCACCTAAAAATAAGTCGTGGTATGACTCGTTAGGTGACCCAATGAGTCATGGTTAGACTCATGGCAAGTAATCAAGAGGTGCAAGTGTAGTTTAGTGACAATGGACTACCCAACGAGTCGTTAGGAAGGCAACGATTCATTATATCGGTCATCGGATGAGTGCCGAAATTCAAAAGGGTCTCGAGGTAGTGGTGACAACAAGAGGACAGGATGAGTCATTATATCAAGTAACAACTCATTGTGTCAGTCGTGGGATGAAGAGCAAGATTTTGGCTTCAGTGATAACAGAAGGAGCCACGAGTCGTTAAGTCAGCTAACGACTTGTGAAGTCAGTCATCATCCATTCAAGGAATTTTTGAGAATATTTCCAGTGCACTCCATGACTTGGAACCATGAGTCGTTGTCAACCCCATGACTCGTGGAGTGCTTCATGGGGATTGGCAGATGGATTTTTCCTGCGAATTTCCAAGGGTGTTTTCGTAAAATCCTATGCTTCTAACTCCTAAACTACGCTATTTTGAGTACCATACGGGATGTTTTTAAGTGTTCCTCCTAGCCTAAACCCGTGAATGCTTTCCATGAGTTAGACCACATGCTCTTATCATGAACTTGTATCCATGTCTAAAGTATATGTATATTGTATGGGTTCTCGCAAATCTAGAATATATGTTGTAATATATGTGTTGAAGCATGAACAAAACTTATGGGCTTTGATGAATGTGAAATATGTACATGTTTTCACTATGATTTGGATGTATATGTTTAAAGTATGACTTGAACATATGGAGCCTTCATGAAGCTAGAACATATGCTATGTGCTTTGAAATTGGGATAGAAATGTTATGAACTTTGAGAACAAAGCATGATTTCGATCTTTCAGACTTTCAGGCTTGTTGATAGTAGAAAGTAGCTCGGATTAGATTTTAAATGAATTAAGAATGATGTAACTACTCGACCACCAAGATCTCTGATTAGCTGAAGTAGCTTAGACTATATGAATGATTGTCAAATTGGTATGTTTATGTAAAAGTTTATCAGGGATTCTCATTAGCAAAGAATGTCTCCATTAGCTCAGTCAGGGATTCTCATTAGCAGAGAATGTCTCCCTTAGCTCAGTCAGGGATCCTCATTAGCAGAGAATGTCTCCCTTAGCTCAGTCAGGGATTCTCATTAGCAGAGAATGCTTCCCTTAGCTCAGTCGGGAACTCTCAATAGTCGAGAATGTTTCCCTTTGTTCAGTTAGGGAGTCTCCACTGCAGAGAACGTCTCCCTTAGTCAGTCAGGGACACTCCATAGCAGAAAATGTCTCCCTTCCCTTTATAGTTTTAGACTTCAGTTTAAATCAGATTTAGCAAAACTCAATCTCAATTATCAGCAGATAGTCAGTACAGTGTGCAATATCAGTTACAACTTCAGTATTCAACATATGTATAGTACATGACCCTTACGCATCAGTTTGATTATGTTTTAGTAAATATTTTCAAATAAAAGCTTAATGTCAATATATATGCATCTCAGACAAGGTTGTTATATTCTAGTTCAGTTATATATTAGTGTATCTAGTTTACTTCCTTCTTTTATACTTTCATGTTTAGTTTACTTACGCTTCCCGCATACTCAGTACATTCCAAGTACTGACCGCATACTTTATGTGCTATATCATTTCATGATATAGATTCAGGTTGCCAGAGGCAGCCACATGGTTAGATACGCTCCGTTCCTATCTTAGCGGCTTGTGGTGAGTCCTCATCTCTTGAGGACACAATCTATGTTTTCTATTTCATTTATATTTCAGTTTTTCAGACTTAAGGAGTTAGTTGGGGGCTTTTCCCAGCAACTCATCAGTTTAGTAGAGGCTTTCAGAATTGTATAGACTGATTCAGTGTTTTATCAGAGTTTTGTTACATTTGTTCTTATGGTTTTAATTAGACTCTTTTAGTTAGCTTCCGCTCAGTTATGATTCTGTTAGTTTTTGCCTTGTTAATGTTATGCTATAATTATGCGATGGGTCGACTTAGGGCTTCTCTAGGTTTCTTGTCCCGTGTATCTGGGCCTATGGTCGGGTCTTGACAGGAAAGATGAGACCGTGGGTTGGAAAAGAAACAAAAAAGAAGAGAGTAGAAAGAGTGCCTATGTAAAAGAAAAATATGTTAACTTGCTGCTAGAATCAAAGAAAATAAAAACTCCTAAAGGATTGATTATTTTGGTGGGTTTGAAGGCATAAAATAGTAGTCAAATAGTGAAAGAAAAAGGGGCATGAGATGAGAAAAAGGGAGTAGTGAAGAAAGTGTAAGTGTAAGTGTCAGCAGTAAGGACTTGGATGTAAAAGAAGAACAAAGTGAAAACGTTGTCTTAAAGTGCTTAGGGTTAGTAGCCATTATTTCATGAATAATTACAACATGTTCCTTAGCCGATAGTACAATGATAAAAGTCCTTATGATCTTGCGCTCTTTTGATTAATTTGTTAATCTAACTATACATGAAAGGCAAGCCTATGCTATGTTGCATATATATGAAATGTCGTTTGGGAGAGTGCGTGTGCCTTGTTGAGTTGTGTCCCAAGTGTTTTGCATTGCTAATATGAGAGAGGGTAAATCACTAAATAAGTGAGGTCACAAGACGACTTGAATTGGTGTACTATGTGTCATAATTGTTTCGTACTAAATCATGTGGGAACTACCTATGTTAATGTTCTGTTCTAGCTACCTGAGGGCGAATTGGTAGAGGTGATAAGTTGTGTGAAATGGAATTGTGTTGAATGAAAGTACGAATTTGTTCGAGGATGTGGGGTCGTGATCTTGGCGTATTTATATGTTAGCTTGCCACATTTTACCCATGTTTTACCGTATTTTGAGAAGAATATCCCTATAGAATTCAATGTTGTGAAAAGAGCTAATGGATGTGTTTAGATGATATTTTGTAGGAAATGAATGGAAAAATACCCAAAAAAGAGCAATCAAGGAAAGTTCAAAGGTTCAAGGTATGACAAAATAAGAAGTCAAAAAGAAATTGGCCTAGTGAGATGGCTGGCATGTCATGCCAGACCATGAACTTCAAAGATTTTTGGCACACAATGGTGATATTCTAGGTGTGGAATGCTAGAGAAGAATGAGGGTTGAAAATTTTCTCACACTTTTGTGCTTTGGGTGGCATAGCATGACAACTCATAAAATTCAGAGAAAGTGTTCAGCTACTTGACAAAATAGCAGGCGTGGCACGCCAGCTCTTAAACTCTAGAGAATTTTAATCAACACCTTGGCGAAATGAGGGCGTGGCGCACCAGAATTGAAACTTTAGATGAAGTTCAAGCATAGTTTGGTGGTATGCATGGCTGATAACGCTCAAACCACACCTCCTTACAAAGTATGAAGCATACGTTGTCAATAAAGAACCCAACTAGAGGTTGGGGTTGATCCCACAGAGAATACAGAAGAATGTAGAAGAACACTAGTGCTTAAGCTTTTTAGTTAATTATACCCTAAGAGGGGAATTTGTAAAGGTAATAAATAATTATTTTGAGAAATTGAAGGTTGATTTCAAAATTTATGCAATTAACTAGGGTAAGTGTTCCCCATGACTCCATAACGACAAGGCGTTTTATACTAGTGATCTATTCCGGTGCTTAGCATGAAATATTGGTAAGTTAGGTTCCCCTAAATATTTGGTTCCCTATTAGGTTATTTTAACCACACAACTTGGTCCATCTACGGGTGTATTCTTGATTAACCCTTACCCTTAATATTGGATTAGCTATCCTCGGACAAGTTCAAACTATTAGATGAGGGTTGATAGCCTCAAATCTACGTTGTTAATCCCTTTTCCCATTCATTACCTCCTTAGTCCTGTAAGTAAGAATAAGGCAAGTTCTAACGTTTGCAACTGTTAAAAATCAATTAAAACGAAGGAAGAAACAATACATGCATAAATTCCGTTCAAGAATCACTAAGTATTTACCTATGTGTGTTAATTTGTCATGGTTCCCACAACCCTAGTTGTGGTGGTTTTATCCTATCATGTTTATAAGTAAATTAATAGAATTCATAAATAAAAGAAAAAATTAATACTTACAACGATGATAGGAAGAAACTCACTTGATTATTGTAGCAATAAAGAAAAATAATTTAACAATCGTCTCGAAGTTTCAAACGTAAGACACCAAACTTGTATTTAAAAACATGAGACTTAAAACTCTAATCCTACTTGAAGACTTTTGAATTTGAAACTTGATTTAAAGCTTAATAGCTATTACATGAAAATAAAGGGTATTTATAGCAGTTAGATGCTTTCCTCATTCCTTGATGAATTTGGCTTGGGATTTAATTTTTCTTTTCCTAGTTGAAGTAGGAAAACCCAATTTTTGCCCATTTTGGAAGCCTTGCCGCATCGCCTCTTGCCACTGCCGCGTAGCACAGGCCAACACGCCTGAAGAAAGATGCTGCTCGCCTGTTATCGTGGGGGGAAGAAGCTGCTGCGCGCCTGCTGCAGCACTGGGGCAAGAATGCCTCGTGCATGCCATAGCATTGACAAGAGGACTGCTGCACGCCAGGCATAGCGCCAAATATGCTTGCGCGTCACATGTTCGGTCTGTTTGGAACAACTACCTACACGCAAGTGCACGTGGTCGAAAAAGTAGTAAAGTGGCTCAAGTAAGCCAAGTATCGATCCCACAGGGACTGGACTAAGGTGTCAATCTAATCAAGTGTCAATAAACTTTAACTCTAAACTGCAGACAGCAGTGTGAAGAAGATTTTGATATTTTGTTTCCTAATTTTATACTAAGTCTAAAACGAATATACAAGTTGAGTCTGAACTATAAGTATGAGCATGCTGAGGTTAAAATGAACATGTAGAGAAATAAATTATCGATACAATTTGATTAATCTTTCCTCCGGTTGCTAGTTAAGAATTATTGCCTATGGATTAAAACTCTCGTATTTAACTCAACTTAAGAATCATGAACCTTCCACCTACATCTCTGTGATAAAAACAAATTCATGTTCTAGCCATACAAAACTGATTCCTTAATTGACTAATACGACTTTCAGGTATATCTCTATCCTGAAGGTAAATCAATTCTCAATTTTCCCAAACTAAGAAAAGATCATATCCTATCAATTCAAACTTTCCAATTTCTTGCTCTCTCGAGTGAAACCGGACTTTTTAGATATACATTAACATTGGCCACACATTAATGCAGTAAGAACAAGAATCAATAGAACAACCATGGAAGACAAGATGAAAAACCAATTGATCAATAATTACATTTCAATACAAATGTTCTTAACCTCAACAAGAAGTGAATTTAGCCACTCATTTGTGGATTAAACATCGTTAAATGAGGGTAAATCATACAAATAATTGAAATAAGGAAGAAAGAGATAGAGAAGAACCCTAAGAATTTCGTCCCCTCAACTTCTTGTAACCCACGTTCTTGCTCCACCCAGTCAGAATTATTAAAAATAAACCTAAGTGTGCTATTTATACTAGTGGGAATTATTTGCGAAATAACAAGCAACGTGTCACGGAGTGCATCGCGGAGCACTGCCTCCGTGACACGCCACCAACGCGGACCCTTACTGGAATCCGATCGTCCAGGTATTTAAGCCCAAAGTGGCATGGCGTGCAACGCGGGGCTAGGCCAACGTGCCACGGCCCCAACACGCACCTTCACTGGAATGTGGCTCATCTTCAGCATCCGGGCAGAATTCATCCGCGATGGCAGCGTGACACGGCTCCATCGCGGAGCTTTCCTTGGCCTTTTCCTTGCTCGCTTCCGAGTCCAATCCCGATTTCTCCCAACATGTATCTTAGCTTCATAAAATTATATTTTTCCTACAAAACAACGCTAATCATGTTGGTTAGTATAAATTCACATTTGACTACAATTCACATGAGAATGCACAAACATCGATAGATAAACAAGACAAAATGACGCATTTGAGTATCACTTGGGCATATAAATCTGCCCAAGATCACTTACCCCACACTTAAAGCCTTGTTCGTCCCCGAACAATAATCTTACACCTCATGCAATTGACACCCAATCATGGCTACTTTGGCTCGACAATTCGAGCTACGGTTATACCGATTATTTAATATAGAAAATCATCAAGAAAACATGCCTAGTCTTATCAATACAATGACCTTCAACACATTAAGACCTCCTAGACTCACGAGTCGACTACCGATCTCGGCAAACTCATGCAAATCAATTGATCAAGACATCCGACACGAAATTCAATCTCTCATCGAGCATGTGCCCTCACAACACAAGAGAATTTTCCCCTTTTTAATCACATGAACTCAAAGACATTACATGCAGGGGCATATAAACACGATTTCGCTCTCTCTCCCAAAAGAATTCACATGCATCATGTCATGAACTATAGGCTTGCCTCTAGTGTATTACTCCACTAATATAAGGACACGTGATGTAAGATCACGTAGGACTTAACGGGTTGTAATGTAAGCTACGGAACTAGTAAATACTGGGCTAACCAATAATAGCAACTAACATCCTTAAGCGCTTTTTCAATACACCCCATCAACCTTATGGGCATTGTTTCTTCCTTCATCGTCCCATTCTTGAAGTTTGTCATTATTTTTGTTCCCATATCTTTAAGCACACTCGACTTAATAACAAAGATTAGTTATACGTCTTCATTATATTTAATTTATAGCAAGTGCACCTTTGACCTTTTCTTTCCTTTCATCACTTTGCTTTTTCTTTTCTTTTCTCAATTCTCACTCCTTGACACTGTGGGAAAATTATTTCTCTTGAGCGCTTAAGAGTTTTGGATCAAATTCACGGATAATGAAAAGAAGGGGTTAAGCTCGGCTTACACCTTTTTGACAAAAGAAAAGAATAGGCTAAAGGCTCAATGGGATAACTAAGATGTACATTCAAGGTAGGTACGATAATGAGAAAAAAAACTTTCGGTTAAATCAAAGAAATGCCTACATCCTTTCCTACAATACACATCCTTCATTTCGTTTCGTACACACACTAGGCAAGTTCTAGACAATTCACAATAGCATGGAAGAAACGAAACCTCACCACACACTCATTGCACATGCTCAACTCAAGACATATTCACAGACTCTTCAATCAGCCAATTACAAGAATTCAAACATTAAGCCTCAATCATACCGCATCGAACTCTATGGCCTAGGTATCTCAACATATTCACAAAGTTGCATGCTTTCATACGAATCACCTTTGCATTTTAAATATCATGTACAACACGCAACCTAAATTCCGAACCATACAGTAGCAACCCGTTTGGGATGCAAACGACAACCAAAAATTAAAAGACAAAAACTACTCCTATCGACTACATTTCCCTTAAGACGTTCATCATCCATCCATCATAGGGAACGGTCACTATTTACGACTTCGGTTCAATGGGACTATTCTCGGTACAAGAACCGAAAACAAATGCCGAGAAACCCAAAAATAAAAAAATTCACAAAATTTTTTAAAAATATCGCTAATTTCGATAAAACAAAAATATTTACAAAACCAGCTAACAACATTCAACAGCACACAACAGCTTCACATTAATTACAATACAGACATACACACAAAAATCACAAGGTCACAATTTTTCCAAGCACAACAACAGAACAGAGACATTAATAACAACAACAACCAGCACCTAACTACTCCCACCCCACACTTAAATCGAACACTGTCCCCAGTGTTCAGAAAATTCAGCATAGCACAAAAGTGGGTGGTGAAACTCTCTGATCAATCGAAGTATTCCACTTCTTCGTCAGGTGCCGCTGCCTCATCTCCCATGTCTGAATTGCCCCCGTCATCATCATCTGACTCAATATCTGAGTCCTCATGACGTGTCTCCTCATCTGTGGGGACATCATCATCAGTGGGCTCCACAAAAGCTGGCCCCACTCTGCATAGAGCCCTGGCATTTTCGCCAAAAGGGTAGTCTAGCTCGAGCTGCCACAGCTCATCTTCTGTTGCCGGCCTCCCGCCTATGCGCAGCTGGAGCATCTGCATCCCGAACATGCGGCCCATGTACTGATCATCCTGAGCATGTCGCTTGGCTAGTGTAAGAACTAGCCCGTGAGTGGTGTCGGGTGCCTTGGTTTTGGTGACGTCCACGGCACGCCTATCCATCTGTGGGATGTAATCCAGGGCCTCTTCCTCAATATCCAGGCCCCTCAGGAACGTGGTCAGTAACCCACCAAACCCATACCGATGCCCTTGATGCAAATGGGCTCTCTTCATGGCGGAGATGATCACCACCCCAACATTGATCTCCATCCCTTTCATCAAGGCATAGACCAAGAACACACGATCCCGGGTGACATCTGTCATATGCACCCCCGGGATCAGGCAGGAACAAACTATTTTAAGCCATATCTTGGCTTCCCTGTTCATCTGTGAGTAGGGTAGTGTCTGATGGTAGCCCCCCTCCTTATGCCTGCTCCACCGTGCTGCAGACCGGGCTCCACACAGAGTGCGTCTGATGTCCGCATATGGTGGAGTGATGTTCAGCTGCTGGAGTACATGGGCGTCTGTGTCCCGCGCCCCCAAGATGGCATTAAGGTGATGGGGCTCAAAGGTGACTACCTGCCCCCTATCTTTATGGTGTGACTTTTGAGTGTCGGGTTCCAGTTGGCATAGAACTCCCAAATTAGGTGGAGATTGCACTCCTTGGGCTCTTCAAAGATGAAGTTCATCCCGACTGCATCAATCCTGTGGACAATTCTGGGGAATTCTTGTGCCAATGGTTCCCTTGCAATATGCTCCTCGGGGAAGTATTTGCTTTCCTTATGCTTTGTGTACCATTTCTTCCCTTCCTCTATCACCCATTGGGTTCCGTATTAACGGCGTTGGCTGCGCGGAACCGCTGGTGCTGCTGGGGCTGCTGTTCCCAGTCTAATCCTTTTCCTTCCAGCGCCCGATGTAGATGCGCCCTTTCCTTTATCTTGCCTGCTTGCCATTGTTCCTGTCAAATCAAACAGACAGTACCAATGTTATTCATATTAAAATTAGCTTCGACTAAGGTTGGGTTAAGCTAGGCCAGTCTTTAGCCACAATCACAACATTACGACAAGACAATCCTCTTTTTCTAACTTTCAAATAAAAAACAATAACAAAAATGCTTCGTGCATTCAGAGGGTTCGACGGTATAAATTCTATGTACTACTCAGACTTCGTATAGCTAATCCACTATTACCATTGATAACATTTCATCACATAGCACTTAGCGAAAATTTCTATCAACAAAACTGCTACAATTCCCCCAATTTCTATGCAATTTCTACAATTTCATTATCCCGAAAATCCATCGCGCCTTTAGCATATTAACGTTAAACACAACGTAATTTACCTCACCCAACATGCACAAACCAACAAGAATTTCACATTTCAACTCAATTTTAACTTCTTCATATTCAAATTCTAAACCTAGCTACAAATTTCACAAGAATTTCGATCAACCATGTATTTATCGAGTTCATATAATCACCACGATACTACGAACATCAATTAACAATAGTTTACATGAATTCAAGCTCAATTTACAATTAGGGCAAGTTTTCCTCACCTCCCATGCTAAAAATCGGAAAAATTAGTCAAGAAATGAGATGAAGTTAACGAACATACCTTCAATTTGACGATATCGAAGAAAAGTTGAAGAATTTTAGCTCCTAGGTCCGTGTCACATTGGGGAAGGGGGGATTCTTGGGTGTTTGTCGCGGAGGAGATGAGAAATGGGAAAAAAATGAGGGAAAAAGGGGTTAAAAAGAAGGTTTTTCGAGCGGGTCACCCGACAACCCGGTGTGACCCGACGCGAAATTGCCTTCAATGTGTCACGGAGGGTAACGCGGAGCATGCTCTCCGTGACACGGAGCCATTGCGCCAGTACATTGGAATGTTTTCAAAAATTCCAGGTTACACTTCAACGTGTCACGGAGGGTACGCGGAGCATGCCCTCCGTGACACGGAGCCATCGCGCAGGCTCATTGTTTTGCCACTTTTTATTATTTTTCTCACCTCAATTTTTCCTTTGCTATCTTTTGCATTTTTGCCCTCCGTTCAACCTGAAATTCATCTCACCACAAGAAATTTATTAGAATTCAAAGGTTTCAAACACAACACGACGGTATTTTCTTTTGTTCTTTTTATTTAGCTAACTACTTCTACTTATCTCTTACAACAAATTTACGGGTTGCCTCCTGTGCAGCGCCTGGTTTACCGTCGCGGCTTGACGTCATTAAGCTCAGTCATCCTCTAGGGTGACGGATGTCTTCTCTCGACTACCGTCCTCACCCCAATAATGCTTACATCGCTGCCCATTGACTAAGAACGTGGAACTTCGATCTTCTTGCCACAACTCTACTGCCCCGTGCGGGGTCATTCTCACTACCTCAAATGGCCCTGACCATTTGGACTGCAGCTTCCCTGGAAACAACTTCAATCTTGAATTGAATAGCAACACTTTCTGCCCCGGCTGAAAAATACAATGCACCACATGCTTGTCGTGCCACCTCTTTGTTTTCTCTTTGTAGTACTTGGAACTCTCATAAGCATGCCAATGAAACTCTTCAAGTTCGCTGAGTTGCATTAGCCTCTTCTTGCCCGCTAGCTCTAAGTCCATATTCAATTTTCTCACGACCCAGAAAGCTCGGTGCTCTAGCTCCACTGCCAGATGACACGCTTTACCATAGTTTCAATCGGTATGGAGAAGTTCCAATCGGCGTCTTGTAAGCAGTTCTGTATGCCCACAACGCATCATCGAGTTTGCTTGACCAATCACTACGTTGTGCATTCACTGTTTTCTGGAGAATCTGCTTCACTTCTCTATTCGACACCTCCACTTGCCCACTAGTTTGGGGGTGATATGCTGTTGCCACCTTGTGGCGCACCCCATACTTGGCTAGTAGCTTCTTGAAGCTTGAATTTACGAAATGAGCCCCTCCATCACTGATAATTGCTCGGGGTGTCCCGAACCTGGTGAGAATGTGTTTTTTCACTAATTTCGTTACCACCTTGTTGTCATTACTGGGGCAAGCTATTGCTTCAACCCACTTTGATACATAATCAATGGCCACCAAGATGTAACGATTACCAAATGACGGTGGGAATGGGCCCATGAAATCTATGCCCCATACATCAAAGGTCTCCACTTCCAGTACATTCTGCAGCGGCATCTGTTTCCTTTTACCTATTGTGCCTATACGCTGACATCTATCACACCTTTTGACGTATGCCATAGAGTCTCTGAACAGTGTAGGCCAAAAGAAACCTGACTGTAGAACCTTGTGCGCTGTCCGTTCGCCTCCGTGGTTCCCCCCATACAACAAAGAGTGACAACTCCTCAAAACCTCTGCAATCTGGCTCTCCGGGATGCATCTTCTCATGACCTGATCCGGTCCCTGTTTAAACAAGTATGGCTCATCCCAAATAAAATACCGGCAATCATGCCTCAATTTTTTTCTCTGCTGCGCTGTAGCCTCCGGTGGATAGACTCCACTCACTAAGAAGTTGACTATGTCTGTATACTAGGGAACTTCAGCTTCCCCTATTGCCAAGAGCTGCTCATTCGGGAACTCCTCATTGATGTTATCACCTTCCTTCACATGCGACCGACTTTCCAATCGCGATAGGTGATCTGCCACCTAATTTTCGCTCCCCTTTCTGTCCTTAATTTTGAGGTCGAACTCTTGCAACAACAAGATCCATCTGATTAGCCTGGGCTTTGCATCCTTCTTGTTAAACAGATACCGAATCGCTGCATGATCGGTATACACCACTACTCTCGAACACACCAAATAGGACCTAAATTTATCAAATGCAAACACCAATGCTAGCATCTCCTTCTCTGTGACTGTATAATTACTCTGGGCAGTGTTCAGTGTTTTGCTTGCATAATGAATAGAATGAAAGATTCTATTTCTCCTCTGCCCCAATACAGCTCCCACAGCCACATCGCTTGCTTCACACATCAATTCAAATGGTTGTTCCCAATCTGGAGAAATAAGGATAGGTGCTTCTATCAATTTCTGCTTCAACTCCTCGAATGCTTTAACACACTCATCATCCAATTCAAACTTCACCTCTTTTTCTAACAATCTGCATAATGGTCTAGAAATTTTTGAAAAGTTTCTGATGAACCGTCTGTAGAACCCTGCATGCCCAAGAAAACTGCGAACCCCCTTCACCGACACAGGTGGTGGTAACTTCTCAATAACTTCGATCTTAGCACGATCGACCTCCAACCCCTTGCAAGACATTTTATGGCCAAGGAAGATACCTTTCTTGACTAAGAAATGACATTTCTCCCAGTTGAGTACAAGGTTGGATTCTTCGCAGCGAGCTAGCACCCTGTCAAGATTCTGCAAACAAGTAGCAAAAGAATTACCGAAAACAGAAAAATCATCCTTAAATATCTCAACAAAATCCTCCACCATGTCGTGGAAGATAACTATCATGCATCTCTGGAATGTGGCGGGTGCATTGCATAACCCAAATGGCATCCGCCTAAAAGCATATGTCCCATAAGGACAGGTGAAAGTGGTCTTCTCCTGATCCTCTGGTGCTATGGCTATTTGGTTATAGCCAGAGTACCCATCAAGGAAACAATAATATTCCTGTCCAGTCAACCTAAATGAATGAATGGGATAGGATAATGATCTTTCCTTGTGGCTTCATTAAGCTTCCAACAGTCCATGCAAATCCGCCAGCCTGTGACGGTTCTTGTAGGAATCAACTCATTTTTTTATTAGTGACCACGATCATCCCTCCTTTCTTTGGAACGCACTGAACGGGGCTGACCTATTCGCTGTCCGAGATAGGATAGACCACACCTGCATCAAGCCACTTAATTATTTCTTTCCTAACCACATCCTTCATTGCTGGATTTAACCTTCGCCGAGGCTGAACAGTTGGCTTTGCTCCTGTCTCCATGAAAATCCTGTGTGTGCAAAAAGCTGGATTGATACCCTGAATATCTGACATTTGCCAGCCCATTGCTTTCTTTCTTTTTCTGAGGACACCCAATGCTTCCTTCTCTTGTGCCCCCGTCAATTCTGCGGAGATGATGACCGGCAATGTCTCATCTTCCCCCCAAAAGACATATTTTAAATGGGGAGGCAATTCTTTCAATTCCAGCTTTGGTGCTTCCTCAATAGATGGTTTCGGCAATGGTTCCAGAGACCTCATTAGAGACTGAAATTCCTGCTTCCTAGGATGCCTTTGTGGCTCATTCAGCATTTGTACCACCTCATAAGCATCTCTATCTCCGAAATGATCAGAGTTCATCAACACTCTTTCCAATGGGTCTTGAGATTCAACAATCTGATGAATTTCTACTTGATCAAGCACACTGATTGCTGAAAGCTCCTCATGTATGGAAGGCAACTTCATGGCCTTGAATACATCAAATACCTCAACTTTGTCGTGTGCTCGCATAGTTAGCTGTCCTGCAGCTACATCAATAAGTGCTTTCCCAGTTGCCATGAAAGGACGTCCCAAAATAAATGGGACTTTCGCGTCTGACTCAAAATCCAGCACGACGAAGTCCACCGGGAAGATAAGGAAGCCCACTTGCACCAGCACGTTCTCCACAATGCCATCAGGTCTGGATAAGGAATGATCCACTAGTTGCAAGATCACTGTTGTTGGTCTAGGACTCCCTAGCCCCAACTTCTTGAATACCGATGTCCGCATCAAGTTAATGCTTGCTCCCAAATCACATAATCCGCGAGCTCGGATACTCTGCCCAATTGTAATTTGAATTGTAAAGCTCCCAGGGTACTTGAGCTTTGTGGGCAACCTATTTTGTATCCGTGAAGTGCACTCCTCCGTAAGCGCCACCGTAGCGTACTCAGTTAACCTTCTTTTGTTCTCCACGATGTCCTTGATATATTTTGCGTACTTCGGCACTCCCTGCAAAACATCAACAAGAGGTAAATTAATGTGTACCTATTTAAGAACCTCCATGAACTTTTTGAAACACGCTTCCTCCTTGTGTTTCCTTAGTCTTTGAGGGAACGGGGGTGGTGGTCTTTCTGGTTCAGCTTCCTTCTCCTTCCCCCTATCTTCATTGTGATCCCTCATATTATCACCTGCTTCCGACTGCTGTGGTGGTCTTTCTGGTTCCACCTCCTTGAGTTGCAAACCACTCCTTGTAGTCACTGCATTTACTTGCTTGGGGTTCGGATCAGTGTCACTCGGAAGTCCTCCTCTTGGCCTGGTGTTTTGAGCTCCAGCAAATTGCCCAAACTGCTACTCCAGCGCCTTTGTAGCTAACTGATTGTTCTTTACATCGGCTGCGAATTTCACGTAGTCAGCCTGCAATTGAGCTTGGTTAGCTATCATTGTCTTGAACATCTCCTCAATGCTGGGTGATGGTGGTGGAGGAGGAGCATTGTTGCTTCTGTATTGAGACTGATAGTTCTGCTTCCCTCCTTGATTTCTCCGCGCCCCTGACTCGAACTCTGCCCTTGATGGTTGTTGCTACCCCAAGAGAAATTCGGGTGATTCCTCCAGTTGGAATTGTAGTTGTTGCCATACTGTAGGTGGTTATTTCTCTGTACATTACCAACAAAGTTCACCGAATTAGGATTTGCTCCACAACACTTAGCTGAGTGTTCATTACTTCCGCACACTTCACACCAAATCTGCTGCACTACATTCACTGGGGCTTGAGACTGGTTCATGCTCATGTTACTGAAGTGGGTGTTGAGTTGATTCTGTAACGCAGCTATCTGTGCAGCAATAGCTGTAAAACCATCCACTTCTAAGACTCCAGCTGCTTTCCTTGTTCCTCCTCTTGAAGAGTCCGCATTCCATTCTGGATTCCCCTACGAAATACGATTTAACAAAGTATACAGCTCCTCATAAGTCTTCTCTAATGCTTGTCCCCTAGCTGCTGAGTCTAGCAAGATATTTGTGTGGGGTTCCAAACCCTCTATGAAAGTATGCACCAGCACATCATTGGATTGGTGATGATGAGGACAATCCCGCAACATAGATTTGAATCTCTCCCAGGCTTGATACAGATTCTCTCCCTCTCTCTGTTTAAAACTTAGAATTTGACTTCTAAGTCTTGCTGTTTTACCGGATGAAAGAACCGTATCAAGAATTTCTTTGCAAGATCATCCAAGTAGTGATGGAATTAGGTGGCTCAGCTTTCAACCACCTCTTAGCTTCTCCCAAGAGTGAAAATGGGAACAATGTAAGCCTGACATAATCTGATGACACTCCAGTGGGGATGTAAGGGTCACTTATCTCCAAAAAAATTTTGGAGATGTTGTTGTGGATCCTCGTGAGGGAGACCTGTGAACTGCCCGCTGGGGTGCAACAATTGCACCATGTTCTGTATAACCTCGAACCTCCCTCCTGGCTCAGGTTTGCGGATGCTAGATGTGACATTGTTAGCATGTGGGATTGCCACCTTGCGAACCGGCCTAGCTGCCATTTCCTCGGGCACTAACACTGCCCTTACAACTGGTGGATTCTGTTGTTGCTCAAGGATTGTTTGTCTGAGCAACTACAGCTTTTTCTCTAGAGCTTCTCTCCTTTGGCGATGGAATTGTCTTTCCGGCTCTAAATATGAGTCCACCAGCTCCTTGTCTCTTGCCAATGTTCAACAAAAATTAATATCTGCAAAATACAGGCTAAGACCAAGTTGTCAACACTAAGAGGAAATAGTAAACTAACACTTAAGAAAAATTTTACCAATTGCCAATCCCCGGCAACGATGCCAAAAACTTGTTCGGTCTGTTTGGAATAACTACCTACACGCAAGTGCACGTGGTCGAACAAGTAGTAAAGTGGCTCAAGTAAGCCAAGTATCGATCCCACAGGGACTGGACTAAGGTATCAATCTAATCAAGTGTCAATAGACTTTAACTCTAAAGTGCAGACAACAGTGTGAAGAAGATTTTGATATTTTGTTTCTAATTTTATACTACGTCTAAAACGAATATACAAGTTGAGTCTGAACTATAAGTATGAGCATGCTGAGGTTAAAATGAACATGTAGAGAAATAAATTATCGATACAATTTGATTAATCTTTCCTCCGGTTGCTAGTTAAGAATTATTGCCTATGGATTAAAACTATCGTATTTAACTCAACTTAAGAATCATGAACCTTCCACCTACATCTCTTTGATAAAAACAAATTCATGTTCTAGCCATACAAAACTAATTCCTTAATTGACTAATACGACTTTCAGGTATATCTCTATCCTGAAGGTAAATCAATTCTCAATTTTCCCAAACTAAGAAAAGATCATATCCTATCAATTCACAACTTTCCAATTTCTTGCACTCTCGAGTGAAACCGGACTTTTTAGATATACATTAACATTGACCACACATTAATGCAGTAAGAACAAGAATCAATAGAACAACCATGGAAGACAAGATGAAAAACCAATTGATCAATAATTACATTTCAATACAAATGTTCTTAACCTCAACAAGAAGTGAATTTAGCCACTCATTTGTGGATTAAACATCGTTAAATGAGTGTAAATCATACAAATAATTGAAATAAGGAAGAAAGAGATAGAGAAGAACCCTAAGAATTTCGTCCCCTCAACTTCTTGTAACCCACGTTCTTGCTCCACCCAGTCAGAATTATTAAAAATAAACCTAAGTGTGCTATTTATACTAGTGGGAATTATTTCCGAAATAACAAGCAGCGTGTCACGGAGTGCATCGTGGAGTACTGCCTCCGTGACACGCCACCAACGCGGACCCTTACTGGAATCCGATCGTCCAGGTATTTAAGCCCAAAGTGGCACGGCGGCAACGCGGGGCTAGGCCAACGTGCCACGGCCCCAACACGCACCTTCACTGGAATGTGGCTCATCTTCAGCATCCGGGCAGAATGCATCCGCGATGGCAGCGTGACACGGCTCCATCGCGGAGCCCCTTTAATTCATGCTTTATTTTCATTGATTCATTTTGGATCGAATTATCACATATGACTCCATATTTGACTCTTGACTTTGGAGTGGAACCCGAGCAACTGTTAGAACAATTTTATATGAATACTCCTAGTAGTGTACTTGTTATTACTTCTCGAGTTTATAAGAATTGCATAATCGTGGTCAAGGGGTGCAAGACCACCACCGACTCAATCAAACTTTAAATGGTAGACTTTTATGTGATCATGGGAATCAACTAGATTTATATTTATTATAAAATAGTGGATTTCCAATAAAAATGATCTGATTTCAATTTCCTATGAGCCCATTATAAAATGAAAGGGTGACATTGCTAACCTCGAGGTAGATTTATTTCTAATATTAAGGTGAACAAGATAATTTCAAAGGGGTATGTGTACTATTTAATTGCTGCAGACGACACCTAGACCATAGTAACATAATTTGACGCAGTGCTTATAGTTAATGAGTTTCTCGAGGAGCTTTCAAGTACCCACCTGATAGAGTTATTTATTTTGGGATCGATGGTATTATTGATACTTAACCTATTTCTATTCCACCTTATCATATGGCTCTTGATGAATTGTATGAGTTGAAGGAGCAATTGAAGGATTTACTAGATAAAGGATTTATTCAACCGAGTACTTCACCTTGGGATGCTTAGTTCTTATTTATCTGAAAGAAGGTTGGGTCACTCAGAATGTGTATCAAATATCGCCAACTTAAAAAGGTTACCATTAAGAATAAAAATCCTTTGCTTAGGATCGATGATTCATTTGATCAACTTCAAGGACCTGCGATCAGGGTATCATCAGTTGAAGAAAAAACAAAATATTCTGGAAACAACTTTTTGTACTCGCTGCAGTCATTTCAATTTTTTTGTTGATATCCTTTGTCCTAAATAATGCACCAGTTGTATTTATGGATTTGATGAATAGTGTTTTCAAGCCATTCCTCGATTGTTTTATTATTTTATTCATTAATGATATTCTGGTTTATCCTAAATGCCTTGAGGAGTATCTGTATCATTTGAGAATAACTTTGCAAATACTCAAGGAGAGTGAGATTTATTCAAAATTGACTGTGTGAATTTTGGCTTAAATTGTGGCATTTCTAGGCCACGTGATATCCAATGAAGGTATCAAGGTTGATTCTTAGAAGATTGAAGCAATCAAGGAATGTCCGTGGCCCATGAGTGCGATAAATATTTGCATCTTTTTAAGTTTGACTAGTTACTACCGAAGATCCGTAGAAGGATTTTAAACCATAGCTGCACCACTCACTAAATTTAGAAGATTGGTAAGATTTAGTGGTCTGAGTCCTACGAAAATAGTTTTCAAGAGCTTAAGGTAATGTTGACTTCAACTCTTATTTTGACTTTACCTTTAGGATTTGGCGGCTAAGTGGTATATTGTGATGCTTCTAGAGTTGGATTGAATTATGTACTGATGCAAGGGGAGAAGTGAATTTCCTATTCTTAACATCAGTTGAAGAAGCACGAGAAGAATAATCCAACTCATGACTTGAAGTGAGTTGATGTGCTATTTGCGCTAATGATTTTGCATCATTATTTATATGGTGAGCACTGTGATGTCTTCACTGATCATAAGAACTTAAAATATATTTTTAAGCAGCATATGCTGAATCTTAGACAGAGAAGGTGATTGAAATTGTTGAAGGATTATGACTTGAATATTCTATATTATCCTTGTAAGAAAAATGTTATTGTTGCACCTTGAGTCATGTCGCACCCTTACACATGCGGTCGTACAAGTAATAAAGTGGCTCTTGCAAGCCGGATGTCGAACCCACATGAACTTGACTTTTAGCAAATATCTACTTTAAGTATTACTGAGAATTTTCACAAGTGCAGTGGTTTACAAGATTTTGTTGTTTGTTGGAGAAATCTAAAATTGATCACGAACTAAGTGTACTCAATAATTGGAAATATTTTAGGGTCAAGGCCTACAATCATGCATAGTGTTACTTCACATTGGTCAGGTGCATATCTTGATTGTCAATTTATGGGGTTAATTACATGATTATGTTCTTTCAAACCTCTAATCGTTCTGCATCAAATTGATCTCACAACTACATCATTGAGTGGTGATGTGACATCCCAATTCTACTGTATTTAGCTATCATCCCATTTACTTAACCAAGAGTGGCATATTAGGTATATTTCTACACTAAACACAAATTAAGTTGAAGAGCAAGATCACACTCCTTGCCTATTTTAATGGTGATAAATCATTAAAATAATGTCAACAAGAATGCAAGAACGATAATCAATGATAAACAATCAACCAACCAAGAAATTAAACTAAGCAATCGTGTTTGTGGCCTCAACCCTAGAATGATGGTTTTAGCCACTCATTGTCTTACAAGAAATCATCAATGGAATGAAATTCATGTAATACAAGAGTTCAAAAATAAGAAAATTAAAAGAACCCTAAAGAATGAAGTCTTTCCTCCGTTATTGCTCTGGACGTCCTTTTTCCAAAATATATCGTGATCCTTTAAAATAATGAACTAAGCGTCCCATTTATAAGAAATGAATTTTTGGCCGAAAATTGCACTCAACATTCCATGGAGCTAAACGCCCCAATTGGCCACCGTGACATGGAGGCATTGCGGATGCACACTGATTTTAGGATGCTGGTTATGCTGCTTGGCCTTCGTGGCAGGACGCAAATGTACAGGCACATTGGATAAGCATCCCTTACATGCAACATCACAGTGTGACATGGCCATTATCGTGCAAAGCCCTTAGCATGGCACGATGCTTGGTGCAGACATGCTTGCTTAGGCATGATGGCACATGATAGCCCGACATGGCACGTCGATGTCGCCCTATGCTGATGGTGTGGCACGTTGAGGGTCGCCCTATGCTGCGGCGTGGCACATTGCTTGGTGCGCCATTGTATTGTTTTGGCTTTGATCACCATTTCTGTCACGCCCCGAGCCTACACCGATACGTAACACGGTACTTGAAGCCACAGGTGACCCCGAGTCAACACCTGATCTATCATTCACTAGTATTCTGAGTAAAACAAGCACATCGGAAATTTAATATAATAACATGAAGGCAGTTTATGAAAATTTAAAATAAAACTTTAAACATGAAAACTGAACATCTGTAGGTCTGAAAGCCTTCTAAATGATGAGGTACTGGGACAAGCCCCCAGCTAACTCTAAATCTAAAATAAAGCTATATCTGACTACAAGAAAGTAAAATATATAATAGGCCCTCGAATGATGAGGATTCACACTTCAATTACGGTTGAGGAGGAGCTAAAATGTGGCAACTAACGCTGCTGAATTTGGGAACCTACAACAACATCATGAAACGATACAACATAAAAGTATGCGTCAGTACTTTGAATGTACTGAGTAAGTGAGAGATAAAAATAATTTGAGAGAACTAGTAACTAAACAGAAATGACATGAAATGACCAACTGAAAACTGATAGAACTAGAGTATAACTTATATGGTCAATAATGACCGTGGCTGATGGTCATAAACATGCCCTAAGTCTGAAGTACTGAGTTTGAGACACTATACTGAACTGATCTGAATTAAGAAATCTAAGAGTGACTAAGCTGACTAGTGGGAGAGTCTATAACCGACATTTAACCACGTGAGCTAGACGTGGAGTCCTATGTATACACCCTATGTGTAGGACCCAATATACCTTGCCAAGGTATAAAGGCATGGACTGTGAGAATCACTATCAGAGGGGGGCCATGAGGCCAAGTAAATATAACCTACGGTGGCAACGTAATTCTGAAACCTGGGTGTACTGGAACCCCGGCCTTTTCGGTGCTAAGTCCTACTCCCATTGAATAATCCTATCACGACTACTACTGACAAACGGATAGCTCGATACTGGGGCCCAAGACTATAACTGGATTAGGAATACTATCTGAGAGTTCCCTGAGCGTCTTATAGGACCAGATTTGGAAACTGAGTTCTAAGACTAGTCATAGCTGCTAATCTGGAAGTGTCGTAACCGTCTAAAGAACAAACTGATAACTAAACTGGGGTCCTGGGGCTGGTCAGAGCTATAAAACTAGAATGTCATGACCGCCTGATGGACCAAATAAATTATATTATGAGTTTGGTTCTGATAACTGAGTGGCACCAGTGACACCTTGGGAAAAGACTGTAGTCAAACTGATCAGCTGACATTTCTAACTGACACTGGATATTCTATTATTTTGTATGAAACTGCACTGAAAATAGTATAACTAGTTTAAATACAATCAACAACATGCAAATTCTCAACACTATTAGAATCAAGAAAAAATCTCGGGATGTGAACACTATTGCAAGATTCTAGTTTTCCTGTATTCAAAACTAGGGATAGATTTCATATTTATTCGAATGAGCAACAACAAGATCACAAACTGGTGGAAAAACATTTAGCAATTAACATAAATGATAATTCATTGGATTTAAGGGAGGTCTGACAATTAATTTTATCACTTTCGAAAGTATAGGGCTAAAAATGATAGAGAAAACAAAGAAGGATTTTGGGGGCACAAGGGAAGAACTATTCCCTTGTTGAATTCCCACATACCTGTCTAAAATTCTTCCGGAGAATAAGCTTGAACTGCTGCAAGAGATGAGAAGCCCTAGTCTTGCTTGGAGGGTTCTTGAGAGGAGAACTTTCAATGTTTCTGAGAATTGAGAGTGGGGAATAAGGAATGAATCGTTTTTCCCCACTAAAACGTCTAAAATTATTACTAAAATGACGTAGTTTAAAGCTTGGGAGAGTAGGAAATTGCTAAATAGCCCTTAGAAATTTTCTAGGAGAAACTGTTAGGTGCCCCTAACGGGTTGTGGTGGCTAACCACGACTCGTGGTCACTCCCGTCAGGTACACTGGCTAAAAACTCAATAAGGCTGGTAACGGGGGACATAACGAGTCGTTATTAGGGACCACGATTCATTGCCCCCACCCGTCAAGTACACTAGTCAACAAAATATATTCCTAACTCATGCCTGACCACGAGTGACCTAACTGGTCGTGGTCAGTGACCATGACTCATGAAGTCCCTCATTGGGTACATTGCCTTCCTTCTCCAAAATCTCAAACCTCCTTCTCACGGCTCATCTAACGAGTCGTGGGGTCACTTAATGAGTCGTTAGGTGGGTCGTCCTGTAGCTTTTCTAGATTTCCAGATTTAAGTCCCGGAATTAGATTTTGAGTTTTCGGGGCATTACAATATCTCCCCCTTGTAAACATTCATCCTCGAATGTTAGAAAACACACAGGACGCAGAAAAATAGCAATCAAAATTTCCAAATACTACTCATTTAACTCCAAAACTGTCGGAATGACTACCTCTGTTTCAAAATACATAACTGAACTGAATTTACTTTTGATACACACATCCAAAGTCGTAAAAGAAACTTATACACATGTATTGAATTCAATAACTTGATTAGATCCTAAGGAAAAACTAGCATTTCAAGCTATAATAGAGTCGGTAGAGAACAAGTGCGGGTATTTGACCATTATATCCACTTCGGCCTCCAATGTAGCTCCTTCAACCTACTGGTTTCTCCATAGGACCTTGACTGAAGCTATTTCTTTATTCCTCAACCTATGAACCTTACGGTCAAGGATCTGGACATGTACCTCCTTATATGTGAGACTATCCTTTATTCCCACGCTGTCTAATGACACAATTGAGGTTGGATCTCTGATGCACTTCATCAGAAGTAACACATGGAAAACTGGGTGTACAACTTCTAGTTCTGAAGGTAACTATAGCTCATAGGCCACGTTGCCGATATGCCTTAAAATTCTATAAGGTCCCACATATCTCGGACTGAGTTTCCCCTTCTTACCAAACCTCATCACCCCTTTCATGGCAAAGTATACCCAGTCATCAACTGCAAACTCCAATTCTCTTCTCCACACATCAGCATAAGATTTCTAACGGCTCCGAGCTGTTTTCAACCTTTCTTCGATGAGCTGAACTTTCTGCATTGCCTCGTGAACCGAGTCTGGCCCTATCAAGGTAGCTTCACCAACTTCAAACCACCCTATATGAGATCTACACCTTATACCATACAATGCTTCAATTGCGGCCATTTGGATGCTGAAATGGTAGCTGTTGTTGTACACAAACTAGATAAGGTGAAAATGGTCATCCCAATTACCCTTAAAATTGATCGCGCATGCTCTTAGCATATCTTCTAGGGTTTGAATGGTCCACTCAGCTTGCCCATCGATCTACATATGAAAAACGGTGCTGAGTTTGACCTGAGTCCCTAGTCCCTTCTGAAAGGACTTCTAGAAGTGTTAGGGAACTAAGCCCCCCCCCCTTGAAATGATAGCTAAAGGAACCCCATGGAGTCTGACTAACTATTAGATATAAAGTTTGGCATAGTCCTCAGCTGAGTCTGTTGTTTTAATTGGGAGGAAATAAGCTGACTTGTCATTCGATCTACTACCACCCAAATTGAGTCATGCTGTCGGCGAGTCTGAGGTAGACCCGTAATGAAATCCATATTCACTTCCTCCCACTTCCACCTGGGTATACTGATATCTTAGGTCATGCCTCCTGGCCTTTTATGCTACACCTTGACTTGCTGGCAGTTTGGGCACTTGGCTATGAATTCAGCAATGTCTCTTTTCATGTCGTTCTACCAGTAAATATCCCATGTTGTGGTACATTTTAGTAGCACAAGGGTGAATGGAGTATCTCGAGCTGTGTGCCTCAGCCAATATCTACTGTCTCAACTCACCAACATCCGGCACACACAATCTTCCCTGGTAACGAAGCAACCCATCTCCCCCTTTGTAGAAAGTATCAACCTCCTTTTTGAGAACTGCTTCTTTAAGTTTAAGTAGGACTTGATCTTCATCTTGTCTGGACTTAACTTCAACTACAAAGGATGAATCAGATCCACTTTACACTACCACCCCACCTTCGGCTGAGTCCACCAGCTGCACCCCAGACCGGGCTAGCTGTGAAAATCCCTTGCTAACTCCTTTTTGTCTTCCTCGATATGTGTCACACTCCCCATATACCGTCTTCTTAGGACGTCAGCCACCACATTGGCCTTGCCCTAGTGATACAGTACACTCATGTCAAAATCTTTTAGTAAGTCCAACCACCTTCTCTGACGCATATTTAGATCTTTCTGACTCAGCACGTACTGAAGACTCATATGATCTGTAAATACATCTATATGAGCTCCATATAAGTAATGCCTCCATATTTTTAGCGCAAACACAACCACTGCCAACTCCAAGTCATGAGTTGGATAATTCTTCTCATAAACTTTGAGCTGTCTAGAGGCGTAGGCTATCACTTTTCCTCGTTGCATCAGAAGCAACCGAGTCCTACTCTGGAGGCATCACAATAAACCAACAATCCATCTATTCCTTTTGGAAAGGTCAGAACTGGAGCAGTAGTGAGTCGATTCTTCAACTCCTGGAAACTCTTCTCACACTCGTCTGACCACTGGAATTTCACCTTCTTCTAGGTTAACTTGGTTAGAGGTGATGCTATGGAGGAGAAACCTTCCACAAACCGTTGGTAATCACCTGCTAAGCCCAGAAAACTCTTGATTTCAGTAGGAGAGATAGATCTGGGCCAATCCTTCACTCTGCTATCTTATGAGGATCTACTTGTATCCCTTCACCGCAGAGCACATGACCTAAGAAAGTCACGGACTTTAACCAAAATTCGCACTGGCAGTCTCTGAGTGTCTGTAATGCTAGTCTTAGGTGATTCGCATGCTCTTCCTCATTTCTGGAGTATACTAGAATGTCGTCGATAAATACAATGATGAACATATCCAGATACTGCATGAAGATTCTGTTTATTAAATCCATGAAAGCTGCCAGGGCATTTGTTAACCTAAAAGACATCACCACAAACACGTAGTGACTATACCGAGTTCTGAATGCTATTTTTGGTATGACACACTCCCTAACCCTTAGCTGATGGTACCCTGACCTGAGATCGATCTTGGAGAAACAACTGGCTCCCTAAAGTTGGTCAAATAGATCATCAATTCTGGGTAGAGGGTACTTGTTCTTAACTGTGACCTTGTTCAGCTGACGGTAATCTATGCACATTCTGAGGGTACCGTCTTTCTTACGCACGAATAACACTGGAGCACCCCAGGGAGAGATGCTGGGTTTGATAAAACCCTTATCAAGAAGATCCTTTAACTGTTCCTTCATCTCCTTAAGCTAAGCTGGAGCCATTCTGTAAGGAGGGAGGGAAATGGGCTGAGTGCTTGGGAGGAGATCTATTTCGAAGTCTATTTCCCGTTCAGGGGGGACTCCGGGAAGATCCTCAGGAAATACATCGGGGAACTCGCTGACCATTGGAAATGACTGAATGGTTGGGGTTACAGAGTTGGAATCCTTGACCCTAACTAGATGATAAATACATACCTTGGAAATGAGTTACTGGGCCTTAAGGTAGGAAATAAACCTACCCTTAGGCGCCGAACTACTGCCCGTCCATTCTAACACTGGTTCATTTGGAAACTGAAACTTAACAACTCTAGTTCTGTAATCGACTGAGGCATAGCAGGAGTGTAACCAATCCATGCTGAGAATGAGGTTGAAATCGACCATGTATAACTCTACAAGATCAGCTCGAATAACTTTACTCAGGATTGAGACGGGGCAGTTTCTATACACCCGGTTGGCTCTAACTGAATCGCCAACTGGGATGGAGACTGAGAATGGTTCTGAGAGGATCTCTGGATTGATGTTGAACTGGATTGCTTTATAGGGAGTCACAAATGAGAGAGTGGCTCCTGTATCTAAGAGGGCATACACGTTTAGATGGAAGAGACGTAACGTACCAATAACTACGTCAGGTGAGCTTTCCTAATCCTGAGGGGAAGATAGAGCATAGAAATGATTTTGGCGCTGATCGCCATCTATACCTGATGTGTTGGCCTGTTGAGCTGGTCGGCCTGCTAAGGCTGATAATGTGGTAGATTGTGATCTCCCTCGCCCTGCTGATGGGCACTCCATGAGCCTGTGTCCAAGCTGTCCACACCAAAAATAGCCCTCTCGTCCTTGAAGGCATTCTCCTAGGTGATTCCTACCACACTTGGGGCAAGCTAGATACCTATTCCTGGTGCTGTGAGTCTGAGATTGAGTGCCAGATGACCCACCCCTTCGATCTTAGCGGTACCGAAAGGTTGGGGTGCTGATTGAACTAGGTACTGGGGCTCTCTACTGCTGTTGTTGCTGTTGGCGGCTACTACCGCTAGACCTCTGATGGCCGAAATCTGACTGGCTAGTCCTTTCCTATTTGTTCTTACGCTCCATATCTTTCAGCTTTTCGGCCTCAATTTGCTGAACATACACAATTAAGCTAGAGAGGTACATATCCTTAATTAGCATCGCCGTCCTGCACTCCTTGAGGACTAGGATTGACACTCCGTTAACAAACATCAGCATGCGAGCCCTTGACATGTCTACCATCTCTGGAGCATACTTAGACAGCCTAGTAAACTCCAGAGTATACTCTTCCACAGATCTGTTGCCCTGTTGAAAGATCATAAACTCCGCCATCTTAGCCTCCCTCAGCTCCCGAAGGAAAAACCTATTCAAGAAAGCTGTGTGGAACTCCTCCCAGTCCACCGGTCCTGCTCCCGCTGGCCGCCCCTCCTTCCACTACTCATACCACACCTAGGCTTACCCTTTCAGCTGGTAGGCAGCCAAGTTGGTACTCTCAGAGGGACTGGCACCCATCATTCGGGTGATCTTTTTAATCTCATCTACAAACCCTTGTGGATCCTCTCCCACCTTTGTTCCATGAAAATCTGGAGGGTTCATTCGGGTAAAATCCTGCACCCGAGCAGCTGTTGCGGACCCATTTGTGGATATTGGAGCCACCTGCTGATTCACCTAATTGGTGACTATCTGAGCGAGCAGCTGGATAGCCGCTCTAAACTCTGCAGTGGACACTATGTCGTCCTGAGGGGCTGCTGGAGCAAGTTTGTTGGCGTTGCCGGCCCTTCTTTCGTTACCGCGTTTAGTAGGCATGGTTCGCTGAAACAAAATAGAGCAAGTGTTAGAAGGGCGTTTCTGGAATTGAACTTTAACACACGATAAGGAGTATGAACAAAAAGGGTTTTTTTTCCTAATAACATCTTGTAGCCTCCTCGTCATAAGTGTGGCATTCTTCACACCCATGAAAAGGACTCTACTCGATGCAGCTTTCAGACTTTCTGAGGATACTCTAAACCTAGCACTCTGATACCATTTCTGTCACACCTCGAGCCTACACCCTGGACGTAACACGATACCTTAAGCCACAGGTGACCCCAAGTTAACCCTGGTCTATCATTCACTAGTATTCTGAGTAAAACAAGCACAACGGAAATTTAAAATAATAACATAAAGGCATTTTATGAAAATTTAAAATAAAACTTAAAACATGAAAACTGAACATCTGTAGGTTTGAAAGCCTTCTAAATGATAAGCTACGGGGACAAGCCCCCAACTAACTCTAAATATAAAATAAAGCTGTATCTGACTACAAGAAAGTAAAATATATAATACGCCCTTGAGTGATGAGGACTCACACTTCAATTACGGCTGAGGAGGAGCTGAAATGTGGCAACTAACGCTGCTGAATCTGGGAATCTGCAGCTGTATCGTGAAATGATACAACATAAAAGTATGCGTCAGTACTTTTAATGTACTGAGTAAGCGAGAGATATAAATAATATGAGAGAACTAGTAACTGAACTGAAATGACATGAAATGACCAACTGAAATATTAAAAACTGATACAACTAGAGTATAACTGATATGGTCAATAATGACCCTGGCTTATGGTCATAAACATGCCCTAAGTTTGAAGTACTGAGTCTGAGACATTATACTGAACTGATCTGAACTAAACTGCACTGAGAAATCTAAGAGTGACTAAACTGACTAGTGGGAGAGTCTATAACCGACATTTAACCACGTGAGCTAGACGTGGAGTCCGATATATACACCCCACTAGTAGGACCAAATATACCTTGCTAGGGTATAAAGGCATGGATTGTGAGAATCACTGTCAGAGGGGGGCCATGAGGCCAAGTAAATATAACCTACGGTGGCAACATAGTTCTGGAACCTGGGTGAGCTGGAACCCCGGCCCTTTCGGTGCTAAGTACTACTCCCACTGGATAATCCTATCACGACTACTACTGACAAGAGGATAGCTCGATACCGGGGCCCAAGACTATAACTGACTCAGGGATACTTTTTGAGAGTTCCCTGAGCGTCTTATAGGATCGGATTTGGAAAATTAGTTCTAAGACTGGTTAGAGCTGCTAATCTGGAAGCGCCGTAACCGTCTAAAGAACAAACTGATAACTGAACTGGGTTCCTGGGGCTGGTCAGAGATATAAAAATAGAATGTCATGATCACCTAATGGACCAAATAAATTATATTATGATTCTAGTTCTGATAATTGAGAGGAACCACTAACACCTCGGGAAAAGACTGTAGTCAAACTGATCAGCTGACATTTCTCACTGACACTGGATATTCTATTATTTTGTATGAAACTGTACTGATAATAGTCTAACTAGTTTAAATACAATCAACAACATTGAAATTCTCAACACTGTTAGCATCAAGCAAAAATCTCGGGATGTGAACACTATTGCAAGATTCTAGTTTTCCTGTATTCAAAACTAGGGATAGATTTAATATTTATTGGAATGAGCATCAACACGATCACAAACTTATGGAAAAACATTAGCAATTAATATAAACGATAATTCATAGGATTTAAGGGAGGTCTGACAATTAATTTCATCACTTTCGAAAGTCTCAGGGCAAATACTGATAGAGAAAACAAAGAAGGATTTTGGGGGCACAAGGGAAGAACTATTCCTTTGTTGAATTCCCACATACCTGACTAAAATCCTTCCTGAGTAGAATCTTGAACTGCTTCAAGAGATGAGAAGCCCTAGTCTTGCTTGGAGGGTTCTTGAGAGGAGAAATTTTGATGTTTCTAAGAACTGAGGGTGGGGAATGAGGAATGAACCATTTCCCCTCATTAAAACGTCTAAAATTATTACTAAAATGACGTAGTTTAAAACTTGGGAGAGTAGGAAATTACTAAATAGACCTTAGAAATTCACTGAAAAAAAATGTTAGGTGCCCCTAACGGGTGACCTAACGGGTCATGGTGGCTGACCACAACTCGTGATCACTCCTGTCAGGTACACTGGCTGAAAACTCAATAAGACTGGTAACGGGGGACATAATGAGTCATTACTGGGGACCACGACTCATTGCCCCCACCCGTCAAGTACACTGGTCAACAAAATATATTCCTAACTCATGCCTGACCACGAGTGACCTAACGGGTCGTGGTCAGTGACCACGACTCATGAAGTCTCTTGTTGGGTACACTGCCTCCCTTCTCCAAAATCTCAAACCTTCTTCTCATGACTCATCTAACGAATCATGGGGTCACTTAACGAGTCGTTAGGTGGGTCGTCCTATAGCTTTTCCAGATTTCCAGATTTAAGTCCCGGAATTAGATTTTGAGTTTCCGGGGCATTGCAATTTCAATTTGAAATTCGCTCCGTGCCTCCGCCTTGATCATTCATCTCACATTAAGCTACTTTATTAAGCATTTTCACCTATAAAAGGAAGTCAACACAATTGTTAGCCCATGGCCACAAATTAAACAAAATACATGAGATCATAATCAATTTAAGGTGCAAACAAGGCTAAACCATAGGTATAAAATCGCACTTAGGCGCGTAAATAGGTCCAAGATCACCACCCCACACTTAAAACCTTGTTCGTCCTTGAACAAACCTTTTATATCTCATGCTACAAAAAGGTTTAAAAATTTACCAATTGATGTAAGGTAACTTAGTTAAGGCTACATGACTGACCTTGATAACAAGTTCATATCAAGAATGTTATTTATAATATAGTTAAATTCATGAGCAACTAAGTAAAAGACTTCCTAGCCTCATGGATTGACTCTACAACCTTAGCAAACTCATGCAAGTTAACCAATCAAGAAGTCAAATATGTAACTTATCTTTCATAAACCATGTGCCCTCTCAACAAGAGAGTTACTCATTTTCACTCACAGTTAAACAAGTTATAAGTATGGGTGTGAGAATAAAATTCTGGTCACTCTCACAAAAGATTTCACATGCAATACATTATGACCCATAAGCTTACTTAGTGTACTACTCCACTAATATAGGAACATCTAACTATAGGATCAAATAGGACTTTTAAGTTGTAATGTAGGCTAAAGGATGGGTAGATACTATTCTGACAAGTAGTAGTGATTATCTTCCCTAAGCGCTTTTAATACATCAAACTTTCTCATTAAGCACAATCTTTTCACTTACTTCTTCCCCTTCTCTTCTCATCTGTCCTTTTCCTTTGTTTTCCCCTTTCATTAAGCATGTTCACATACAATAGTAGGGAGTAATCAGGTATCAAATACTTTTTCAAATCTTTTTGTTCTTTCTCTACTCCCAACCAATAACATATGCATTTTTAAACGATTGCACCTTTAATGTTTTCTTCAACTTCCTCACTCAACTATATCCTCTTTTTCAATACTCACTCCTTGTACTTTTATACATTTTTCAATTAAGTGCTTGGTAGTTTTGGATCAAATTCAAAGTCCATTGAATGAAAAAGACAGAGCTACTTGTGTGACTATCAAAGAATAGGCTAAAGGGTCAATGGGGTTAACTAGGATTACACATTGTGGGTAGGTAAAGCAAAGGATAAAAACATGTTTTAATCAATATAATGCCTATATCATCTACTAGAATTAACATTCCTCCTTTCGCTTTGCAAATACACCAGGTAAGTTCTAGATATCACATGACATTACAAAATGGAATACACAAATAACCTTACACTCACTGCATATGTTTAACTCTAGAAAGATCCATACAGACTCTCAATTCAGCTAACCATATGAATTTAAATTAAGCACAAGGCATCCAAGAGTCAAATTCATGAGCCTAGGTGTCTCTACAAAGTCATTCAATTCACCAACATGCTTCTCAATTTAAAGTTCACTTGAATCTTTTGGACATGTGTAGCACTTCACAAAATCACCAATCATCCAACCCGTTAAGGGTTCTAAAAAATCCTAATGACTAATTTTTCCTCAAGACGGTCGTCATTCATCCCTCGTTTGGGAAAGTCCCTATTATGACTTAAATATAGTTTCTCACAAAGCTCAACCATTTATTCTCGGTCCAAAGGGCCCTCTTTTGGAAAAGAACCAAAAAGAAAAATGAAAGGGTGGATGAAGTGTGCTCTACTCAAACTTTTCAACGAAAACCACATCAAACTAAGCACATACTACACCCTCACAATCATCAAAAATTTTTGAAATTCCCTCACTCTACACTTAAATCATGCTATGTACCTGAAGCATTAATTAAAATCAAACAAGGGTTAGGATACTTTCTAAGGCCTCTAGGCCAGCTGGCAGCATGTTTACAAGAGCCGACGACCTCACACTCATTCTTCCTCATGCTCCTTTGCTTCCTTCTGCGGGTATTCAAACTTCCCCTAAATCTATAATAACAATACATGAACAAAATAAAGGGTGATACATTAAAAATAAAAGAAAAAGAGAAAAATTTTCATACATGTGGTACAACTTGAGTTGCCTCCCAAGAAACTTCTAATTTTACATTGCAACACAATGTGAGCTATATCCCTTTTATGATATCCTTAATCTCTTTTTCCCTTTTGGGAACAATCTTTTTTTTTTTTTTACTTTTAAGGGAACAACCTCCATAATTTCCCTCTTCTGCACCATCAGATCCTCACCAGGGTAAATTTGCCACCCATCAAGCACAGGCTCAGGTTCCCTTTTTATGAGACCCTTCAGATAAGGGGTTGTCATCGTGCATTCTCCCACCCTACACTCATCCTCTTCCACTGCAGTGATCATACAGATATCTCCATAGTGTTCTGGGGTTTTGAGTGCTTTATACACTCTGAAGTTCTCATCCTCATCATTTACTCACATCTTCAGGTTTCCTACCCTAACATCTATTAATGCTACACTAGTGGCCAGGAATAGACATCCCAGTATGATAGGTACCCTATCACCAACTTCAAAGTCAAGAATAATAAAGTCATTAGGGATTGTCAATTTACCAACTTTGATGAGGATGTCCTTTATGATCAGCCCCTACGAAACCACTTTGGTTCGGTCAGGCAGCTACAACACCACTCTAGAAGGCCTTGATTTTCTCCTAAATTACACAATGCCTGCATCAGCTAGTTCCACCAGTTTGTATTGGCAGGGTGAAATTCCCAGAGTCTTTAAGCTTTTCTAGTTGCTTGTTCATCACCCTTGAGCTACATTCTTCAGTGATGCTATAGTCTCCACGTCAACCAGCTCTTCTTGTTGGACACCACCTCCTTTAAGTACTTAGCATACTTGAAATTCCCTATAAAATATAAATTAGGAGCAAATTTATGTGAAGTTCTTTAAAAATGTTAAAGAACTTCGTGACACAAGAATCTTCCTTACTTTTATGAAGCCTTTGGGGGAATGGTGGTGGTAATATTTTTTCTGGTTGCACTGCTGGTTGTACATTGTTCTTTGCAACTACCTTTATATTACCCTTATCTACAGAAGGGCCTAGTCTTGTCAACTTAGCTTGCACCTTATTCTTCTTCTATTTCACTAGTGCATCATCTAACTCCCACCTGCTCCTCAAGCTGATAGCCATGACCTGCTTTGGGTTTGGATCGGTGTAACTCGGTAAACCCCCTTAAGGTCTGGTGTTTTGAGTTGCAGTTAATTTCCCCATCTACTTCTCTAGGTTCCTTGTGGCTAACTGCTTTTTTTGAGCTCAACCTCCATTTTAACTTGGTCAACTGCCATTTGAGCCTCATTATCCATGACCTTATGCAACATCTCCTCTATGTTTTTTGATTAGGAGCTGCTACTACTGATAGTTTTGACTCTGTCTTCGATTTCCACCTCAAGAAAAGTTGGGATGATTTTTGTTGTAGGTATTCTCATAGTTTTGGTTCCATCTCTGTGCATTGCCTACAAAATTTATTGACTCTGGGTTTTCTCCACAAGAGACTGCCACATGACCACTACCTCTACATATCTCACACCAGCTTTGATCTGGTTAAACTGTATGTACCTGTGCCTGTGACTGAGCCAAGTTCAGGTAGCTGAACTGTGTCATCATCTGGTTTTAGAAAGAGGCCAACTGAGATACCAAGACATTTATACTGTCCACCTCAATCATTCCAGCCATTTTCCTGACTGCGCCCCTTGATGCATTGTTGTGCCACTCTGGACATCCCTGTGCAATCCTTTTCTACAAAGTGTACAACTCCTCATATGTTTTCTCTAGTTCTTGACCCCCTGCTGTAGAATCTAACAAAATTTTAGTTGTGTCGGTCAAGAATTTCCATAAATATGTGTGCCAGCACTTCGTTGGTTTGCTAGTGATGGCAATCTCTGAGAAGAGATTTGAATCTTTTCCAAGCAAGATATAAATTCTCATCTGGCCTCTGCGTGAAGCTCAAAATTTCACTCCTTAGCCTTGCAGTCTTTCTAGATGGGAAGAATCTAATGAGGAACTTCCATGTAAGGTCATCCCAGGTTGTGATGGATTTTGGTGGTTTTGCCTTCAACCACCTCTTTGCTTCTCCCAGTAATGAGAATGGGAAAAGGGTAAGCCAAACGTAGTCCCTTGACACTCTTATGGGGACAACAGTGTCACTAATTTCCAGGAAATTCTACAAGTGTTGTTGTGGGTCCTCATGGGTTAGTTCTGTGAACTGTCCACTTGTGTGCAACAATTGCACCATGTTCTACTTTAGCTCGAATCTTCCTTCAAGTTTCGATCTGAGGATACTAGAGTTAACATTTATCATGAGTGGGATTGCCACTTCACGGACTAGTCTGGCCGCCATCTCTACTGGAACAACCTCATCCTGTTGAACCTGCTAGATGGGATAAAGAGTAGCACCCTCTCTTCCAACTATCTTAACCTTCTTTCCGGTTTAGGGTATGTTTCTACTAACTCTCTATCCCTTGCCAGCTTGCTGGAAGGACCAACCTGTACCTGCAAAAGTGATGACTAAGACAATGTGCTCAACATTTTTAGAAAATACAATAATAACATGAAAAACAAGATATTCACTAATTTTTCTAGTCCCCAACAACGGTGCCCAAAACTTATCGGGCCCCAGTGCACACGCTAGCACCCGCGATTGTACAAGCAATAAAGTGGCTCTTGAGAGCTAAATGTCGAACACACAAAGACTTGAATTTTAGCCAATATCTACTTTAACTATTACTAAGAATTTTCACAAGCGTAGTGGTTTCAAGATTTTGTTGTTTGTTGGAAAAATGTAAAATTGATCACGAACTAAGTGTACTCAATAATTGGAAATATTCCAGGGTCAAGGCCTACATTCATTCCTAGCGTTACTTCACGTTGGTCAAGTGCTTATCTTGATTGTTGATTTATGGGGTTAAAGAGATGATTATGGTCTTTTGAACCTCTAACTATTTTGCATCGAATTGACCTAACAGCTACATCGTTGAGTGGTGATGGGACATTCAAACTTTACTACATTTAGCTATCATCCCATTTAATTGACCAAGTGTGGGGTATTAGAGACATTTCTATCCTAAATGCAAATCAACTTAAAGAACAAGATCACAGTCCTTGCATTCCACATTCTATCGTAGTGTTTACCTTTTAGAGTTCACTAGAATTCTAGGTGTATTTTAATGGTGATCAAGCATTAAAATAACGACAATAAGAATGCAAGAACAATAATCAATGATAAACAATCAACCAACCAAGAAATTAAACTAAGCAATCATGTTTATGGCCTAAAACCTAGAATGAGGGTTTTAGCCATTCATTGTCTTACAAGAAATCATCAATGGCTTTCCTGTAATACAAGAGTGTAAAAAGAAGGAAAAGGAAAAGAACCCTAAAATGATGAAGTCCTTCCTCCGATCTTACTCCAGCTGTCCATTTTCCAAAATATATCATGATCCTCTAAAATAATGAATGAAGTGTCATATTTATAGGACAAGGATTTTTGGCCAAAAATTTCACTCTATGTGCCATGGAGCTGAACGCCCCAATGGGCCTTTGTGCAGATGCACACTGGTTAAGGTGTTGGCATGGCCTGCCTTGGGCGTGACACAATGCAGGTCGCGTGGCGCCAGCTTGGCCTCTGTGGCATGGCACAAATGCACAAGCATAGTAGGTAAGTATCCCTTACGCACAACATCACAGCGTGACATGGCCATCATCGCGCACAACCCTTAGCGTGGCACGACACTTGGCGCGAACATGCCTTGCTTTGGCGTGATGGCACATGATAGCCCGATATGGCACATTGATATCACTCTATGCTGTCGACGTGACATGTTGCATGGCGTGCTATTGCACGACTTTGGCTTTGATCACCATTTCAATTTGAAGTTCACTCCATGCCTCCGCCTTGATTATTCATCCTTACATTAAACTCCTTTATTAAGCATTTTCACCTACAAAAGGAACTCAACACAATTTTTAGCCCATGACCACAAATTAAACAAAATACATGAGATTATAATAAATTTATGGTGCAAACAAGGCTAAATCATGGGCATAAAATAGCACTTGGACGTGTAAATACTCCCAAGATCAAGTCATAAGTCTATAGGCACTTTAATGTATATAGGACCTCATGGAATTGCAATTGTCTAGAGGAATCCGAAGTCTTGATAGTCCTAGAGTTAGTCTGGATAAGAGTGATAATGGTGAGTTTTTTGGGATTACTAAATTGTAATCCCATATCATAGAGAGAATTAAAGACAAACAATAACAATATGACCTTTAATGAAGGTGGCGAATGGAGTGTAGAATAGTGAATGCACTTTATTCACGATGATGTAGCGGATAATGCTTTGAGATTGCAAGGTTGTTTATGTGTTCTAGATGAGTATTGGTCTTCGATATGAATTGATGGTGGAAGCTCATAGTTTCATATATTTTGTGCATCAGGAATCCACCAAGATGTATATAGATCTAAAGCAACACTATTGGTGGAGCGTGAAGGTTGATATGTCTAATTTTGTGGCTAAGTGTCTGAATTATCAGCATGTGAAGGCTGAGCACCAAAGTCCTAGTGGTTTCATTCAGAATATCAAAATTCACTTTTTTATGGTTTTACCTAGAACAAAGAACAATATGTGTCATAATCCATAAATGAAAGGTCATTAGAGAACCTACCCTAACCTACCGGTAGGTATCACACAATCAAACAACAAATTTTCATATGGAAATAAATAAAGTAACGGAAGATAAAGTGTGAAAGTCAAGCTTTCATAAAGTACGAATCACAACATAGAAATATAAGTACACCCAAGACAAAAAGCGTCGCCCATACAAGAGCATCTAAAGACTTAGTACAATTGTTTTCAAGCTATAAGACTGCTGGAAATAGTAAAAGATAGAAAATAAGATAGATGAAGATAGACATCGCTTTGATTTTGAAGTAGCTCACCAAAGCTTCTATAAGACATCACCTCAGACAAGACAATCATCTAGGTCTGCTAATTCTAGGATCTATAGCAAAATATGCAACAAATATAGTATAAGTACGGGTAGCACGTGTACTCAGTAAGCATCATAGATTGACCAAACAAGATTTAGATAGTATATCATATAAAATAGTAAATGTAACCTAGACAAGTCATATACCTATAGTCCACTAACTTAAGGAAAACAGGTGTCACGAACCGAGTTAAGACCTTGGAAGCGACACGGGACCTAAAACCATGAAAGACTCTAAGATAACCCATGGTACAAGAATGGCATAAATATAAGATAAAGAAACTAAGCAAAAGCTAACTGAATGTAATCATATAATGTAAGTAATCTAAATCCTAAGTAAGTATCATGAAATGAACACATGACTGAGAATTGAAATGCTGAATATCAGATTATGTCTGAAAGCCTCTAAACTGATGAGCTGAAGGGACAAGTTCGCAACTAGCCTTGAAGATAGAAACTAAGAAAGTAAAAAAAAACATCATCACAAAGTCTCGTCCTTGAATGATGAGGACGCACCAACACTAGTTGACTGAGCGATGACTGGAACATTTCTAGTTGGGGGATTGAGTCTGAGTGTCTAAACCTCTATCATGAGATGATATAGCATAAAGATATGCAGTCAGTACTTTGAATGTACTAAGTATATGAGCTACGTAAAAACATATGAGAAGAATATAAATCATAGTGAAAATTAAAATTATGCTATAGTGGTAAACATCTGGGGATGACATACTAAAGTACAATGACCCAAAGTTTAAATCATGGATATGGAACTGAACATGTCTGAAATTATAACATAAATACATATACTGAAAACTATGGGATATGTACAAAACTATAAGGAATACACATAGTAAAACTCGTGATTGCGACTGTGTAATGCCCTAGATGTGCCTAAGAGTAGACCTGGGAGTTAAAAGTTGAAAACTATTAAAATGGGAAAAATGTTGCAGAACGGGTGACCCTACGGATCATTGGTCCAACCAATGACCCATTGGAATGAGTCATGGAAAACATCTGGTCTGGGGACAGTGGAAGCAACGACCGATGTGAGGACTCATTGTAGGAAATAACGAGTCAGCATTTGTAGTCGTGGTGGGAGATGGACTTTAGCATCTGGGAAGTAACGGGTCATCCCATGACCCATCGTGAGTTACCACAGACCATGGTTAAAAGTCGTTGTTTGAGTGGTGAAATTTCCAATGGGTTCGATGGAAGGAAACCATGACTCATTTATGGATATATTGAGTCTTGGTCAGGCTCGTTGTAGGATGAGGTGCCAAGTCAGCAAGAGGAAACAACGGTTGACAGAATGACCCATTCTATAGTATGACAACCCATTGTTTTAAGTCGTGGGTTGAGATGAGACCTAATCCTGGACAGTGTATAACACGGATCATCACCACGGGTCGTGGTGTCCTCCAATGACCCATTGGAGTGCCTGTTGGTTCGTCCAGTGAAGAATTTTTCTGCGTAATCATGAAAGGCATTTTTGTCATTTCAACATCCTAAGGCCCTATACTACGTCATTTAAGGCTCATAATGGTGGGTTTTAGGAGGGGAAAACATATTCTAAGTCATTTTTTTCATGCATGCAAACTTGGAGAGTTAAGGGAGGTGATCTAGAGCAAGCTTACAAGGTTTTCATTCAAATTCTTCTTGGGCAATGAGAGAAGTGGTAGAATCTAGCCCTTTCAAGCATGTAGGGTTATGAGTGGATGTTTCCTTCCACACCCATGCCCAATTTCTATCTAAGTTATGAGAATTTCCTATGATCAAGTTATGGGGTTTTCACCCAAATGCATGAATCTTTTATTTCTTTACATGGGTATGATTAAGTTGTGTTTTCATAATTGTATTATGAAGCATGGTCAGATTTTAAGTTGTTTTCAATCAAAATCATGTTTCTAATTTTATGAAATTAAAGGCCCATTAACAAGAAGTTCATATAAGAAGAGATTTGTGAAGAATGTATGATGATGATGAGATATAATGATGAAAAGCACATTTAAAAGCTACCCATGATTATGATATAGTTTTCAAAAATATTTGAGTAGTTCCAAGCATGATAAAGTGTTGGGAAAGGCCCTTATGTCAAGTATGTATGATGTATTGTCTCTAAAGTAAGCTTACCACATGGTTTTGGAGCAAGGACTCCCAATTATCTTTGAGCTTGTGGAATGTTTTAAATTAAAGCTTCTCATATGTATGATTTCATATTTGAGATGTATTTCATTATTGAGATTTGCCAATAGACAATGTTGAGCTTCATTATAAAACTATGTAGAGCATATGCATGTTATTGGGCAAGGAGTCTAGCACCGAGCGGGCTAAGGGTCGATCACCCTATGCCCCAGAACTACATTCCAACATAGGTTGATACTATTATACATTATTGGGACCTCCCTTGCGAGCTATCCTCGTCCCTAATGGCCCATTAGCTTGATATCGATATCATGGTATCGTTCTTAGCCTTGGAAAGGCTTTGGGCGACTCTACCCACTTGAATGTGATAGTTGGGACCACGTAAGCTCTATCGTGGTATGTCGATTAAGTGAAGAGTCTCCCAGTGTTCCATATGATTCAGTCATGCATATTCATTACTTATGATTATTATATACACGTGCATGCTCTAAAAGCAAGGTTTGGCTCAATGCTCAATTGTTTTCTATAAATGTCATATTTCAGCTTTGAGTCATTCTAGTCAGTTGATGTTATAAAGCTATGTATTGTCATGTTATGAAAATATCATGATTTTAGAAGGAATGCATGCAAGCCATCCCTTGAGATTCTTAAAGCTTATGTTATGCTATGAGATGTTTTAAATGATTTCCTTTACTTAAGCGGTCTTTTACTTACCTTGCATACTCGGTACATTCCACGTACTGACCGCATACTTTCTATGCTGTATTGATTCATGATACAAAACCCGGCTCTCAGGTTCAGCCCCACTCTTAGTCAGTTTATCAGAGTTAGCATTTTCTTATTGGTGAGTCCTTATCTTTCGAGGGCTATACTTTCAGCTTTTCTTATGTATTTCAGTTTCAGTATCATTGAGTTAGTTGGGGTCTTATCCCATCAACTCGTCATGTTTAGAGGCTTTTCAGACATACGTATGTATTTAGCTTCGGAGGATGTATTCTGATGTTATGGTTGAATTAGACTTCCGCTAAGTTTATTATGTTTATCCTTTTGGTTGTTGATTGAGTTAGATGTATGCTTATGCCACGGGTCGACTTGGGTCTCTTGGGGTCCCTTGTCTCGTGTCGCGATCCGGGCCTCTGTTCGGGTTATGACAGACTTGGTATCAGAACAATAGGTTTTCAAGTATCCTAGGGTGTCTGAAAGCCGCGTTAAGTATAGTCTTTTTCATGGGTGTGAAGTGATCCACACTTATGAAGAAGAGGCTACGAGACATTTAGGAAATGTTTCCTTTTTTCATGATCTATGTCGTGCAATGAAAAGTCTTTCTATCCTTCTAATTCGTCCTATTCGCGATTGCAGAATCATGGCTCCTCAAAGAATGAATGGAAGGAGGAATGGAGATGGTGAAGGCCACAAGGGTGGCAATGGTCATGGGCATCAGCAAGTCCCACTAGTTGAGGAGCCCCAGACACCGGAGCCAGCTGCCTATGCTAAGTTTCGAGCCGCTATTCAGATGCTTGCGCAGGTCTTGACTGTTCAGGTCAACCAGCAGGCCGTTGTGCATGTTCTGCAAAATGGCAACGTAGCGGCGGCTTGATTAAGAGATTTCTTGAGGATGAACCCATCGGAGTTCTTTGGGTCCAAGGTAGATGAGGACCCACATGAGTTCGTACACGAGATTGTCAAGATCACCCAAGTCATGGGGGTGAATTGGGTTAAGTGCACCGAGTTGGTCTCTTTAGTTAAAAAGGATAGCTCATATTTGGTTTTGCCAATGGAAGGATAGCAGGGCCGTAGGAGCAGGTCCGGTCACTTGGGAAGAGTTCCATGTTGCATTTCTAGACCGGTTCTTCCCTCAGGAGATGAGGGAGCTGAAGATAGCTGAGTTCATGAATTTGAAGCAAGGGAGAATGACTGTATAAGAGTATGCCCTTGAGTTCACTCGCCTATCGAAATATGCCCCAGAGTTGGTAGCCGATCAGAGGATGCGGGTGAGTAGATTCCTCCATGGAGTAGCGGGCTATTTGGAAAGGATTGTAAGACCACTATGCTCCATCAGGATATGTATTTCCCATGGATAGTGTTGTACGCCCAGTATATGGAGACGACGCATTCGAGAGAGAGGGAGGCCAAGAGGCCCAGGACCAAGGATCACAGATTCTTTCAGCAGAGGTCCGGTGGTGGGCACCGACAGCAGACCCACCAGAGATCATCAACCCCAGCATCTTTAGCATTGAGTATTCCATCCAAGCCTAGACATGATCAAAGAGGGCGGCATCATGCTCGTGGGGTCATAGCAATAGATCCACAGATTCTAGCATCCCAGCTTGTCGCAGATGTGGTCAAAGGCACACAGGACAGTGATTGGCAGGTTCAGGTTCTTGTTTCGGGTGTGGGCAGCTCGGACACATGCTTAGAGATTGTCCAGCTGTGAGACAGGATCAGGTTGGGGGCCGAGGCCCAGCATCAAGTTCAGCAGCCCCTACCACGCTTAGCACATCAGGGGGCATTTAATAGCACAACTGGAGGTCAGCACCAGAGCAGATTCTATGCTTTAGCATCCCTTAAGGAGTAGGAGGTCTCCCCAGATGTGGTCACTGGTATGTTACGAATCTCCTATATTAATGTTTATGCTTTATTAGATCCGGGAGCTACCTTGTCTTTTGTGACACCTTATGTGGCCAGTAGCTTCAGAGTCAGTCCCGAAGTCTTATCAGGACACTTCTCAGTTTCTACTCCAATAGGTGAATCAGTTATAGCTAGATGGGTGTATATAGGTTTCCCAATCTCGGTCCTTTATAAGGTCACCTCAGCAGATTTGATAGAGTGATGGCCATGATCAATTTTGATGTCATTCTCAGCATGGATTGATTATTTGCATGTTATGCTTCAGTTAGTTGTAGAACCCGTGTAGTAGAGTTCAGATTTCCGGGTGAAACAGTCTTATTAGAATGGAAGGGTAGTTCAACTATGCCTGTAGGTCATTTCATTTCCTACCTTAAGGCCAGGAAGATGATTTGTAAGGGTTGTATGTACCATATAGTTAGGGTTAAGGATGTTAAGTCTGAGACCCCGACTATCCAGTCAGTTTCGGTGGTGCGTGAGTATCTAGAGGTCTTTCCCGATGATTTTCTAGGTGTTCCTCCCGAGCAGGAGATTGATTTTAGTATTGATCTTCTACCCAACACGCAACCTATATCTATCCCTCCTTATAGGATGGCTCTAGCTGAGCTAAATGAGTTGAAGGATCAGTTGAAGGACCTGTTAGATAAGGGCTTCATTAGACTGAGTAAGTCTCCATGGGGTGCACCAGTGTTATTTGTCCAGAAGAAGGATGGTTCGCTTCGAATGTGCATTGAATATCGTCAATTGAACAAAGTCACCATCAAGAATAGGTATCCTTTACCCAGGATCGATGATTTCTTAGACCAGCTTTAGGGTGCCAAGTGTTTCTCAAAGATAGATCTTAGGTCCGGGTATCATCAGCTCAGGTTCGGGAGAGTGATATCCCGAAGAAAGCCTTCAGGACGCGGTATGGCCATTATGAGTTTGTAGTTATGTCTTTTGGACTAACGAATGCTCCTGCAGCTTTCATGGACTTGATAAACAGTGTTCAAGCAATACCTGTACATGTTCGTGATTGTTTTCGTTGATGACATCCTTATATACTCTCGGAGCGAGGAGGAGCATACTGCTCATTTGAAAGTAGTGCTTCAGACTCATAAGGATCGCCAATTGTATGACAAGTTCAGCAAGTCTGAGTTTTGGTTGGACTCCATAGCATTTTTGGGCCATGTGGTATCAAAAATAAAGGCGGTGAAAAATTGGCCCAAACCGGTGAATCCATCAAATATTCGGAGTTTCTTGGGTTTAGCTAGCTACTATTGGAGGTTTGTTGAGGGTTTCTCATCCATTGTATCACCCTTGACCAAATTGACTCAGAAAAAGGTAAAGTTCCAATGGTCAGAGGCTTGTGAGAAGAGCTTCCAAGAGTTGAAGACTCGACTCACTTCAGCACCGGTGTTGACCCTACCCCAGGGTACTGAAGGATTCCTGGTGTATTGCGATGCTTCGAGGATCGGATTTGGGTGTGTGTTGATGTGGCATGGGAAAGTGATAGAATATGCCTCAAGACAGTTGAAATTCCATGAGAAGAATTACTCGACCCATGATCTTGAAGTGGCCGCGGTGGTATTCGCCTTGAAGATATGACGACATCATTTGTATGAGGTACACATGGATGTATTTACGGATCATAAGAGTTTACAATATGTGTTCACGCAGAAGGATCTCAATCTTCGGCAAAGGAGGTGGTTGGAGCTACTCAAGGACTACGATGTGAGTGTCCTTTACCATACGGGTAAGGCTAATGTTGTAGCAGACGCACTTAGTAGTCTCTCTATGGAGAGTGTGTCCCATGTGGATGAAGGAAAGGAGTTGGTGAAAGATGTACATCGACTCACAAAGTTGGGAGTTAGGTTGGTCAACTCTACTGATGGCGGTGTTGTTTTCCAGAACGAGTCAGAATCGTCCTTGGTGACTGATGTGAAAGCTAGAGAAGATGAGGATCCAATTTCGGTAAAGCTGAAAGAAGCCATTCGAAGTCAGAAGGTGGAAGTCTTCTCCCAAGGGGGAGATGGTGTGCTTCGGTATCAGGGTCGCCTATGTGTTCCGGATGTCGATGATTTGGGAAGTCGAATGATGCATGAGGCTCATGGAACTAGGTACTCTATTCATCCAGGTGCCACCAAGATGTATCATGATTTGCGGGAAATATATTGATGGAATGGCATGAAGAAGAAAATTACAGAATTCGTAGCCAAGTGCCCGAACTGTCAGCAAGTAAAGGTTGAGCATCAAAGGACGAGAGGCATACTTTAGGGTATTTGCATTCCTACTTGAAAGTGGGAAGATATTAATATGGATTTCATTATAGGCCTACCTCGTACTCGTCGACACTATGATTCTATTTGGGTTGTAGTAGACAGGTTGACCAAGGCTGAATATTTTCTACTGGTCAAAACTACGGATTCAGCAGAGGATTATGCCAAACTGTATATGCAGGAGTTGGTTCGATTGCATGGAGTGCCTTTGTATATCATATCAGATCGAGGTGCTCAATTTACCTCTCAGTTTTGGAGGTCTTTTCAAAAAGGGCTTGGGACTCAGGTTAAACTCAACACAACATTTCATCCGCAAACGGATGGTCAAGCAAAGCAGAGAATTCAAACTCTCGAAGACATGTTGAGAGATTGCGTGATGGACTTTAAAGGTAGTTGGGATGATCACTTGCCCTTGATTGAGTTCGCTTACCAAAAAACTATCACTCCAGTATCCAAATGGCATCATTCGAGGTTCTGTATGGGCAGAGATGTAGATTGTCCATTGGATGGTTTGAGGTTGGTGAGGCACCTATGATAGGGCTAGATTCGGTTCATGAGGCTATGGTAAAGGTTCAGTTGATAAGGGACAGGCTGAAAACCTCTTAGAGTCATCAAAAGTCCTACGTGGATGTAAGGAGAAGGGAGTTAGAGTTCGAGGTGGACGATTAGGTGTTCTTGAAGGTATCTCCCATGAAGGGAGTAATGCGGTTTGGGAAGAAAGGAAAACTTAGTCCCCGCTATGTTGGCCCCTACCAGATTATGATAAGAGTTGGTAGGGTGGCGTATGAGTTAGAACTGCCCTCAGAGTTATCTTCTGTGCATCCTGTGTTTCATGTATCGATTTTGAAGAAGTGTTTGGGTGACCCAGCTCTAGTTTTTCCGGTGGACAGTGTTGGTGTGAGAGACAACCTTAGCTATGAGGAGGTTCCAGTGGAAATATTGGATCGACAGGTTCGAAGGCTAAGGAACAAAGAAGTAGCTTCAGTTAAAGTGTTATGGAGGAATCAGCATGTTGAAGGAGCTACGTGGGAGGCGAAGCGCATATGATGGCTTGATACCCACATTTATTCTCTACCGGCTTAGTTTCAACTTGAGGTATCAGTTTTTACCTAAAACTCTATTTAGTTTCATGTTTAGTTCATGTGCGTAAGTTTCTTTTATGTATGTGGATGTATGTATGATTCGTGAATTCAGTTCAGTTGTATATTTTGAATCGGAGGTTGTCATTCCATTAGTTTCTAGTTTAAATTATCAGTATTCGAATACAGTAACTGCATGTTTCTATTTTCTGCTTGTGTCCTACATTCGAGGATGAATGTTCCCAAGGGGGAGATATTGTAATACCACGGATGTGCCTAAGAGTAGACCCGGGTGTTAAAAGTTGAAAACTGCTAAAACTGGGGAAAATGTTGTAGAACGGGTGACCCTACGGATTGTTGGTCCAACCAATGACCTATTGGGATGAGTCGTGGAAAGCATCTGGTCTAGGGATAGTGGAAGCAACGACCGATGTGATGACTCATTGTGGGAAACAATAAGTCGTCGTTTGTAGTCATGGTGGAAGGTGGACTTTAGCATCTGGGAAGTAACGGATCATCCCACCACCCATAGTGAGTTACCACGGACCGTGGTTAGCAGTCGTTGTTTGAGTGGTGAAATTTCCAGTTGGTTCGATGGAAGGAAACCACGGCTCGTTGTAGGATGAGATGCCAAGTCTGCAAGAGGAAACAATGGTCGACAGAAAGACCTATTGTCTAGTATGACGACCCGTCGTTTTAAGTCGTGGGTTGAGCTGAGACCTAAGCTTGGACAGTGTACAACGCGGATCGTCACCACGGGTCGTGGTGTCCTCCAACGACCTGTTGGAGCGCCCGTTGGTTCGTCCAGTGAAGAATTTTTCTGCGTAATCATTAATGGCATTTTCATTATTTCTATGTCCTAAGGACTTATACTATGTTATTTAAGGCTCGTAATGGTGGGTTTTAGGAGGGAAAAACCTATTCTAAGTCATTCTTTTCATGCATGCAAACTTGGAGAGTTAAGGGAGGTGATCTAGAGCAAGCTTTCAAGGTTTCCATTCAAATTCTTCTTGGGCAATCAGAAGAAGTGGTAGAATCAAGCCCTTTCAGGTATGTAGGGTGATGACTAGGTGTTTCCTTCCACACCCATGCCCAATTTCTATCTAAGTTATGAGAATTTCCTATAATCAAGTTATGGGGTTTTCACCCAAATGCGTGAATCTCCTATTTCTTTACATAGGTATGATTAAGTTGTGTTTTCATTATTGAATTATGAAGCATGGGCAGATTTTAAGTTGTGTTCAATCAAAATCATGTTTCTAATTTTATGAAATTAAAGGCCCATTGACAAGAAGTTCATTGAAGAAGAGATTTGTGATGAATGTATGATGATGAAAAGCATGTTTAAAAGCTACCCATGATTATGATATTGTTTTCAAAAATATTTGAGTAGTTCCAAGCATGATAAAGTGTTGGGCAAGGCCCTTATGTTAAATGTGTGTGATATATTGTCTCTAAAGTAAGCTTACCACATGGTTTTAGAGCAAGGACTCCCAATTATCTTTGAGCTTGTGGTATGTTTCGAATTAAAGATTCTCATATGTATGATTTCATATTTGCGATGTATTTCGTTGTTGAAATTTGTCAATAGATAATGTTGAGATTCATTATAAAACGACGTAGAGCATATGCACGTTTTTGGGAGAAGAGTGTAGCACCGAGCGGGCTAAGGGTCAATCACCCTATGCCCAGAATTACGCGCCAACGTAGTTTAATACTATTATATATTATTGGGACTTTCCTTGCGAGCTATCCCCGGCCCTAATGGCCCATGAGCTTGATATCGATATCATGGTATCGTCCTTAGCCCCAGGCAAGGCTTTGGGCAGCTCTACCCACTTGAGTGTGATAGTTGGGACCACGTAAGCCCTATCGTGGTATGTCGGTTAAGTTACAAGTCTCCCAGTGTTCCATATGATTCAGTCATGCATATTCATTACTCATGATTATTATATACACATGCATGTTCTAAAATCAAGGTTTGACTCAATGTTCAGTTTTTTCTATAAATGTCATATTTCAACTTTCAGTCATTTGAGTCAGTTGATGTTATTAAGTTATGTATTGTCATGTTATGAAAAGATCATGATTTCAGAAGGAATGCATGCAAGCCCTCCCCTCAGATTCTTAAAGCTTATGTTATTCTATGATATGTTTTAAATGATTTCCTTTACCTATGCAATTTTTCACTTACCTTGCATACTCGGTATATTCAACGTACTGACCTTATGCTTTCTATGCTGTATCATTTCATGATACAAGACTCGGCTCTCAGGTTCAGCCCTGCTCTTAGTCATCTTATTGGAGTTACGTTTTCTTATTGGTGAGTCCTCATCTTTCGAGGGCTAGACTTTCAACTTTTCTTATGTATTTCAGTTTCAGTATCATTGAGTTAGTTGGGGTCTTGTCTCATCAACTCATCATGTTTAGAGGCTTTTCAGACTTATATATGTATTCAACTTCGGATGATGTATTTTGATGTTATGGTGGAATTAGACTTCCGTTAATTTTATTATGTTGATCCTTTTGGTTGTTGATTGAGTTAGATGTATGCTTATGCCATGGGTGGACTTGGGGTGTCTCGGGTTCCTTGTCCTGTGTCGCGATCCGGGCCTCTGTTCGAGTCATGACAGACTGAGGGTGTGGGAGATTCTCATAACCAACATATTCTAAGTTTCACGACCCGAGCATAGACCCCGGACGTAACAAGGGACCTAGAACCATGATTGACTCTAAGATAACCCATGGTACATTCATAACATAAGCATAAGTATACACTAAGAGGAAACAATCATGAGATACAACATAAGTGGAAGTCTAATATATTTTAAAATATAGCAGCTGGAATAACAAGTTAAAACAACTGAATATCTATACATCATCGTCTGATAAACCTCTAACATAAGATAAGTTGATGGGACAAGCCACCAACTAGCTCTACTAAGTCTGTAACTAAAAGACAACAGAAGACTTGAATCAAAACTGACGTCCTCGAATGATGAGGACTTACCAACACCAAGCTGAATCTAGAGCGAGATCGAATCTAGTAGTAGGGCTGAGACTTATTTTGTCACAACCCGAAAGGGGACCCGAATCGTAGACATGGGACAAGGGATCCTGAAGGACCCCAAGTCGACCCATGGCATAAGCATTCACTAACTCATTGAATAAACAAGAGCAAAAATGAATTTATAAGTTTGGCGGAAGTCAACCAAATATAACAATAGAATAGACATCCGAAATTGAATATACATCTAAGTCTGATAAGCCTCTAATCTGGACGAGCTAATGGGAAAACACCCCCAACTAGCTCAATTAAGCGGAAACAAAAGAAATATGTCTGATATAACTGAAAGTCCGGTCCTCGGAAGATGAGGATGCACCGATTAATAGATGCAAATCCTGATAAGATACTACGAACGGGGCTGAACCTGAGATCCAGATCCTTCATCAAGAAATGATGCAGCATAGAAGGTATGCAGTCAATACGTGAAATGTACCGAGTATGTAAGGTAAGTAAAACCGCTAAAGCAATTTAAAAATCCTTTAAGGTGAATCATACATATCAAAGGCTTGTAAGGATAAAAAGAAGACCACATGCATTCATTATGAAATCATACTCTCATGCTTCATGATAATGCAAGGCTTTGGTACATCATGACTGACACGAATGAATCAAGCTAAACATGACATATATATCAAAAGCTAAAACATGAGTCCAAGCCTACTTCTGGATCATGCATGCATCAAATAATCATGACAATGGTAAACATGCAATTTCTGATGTATAAAGGACAGTGGGAGACTCATCACATAACTGACATACCACGATAGAGCTTATGTGGTCCCAACTATCACACTAAAGTGGGAAGAGCCACCCATAACCTTGCCAGGGCGATGGATGCTACCATGATATCGATATCAAGCTGAAGGGCCAATAGGGCCGGGGATAGCCCAAGAGGGAGGTCCCAATAACATAAGTATCATCATACGTTGGCGCGTAGTTCTAGGGCATAGGGTAGTCGACCCTTAACCCGCTCGGTGCTAGACTCTTCTCCCACAATATGCAATGCTCTACATCGTATATAACGAAGCTCAACATCGTCTATTGACGAAGCTCAACATTGTATATCGACAAAGCTCAATATGAAATCATGCATCAATTGTACATCATATAAATATGAAGCTCAACAATGTCTTTTCGACAAGCTTAGATGAAATCATGCATAACTTAACGTCGTATGAATGAAGCTCGACATTGTCTATTGACAAGGCTCATAATGAATTCATGCATGGACTCAACATCATGTGAAATGGAGCTTAACATTGTCCTTGACAAAGCTTGACGATAATGTATATATCAATTAAGAATCATGCATATAAAAGGCTTTACTTCGAAACATACCACAAGCTAGGATTCATTATAAGAGTTGGAAGAAAATTCATTTCAACCATGTGGTAAGCTCATATCGGGAAAAATCATTATTTGAAAACATCATATGGGAATCACCCAAAACTTCACTATACTTGGGTCTATTCAAACTACTTTGAAAACATCATCAAAATTACGGGTAAGGTTGGAAATATGCTTTTCATCATATATTCCATTGTCACCACATTTATCACAATCACCACTTCTATGAGCTATCCATACATGAGCGTTTTAGATTCAATTTTTAGAAAAATAATTTTGAAAAAAAATAAGGTTAGAATCTTCCAAAGCTAGTAAATCATCAATATCAACTCAAATCAATCATGCCCATGAATGAGGATATGAGAATCATGCAATTGAATAAAACCCCATACTTGATCATCTCAACAAATCACAATTTGATAGGGAATGGGCATGGGTGTGGAAGGAAGCACCCACTCATGTCCTTACATACCTGGGAATGAAGAACCCTAACTCTTCCCAATTGCCAAACTTAGATTTCCCTTGAAAACCTTGAAATTCTCCTCAATTTCCTCCCCTCAAGCCTTCAACCTTGCATGCATGAAGTAATGGCCTAAGATAGATGATCCCCTGTTAAAAACCCTCTAAAACGAGCTCAAAACACGTGGTTTAAACCCTTAGAACATAGGATTTATGGAAAATCCCTTAATAAAATTTCTCTAAAAAACAGATCTAGCCCCGACCACGAGTCGTACATCAAGTCACGACTCGTGGTCACCTCAACAGTTTTTTTCCAACTTTCTGAATTTGGCCACGACTGGTATACCACGACTCATACCACCATCCTACGGGTCGTACTATCAACCGTGGTACCATCCACCAAAACCAATATGAATTAACCACAACTCTTCACCACGACTCGTGGCTACATATTGTGAGTCGTACCACAACCCGTGACGACTCACCCTGGCACCCCTGGGAATTCCACCACAACTCCCAACCACGAGTCGTACCTTCCCTTCATGACTCGTAGAATCATTCGTGAAATGACCTCAGACTCCCAAATTCATCACGACTCAAGTCACGAGTTGTAGGCCTCACCATGATTCGTACCTTGAGTCGTACTGGTGCAAAAATTCCAAGTTTTTTGCAATTTTCAACTTCAACTCCCGAGTCTATTCTTAGGTCCCTTTCAGGGTATTATAGATTATCTAAACCTATATCATGAGACAATATAGCACAAAAGTATGTGATCAGTACTTTAAATGTACTGAGTATGAAGGATAAGTAAAACATGAGAGTAAGGACAATATGATGAAAATCATGATCATGATATAGTCGTAAAACATAAGTTGTTCATCATAATTTGAAGTATAATGACCCAAGGTTTTGAGAAAAAAAATCATACAACTTACGATGTCGTTCAAATTCACTCCCAATATCGGGTAGTGTAAAATATCAATAAAAATAGAAATCCAATAAGGAGTTGCGGTTGTATCCCATAGAGACTACTCGAAGCCCAGACTATCTGGTGCTAAACAGTAAAGTATTGCAAGATTACAAACTATTTGTAATTCCCTAAAGACTCAAAGACTAGACCGGGACTTAAATAAGAGAAAATTGAAAAATCTGTACCAGGTCATAAAATGAGTCATTATGTGACCAGTGGGAGGTGACCACGAGTCGTTAAGTGACTCGTGGTGGGGACTTTGGACTTGGTTGAAAATTTTGGAAAGGGAGTAACCACGAGTCCTGGGGTGATCCGTGGTCAATGTTTGATTGGGAGTTAGAAAAGGTCAGGCAGTGTACCTAACGAGTCCTCACCATTACTCGTTTGGGACACCACGAGTCGTGATGTTGCCCATGGTGACCAGTGGGAGAAAGTAGGAAGTGCACTCGATGACTGGGACTACGAGTCGTGGTCACTGGCCATGACCCGTTGGGTTTCCCGTGGGAACTGTCGATCAGTTTTCCCCTGCAAGTTTTTCAAGGGTATTTTAGTAACTTCTTACCATCCTAGACTTTAAAATACATTGTTTTAAGCATATTTCCAGACTATTAGGGGGGGATTAACGGTTTCCTTCCTTATTTTCCCCATTTAGACTTTTAGGAAACAACGTAAGATTTCTTTCAGAGCTTTTCAGAGCAAGAACTAGGGCAGTCCATTTCTCCTCAGTTCCTCAAGGAAATTCTTTGGGATTCTTCACCAGGTATGTGGTAATTCAATGAGGGAATAATTCTTCCCTTGTGTCCCCAAAATCCTTCTTTTTTTCTCTATCAGTTTTAGCCCTAAGACTTTCAAATGTGATGAAGTTTTCTGTCAGACCTCACTTAAATCATGTGAAATATCATTTATGTTAATTATTGATGTTTTTCCACCAGTTTGTGACTATGTTGTTGCTTATTCCGGTAATGTGAAATCCATCCCTAGTCTTGAATACAGAGAAACTAGAATCTTGCAATAGTGTACATATCGAAGTTTTTACTTGATTCCATCAGTGTTGGGAAGTCCCATGTTGTTGATTGTATTGAAAATCAGTCAGACTATTGTCAGTTTGGTTTTAGTCAAAATACTAGAACATCCAGTGTTAGTTAGAAATGTCACGTGATCAGTTTGACTACAGAAAATTCTCGAGGTGTCAGTAGTACCTCCCAGTTATCAGCATCAGATGCAGAACTTAGTTCTAGTGGTTCACTAGGCGATCATGACACTTTAGATAAGCAGCTCTGACCAACCTTAGAACCCCAATTATAGATTATAGCCTGTTCTTTAGACGGTTACGATGCTTCCAGATAAGCAGCTCTGACCTGTCTTAGAATCAACTTACAGAATCCAGTCCGATAAGACTCTCAGAATGCTTTTAGAGGTGTATCCCTAACTAGTCTTGGGCCCTAGTTTTGAGCTATCAGCTTAGTCTTCAGTTTAGGACTATGTAGTAGGAGTAGGACTTAGAACCGAGCAGACCGAGGCTCCAGCGCAGCCAGGTTCCCAGAACTACGTTGCCACCGTAGGTTACAGTCTTATTGGCCTCATGGACCCAGACTCTTGTGATCACCTAGTTCATGCCTCTATACCCTGGAAAGGTATATTGGGCCCTACCGATGGGGTGTATACATCGGAGTCCATGTCTAGTTCACTTGGTTATATGTCAGTTATAGACTCTCCCACTAGTCAGCTTAGTTCTGTCTTAGATTAGTCAATTTAGATCAGTTCAGTACAGTATTTCAATTTAGTATCTCAGATTTAGAGCATGTCTTTGACCATCAGACAGGGCCATTTTGACCACCTCAGTATATCACAGTTATTCAGTTTCAATATTTTTAGTAGGTTATTGCATGTCTTCAGTTTAGTTATTTTATTCCTTGTGTATGGTTTCTCTCACTTACTCAGTACATTCAAAGTACTGACTTTATGTTGTATCATTTTATGATATAGCTGTAGGTTCCCAGTCACAGCACCGTTAGCCGATCTCACTCAGACTTTCCCAGCTGCATCACTGGTGAGTCCTCATATTTTGAGGACGATGATTATTTTTCAGTTCTATTTCTTTTATTTAGACTTGAAATTAGCTGGGACCTTGTCCCAACAACTCATCAGTTGTAGTTGGCTTTCAGACATAGGCATAGTTTCAGTTGTTTTTAAACTTTATGGTCCAACTTGGTTTTCATAAATGTTTTATAATATTATTTTAAAGCTTCCGTTATATATATTTTTTACTCAGAATACCAGTGTTATGATAGACCAGGGGTTGACTTGGGGTTACTTATGACCCCAAGTACCGTGTCTCGTCCAGGGTATTGACTCGGGGCGTGACACTATTTGGATTGAGAGTGATAGAATTTAGCTATAACTATCAATTTATTAAGCTACAGTTGTATACAATTATAGATAATTCTAGGGAAGTGACCCTAATATTGGGTCAATTCCCTTAAATCACCCAATGTGAAAGAATTGAGAGAGGGTTAGGGCTGAACATGCAAACAATTTACTTAGGAACCTCATGAGTGTCTTTCAACATCACCATAGGTGTCAATCTACTTCAGTTTTTTCAAATTGAAGATAACTCCATTCTACCCAATTGCTTGTTTGCTAATTGGAATTCGACCTATATTTAGGAGAATCAATTAAGCAAGGGTTATTCCTTGAGTCATTATTGATTGATGCTAACCCAACCCAAATTTTCTCTTTCAAGCTTCATAAGGGTAACTGGGCAGGATTGGATGAATCTCATCACCAATCACAAGCTACAAAACAAAAATCAATCAAATGTTCAATAGCCCAAACTCAATATTAACAAATTGGGATCATTAGGGTTCATAACCCTATATATGATTTTAATTACCGATGGCTAGAAAAAGAAGATAAGAGAAGTAATGAGACATTCTTATCAATAGGAATTGAGATCCCTACTTGATTGATGATAATCTTCAATTACAAAAGTTGAATCTGCAATCTATTTGAAAACTAGGGCTAAAATCTACTCTTTTCACTAGCTATGAATTAAGAAATGAAAAAACATATCAAAAATTAGAAGAAAAATCTATTTGTACTATGCTCCAAAAACCCATTAAATTTTAGCATCGGAGTTGTAATGCCTTGGAAGCCCTAAGATCATACCCGGGAGTTGAAATAGAGAAAACTGGAAATTCGGCACGAGATCATAGAACGGGTCGTTACTAGACCCGTGGAGTTGACCACGAGTCATTAGATGACTTGTGGTGAAGTACATTCCTTCAGTTTTGGAATTTGTGATTTGAAGTCACCACGGGCATCACCACGAGTCGTGGTCAGACCCCACAACTCGATGAGTCATCCATGGTCAGGGTTGGAGAAGAATTAGGGATTGTTGGGCAGTGAAGATCACGAGAGGTGACCACGAGTCGTGGTCACTAATGACGATTCGTTAGGTTCCTCGTGGGGACCCTTTGAGGAAAAATGGCAGTGCACTCGATGACTGGAGGCCACGAGTCATGGTCCAAGGTGATGACTCGTGTAGTCCCTCATTGGGATTACCAGTCAATTATTTTTGTGAATTTAGTACGGGCTTTTACGTAACTCCTATGATCCTAAGGCTTAAACTATGTTGTTTTAAGCTATGAATGATGAGTTTTAAGAGGGGTAAGTTCATTTTAGGCCATTATTACTCATGCATGCAAAGTTAGAGAGCTAGAGAGATGATCAATCTTAATTTCTTCAAGTTTTTCCTCAATCCTTCATTGGGAAATGTAGAATTAGATCCTATCAGGTATGTAGGGTTATGAATAAGTGAATTCATTCACAGACATGCCCAATCCCTCTCTAAATCATGAAAATCCTATGTCGATTCTATGGAGTTTTAACCCGATGCATGAAATTCCTAAATTTTATACATGGGCATGATATAAATATGTTTCTACTATTGAATTATTATTCATGGGCAAGTTTTATATTGTTTTCAATTATAATCATGTTTCAAGCTTTATAAACTAAAATGCTCATTTATGAGAAGTTCATAGTAATTGAGATTTATGATGAATGTTCAAGTATGATGAGATACTATGAGGAAAAGCTTGTTTTCAAGTTACCCATGTTTATAATCATGTTTTCAAGTGAATTAAGTATTTTCAAGCATGTTAAAGTATTGGGCAATGCCCAGGTGTTCAAGTATGATTTATGATTTTCTGAATTAAACTTACCACATGGTTTTGGAGTTAAGACACCAATTTATGTTCAGCTTGTGGTATGGTTTGAGCACAAGCTCCTCATATATGATTTTGGATTTGATATGTATTTGATTATTAAGCTTCAATAGACGATGGTAAGCTTCGTTGAAAAATGATGGATATCATATGCATGTTTTTGGGAGTAGTGTCTAGCACCGAGGAGGCTAAGGGTCGGACAACCCTATGACTAAGAACTATGCACCAACAGAGGTTTATACATATCATATATAGTTTGGGACCTCCCTTGTGAGATATTCCCTGCCCGATGTGCTGTGGATTTACAACACTTTCGACGCTCAAAACTGAGAAAATAGTATGGACTTAGGTATATTTACATGGATATAAGGCACTTTTCCTTGGTTACATGATAAATTGGTGTTGGAGCTAAAATGTGCAAAAGTGAGCTTGGAAGTGTATAAAATAGGCCCAACTCACAGTTCATTCTATGAGCCGTAGGAAGGTCTTACGAGTCATACTACTGGTCGTGAGAAGTTGCAGAAGGCTAAGGATGAAGAGGTGCATCGTACGAGTCCCAGTACGAGTCGTATAAAGCTTGTACGAGTTGTGGTAATGAAGTCATGAAAAGATTCAGAAGACTTGCACAAGAGGCTGACTCCTGCTACGGATAGACAGTACGAATCATGGAACGAAGGTACCAGTCATACCATAACATTCGTGATGGACTTCAGAAGTATTTCAAAGTCTCAAAGTCGAGCCACGGGAGTACAGTATGACTCATAGGATGCAGGTACGAGTCATACCAGGATCCAACACTTAGCCAAAATTCAGCTAGTCAATAATGTACGAGAGGAAGGTACAGTTCGTAAGATCATGGTATGGATTGTAGGATGGGTCGTGGCACTGGCGGAAACAGATATGGAAATTCACCTTGTTAGCCTAGGAAAATGATTTTAATTTCTGTATAAATATTTTTTATGTCTTATTTTTCAGAGAAAGTGTGTGTGGATGTGAGAGAATAGTTAGAAAACATTAAGAAAGAAGAGAATTGAGTTGGTTTGGCTTGTGATCAACCTTTTCTTGAATTCTTCTTGTTCTTGCTACTTGTTCTTGCTACTTGTGCTGATTTATTAAAAGAGGCGTCTTTCTCATTCATAATTGTAAGTATTGATTTATGTTCATAATCATGAATGCAAATCACAACCTTACAACTGTGAGAGGCTAAAACCTCCATAGCTAGGGTTGTGGGAACCATGATGGATTAACACGCTAGAGTTGCACAAAGTAATTCTAAACTAATACTAAATGCTTATATTGTATTCTCTTTATGCTTAAACATTTCTTAACAATGCGCAACGTTACGGCTTGCCCGAATTCTTTACTAGCTTAGGTCTAAGAGGTAGAGATTAGGTAAAGAGAATTACAACGGAGCCTCGATCTTGATGATCACGGTATTAAGTTGAGTTGTGGTCGCACGATAGTCAAATCTAGAACTTAGTGATAACGGATAGTTTGAAATCACTCATGAGACTTGGTCGAGTAATTGAGTATAGTCATTCAATAGGGATTGGTCGGTCGTTTGAACGAACCTTTGTTATCAGTTCGATAAGTAAAGTGTTGGTGATGATCACGAGTGTATACCTAAAGCAGTTATGAATCCATGGGGAACACAAACCCTAGTTATCCTTTAATATTGATTCAAAATCGAACTTTTGATAACTGTTTTTGTTATTGCTTTTCTTTAGAATCCCCCAATTTTGAAGTAACTACCTGACAAGTTCACTTAACGGCTGTAATCTAGCTCTTCCATATTCCCTGTGGAATCGACCCGAACCTTTAGTTGGGTTCTTTATTGACAACGTCCACTTCATACTTCGGTAGGAGGTATGATTTGAGCGTTATCAAAAAGTGGAGCCGTTGCCGGGGAATACGGCAAAGACTAGGTTATTTTCTTGTATTTGACTTGTTGGTAGTTACATTACTTTTTTTACACTTTTCTTTTTTTTCTTTTTGTGACTCTCTCAGGATATATCAAGGGAACAACCTTTCACTCGAATACTCAAATGGAACATGATAAGCTGCCAACACCTGTGGAAGAGATGATGACTAATGATACATTGGCAACTGTGATAATGAATTACGAGGGATACGGGAGCCCAGAATACACAAAGACGATGAATTCTTTAAATGGAGTAGGGTCATATAACTTTAGCCTAAAGAAGTTAGACCTGGATTTAAAGAATCATTCAACACCGCTGGCCAAGCCATCCGTGGAGGTACCACCAATCCTTGAGATGAAAGTACTACCTCCTCATCTCAAGTATGCATTCCTTGGAGAAGAAAACACTTTGCCGGTCATAATTGTAGCAGACCTGTTAGATGAGCAGGTGGAAGCTTTGGTTAATATACTGTAAAGATACAAAAAGGAAATTGGCTGGACCATAGATGATATCATCGGAATCCCACCAGGCATATGTACCCATAAGATCCAACTGGAACCAGATTGTAAGCCTAGTATAGAGCATCCGCGCCCCTTGAACCCTCTAATGCAAGAAGTGGTAAGAAAGGAGATTATCAAGTGGCTGGATGCTGGAGTGATATATCCCATAGTAGACATCCAGTGGGTAAGTCCTGTTCAGTGTGTACCAAAGAAAGGAGGGATTACAGTGGTGCCCAATGAAAAGAATGAGTTGATACCGACACGACCAGTCACAGGATGGCGTGTATGCATGCATTACAAGAAACTCAACCACTGTACCCAGAAGGACCATTTTCCAATGCCATTCTTGGATCATATGCTTGATAGACTGGAAGGTAGAGGATGGTACTATTTCCTTGACAGATATTCACGGTATAATCAGATCACTATTGCTCCAGAAGATTAGGAGAAGACAACCTTTACCTATCCATATGGAAATTTTGCCTTCAGAAGAATGCCATTCGATTGTGTAATGCACTAGCCACCTTCCAGCGCTATATGATGTCCATATTCTCAGACATGGTGGAGGACACCATTGAAGTATTTATGGATGATTTTTCGATTGTAGGTGATTCATTTGAATCCTTCCTGATCATCTGGGCAGAGTATTGAAAAGATGTGAAGAAACCAATGTGGTCCTAAACTAGGAAAAATGTCATTTCATGATTAAAGAAGGAATAGTGTTGGGTCATAAAATCTCGGGAAAGGGGATTGAGGTGGACAAGGAAAAAATCTAGGTTATAGCAAGATTGCCATCCCCTATTTCCATAAAAGGGGTCAGAAGCTTTTTAGGGCATGCGGGATTCTATCGGCGCTTTATCAAGGATTTTTCAAAACTCGCACAACCATTGTGCAAATTACAGGAGAAAGAGGTAAAGTTCGTGTTCAATGAGGCATGTCTAAAGGCTTTTGAGTGTTTAAAAGAAAAGCTCATCACTGCACCTATCATCATAGCTCTAAATTGGTCTCTTCCATTCAAGATAATGTGTGACACTAGCGGCGTTGCTCTTGGTGCTATTTTAGGCCAAAGAAGAGAAAAGATCTTTCATCCAATCTATTATGCTAGCAAAATGCTCAATACAGCCTAGAAGAATTATACAGTCATAGAGCAGGAACTACTAGCAGTGGTCTTTGCATTTGAAAAATTCTCTGCATATTTGCTTGGAACCAGGGTGATCATTCATACAGACCATGCTACATTGAGGTACCTGATGTCTAAAAAGGATGCCAATCCCATATTGGGTCGGTGGGTACTCTTTCTCCAAGAATTTGAGTTTGAGGTGAAGGATCGAATGGGATAGAAAAACAGGTGGCAGATCATCTATCTAGCTTGAGTCTAAAGCGAGGGAAAGGATGGAGATTGATATCAATGATGCCTTCCGAGATGAACAGGTACTAGCTGCATCGCAAGATTTGATTCCCTAGTTTGCTGACTTTGCAAATTACTTGGTTAGCGATATGATGCCGGCAGACCTAACTTCTCAGCAGAAGAAGTTCTTATTCAATGCCCAAAGATATTACTGGGATGAGCCATATTTATTTCGCATTTGTGCAGGCGGGATCATTCGTAGGTGGGTTCTAGAAGTAAAGATGCTGAGCATTCTGGAGGCCTGTCAGTCATCTCTTGTTGGGGGTCATCACAATGGTATTAGAACAGCACAAAAGATTTTACAATGCGTATTAGTGGCCATCTATTCACCAAGATGCACATGATTTCGCCAAGTCTTGTGATCAATGTCAAAGGCAGGACAATATAACCCATAAACACGAGTTGCCACTAACCCCCATCTTGGAAGTAGAGTTGTTCGATGTGTGGGGGATCGATTTCATGGGCCTATTTATTAGCTCATATGGAATGAAGTACATTTTGGTGGCAATGGATTATGTCTCCAAATGGGTGGAGGCAATTGCACTACCAAACAATGAAGGAAAGAGTGTTACAACATTCCTTTGAAAGCATAATTTCGCCAGGTTTGGCACTCCTAAAGCTATTATCAATGATGGTGGATCTCACTTCTGCAACCTCCTCTTCAAAACCTTGTTGGAAAAATATGGTGTCAAGCATAAGGTGGACACACCTTACCACCCTCAGTCGAGTGGGCAAGTGGATGTTTCGAATAGGGAAATCAACACCATCCTGGCCAAAACAGTGAATACTAGCCAGACGGATTGGTCTAGGAAGCTTGATGATGCCTTGTGGGTTTACCGAACAACTTATTAGACTCCCATTGGTTCATCTCCGTACCAACATATTTATGGAAAAGCGTGCCACTTACCAGTTAAACTAGAGCATAAGGCATTATGGGCTCTGAAAAAGCTGAATATGAACTGGAATGAAGCAGCCAAGCTAAGACTTAACCAGCTTAATGAGTTGGATGAATTCCGACTTAAGGCTTATGAGAGTGTGACCATTTATAAAGAAAGGATGAAGATCTACCATGACAAAAAGATTGCAAAAATGGAGTTTAGCCCATGTGATATGGTCCTACTATTTAACTTAAGACTCCGATTGCATCCTGGAAAGTTGAAATCTAGATGGATGGGACCTTACAGATTAGTACAAGTGTCTCCATATGGTGCAGTGGAACTTGAGAACAAAGAAGTAAAAAGGTTTAAAGTAAATGGGAAAAGAATAAAATTGTATCTGGGCGATGAGGAAGAATTAAGAAGAATAGAGGAAGTATACCTTGATGATGCTTGAGGAATCACAAACGCCACGTCGTGCCGCGACGTTAAATCAGGCACTGCATGGGAGGCAACCCATGGAAGGTGAAGTCTGAGTAGCCTCAGGTATGTTCCCTTCCCTATGTTCTTCTATCTCATGCTTCGGGGACGAAGCTTACTTATAAAAGAGGAGGGATGTACTTGTCATTTTTGGGGAATTTTTGATTCGTCTGAGGACTTTTCTTGTCGTGTTTCTTTTCCCTCATGCATGCTATCTAGTAGAACCAACATGTGTAGGATTTTTATTTTTAGATTGTAATTTTTGTTTAGTTAGGAAATAAATTAGGAGTACTGCCAATAAAAATGCACTAGTTTTGGTTTTTGGAAAACAATTGACCCTGTTTAAATTTTTTGATGCATTAGCTATGTATTTGTGATAGCATGCATGATTTCTGTGGATCTTTTGATGTCATTTAGTTTATTAACATGAGTAGTCTTGTTAAGCCATGTATAAACAGACAGGTGAGGTGAAAATAGTTCATGTACCATGAGTGAGTGAGGTATACTACTTAGTTTGGTATTGTGTTGAAGATCTAGAACATGCCTGGTGGGTCTTTGCATAGGCCAAGGATGGTTGGTTAGGATATGATCATGGGCCATTTTTTTATCTCACTTTTAGCCTATATGACCCTACCAAAATTACATGAATCCCTTGATCTCAAGTTTGAGCCTTAATATACCATGTTTCTTTGATTTATCGATTAACGTACCCATTTATTTATAATGAACCTATTTTGTCCATGGTCCTTCCTTGGATATTGTGAACCTCAACATAAGAAAATGCTTAAGTTGATGGTGGCTAGAGTAGGGGTGTGTAAATGGTGGGAACGAGAAAAAGGGAAAGAAAAGAGAAAAAGGGTGAAAAATGAGGTGTAGTGAGGTGAAAAGAAAAGAGATGAAAAATATTGAGAATCTTGAAAAAGAAATTTCAAAAGAAAATGAAAATGCTGAAAAAGTTGAAAATACACCACACTCATGCCATTGTATATAAAAGAGGTAAAAAGGGAAGAAAAGGGAATGAAAGAATAAATGGTGGAAATAGGTGAATGGTGTAGCCAATGTATGTGGTGCCAAGGAAGGGATAGTCACTTATAAAATCTTTCATCTTTATCATGTCTAGCTCTAAGCCTACATTACAAGCTATATCAAGTCCTATAGTGATCCTGACCCGACTATCTGATAAACGAAAGCAGAGAAAATAAGGGCAAGCCTATGGTATCTGATACATAATACTTGTAACTTCTTTGTGAGACTGAGCGCCTTATTTGTTGAGTCCCATGCCATGTTTGATACTGTATATATATGAGCGGGGACTTCATTTGTTGTGAGGGTACATGGATTATGTTTACTTTTACCATTGATCTGTGTGAAAAACATTGGTGGTGACTTGATTTCCTGGTGCTAGCTAGATGACATGTCTTGATCCCTATTTATTATGTCTTAAGGTCGCTTGTAATACATTAGCTGATGTTGGTCCATGGAAAAGGGTCAGAAGAGCTTGTATGGAAAGTGCAAGTTTTATTTGATTATTGACTGTAGTATCTTAAGTTTATTTTCGAGTTGAGCGTCAAGTTTAGTTTTTCTTTTCTTTGCCTGAGGACATGCAAAAGTCTAAAGTTGAGGGTTTTGATGTGTTGTGGATTTACAACACTTTCGATGCTCAAAACTGAAAAAATAGCATGGACTTAGGTATATTTTTGTGGATATAAGGCACTTTTCCTTTGGTTATAGGATAAATTGGTCTTGGAGCTAAAATGTGCAAAAGTTAGCCTGGAAGTGTATAAAATAGGCCCAACTCACAGTTCACAGTATGAGCCGTAGGAAGGTCTTACGAGTCATACTGCTAGTTGTGAGAAGTTGTAGAAGGTTAAGGATGAAGAGGTGCATTGTATGAGTCTCAGCATGAGTCGTACAAAGCTTGTATGAGTCGTGGTGATGAAGTAATGAAGAGATTCAAAAGACTTGCACAAGAGGCTGACTCCTGCTATGGATAGACAGTACGAATCGTGGAACGAAGGTACAAGTCATACCATAACATACGAGATGGACTTCAGAAGTATTTCAAAGTCTCAGAGTCGAGCCATGGGAGTACAATACGACTTGTAGGATGTAGGTATGAGTCGTACCAGTATCCAACACTTAGCCAAAATTTAGCCAGTCTACAATGTACGAGAGGAAGGTATGGTTAATAAGATCATGGTACAATCGTAGGATAGGGTCGTGGCACTGGTGGAACAAGATATGGAAATTCACCCTGCTTGCCTAGGAAAATGATTTTTATGTCTGTATAAAAACATTTTATGTTTTATTTTTTAGAGAACGTGTGTGTGTGGATGTGACAAAATAGTTAGAAAACATTGAGAAAGAAGAGAATTGAGTTGGTTGACTTGTGATCAACCTTTTCTTGAATTCTTCTTGTTCTTGCTACTTGTTCTTGAAGATTTTAATGATTTATTAAAATAAGTGTCTTTCTCATTCATAATTATAGGTATTGATTTATGTTCATAATCATGAATGCAAATCATAACCTTACAACTATGAGAGGATAAAACCTCCATAGCTAGGGTTGTGGGAACCATGGTGGATTAACATTCTAGGGTTGCACAAAGTGATTCTAAACCAATACTAAACATTTATATTGTATCTCTTCATGCATAAAAGTTACTTAACGGTGCGAAAGGTTAGGACTTGCCCGAATTCTTTACTTGCTTAGGTCTAAGAGGTAGAGATTAGGAAAAGAGAATTACAACGGAGCCTTGATCTTGATGATCATTGTATTAAGTTGAGATGTGGTCGCAGGATAGTTAAATCTAGAACTTAGTGATAACGGATAGTTTGAAACCGCTTATGAGACTTGGTCGAGTAATTGAGTATAGTCATTCAATAGGGAATGGTCGGTCATTTGAATGAACCTTTGTTATCAGTTCGATAAGTAAAGTGTTGGTGATGATCACGAGTGTATACCTAAAGATGCTATGAATCCATGGGGAACACAAACCCTAGTTATCCTTTAATATTAATTCAAAATTGAACTTTTGATAATTTTTTTTTTATTTCTTTTCTTTAGCATCCCCCAATTTTGAGGTAACTACGTGACAAGTTCACTTACCAACTGTAATCTAGCTCTATCATATTCCCACGGGATCGACCCCGACCTCTAGTTGGGTTCTTTATTGACAACGTCCGCTTCATACTTTTGTAGGAGGTATGGTTTGAGCATTATCACTGCCTGGAATGGGCCTCGAGCTTGATATCTATATCATGGTAGCGTCTTTAGCCCTAACAAGGCTTTAGATGGCTCTTCCCACTTGAGTGTAATAGTCAGAACCATGTAAGCTCTATCATGGTAATGTCGGTTATAAGAGGAGTCTCCCATTATTCCTCATGATTCAGTTATGCATGTTTATCATTCATGATGTGTGTGTGTCTGTATATATATATGTGTGTTCTAAAGAAGGTTTGACCCAATGTTCAGTTTTACTTATGATTATCAGATTTTATCTTTGTGTCAATCAATTCAATTATGATGATATGTTATATTCAGATCATGATTTTAGAAAATAGCATGCAAGCCCTACTATCATATCCTTGATTTTATTACGTTTTATATTATGCATGTTTTAAATGATTTTACTTATTTAAGCGGTTTTACTTACCTTGCATACTCGGTACATTCCACGTACTGACTGCATACTCTTTGCTGTATCATTTAATGATACAGGCCCCGATACTCAGACTCAGCCTCGTCCTTAGCGAGCCTTTTCAAGTTAGCATCCCATATCTGTTAGTGAATCCTCATCCCCCGAGGACCATGCTTTATCAATTTTCTTTATGTATTCAGTATCAGACTTAGAGAGTTAGTTGGGGTCTTGTCCCATCAACTAATCAGTATTAGAGGCTTTTCGGACATAGAATATAATCAGCTTCAGATTCGTGTGTATTTGTGATGTTATGCATATTTCAAACTTCCGCTAAGTTTATCATGTTGATCTTCTGCTTTTATGATTGAGTTAAATGTTACATACATGCATGGGTCAACTTGGAGTCCCTCGGGGTTCCTTGTCCCGTGTCTCGATCCGGGCCTATGTTCGGGTCGTGACAAACTTGGTATCAGAGTATTAGGTTTTGAAGTGTCCTAGGGTGTCTGAAAGCCGTGTTAATTAGAGTCTTTTTCATGGGTGTGAATCGTGCCACACTTATGATGAAGAGGCTACGAAACATTTAGGAAATATTCCCTTCTTTCATGATCTATGTCGTGCAATGAAATGTCTCTCTATCCTTCTAACTTGTGCTATACGCATTTGTAGAAATCATGCCTCCTCGTAGAGTTAACGGCAGAAGGAATAGAAATGGAAATGGCCACGAGGATGGCAATGGGGACGGGCACCAACAAGCCCCACCAGTCCATGAGCACTATGCACCAGAGCCGGTTGCCCATGCTGAATTCAGGGAAGCCATTCAGATTCTAGAATAGGCCTTGACCGCCAGGTCAACCAACAAGCAGTGGTGCAAGTCCCGCAGAACGGGAATGCGGCGGCTGCACGGGTCAACGATTTCCTAAGGATGAACCAACCAGAGTTTCTTGGGTCCAAGGTGGATGAGGACCCATATGAGTTTATTGACGAGATTGTGAAGATCACCTAGGTCACGGTGGTGAATGGAGTAGAGTGTGTTGATTTGGCCTCATATTAGTTGAAGGGGGTCGTACACATTTGGTTTAGATAGTGGAAGGATAGTAGGGAAGCCGGGGCATGCCCTATCAGTTGGAAGGAGTTTCACGTTGCTTTTCTGGATCGGTTCTTCCCTCGTTAGATGATGGAGTTGAAAGCAATCGAGTTCGTGAATCTTAAGCTAGGAAAAATGACAGTGCAAGGATATGCCCTATAGTTCACTCGTTTGTCAAAGTACGCCCAACAGTTAGTTGTTGATCAGAGGGCGCGAGTGAGCAGATTTGTTCATGGGGTGGCGGACTATCTAGAAAAGAATTGCAGGACCGCTATGCTCCATTAGGATATGGAGTTCCCTAGGATAGTCTTGTATGCCAAGCAGATGGAGGTGGCGCATCTGATGGAGAGAGTGGCCAAGAGGGCCAGGACGGACAACTATGAATTCTCTCAACCGAGGCCAGGTTGTGGGAATCAATAGCAGACCCACCAGAGATCTTCAGCCCCAGCATCTTCAGTGATGAGTGTGCCATCCAGACCTAGGCACGACCATAGGGGTCAGAGCAGCAAGCCCACGAATTCCAGTATCCTAGTTTGCGGCAGGTGTGGTCGGGGGCACACGGGTCAGTGCTTGGCGGGTACAGGTGCTTGCTTCGGGTGCGGAAAGCCTGGACGTATCCTCAGAGATTGTTCAGCAGCTAGACAGGGCCATGATAGGGGCCGAGGCCCAGCTCCCAGTTCAGCAGCTCCACCTGCACGCCCAGCCCAGTAGGGGGTATCTACTAGCACAGGTAGCAGACACTGCCAGAACAGATTCTATGCCTTAGCATCCTGACAGGAGCAGGAGGACTCCCCAGATGTGGTTACTAGTATGTTACGAGTTTTTCACCTTGATATTTATGCTTTGTTAGATCCAGGGGCTACCTTGTCTTTTGTTACGCCCTATGTTTCTATTAGCTTCGGAGTCAGTCCCGAAATCTTATCAGAACCCTTCTCAGTCTCTACTTCAGTTGGTGATTCAGTTATAGATAGATGGGTGTGTAGAAATTTCCCGGTCTCAATCCTTCTGAAAATCACCTCAGTAGATCTAGTAGAGTTAGCCATGATCGATTTTAATGTTATTCCGGAATGGATTGGCTATTTTCATGTTATGCCGCAGTTATTTGTAGAACCCATACAGTAGAGTTTCAATATCCAGGTGAGCCAGTCTTAGAATGGAAGGGTAGTTCAACTGTGCCTCTAGGTCGTTTCATTTCCTACCTTAGGACCAGAAAGATGATTTCCAAAGGTTGTGTGTACCATCTAGTTAGGGCTAAGGATGCTATATATGAGACCCCGACTTTCCAGTCAGTTTCAGTAGTACGTGAGTATCCAAAATTCTTCCCAGATGATTTACCGGGAATCCCTCACGAGCGGGAGATTGATATTAGTATTGACCTTCTTCCCGATATGTAGCCCATATCTATTCCTCCTTACGGAATGGCCCTAGCCGAATTAAAGGAGTTGAAGGAACGGTTAGGTAAGGGTCTCATTATATCGAGCAAGTCCCCATGGAGTGCACCAGTTCTCTTTGTTCGAAAGAAAGATGGTTTGCTTTGTATGTGTATTACTTATCGACAACTGAAAAAGATCACCATCAAGAACAGGTATCCTCTACCCAGGATTGATGATTTATTTGACTAGCTTCAGGGTGCTAAATGTTTTTCAAAGATAGACCTCAAATTCGAATACCATCAACTCAGGGTTCAAGAGAGTGACATTCCGAAAACAACTTTCAGAACTCCGTATGGTCACTATGAGTTTGTAGTTATGTTTTTTGGACTAATGAATTCTCTTGCTGCTTTTATGGATCTGATGAACAGGGTGTTCAAGACATATCTAGACATGTTCGTGATCGTGTTCATTGATGACATCCTTAAATACTCTCGTACCAAGGAGGAGCATGCCGCTCATTTGAGGGTGGTGTTGCAAACTTTGAAGGATTGTCAATTGTACGCAAAATTTAGCAAATGTGAGTTTGGGTTAAATTCTGTGGCGTTCTTGGTTCATGTGGTGTCTAGTGAGGGTGTGCAAGTACACTCTCCGAAGATAGAGGTGGTGAAGAATTGGCCTGGACCGGTGAATCCCTCAGATATCAAAAGTTTCTTGGGCTTAGCTGGCTACTATTGGTGATTTGTTGAGGGTATCGATTGCAGCACCGTTGACTAAACTGACCCAGAAGAAGGTAAAGTTCCAATGGTCGAAGGCTTGTGAGAAGAGCTTCCAAGAGTTGAAGGCTTGACTCACCTCAGCACCAGTGTTGACCACACCCGAGGGAACGGATGGGTTTGTGGTTTATTGTGATGCTTCAAGGATCGAACTTGGATGTGTATTGATGCAGCATGGAAAGGTTATAGCTTATGCTTCTAGACAACTGAAAGTGCATGAAAAGAATTACCCAACTCATTATCTTGAATTGGTAACGATTGTATTTGCCTTGAAAATATGGAGACACTATTTGTACGAGGTCCACATAGATGTGTTTACAGACCACAAGAGCCTAAAATATGTGTTCACTCAGAAGGATATCAATCTATGTCAAAGGAGGTGGTTGGAGCTACTTAAGGATTATGATATGTGTGTCCTATACTACCCGGGCAAAGCCAATGTAGTAGCGGACGCTCTTAGTAGACTATATATGAAGAGTGTGTCCCATGTATAGGAGGAGGAGAAAGAATTGGTGAAAGATGTGCACATACTTGCACAGTTGGGAGTTCGTTTGGTTGACTCGACAAATGGTGGAATAATTATTCAGAGTGGGTCAAAATCATCCTTGGTGACCGATGTTAAATCTAGACAAGAAAAGGACCCTATCTTGGTGAAATTGAAGGAAGCTATTTAGAATTAGAAGGTAGAGGTCTTCTCCAAAGGGGAAGACGGTGTGCTTCGATACTAGGGTCGCTTATGTATTTCAGATGTTGATGATTTGAGAGACTGGATTTTGCATGAGGCTCACAAATCCAGATATTCTATACATCCAGGTGCCATCAAAATGTACCGTGACCTTCGGGAAGTCTATTGGTGGAATGGCATGAACAAGGACACAGCAGAATTTGTGGATGTGTCCAAACTGTCAACAGGTGAAGGTTGAGCATCAAAGACCGGAGGTGTGCTCCAACATATTTGCATTCCTACTTGCAAGTGGGAAGAGATCAACATGGACTTCATTACAGGTTTGCCTCTCACTCGCAGACAGTATGACTCCATTTGGGTTGTCGTGGACAGGTTGACCAAAGCAGCTCATTTCTTGCTGGTCAGAACTACTGATTCAGTGGAGGAATATGTTAAGTGATACATTCGGGAGTTGGTTCGGTTGCATGGAGTTCCCTTTTCCATCATATCATATAGAGGTACTCAATTTACCTCTTAGTTTTGGAGATTGTTTCAAAAAGGGCTTGGGAATCAAGTCAAGCTTAACACAACTTTTCACCCCACAAATAGATGGTCAGGCGGAGTGGACTATTCAAACTCTTGAGCACATGTTAACAGCCTGTGTTATTGATTTCAAGGGTAGTTGGGATTATCATTTGCCTCTCATTGAGTTTGTATACAACAATAGCTACCATTCCAGCATTCAGATGGCTTCGTTTGAGGCTCTCTATGGGCAGAGATATAGATAGCCTATCGGTTGGTTTGAAGTTGGTGAGGCTACCTTGATAGGTTCGAATTCAGTCATTGAGGCTATGGAGAAAGTTTAGTTGATAAGGGGAAGGTTGAAAATAGCTCAAAGTCTCCAGAAGTCCTATGCGGATGTGAGGAGGAGGGAACTTGAGTTTGAAGTTGATGATTGGGTGTTTCGGAAGGTGTCTCCCATGAAGGGAGTGATGAGGTTCGGAAAGAAATAAAACTTAGTCCCCACTATGTTGTCCCATACCGGATTTTGAGATGTGTTGGCAAGGTGGCTTATGAGTTAAAGCTACCCTCAGAGTTAGCTTCAGTTCATCCCGTCTTCCATATATCGCTCTTAAAGAAGTATTTGGGTGACCCAACTCTAGTTGTCCCAGTGGACAGTGTCGGTATGAAGGACAACCTTAGTTATGAGGAAATGCCGATGGAAATACTGGATCGACAGGTTCGAAAGCTAAGGAACAAGGAAGTCGCTTCGGTAAAGTTGCTATGGAGGAATCAGCATGTTGAGGGAGGTACATGGGAAGCCGAAGAAGATATGATGGCTAGATAACCACATTTATTCTCTACCGGCTTAGTCCCAGCTTGAGGTATCAATTCTTTCCCTAGAACCCTACTCAGTTTCATGTTCAGTTCATGTACCCTAGTTTCTTTCATGTAAATAGATGTATGTATGATTCATGAATTCAGTTCAGTTGTGTAATTTGAATCGGAGTTAGTCATTCCGTCAGTTTTCAGCTTGTATGATCAGTATTTGAATATGATAATTGCATTTATTAGCTTTTCAGTATGTTTTCCAACATTCGAGGATGGATGTTCCCAAGGGGAAGATATTGTAATGCCCCGGAAGCCCTAAGATCAGACCCAAGAGTCGAAATGAAGATTACTAAAAGTTCTGCACCAGATTATAGAACGAGTCATTACTGGACCCGTGGGGTTGACCATGAGTCGTTAGGTGACTCGTGGTGAAGTACTTGCCTTAAGTTTTGGAATTTTTGATTTGAAGTCACCACGTGCATGACCACGAGTCATGGTCAGACCGCACGACTCGTTGAGTCAGCCATGGTTAGGGTTGGAGAATAATCAGGGACTTTTGGGTAGTGAAGATCATGAGAGGTGACCACGAGTCGTGGTAACCAATGATGATCCATTAGGTCCCTCGTGGGGACCCTTTGAGGAAAAATGGAAGCGCACTCGATGACTGGAGGCCATAGTCATGGTCCAAGGTGACAACTCATCCAATCCCTCATTGGGACTAGCAGTCAGTTATTTTCTGCGAATTTAGTAAGGGCTTTTTCGTAACTCTTATGATCCTAAGGCCTAAACTACGTCATTTTAAGCTATGAATGATGAGTTTTAAGAGGGCTGAGTTCATTTTAGGTCATTATTACTCATGCATGCAAAGTTAGAGAGCTAGAGAGGTGATCAAGTTTAATTCCTTCAATTTTTTCCTCAATCCTTCATTGGGGAATCTAGGGAGTGGTAGAATCAGATCCTATCAAGTATGTAGGGTTATGAATAAGTGAATTCATTCACACCCATGCACAATCCCTCTCTAAATCATTAGATTGATAGAATCAGATCCTATCAAGTATGTAGGGTTATGAATAAGTGAATTCATTCACACCCATGCCCAATCCCTCTCTAAATAATGAAAATTCCTATGTTGATTCTATGGGGTTTTAACCCGATGCATGAAATTCCTAAATTTTCTACATGGACATGATCTAAATACGCTTCTACTATTGAATTATGATTCATGGTCAAGTTTTACATTTTTTTCAATTATAATCATGTTTCAAGCTTTATAAACTAAAATGCCCATTTATGAGTTCATGATAGTTGAGATTTATGATGAATGTTCAAGTATGATGAGATATTATTGATGAAAATCATTTTTTCAAGTTACCCATATTTATAATCATGTTTTCAAGTGAATTAAGTATTTTTCAAGCATGTTAAAGTATTGGGCAATGCCCATATGTTCAAGTATGATTTATGATTTCCCAAATTAAAATTACCACATGGTTTTGGAGTTAAGGCTCCCATTTACGTTCAGCTTGTGGTATGGTTTGAGAAAAATCCCCTCATATATGATTTCAGATTTGATATGTATTTGATTATTAAGCTTCCTCAATAGATGATAGTAAGCTTCATTGAAAAAATACGCATGTTTTTGGGAGTAGTGTCTAGCACCGAGTAGGCTAAGGGTCAGATGAACTTATGCCTTAGAACTACGCGCCAACATAGGTTTATACATATTATATATACTTTGGGACCTCCCTTGTGAGCTATCCCCTACCCCGAATGGGCCTCGAGCTTGATATCGATATCATGGTAGCGTCTTTAGCCCTGGAAAGGCATTAGATAGCTCTGGCCACTGGACTGTAATAGTTGGGAACACATAAGGTCTATCTTGGTAATGTCGGTTATAATACAAGTCTCCCATTGTTCCTCATGATTCAGTTATGCATGTTTATCATTCATGATGTGTGTGTGCGCGGGCGTGTGTGTGTGCGTATATATATGTTCTACGACAGGTTTGACCTAATGTTCAGTTTTACTTATGATTACGAATTTCAGCTTTGGATCAATCTATTGAGTTATGATGATATGTTATGTTCAGATCATGATTTTAGAAAATAGTATGCAAGCCCTACTCTCAGATCCTTGATTTGATTATGTTTTATATTATGCATGTTTTAAATGATTTTACTTATTTAAGCAGTTTTACTTACCTTGCGTATTCGGTACATTCCACGTAGTAAACCATACTCTTTGCTATATCATTTCATGATATAGGCCTCGGTACACAGACACGGCCTCATCCTTAGCCAGCCTTTTCGAGTTAGCATCCCACATCTATTGGTGAGTCCTCATATCCGAGGACCATGCTTTATCAGTTTTCTTTATGTATTCAGTATCAGACTTAGAGAGTTAGTTGGGGTCTTATACCATCAACTCATCTGTATTAGAGGATTTTTTGACATAGAATGTAATCAGCTTCAGATTTATATGTATTTCTAATGTTATGCATATTTCAGACTTCTGCTAAGTTTATCATGTTGATCTTCCACTTTTATGATTGAGTTAAATGTTATGTTCATTCCATGGGTCGAATTGGAGTCCCTCGGGGTTCCTTATCCTGTGTCTTGATCCCGGCCTATGTTCGAGTCGTGACAGGAGTGCCAGGTGTGCATGGGCGGACCATCCTTTACATTTCTGCTTCTGTCCTTGGCTATGTTGTCCTTTGAGGGATGGCCCGTCCTTTAAAAGACGATCCACACTTCACTTCGTACTGGAGAAATCCTATTCTGCCAATCTCTAATTTAGCTATCCATTGATAGACCATCCTTTCAGCCGTACTTTAGGGACCCAATTTTCTAGGTTTCTGGAATTACATCTAGGAAGGGATAGACTGAGGGACGGACCGTTCTACAGACTGACGGTCCATTTTTTGCCTCTTCTTTTGAGCAGTTTTTTAGCCTTAGATCCTTGCTTTATCCAATATCTTGCAATCCTGAAATGAAGCAAAATAAGGTAGTTTCTACTTAATTTCACTCCAAATGATATTCAAAATGCTATAAAAATAAGCAAAGATGTGTTGCTAATCCCAACACATCAACACCCCCAACTTAAAGCATTTTCTTGTCCTCTAGAAAACCAAGAAGAGAACTACCCTAAACCTAATTGATGTCCTGGACTCACAAATTATCATGACTAGGGTGGTTGTCAACAACTACTATCAACACATCAAATCAGTCTAGCTACCCCCTCTATCAATCAAAACACAGTTTTCTTGCAACCATTTGATCTAAGCATACAACCTCTACTCATGACATCATATCATAATGCTTATACCAAAACTAAAAAAGTGAACATGTCAGCCATTCAAATACACCTGCCTCACAAATAGGCAAAGGAAAGTGTCCTTTTTCTGAAATAATGGCAAGACACACCACAAGGACATATAAGACAAAAAGAGAAGAGAAATGCACTCCACTCTCACAAAGAATTTCACAAGATAGCTCAACTACCATAAGCTTTCCCATTTTCTCAAATGCCTTTCTTTTCGAGCATCCAGGTTAAGATCCCATAGGACTTTCTAAGCTTGTAATAAAGGTTAGAGGGCTTGTAGTATACAATTTAGGATTTTAGTGACTCACTTACCCTCCTTCACCAGTTCATCATGTTTCCACAACATTTTTGATCCCTTCTTTTCATCCCATATTTTTCTTTGGCATTTTTCACACCCCAAACTGATTTTGTGAGCTCAAACTTCATTTTTCTCTTTTTCTCCTTATGCTTTCTTTTTTTCTTTGGTTCATTTCTCAATCACACCTTGGGATGTGCTCATACAATATCTTTTTGGCCTATTTCTTTCTCCGCCTCCTTATCACCCCCAACTTACAAATTTTTGATTATTTTTCATTTCTTTTCAAGTGTCAAGGAGGATGGGTTTGAAAGATGGTCAACTTGAGAATTGGCTTCAGCTTTCATCATAGTTGATCAAGAAAAAGGGTCAATAGGCTCAAAGAGGGATAATAGGGATTCATGCATTATTTGGTAGATCTCTTTAGGTATATGTGGCTTGTGAAGCACAAAAAAGGCCTAAGTTCATCTCAACAACCCATAGTTACTCCTAAATTCAGGCACAAGTATTAAGGAAAGTTCTAGAGTGTGATCAAATCAGGTGAATAAGAAATTTTTCTTTCTCACACATTGGCACATGGATATAGAATTGACTAACACATCACTCTCAACTAGAACGTATTTCCAACTATTTTATGTCATAAGTGGAGATTTTCAACTCAAGCTGGCTACTATAGGAGGTTCGTAGAGGGATTTTCATCCATTGTAGCACCTTTGACTAAGTTGACCCAGAAGGAGGTCAATTTTAGTGGTCCAATGAGTGTGAGAAGAGCTTTCAGGAGTGAAAGACTCGACTCACTTCAGCTCCAGTTTTGACCCTACCGAAGTGCACAGATGGCTTTGTGGTATATTGTGATTCTTTTTAAATTGGACTTGGATGTGTGTTGATTCAACATGGAAAGGTTATTGCTTATGCTTCTAGACAGCTTAATACTTATGAGAAGAACTACCCGACGCATGAACCTTGAGTTAGCAGCAATGGTGTTTGCCTTGAAGATTTGGAAGTACTATTGTATGGTGTACATGTGGATGTGTTAACGGATCACAAGAGCCTTCAGTATGTGTTTACTCATAAACACTTGAATTTGCAGTAAAGGAGATGGCTTGAGCTTCTAAAGGATTATGACATGAGTGTCCTTTACCATCGGGGCAAGGCCAATATAGTGGCGGATACTCTTAATAGGTTGTCCTTGGAGAATGTTTCCCATGAGGAGGATGTCAGGAAGGAATCTATGAAAGATGTCCATCGGCTTGCATGTTTAGGGGTTTGTCTCACATATTCGGCAGATGGTGGTGTTATTGTTCAGAATGGGTCTAAATCTTCATTGATAAAGGAAGTTAAGGTAAGGCAATATGAGGATCCTATCTTGGTGAAGTTGAAGGAAGCTGTTTGAAATAAAAAAGTAGAGGTTTTCTCTTAAGGGGGAGATGGTGTATTTTGATATCAAGGCCAACTATGTGTTTTGAATATGGATGAATTGAGAGAGCGGATAGTGAGAGAGGCTCATAGATCTCAATATTCTATCCATCCTGGTGCCACCAAGATGTTCTGTGATCTATGAGAAGTCTATTGGTGGAATGGCATGAAGAAGGACACTACAAGTTTCTGGCTAAGTGTCCGAACTGCCAACAGGTCAAGGTTGAGCATCAGAGACCGGGAGGTATGCTACAAGATATCAGTATTCCTACTTGGAAGTGGGAAGAGATCAATATGAACTTTATTATAGGGTTTCCTCGTACTCGCTGATAGTATGATTCTATATGGGTGATTGTACACTGGATGACCAAGTCCGCACATTTCTTACAAGTCAAGACTATAGATTCAGCCGAGGAGTATGCTAGACTTTACATTTGGGAGTTAGTTCGGTTGTATGGAGTTACATTGTCTATTATCTCAGATAGGGGAACCCAGTTTATCCCTTAATTTTGGAGATCATTTCAAAAGAGCCTCGGTACTCAGGTGAAGCTTAGTATCAACGGGGTATCAAACCTGGTACTTAAGGAATGCAAGATCGCGATGCTCATTAAGGATATTAACCTCTCAAGCCTCATCATTCATGCCCAACAGATTGAGGCAAAAAAGCTTAAGGATATGGAGCCAGAGAACAATCAGGCTAGAATAGGTCATCAAACTATGGCCACCAGAAGTCCGGCGGCAGTAGCCGCCCATAGCAGAAACAACAAAGGACTCCACCACCCACCTCAGCCAGTGCCCCTAATTTCCGGTCCCGCAAAGATCGGAAGGGTGGAGCATCTGGCTCTCAGTCCCATAGTTATAGTGCCAACAACCGCTACCCAGCTTGTCCAAGGTGTGGCAAGAACTATCTAGGTGAATGCCTCCTAGGCAAGAAGGATTACTTTGGATGTGGACAACTAGGTCACAGGCTCAAGGAGTGTCCGTCAGCAAGACAGGGGAAAGCACAGTCTACCACTGCAGAAGCCCCAACAGGCCGTCCAGCTCAGCAGGGTAACACTTCAGGTACAGATGGTGGTAAGAGACAAAACCACTTTTATGCTTTGTCCTCTAGTCAGGATTAGGAGTGCTCACCTGATGTGGTTACGGGTATTTTATGTCTTTTCCACTTGATATATATGCCCTACTAGATCCAGGAACCACACAATCGTTCGTGACTCCTTATGTAGTTGTTCAGTTTGAAATCAATACAGAAGTTTTCTTAAGACCATTCTCTGTCTCTACCCTAGCGGGTGAGTTAGATAAAGACAGCTGGGTATATAGAAACTGCCGAATCTCAGTGTTGAATAAATTCATTCCAGCTGATCTAGTAGATCTAGACATGGTCGATCTCGACCTCATTATTGGCATGGATTGGTTACATTTCAATTATGAATCAGTTGACTTCAGAAGTAGAGTCGTTAGATTTTCAATTTCCAAATGAGCCAGTCTTAGAATGGGTGGGTAGTGTTTTAGTGCCTAAGGGTGGTTTATTTCCTACCTTAAGGCAAGGAAGTTCATTTTGAAAGGGCGCATCTATCACCTAGTTCGGGTAAAAAATTCCATCTTCGAAACCCCAACTATCCAGTCAATTCCAGTTGTCAGCCAATTCCCTGACATGCTTCCCAAAGATCTTCCCAGAGTCCCTCCTGGGTGGAAAATAGACTTTGGCATAGACCTTCTTCCGAACACTCAGCCCATTTCTATTCCTCCTTACATAATGGCTCCAGCTGAGCTTAAGGAGTTGAAGGAACAACTAAAAGACCTTCTTGACAAGGGTTTCATCAGGCCCAGCATCTCTCCATGGGGTGCTCCAGTGTTGTTCGTACGAAAGAAAGATGGTACACTCAGAATGTGTATCGACTACCGCCAACTAAACTCGGTATGGTCACTATGAATTTGTGGTTATGTACTTTGGGCTAACTAGTGTCCCTGCAGCTTTTATGGACCTAATGAACATGATTTTCAAATAGTATCTAGACACGTTCATCATTGTATTCATAGATGACATTCTGGTATACTCTAGAAATGAGGAAGAGCATGCTAACCATTTGAGGATAGTGTTACAGACTCTCAAAGACTGCCAGCTGTTCGCTAAATTCAGCAAATGTGAATTCTGGATGAAGTCTGTGGCTTTCCTTGGTCATGTGGTCTCAGGTAAGGGTATTCAGGTAGATCCATAAAAGATAGTAGTGGTGAAAGACTGGCCAAGACTTACTTCCCCAACAGATATCAGAAGTTTCCTGGGTCTAGCCGATTATTACCGATGGTTTGTAAAGGATTCTCCTCTATTGCGTCTCCTCTAACTAAGCTAACTCAGAAAAAGGTGAAGTTTTAGTGGTTAGATACATGTGAGAAAAGTTTCCTAGAGCTGAAGAATTGACTCAATATAGCTCCAGTATTGACCTTACCAGAGGGAAAATATGGGTTCGCAGTCTATTGTGATGCTTCCAGAGTTGGTCTCGTTTGCGTTCTGATGCAGCAAAGTAAGGTGATAGCTTATGCCTCCAAACAACTCAAAGTTCATCAGAAGAATTATCCAACTCATGACCTTGAGTTGGCAGCAGTGGTGTTTGCTTTGAAGATATGGAGGCATTACCTTTATGGGGTTCATATGGATGTTTTCACCGACCACAAGAGCCTTTAGTACGTGTCCAGTCAGAAGGATTTGAACTTCATCAGAGAAGGTGGTTGGAGTTGTTGAAGTATTACGACATGAGAGTTCTATATTTATAACGCTCAAACTCACACCTCCTACTGAAGTATGAAGTGAACATTGTCAATAAAGAACCCAACAAAGAGGTTGGGGTCGAACCCACAGGGAATATGGAAAATCTAGACTAATGTCGGTAAGTGAACTTGTTGGTTAGTTACTCCAATTTGGGGGTTTAAGAAAACAATAATTAAAACAACAATTGAAATTATGATGTAAATCAAGATTTAAGAATAACTAGGATTTGTGTTCCCCATGGGTTCATAACTACTTCGGGTATACAAACATGATCAATACCAATGCTTACTTGTATGATAACTAGGGTTCATCCAAACGACTGGTTTGTTCCTATAGGATGACTATACTCAATCACCGGGTAATGTCGATTCCTAACTATCCGTTATCAATAAGTTTCAAATTTAACTATCATGCGGCCAAAGCTCAAGTTAATACAATAATTATCATGATCAAGGTTTTGTTGTATTCTCTTTTCCTAATCTCTACCTCTCTAGGCTCAAGCAAGTAAAGAATTCGGGCAAGTCTTAACGTTGTAGACCATTAAGAAACGTTTAACCATGAAGAGAATACAATACAAGCATTTTGCATTGGTTTTGAATCATTTTTGTGTATCCCTAGCTCGTTAATCCACCATGATTCCGACAACCCTAGCTATGAAGGTTTTAGCCTCTCATAGTTGCAAGGTTGTGATATGCATTCATCATTAAACACATAATTTAATACTTACTATCGTAGATAAGAGAAAAGCTTCTTTGATTATATCAGTAAAACCTCAAGAACAATTGATAAATATCAAGAAAGAATCCAACAAAAGGTTGATCACAAGTCAATCAACTCAATTCTATGTGTTTCCCTCGAATCCCTATTGATTTCATGCCTCTCTCACTTCTCTCTAATGTTCCCTATGATTCTCTACTGAAAATAAAATATAAAAGGTATTTATAAAGACACAAGAACTCTTTTCCTAAGCTAACAGGGTGATTTTTCATAACTGGCGCCGCCTGAGCCATGACTGATCATACGACCCATAGCAGACTTGTAGGGGTCATACTTGTTGTTCGTAAGTCTTTGGCTTGCTGAAATTTTGGCTAAGTGTTGGGCACTAGTACGACTCGTACATGCTTCCTACGAGTCATTCTTTTCTTCTGTGCTCTATCTCTGAGAACTCTGACTTTTTCTAAAATTATTCATAAGTCTTGTGGTATGACTCGTACCTCCTAGCCACGACTCGTACTGTTTGAAGTTCTACTTAGCATTAAAAATCCTATGTAGATCACCACTTCTCCAGGTACGATTCATACAGTGGTTCCACGGTTCGTAAGTCCATCTGTATCAAGAGTTTGCCTTTGTGCAATTTCTTCTGAATATTTCCACGACTCAAGTTACGGCTTGTACCAATATTGTATGGCTTGTACTAAGAGTCGTAGGTTGCATTCTTCCCAGTTTAGCCATCTAAAACTTTTCACAGTTCTCAGTACAGCTCGTACCATCAATGTACAACTCGTACTGAGATTGTGACTTTAGCTCATTTTCTGCACTTTCAGGCTTTTTTTGCACATTCTTGCTCCAACACTTATTTTTCCTGTAATCAAAGAAAAAGTGCCTTATATCCACATAAACACACCTAAGTTCATGCTATTTTCTTAGTTTTGAGCTTCGAAAGTGTTGTAAACTCACAGCACATCAACACCCTCAATTTAAGACATTCGCATGTCCTCAGGCAAAGAAAAGAAAAAAAACTAAACACAACGCTTAACTAGAAAATAAACCTAGGCTACTACAGCCAATACCAAACAAAATTTCCACTATAAATCCAACAACTTTTGACCCTTCTTCTGTGAACCAATATTAGCTAATGTAGTACAAGCAATTATAAAACACGATAATCAGGGATTGAGACATGTCATCAAGCTACTAACAAGCAGTCAAGTCATTGCTGATGCTTTTCACATAGACCACTTGTAAAATTAAATGCAAGCCATGTACCCTCATAGAAAATGAAGTCCCCACTCATAGATATAGTAACAAATATGGCGTGGAACTGAACAAGCGAGACTCCCACTCTCACAAAGAAGTTCCAAGTATTGTGTATCAGATACCATAGGCTTTCCCTTATTTTCTCTGCTTCGGTCTGTCAGATGGTTAGATTAGGATCACTATAGGACTTGACTCGGCTTGTAATGTAGGATTTAGGGCTGGACATGATAAATATGGGATCTTTTTAAGTGAATAACCCTTCCTTGGCACTACATACATTGGCTCCATCATTCACCTATTTCACCCTTTTTTCCCCTTCCTTTTCCTCTCTTTTCACCCCTTTGTGTGCATTTGTATGAGTTTAGTGTGTTTTCAACCTTTTCAAGCATTATTCTTTTTGAATTTTCTTTTTCAAAGTTTTCAAAATTTTCATCTCTTTTCTTCATCTTCTTTTTTTTATTTGTTACATCACACCTCATTTTTTACGTTTTCTCTTTTCTTTCCCTTTTACTTGTTCCCACTATTTATGCACCCCTACTCTAGTAGCCCTCAACTTAGGCATTTTTCCTATGTTGAGGTTCACAATGTCCAAGGAAGGACCAGGGTCAAAACATGTTCATTAAAAGAAAATGGGCACGGTTCATCGGTTAATCAAAGAAAAATGGTTTATTAATGGCTCAAAAATGAGATCAAGGGAATCATATGATTTTGGTAGGATTATTTAGGCAAAAAGTAGGCTCAACAAAAATGGCCTGTCATCATATCCTAACCAACCATACTTAACCTATGCAAAGACCATCCAGGAAAGTTCTAGATCTTCACAGTACTGAACTAAGTATCAAACTTCACTCGCTCATGGCACATGACTTATATTCACTTTACATGTTTGATTTATGCATGGATTAACAAGGCTGCTCATTCGAATACACTAAATGACATCAAAAGATCCGCAAAAATCATGGATGCAATCACAAGTACATAGCTAATTCATCAAAAAATTTTAAATAGGGTCAATTTTTTTCAAAGATCAAAAACTAGTGCATTTTTATTAGCTGAGTACTCCTAAGAAACTTTCTAATTAAAAAAATCACAAAATAAGAATCCTAAACATGCCAGTTCTACTATATAGCATGCCCAAGGGAAAGGAGACACGACAAGAACAACCCTCGGACGAATCCAAAAACCCAAAAATATACAAGCACACCTTCTCCACTTTTGAAAATTGTGCTTCATCCCTGAAGGATGAACTACAAGAACATAGGGAAAGGAACATACATGTGACACTCTAAGCGCTTCTGTCGTCCTGCAGAGGAGGTACCTCTACTGCAGTTGTGGCGCTAGCGGTGGCCGGCGCACTCAATGGTGTGTCAACTGGGGGAGTGGTTACCCCCTCAGTAAACTTGGTCGTCTCTACAATCTCTGTGGTGATTTGGGCTGAACTTGACTCACCCGAAGGGTCCCTACCACTAGCAAGCTTAGGCTGGCCCATAGTAGAGCTGCCTGCTCCTCTAGCTCACTCCTGCAGCTCTAATATGTGTAAGTCATGAGTCTGTAGGCTATTCACTCATTCCCTCTTGCGCTCTCTTCTTTATTTCTTCCTCCTCTTCATCAGGCTCTCTTCTCCAACATCCTTGGAGACTCTTCTTTCCTTTCTCCTTTTCAGCTATCATCGGCTCCCAATAAGCCACCAATTCAATCTCCTTATCTGGCTCCTCATCCAAGTCTGGAAGAGTGGAAGATGCTATCACTGTATACTGTCGTGATGCCACCTCAGTCACTTGGCTCCGAAGAGCTCCCAACTTCTCTTAGAGGCTACTTGTGTCTGTCCACCATGCATCTATTAAATCATCTCTCAAATCCATGGAGCCTGGCATGCAGGGCCTGTATGGTTGTATCTATCTATGCTTTCACCCAGGGCTTCACATTCTCCATAATTTCCTGTATTTTTCTTTCGACCATCGTCAATATCTTGGCCAATTTCTGGATAAAGTTCTGGGGCACTAGAACATACCCTGCTAGTGTATGGCTTGGATGGCTGGGCAGTGGTGTAGAAAAAGTGCTGGCAGCTGCCTCTAAATTACCAACATTTGTAGTTGGTGTCTCGCTCTGCTCCTGTGAGGTGGGGGAATTCACCTGTGCACCCCTACTGGCTGGGTCAGTGGAATTGATGTGGGAAGTTGGGCCCAACTCCATGGGTTTATTTCATCACAGTTCAGGACAATGTATTCTATCCTCTGCCCTCCAATTAAGCGCTCCTCACCCCGTCGCACCGGAACTCTTGCCTCTTTGCATAATTTGAAGATGAGGCTCGGGAATGGGATGGTAGTGCTCAATCCCATAGCTCGATATTGTATCTCCTCTACAATGATCCTCGCGATATTGATGGGGGTATCTGGACATGATACATGCCACCAGAGCTGCTCTATATGCACTCAGACTATTATCATTGACTATTGGTGCTAACCGGTGGCGCACTAATGTCCAGCAAGCTTTTGCTATGAAGTTGAGCGAATTTTTGGTAACCTACTTTCCACCTGTGACCTACTTTGCTTCCTCTTTATCCTCAGCTATAACACCCGCAACCACTATAGCTACCTCTTTCTTTCCTCAAAGCCCCACTGCCTAATTTGCTTCAGTGCCTCCACCCGGTACTCTTATTCTAGCGTGGCATGTGGAGGTATGAATTGTGGCCCATATAGGATTCGAGAGATGGTGCGCTCAGATATGTCGACCTCTCGACCTCTGACCATGACGCTCTCCAGTTTGGGTTGGTCTTTCACTTTCTGCCCCTTTTTGGCCTTCTCCTCCATTGTCGCCAAGTAGTTGGCGTAGAACTCACGAACTATCTCTGAAGTATACTGGTCCGGAGTCCAAGCCATCCATTCGAGGCCACAAAAACTGAATATCTGCTTCATCTCCTCTACTTCATTCAACGAGTTTGTGAGGATTTGCGCTTCTTCCTAGATGCTCTGCCTAGGTTTGCTTTTGGTCATGAGAGTAATTCCCTACTCATAGACCTCCTATGCTCCTGGCACTCTCCACCGAATGGTACGATTCTCCCTAGGCAGGATCTACTGCTGCTCAGCATTAGGAGCCTCCTCCTCTGACTCAGTACTGCCACTTGCCTCTCTAGATTGGGTCTCCTCAGACCCTTCTTCTACATTTGAGCCACTTCTCGACTCCTGAATTCCTTCCTTAGCTCCTTCCTCAGAATGGGGAGCTTTGGCGGATGTGGCAGTAGCTACAACGGCTTGGGCTTTGGCCTTTGCCCCAGTGGTTCGGGTCCCATCAGTGTCTGATTTATCAACCCTGTACTCCTCAACTGAACCACTAGGGGAGCTGCCTACTTGATCAGACTCAGAGGTTTCATCATGTAGTGTCCTCCGGGCTGTTTCTTTGGATGCTTTGCGTTTGATCGTCATTGTACCTGTAGAAAAGAGAGTTAGAATTCCATATATGAGAAAGAAAATCAAGAAGTAAAGTCCTTTGTAAATAACCACGAGTTAACAGTATGGGTCGTACCTTGGAGGTACGACTCATATGGAGACCCATGATATCTCTGATGCACATTACTACTCCCAAGTATGACTCGTACCACGAAGATATGATTCGTACCTTGAGTCGTCTGAAGGTGCCCCTTTAACAACAATTTCTCTGTATTTTTCCATGACTCATGGTACGACCCATAGGTTGATTCGATGAGTCATAGGAAGGACCGTACTGTCTCATATAGACTTGACCCTTTCCAGATCTTTGGTACGAATACCTGGTATGACTCGTAGTGGCAAACCACGAACCGTACCAGAGTTCATCCCTCAGGTCTTTTCTAATTTAGCTTGGGACAGTCCCAATGAGCCATCCTACGAGTCGTAGGAAAGCTTGTGAAGCCTGTCCCTACCTTGATTCTAGTTTAGTTACAGGGGTTTCAATTTCAAGCTTTTAGGTACTCAGACTTCCCCAGGTCTAGGCATGTGTTTTAACCCATTTTTAAAGCTACCCATTCCTCCCATTCTATCTCATTACCCGTAACTCTTTTTCCTTGCTTGTGCAATGTGCAAGCTTGCCGATTTCCATCTTCTTTCCCAATCATTCATAATTTAATCACACCCCTGGTCATTTTCTATTTTGAATTTTTTTTCAAGCAACAATCACAGACTTGCAGAGGGTTTTGCACTATTACATCAACACACAATTTTAATCTATTTCATAGCTATATACTTACTTGATTCTTGTTTACTTCGACTGGGAATCATACTTAGGGCCGAAAGAAGCTGATTTGAGAAAAAATTTGCTCAATTTCCACTTTGATTTTTGAGTTACGGTTGTTCGGTAGTCATGGGAGTCGTTCGTAAGTTTAGGTTTTTGAGTGTGTGGGATAAGGGTCCCTTTGAGTTTGAGTTTAAATAAATTAGAGGGAAGGTTTTAAAAATCTAGGTCGAGACGGGTAATTTCAAAAGTTTGAGCCATCACGACTTGTACCACGAGTCGTAGGAAGGCCCCACGACTCGTCCCTTGGACTCGTAATGCAGAGAGTTGAAAAACTTACTAGTGGAACTACGAGTGCATCTTATGACTAGTACCTTGTGGGTACAGTTCGTACTATGACTGGTAGGTCTTTGCCTGTGTAGCTTGCATAGTTCACAGGCATAGTAAATACTACGATCCATACTCTTGACTAGTCATAAGACCAACCGTGCCCTGAACTCCTGCACTGAAGCACATCTCTAATCCTCACCGTGGCTCATTCTATGACTCGTACAACTCTCTCACGAGTCGTACTGAGAATCGTAGCACCTACTTTTTTAGCAGTGTTTTGCCACCTATTTTTGTTTTCCCTACACTCTAAACACACATTAGTTAAATCACTTGGGTTGCCTCCCAAGAAGCGCTTGATTTAACATCCCAAGAAGCGCTTGATTTAACATCGCGGCACGACGCAGGTGGCTCGGTTACTCAGAATTCGCCAAGCCACCACTTGGGTTGCCTCCCAAGAAGCGCCTGATTTAATGTTGCAGCACGATACAAGTCTCTTGACCATTCAGACTTCGTTAAGGAACTCAGATTCCTCTATCATTGAGACTACACTATATTCTTTCGGTTGCTGCATTGACCGGCAGATGTTGAAGGTGACCTCTTCTTTATTCTGTCTAAACATCAATTGGCCAGCCTCCACATCTACTAAGGCCCTCCTAGTAGCATGGAATGGTTGCCCAAAGATGATGGGGACCTTATAATCAACCTTGCAATCCAAGATCACGAAGTCTGCTGGGAATATGAATCTATCTACTTTAACAAGCAAATCAAATAGGATCCCCACTGGCTTCTTCACAATTCTTTCGGCCATCAAAAGCCGCATGGTCGTCGGTTTGGAGGCTCCCAAGCCCAACTGCTTAAACATAGCTAATGCATCAGATTGATTCTTTCTCCTAGATCACAGAGTTCCCTTGCGAACTCAACATTGCCAATTGTGCAAGGGATAGTGAAAGCACCCGGATCTTCCTTATTCTAGGCCAGGACCTATGTAGCTATGGCACTACAGTGATGTACATTATCTACAGGCTCAGAACTCACGGACCTCTTCTTTGTCACAAGGTCCTTCATGAACTTAGCATATCCCGACATTTGTTCCAACACCTCAACCAATGGTATGTTCACAGATAATTGTTTGAGCATCGATAGGAATTTCTAGAACTTACCATTTTCCGCCTTCTTCTTCATTCTTTTGGGGGAACGGTGGCGGTGGTCGCGGGATAGACTTTTAAAATTTTGTTGTGCCTTGTTCGACTTCAGACCCTTTTTCACCAATTGAGGCCTCAAGCAACTTAGCATTCTCAGCAAATTCCATCTCAACACTATTTTCGTTACCTTCAATCACGTTCTCTTTCTTTCGTTCAACTACAATTGGTAGAGGGGGGGGGTCAACTGTGGTCTTACCACTCCTAGTCATCACAGCCATGCAGTGGCCATCATTCTTTGGGTTTTGGACTGTGTTTCTGGGCAATGTACCCTTCTATCTAGGGTTCAGTGATGCTGACAGTTGCCCTAGATGCTATTCAATTTTCTTGATAGATGTTGTGTGGGATTCCACTTTCTAGCCCATTCTCGATATATCACCTAGGATTCCTTCAACTGATCATCAGTGGACCTTACCTTTTTCAGCATCTAAGCCATCATGGTCTCTAGGTTTGACTGTCCATCCTCCCCCACTCATGCATTGGGAGGCACATATACTCCATCTTGGTGGTTGCACTAGGCGTCATTCCTTCTCCAGTCACCTTCGCGCTCACACCCTCGGCTTCTGTCTATGTACCCTTTTCTGTTATAGTTATCTCTGTATTGGTTCCGACCTTAGTTTCTAGAACTTCGGCGCTGATTGTCTTGTCCAGAAGCTTGGGCATTGGCTCAAACACCCACCACTTGGCTGTCCAGGAAATTTGTCTCTTCCTTGGAATCAGAGTGGTCTGCCCTCGACTCCAGTCCTTGTGTCCCCATTGCATTCACCTTTTTGGCTCCATCTCCTATAATGTGCTTTGTAAGCAAATCCAATTATGTGCGCAAATGTGCGAACTCATGGTCACGTTCTTCTTCTTTCCGACATTGGTCTGCAGTCAAACCAATAACATATGTACCGGCCACTGCATCTACCTCCGGGGTATGCCATGCCCAGTTTGTTTTTGTCACCCTATCAAGAATGGTAGCAGCTTGCTCCTAGGCGTGACTCATCAATGCTACTCCCGCCATTGTGTCTGCTACAACTTTTGTATTATTGTTCAAAGACCTGTAGAAAATTTCCAACAAACTGTCATCTAGAATTTTATGGTTTGGGCACTTTGTGAACTTCTTCTTAAACCTCAGCCAGGTTTCATGAAGTGCCTCGATTTTAAGTTGTCGGAAATTATAAATTTCATCCTTGAGCTACAACATTCTGAAGGGGGGAAAGAATCTTTCTAAGAAAGCTTGCTTGAGTTCCCTTCAATTTGTTATGGAGTCGTTGGGCAACTCCGATAACCATAAAGTGGCTTCCCCTGACAGAGAAAAGGGGAAAAGTCTGAGTCTGATGGCATCTTTGCTAACTCCAGGAAACCAATACGCCTTGCATATTCCCACAAAGTTCATCAGGTGCAGGTTGGTGTCATCCGCTGCGTGACCAATGAACACCCCTTTCATATTTAACAGTTTAATCATGGTGATCATAATGTCAAATTTGGTCCCAGCGGGCAGTGGTGGTGGTACAATTGCTCCAGTTGACCCAACTTCGTCAATGTTTGGGTCCTCATCATAGCTGCTCCAATTGACCCAACTTCGTCAATGTCTGGGGAATATCTATGACCTCTAATTCCCCACCCATGTCGACCAGTGTTAACAACCTCATCTCTGGCATCCTCTGCATCCTAAAGTGCAGCTTTCCAAGCTAACTCGACTTGCCTAGCTTCTTTAGCTATACGGGCATCTCTTTGTTCCTGGTTTTCCATTCTGTGCAGTGTTCATTCAATTTCGGGGTTCAAAAGAATCAGGGGATTTCCACTACTCCGATTGCTTGGCATTCCTGAGCAACAACCTGTGGGTATCACAAACAAAAAGAAAACGTAATTCAAGAAGTAACTACCAAAAGTCAAATACAAGCAATTAATCTAGTCTTAGCCGTATTCCTCGGCAACGACGCCACTTGTTGATAATGCTCAAATTCACATCTCCTGTTGAAGTATGAAGCGCACGTTGTCAATAAAGAATCCAACAAAGAATTTGGGGTCGAATCCACATGGAATATGGAAGATCTAGTGTCATGACCAAAACATGGGCCTAGATCGATACACGGGACAAGGAGCCTTAGGATACTCCTAGTCGACCCATGGCATGAACATACATCTACCTCAATCAAGTAAAGAGGAAGACTTAACATAATAAAAATGGAAGAAATCCGAACATAACATAACAATTTGAATATACAACCCAAGTTTGAAGCTGAATACAATCTATTGTCTGAAAAGCCTCTAATTCTAATGAGTTGATGGGATAGGACCCCTACTAACTCTCTAAGTCTGAAACTGAAATGTAAACATAACTGAACAGAAGAGGGGCTCTCAACAAATGAGGACTCACCAATAGAAACTGGATGCTAAGTCCAAAAGCTGGCTAATGATGGAGCTACGTCTGAAGATCAGAGCCTGTATCATAAAGTGATACAACATAGAGTATGCGGTCAAGTACGTGGAATGTACCGAGTATGCAAGGTAAGTAAAACCGCTTAAATAAGTAAAATTATTTAAAACATGCATAGTATAAAACAAAATCCAGATAAGAATCTGAGAGTAGGGTTTGCATGCTATTTTCTGAAAACATGATATAAACATAACTGGACACCATAACAGAATAGAATGAACCAAAGATGAAATTTGATAATCATAAGTAAAACTGAACATTGGGTCAAACTTGCGTTAGAACATATATGTTTATATCATGATTGGTAACATGCATAACTAAAATCTTGAGGAACAATGAGAGATTCGTCTTATAACCGACATTACCACGATAGAGCTTACGTGGCCCCGACTATCACACTCAAGTGGGCAGAGCCATCTAAATCCTTGTCAGGGCTAATAATGCTACCATGATATCGATATCAAGCTCAAGGCCCCCTTGGGGCAGGGGAAATCTCACATAGGAGGTCCCAAAATAATTTGTTCATACCTACGTTGGCGCGTAGTTCTGAGGCATAGGGTTGACTGACCCTTAGCCAACTCGGTGTTAGATAATACTCCCAAAAACATGCATATGCTCTCCATTATTTTTCAATGAAGCTAACCATCGTCCATTGACAAAGTGAAATAATCATATACATATAAATCTGAAATCATACATGAGGAACCTTGGCTCAAGCCATGCCACAAGGTGAACATAATTTGGAGTCTTGACTCCAAAACCATGTGGTAAGCTAATCAACTTGAAATCGTAATCATACTTGAACATTTGGGCTTGCCCAATACGTAAACATGCTTGAAAATATTTAATTCACTTGAAAACATAATCATAGACATGGGTAACTTGAAAACATACTTTTCATCAATAATATCTGATCATACTTGAACATTCATCATAAATCTCAACTTTCATGAACTTTTCATGGATGGGCATTTTAATTTATAAAGCTTGAAAACATGATTATAATTGAAAACAATGTAAAACTTACCCATGAATCATAATTCATTAGTAGAAACATACTTGGATCATACCCATGTAGAAAATTAGGAAACACGTGAATTAGGTTAAACCCCCATTGGATATGGATTTTCATGAATTATAGAGGGGATTGGGCATGGGTCTGAACAATTTCACCCATTCATAACCCTACATACTTGGGAAGAACTGATTTCACCACTCCCTTGATTGCCAAATGAAGAATTGAAGAAAGACATGAAGGGATTAAGCTTGATCATCTCTCTAGCTCTCTAAGTTTGCATGCATGAGTAGGAATAGTCTAGAATGAACTTGAACCTCTTAATACTCACTATTCATAGCTTAAAACGACATAGTTTAGGCCTTAGGATCATAGGAATTACGGAAAATCCCTTACTAAATTTGAAGAATATAACTAACTGCCAGTCCAAACGAGAGAGTGGATGAGTCATTACCAGGGGAAACGAGTTGTTGCCTGCTGTCGTGAAGTGCACTGCCACTTTTCCTCGAGGGGTCCCCATGAGGGACCTAATGACCCGTTATAGATGACCACGACTCGTGGTCACTACTCGTTGCTTCCACTGCCAAAACCTCAAATCATTAGCAACCAGCTGACCACGACCCACCCCACGAATCGTGGTGACTGACCACGACTCATGGTGTCCAATCGTGGGGTATACTGCCATTCAACCTTCATATTCTAATCGCCCTTGATCACGGGTGACTTAACAACTCGTGGGGCTAAACACCACTTGTGGTCACACTCATGGTCACCCCAACTCTAAATTTTCCAGGTAAGCCAACACTCCTTACCACGAATCACTTAAGGACTCGTGGTCAACCTGACGGGTCACATGATGACTCGTTATGTGACCCGGTGCAGTAAATCTTGTTTTCTCCATTTCAACTCTCAGGTAAGATCTTGCTGCGTTCGGGGTATAATTGTCACGACCCGAGCGGGGGCTCGGATCGTAGACATGGGACAAGGACCATGAGACACCCCAAGTCGAACCATGGCATAAGCATTCAACTAACTCATTAAACAAACATGAAGAAGGCATAATTATAAACTCAGCGGAAGTCAAACTTAGTATAACAACAGAATAAATATCTGAAGTTGAATACACGTCTAAGTCTGATAAGCCTCTAATCTGGACGAGCTGATGGGATAATACTCCCAACTAGCTAAACAGTACTGAAACTGAAAAGACATCTAAAACAACTGAAGGTATAGTCCTCAAAAGATGACGACTCACCAAATAAGCAGGTGCTAACTCTGAATAGCGACTACGAATGGGGCTGAACCTGAGAACCGTGTCCTGCATCATGAAATGATGCAGCATAGAAAGTATGCGATCAGTATGTGAATGTATTGAGTATGCAAGGTAGGTAAAACCGCTTAAGTAAAATAAATCATTTAAAACATTCTATAACATATCATAAGCTTTTAAATGATAGTAGGAGGCTACATGCATTAATTCTGAAATCAAACTCTCATCATAACATGACCATGCATAGCTTTTAGAATATCACAATTTACTCAAATGAATCAAAGTTGAAACATAAAATTTATATCAAAAGCTAAACAATGAGTCAAACCTTGCTTTTTGAACATGCATGCATAAGTAATCATCATGAGTAATGAATATGCAAATCTGAATGATATAGACAGTGGGAGACTCGTCACTTAACCGACATAGCACGATAGAGCTTACGTGGTCCCGACTATTACACTCAAGTGGGAAAAGCCATCCAAAACCTTGACAGGGCAAAGGACGCTACTATGATATCGATATCAAGCTGAAGGGCCAACCATGCCGGCGATAGCTCACAAGGGAGATCCAAATAATATAATAGTATCAACCTACGTTGGTGCGTAGTTCTGGGGCATAGGGTAATCGACCCTTAACCCGCTCCATGCTAGACTCTTCTCCCAAAAACATGAAATGCTCTACATCTATTGACAAAGCTCAACATCGTCTATTGACGAAGCTTAATATGAAATCATGCATAACTCAACATCGTGTGAAACGAAGCTCAACATTGTCTATGACAAATCTCATAACGAAATCATGCATAGACTCGACATCATATGAAAATGAAGCTCCACATTGTCCCTTGACAAGTTCATTAATGACACACATCTAAATTAGGAATTCATGCATATGAGAAGCTTTATTTCGAAACATACCACAAGATAAATCATAGGTGAGAGCATCTATTCCAAATCATGTGGTAAGATACGTATAGAAATATTTACTCAACATACCACAAGCTAAAATTTATAATAAAATTGGAAAATTTCACTTCAAATAATGTGGTAAGCTTATGTCGGGAAAATCATCACTTTAATTCGACGTGTGGGCATCACCCAAGGTTTTATCATACTTGGATCTAATTAATTCACTTTGAAAACAACAACATAGATCATGGGTAGTTTTAGAAACATGTTTTTCCGCATTTAATCTCATCATCATCATACATTCAACATCAATCTCTTCTTTTATGAACTTCTTATCCATGGGCATTAAATTTCATAAGTTAGAAATCACAATTTGGATTCAAGACAATTTAAAATCTACCCAAGCTTCACAATTTATCAATATAAATATAATTTGATCCTACCCATATGTAGAGATTGAAGAATTATGCAATCGGGTAAAACCCCATACTTGATCATAGACAATTTATCACATTTTGATAGGAATTGGGTATGGGTATGGAAGAAGACACCCACTCATAGCCTACATACCTAGAAATAGTGAATTCTAACACCCTCTAGTTTCCCAAGCTAAGATTCAATGGACACCTTGAGATTTTGCCTTGAATCCTCTCTTCAAACCTTCAAACTTGCATGCCTTGGAAGAATGACTTAGAATAGGTTTCCCCCTGCTTAAAATCCACTAAAACGAGCCTTAAACGACACAGTATCGGTCTTAGGAACTTAGGAAATTATGAGAAGGCCCTTACTATTTCGCAGAAATTAACTGCCAAGTGACCCTAACGGGTGACCTGACGACTCGTTACCAGGGCCAACGATCCGTTAGGTTGCTCATCAAGTACACTGGATGACATGCCTGTCGGGGCTCGTAACGGATGACTAAACGACTCGTCCCCCATGGCCACGACTCGTGGTCACCTCCCGTCAGGTACACTGCCTTACCATTCATGATAAACCATCATGCTTGCTCACGACTCACCTCACGAGTTGTTGGGACTGACCACGACTCGTGGGGTCCCATCCGTTAGGTACACTGATTATTCTTCCAACTAAATTCCAACATCATCCCACGAGTGACATGACGACTCGTGGTGGCTAACCAGGAGTCGTTCTCTCCCTTATAGGGACCTCGATTCTTCCTTTATTCTAGGGCTTCCCGCGGTCACTTGACGACTCGTGGGGTCTCCTCATGAGTTGTCCCACGACTCATCCTGTGCCTACAATATCAATTCCATAATTTTCCCCGTTTCAACTCTCGGGCCCAATCTTTGAGCTTCCGGGGTATAACAATATCTCCCCCTTGGGGACATTTGTCCTCGAACGTTAGAAACACATAGAAAATGCAGGAACATGCAATCATCATATGCAAATACTGATTATTAAAATCAAAAACTGACTAAATGACCACCTCCGAAAGGAACTACATAGCTGAACTGAATTAAGGAATCACATACATTTATCATAACATAATTCAAACTTGTGCACATGAACTAAACATGAAAATTGATTAGATAATTAGGGCAAAAACTGATACCTCTAACTGAAACTAAGCCGGTAGGGAACAAGTGGGGGTATTTAGCCATCATAGCCGCTTCGGCTTCCCATTTAGCTCCCTCAACATGCTGGTTTCTCCACAACACCTTCATCAAAGCTACTTCTTTGTTCCTCAACCTCCGAACCTGACAATCTAAGATTGCAACTGGAATTTCCTCATAACTGAGGCTATCTCCCACACCAACACTTTCCATCGGGACAACTAAAGATGGATCACCCAAGAACTTTCTCAAGAGCGATACGTGAAAGACGGGATAAACTGAAGATAACTCTGATGGCAAGTCCAACTCATATGCTACCTTACCAACTCTTCTCATAACCCGATAGGGACCAATATAGTGGGGACTGAGTTTTTCTTTCTTTTTGAACCGCGTGACTCCCTTCATGGGAGATACCTTTAGAAATACCCAATCATCAACCTCAAATTCCAAATCTCTTCTTCTCACATACGCATGTGACTTTTGACGACTCTGAGCAGTTTTCAGCCTGTCCATTATCAACTGAACCTTCCCTATAGCCTCGTGAACTGAGTTTGGACCTATCATAGCTGCCTCACAGACCTCAAACAATCTGATGGGAGATCTACACCTTCGCCCGTAAAGAGCCTCGAGCGGTGCCATTTGGATATTGGAGTGATGGTTGTTATTGTAAGCAAACTCGATTAAAGGTAAATGGTCATCCCAACTACCTTTAAAGTCCGGCACACAAGCCCTCAACATGTCCTCGAGAGTTTGAACTGTCCGCTCCGCCTGGCCATCCATCTGAGGATGAAATGTTGTGCTGAGCTTAACTCGAGTCCCAAGCCCTTTTTGGAAAGACCGCCAAAACTAAGAGGTAAACTGAGTACCTCGGTCTGAGATAATAGACAAAGGCACTCCATGAAGTAGAACCAACTCCTGAATATACAACTTGGCATACTCATCCACTGAATCCGTGGTTTTGACCGGTAGAAAATGTGTAGCCTTGGTCAACTTGTCGACCACCACCCAAATAGAATCATATTGTCGGCGAGTTCGAGGTAGGCCGGTAATGAAGTCCATGTTGATCTCTTCCCACTTCCAAGTAGGAATGTTAATATCCTGCAATACACCTCCCGGCCTTTGATGTTCAACTTTCACTTGCTGACAGTTCGGGCATTTGGCTATGAATTCTACAATATCCTTCTTCATGTCATTCCACCAATATATTTCCCGCAAGTCACGATACATCTTGGTGGTACCTGGATGGATAAAATACCTGGATCCATGTTCCTCATGCAATATCCGGTCCCTCAAATTATTGACATCTGGAGAACATAGACGACCTTGGTACTGCAGTACACCATCTCCCCTTGGGAGAAAACTTCCACCTTTTGACTTCGAATAGCTTCCTTCAGCTTTACTAAAACCGAATCCTCATCTTGTCTAGATTTGACATCAACCACCGAGGACGGTTCTGATCCGATTTGCACAACAACGATGCCATGGGTCGAGTCGACCAATCTGACTCCCAACCTCACAAGTCGATGGACATCTTTCACCAACTCTGTCTTTCCCTCATCCACGTGGGACACACTCTCCATAGAGAGTCTACTAATTGCGTCCACTACCACGTTAGCCTTACCCGGGTGGTAAAGGACACTCATATCACAGTCCTTAAGTAGCTCCAACCACCTCCTTTGCCGAAGATTGAGGTCTTTTTGTGAACACATATTGCAAGATCTTGTGATCCATGAATACATCCATGTGGACCCCACACAAGTAATGCCGCCATACCTTCAATGCAAACACCACCGTGGCCAATTCAATATCATGGGTCGGATAATTTGTTTTATGAACTTTCAACTTTCTTGAAGCATATGCTATCACTTTCCCATGTTGTATCAACACACACCCGAGTCCGACTCGTGAAGCATCACAATACACCACGAAACCATCGGTGCCTTCAGGTAGGGTCAACACTGGTGCTGAAGTGAGTCGGGTCTTCAACTCTTGGAAGCTTTTCTCACAAACCTCCGACCATTGAAACTTCACCTTCTTTTGAGTCAACTTGGTCGATGGTGTGGCAATAGACGAAAAACCCTCCACAAATATCTGATAGTAACCCGCTAAGCCCAAAAAGCTCCTAATATCTGATGGGCTCACCATTCTGGGCTAGTTCTTTACAAGCCTCGATCTTCTGAGAATCTACTTTTATGCCCTCACCCGATACCATATGGCCTAGAAATGCCACCGAGTCCAACCAAAACTCACATTTGCTAAACTTTGCATACAACTGATGATCCTTGAGGGTCTGAAGCACTATTCTCAAGTGAGTGGCATGCTCCTCCTTGCTCTGAGAGTATATAAGGATGTCATCAATGAACACAATCACGAACATGTCCAAATATGCCTTGAACACCCTGTTATTTGATCCATAAAAGTTGCAAGGGCAGTGGTTAGTCTAAAATAGATAACAACAAATTCATAGTGACCATACCAAGTCTTGAAAGTGGTTTTCGGGATGTCACTCTCCCGAATCCTGAGCTGGTGATACCCGGACCTGAGATCAATCTTAGAGAAACAATTGGCACCCTGAAGCTGGTCAAACAAATCAACGATCCTGGGTAAAGGATATCTGTTCTTAACGGTGACTTTGTTCAATTGTCAATATCAATGCACATCCGAAGCGAACCATCCTTCTTCTGAACAAACAACACTGGTGCACCCCGTGTAGACTTACTCAACCTAATAAAGCCCTTATCTGATAGGTCCTTCAACTGATCCTTCAACTCTTTTAGCTCAGGTGTAGCCATTCCATAAGGCGGAATAGATATAGGCTGCGTTTTGGGAAGAAGATCTATGTCGAAATTAATCTCCCGCTCGGGAGGGACACCTGGCAAATCATCAGGGAAGACCTTTGGATACTCACATACTACTGGTACGGACTGGATACTCAGGGTTTTGGACTCCACGTCCTTAACACTAACTAGATGGTACAAAAAAACCCTTAGAAATCATCTTTCTGGCCTTAAGGTAGGAAATAAATCGACCTACAGGCACAGTTGAACTATCCTCCAATTCTAAGACAGGATCCCCCGAAAATCTGAACTCTACTGACTGGGTCCTACAATTAACAGAAGCATAGCATGAAAATAGCCAATCCATGTCGAGAATAACATCAAAATCGGTCATGGATAACTCTATCAAGTCTGCTGAGGTGACCTTATGAAGAACTGAGACCGGAAAATCTCTATACACCCGTCTAACTATAACTGAGTCACCTATTGGAGTAGAATGAGAAGGGATCTGTTAAGACATTGGGAATGACTCCGAAGCTACTGGTTATATATGGTGTCACAAAAGATAGGGTAGCCCCCGAATCTAGCAATGCATATATATCAACATGAAAGACCCTCAACATACCGATGACTACATCTGGTGAGGCCTCCTGCTCCTAACGAGTGGCTAAGGCATCGACTCTGTTCTGGCATTTCCCTCCAACTGTGCTAGTGGATGCCCCCTGATATGCTGTGCATGGGGGAGGGGCTGCTGAACTAGAAGCTGGGCCTCGGCCCCTAACCTGATCTTGTCTCGCAGTGGGAAAATGTCTAAGCATATGTACAGGCTGCCCACATCCAAAACAAACTCCTGACCCAGCCAAGCACTGGCTTGTGTGCTCTCGGCCGCACCTGCGACAAGTTGGAATGCTGGAGTCTGTGGGCCTACTGCTATGACCCCTCGAGCCTGACGCTCGTCCTCTCTGATCATGTCTGGGCCTAGATGGCACTCTCAACGCTGAAGATGTTGGGGCTGATGATCTCTGGTGGGTCTACTATCGGTGCCCACCACCAGAAGTCAGCTGAGAGAATCTATGGTCCTCAGTGCTTACCCTCTTGGCCTCCCTCTCCCTCGAATGTGCCGCCTCCATATGTTGGGCGTACAACACTCTGCGAGGGAAGTCAATGTCTTGGTGGAGCATAGCTGTCCTACATTCCTTGTCCAAATATCCTGCTATACCATGCACAAATCTGTTCACCCGCACCCGTTGGTCGGTCACTAACTCCGGGGTATACTTAGATAGGCGGGTGAACTCAAGGGCGTACTCCTGAACAGTCATCCTTTCTCGCTTTATATTCACAAATTCAGTTACTTTCATCTCCCTCATCTCTCGAGGAAAGAAGCGATCTAGGAATGCAACCTGAAACTCCTCCCATGTAACCAGACATGCTCCTGCGACCCTGCTGTCCTTCCACTGGCGGAACCAAATATGCGCAACCCCCTTCAACTAGTAGGAGGCCAACTCCACGCACTCCATACTACTCACCCTCATAACATGGGTGATCTTGACAATCTCATCAATGAAATCATGCGGTCCTCATCTACCTTGGAACCCAGAAACTCCGGCGAGTTCATTCTCAAGAAGTCTCGAACTCTGGCCGCCGCTGTATTACCATTTTGAGGAATATGCGCAACGGCCTACTGATTGACTTGAGAGGTCAAGGCCTGCGCAAGAATTTGAATGGCAGCTCAAAACTCAGCATGAGTGGCTGGCTCCAATGCCTGAGACTCCTGAACTGGTGGGGCTGGCTGATGCTCATGACTGTTTCCATCCTCGTGGCCCTCACCACCTCCATTCCTCCTTCCATTTATCCTTTGAGGAGCCATGATTCTGCAATCGCGAATAGCACGAATTGGAAGGATAGAAAGGTTTTTCATCGCCCGACATAGATCCTGAAAGAAGGGAATATTTCCTAAAATGTCTAGTAGCCTCTTTGTCAAAAGTGTGGTGCGCTTCACACCCATGAAAAAGACTCTACTTAACGGGACTTTCAAACTCCCTAGGACACATCAAACCTATGGATCTGATACCATGTTTGTCATGACCCGAGCAGGGGCCCGGATCGTAGACACGGGACAAGGGACCACGAGAGACCCCAAGTCAAATTATGGCATAAGCATTCAACTAACTCATTCAACAAACATGAAGAAGGCATAATTATAAACTCACCAGATGTCAAACTTAATATAACAACAGAATAAATATTTGAAGCTGAATACACGTCTAAGTCTGATAAGCTTCTAATCTGGACGAGTTGATGGGCCAACACCCCCAACTAGCTCAACAATACTGAAACTGAAAGGACATCTAAAACAGCTGAAGGTCTAGTCCTCGAAAGATGAGGACTCACCAAATAAGCAGGTGCTAACTCTGAACAGGGACTATGAACAGAGCTAAACCTGAGAACTGGGTCCTGCAACACGAACGATGCAGCATAGAAAGTATGTGATCAGTATGTGGAATGTACCGAGTACGCAAGGTAGGTAAAACCGCTTAAGTAAAATAAATCATTTAAAACATTCTATAACATATCATAAGCTTTTAAATGATAGTAGAAGGCTACATGCATTCATTCTGAAATCATACTCTCATCATAACATGACCATGCATAGCTTTAGAACATCATGATTTACTCGAATGACCCAAAGCTGAAACATAACATTTATATCAAAAGCTAAACAATAAGTCAAACCTTTCTTTTTGAACATGCATGCATAAGTAATCATCATGAGTAATGAATATGCAAATCTAAATGATATAGACAGTGGGAGACTCGTCACTTAACCGACATACAACGATAGAACTTACGTGGTCCCAACTATTACACTCAAGTGGGCAGAGCCGTCCAAAACCTTGCCAGGGCTAAGGACGCTACCATGATATCGATATCAAGCTGAAGGGCCAATCAGGCCGGCGATAGCTCACAAGGGAGGTCCCAATAATATAATAGTATCAACCTATGTTGGCGCGTAGTTTTGGGGCTTAGGGTAATCGACCTTTAACTCGCTTGGTGCTAGACTCTTCTCCAAAAAACATGAAATGCTCTACATCGTGTATAACAAAGCTCAACATCTTCTATTGACAAAGCTCAACATCGTCTGTTGACGAAGCTTAATATGAAATCATACATAACTCAAAATCGTGTGAAATGAAGCTCAACATTGTCTATTAACAAAGCTCATAACGGAATCATGCATAGACTCAACATCATATGAAAATGAAGCTCCAAATTATTCCTTAACAAGCTCATTAATGAAATACATCTAAATTATGAATTCATGCATATGAGAAGCTTTATTTTGAAACATACCACAAGCTAAATCATAGGTGAGAGCATCTATTCCAAATCATGTGATAAGCTATGTATAGAAATATTTACTCAACATACCACAAGCTAGAAGTTATAATAAAATTGGGAAATTTCACTTCAAACAATGTGGTAAGCTTATGTCGGGAAAATCATCACTTTAATTTGACGTGTGGGCATCACCCAAGGCTTTATCATTCTTGGATCTAATCAATTCACTTTGAAAACAACAACAAAGATCATGGGTAGTTTTAGAACATGCTTTTCCTCATTTAATCTCATCATCATACATTCAACATCAATATATTCTTTCATGAACTTCTCATCCATGGGCGTTAAATTTCACAAGTTAGAAATCACAATTTGGATTGAAAACAATTTAAAATCTGCCCATGCTTCACAATTCATCAATATAAATATAATTTGATCCTACCCATGTGTAGAGATTGAAGAATTATGCAATTGGGCAAAACCCCATACTTGATCATAGACAATTTATCACATTTTGATAGGAATTGGGCATGGGTGTGGAAGAAGACACCCACTCATAGCCTACATACCTGGAAATGGTGAATTGTAACACCCTCTAGTTGCCCAAGCTGAGATTCCAATGGAAACCTTGAGATTTTGCCTTTCATTCTCTCTTGAAACCTTCAAACTTGCATGCATGGGAAGAATGACTTAGAATAGGTTTCCCACCCGCTTAAAACCCGCTAAAACGAGCCTTAAACGACATAGTATAGGTCTTAGGAACTTAGAATATTATGAGAACGCCCTTACTATTTCGCAGAAATTAATTGCCAGGTGACCCTAACGGGTGACCTGAAGACTCGTTACTAGGGCCAATGATCTGTTAGGTTGCTCGTCAAGTACACTAGATGACATGCCTACCGGGGCTCATAACGGATGACTAAACGACTCGTCCCCCGTGGCCACGACTCATGGTCACCTCTCGTCTGGTACACTGCCTTACCATTCATGATAAACCATCATGCTTGCTCATGACTCACCTCACGAGTCATTGGGACTGGCCACGACTCATAGGGTCCCATCTGTTAGGTACACTGATTATTCTTCCAACTTAATTCCAACATCACCCCACGAGTGACATGACGACTCGTGGTGGCTAACCATGAGTCACTCTCTCCCTCGTGGGGACCTCGATTCTTCCTCCATTCCAGGCCTGCCCACGAGTCACTTGATGACTCGTGCGATCTCTACACAAGTTGTCCCACGACTCATCTTGTGCCTGCAACATCAATTCCTCAATTTTTCCTGTTTCAACTCCAGGGCCTGATCTTTGAGCTTCGGGGGTATAACAATAATGATATCTCCCCCTTGGGAATATTCGTCCTCGAATGTTGAAAATCACGCAGAAAAGCAGAGAAATGAAATCATCATATTCAAATACTGATCATATATGTCAAAAACTAACGGAATGACTAACTCCGATTTAAGCTACATGACTTAACGGAATTAATTAAACATACATACATCCATATACATGAAAGAAACTAGGGCATATGAACTGAACATGAAACTGAATAGAGTTTTGGGGCAAAAACTGACACCTCAAGCTGGAGCTGAGCCGGTAGAGAATAAATGTGGGTATCTAGCCATCATATCTATTTCGACTACCCACGTAGCTCCCTCAAGACGCTGATTCCTCCATAAAACTTTAACTGAAGCTAGTTCCTTATTTTTTAGCCTGCGAACCTGCCGATCTAGTATTTCCATCGGAACCTCCTTATAACTAAGGCTATCTTTCACACCTACACTCTCCACCGGAACAACTAGAGCTGGATCTCCCAAACACTTCTTTAAGAGCGATACATGAAAAACAGGGTGAACGGAAGCTAATTTTGACAGCAACTCCAATTCATATGCCACCTTGCCAACCCGCTTCACAATCCGGTATGGGCCAACATAACGGGGATTGAATTTTCCTTTCTTCCCGAACCTCATCACTCCCTTCATGAGAGACACCTTCAGAAACACCAAATCATCCACTTCGAACTCAAGTTCCCTCCTCCTCACATCAGCATAGGAATTTCGGCGACTTTGAGTTGTTTTCAATCTGTCCCTTATGAGCTAAACTTTCTCCATGGCCTCGTGGACCGAATTCGATCCTATCATCGTAGCTTCAACGACTTCAAACCAACCAATAGGCGATCTACATCTCCGCCCATAGAGATCCTCAAATGGAGCCATCTGAATGCTGGAATGGTAGCCATTGTTATACGCAAACTCAATAAGAGGCAAATGATCATCCCAACTACCCTTGAAATCAATTACACACGCTCTCAACATGTACTTGAGAGTCTAAATAGTTCGCCCCGCCTGACCATCGATTTGCGAATGAAATGATGTACTGAGCTTGATTGAGTACCAAGTCCTTTTTGAAACGATCTCCAAAACTGAGAGGTAAACTGAGTACCTCTGTTTGATATGATGGAGAAGGGCACTCCATGCAACCGAACTAGCTCTCAAATGTACAATTTGGCATAATCCTCCATTGAATCAAAGGTTTTGACCGATAGAAAATGGGCGGCTTTGGTCAACCTATCCACGACCACCCAAATGGAGTCGTACTATCGACGAGTGCATGGCAACCTTGTTATGAAGTCCATATTAATTTCTTCCCACTTCAAAGTAGGGATACTGATATCCTTAAGCACACCTCCCGGTCTCTGGCGTTCACCTTCATTTGCTAACAGTTTGGACACTTAGCCACAAATTTATGCAATGTTCTTCTTCATGCCATTCCACCAATAGACTTCTCGTAAGTCACGGTACATCTTGGTGGAACCTGGATGTATCGAATATCTGGAATTGTAAGCCTCATGCAACATCCAACTTCTCAAATCATCAACGTCCGGGACACACAAGCGGCCTTGATATCGAAGCACACCATCTCCCCCTTTGCAGAAGACCTATACCTTCTAGTTCTAAATGGCTTCCTTTAACTTTACCAAAATAGGGTCCTGTCTAGCTTTCACATCAGTCACCAAGGTTGATTCTGACCCATTCTTACTATAACACCGCCATCGGTTGAGTCCACCAAATGGACTCCTAACCTTGTATGCCGATGCACATCCTTCACCAGCTCCGTTCTCCCCTCATCCATATGGGACACACTCTCCATAAGGAGTCTAATAAGGTCGTATGCTACTACATTGGCCTTTCCTAAATTGAAAAAGATGCTCATATCATAATCCTTAAGTAGCTCCAACCACCTCCTTTGACGAAGATTCAATTCCTTTTGAGTAAACACATATTGTAGGTTTTTGTGGTCCGTAAACACATCTACATGGACCCCGTACAAATAGTGTCTCCATATCTTCAAGGCAAATACCACCACCGTCAATTCAAGATCATGGATTGGATAATTCCTTTCATGAACCTTCAGCTACCTGAAAGCGTATGCGATGACTTTACTATGCTTCATCAATACACAACCAAGGGCGATCCTAGAAGCATCACAATACACCACAAACCCATCGGTACCCTCGGGTAGGGTTAACACCGGTGCTGAGGTAAGTCAAGTGTTTAACTCCTGAAAGCTCCTTTCACAAGCATCCGACCATTGGAATTTCACTTTCTTTTGGGTCAATTTGTTCAATGGCGCTACAATAGATTAAAATCCCTCAAAAAACCTCCGATAGTAGCCAGCTAAACCCAAGAACCTCTCGATATCTGAAGAATTCAGCAGTCTAGGCCACTTCTTCACCGCTTCAATCTTCTAGAGTCCACCTTTATACCCTCATCTGACACCACATGATCCAAAAATGCCACTGAGTTCAACCAAAACTCGCACTTGCAGAATTTTGCATATAGTTGGCAATCCTTGAGAGTCTATGGTACCACCCTCAAATGAGCGGCATATTTCTCCTCGCTCCGAAAGTATACCAGGATATCATTAATAAACAAGATCGTGAACATATCCAAGTATGGATTGAACACCCTGTTCATCAAGTCCATAAAAGTTGTAGGAGCATTCGTTAGTCCAAAAGACATTACTACAAACTCAAAATGACCATACCGCGTCCTGAAGGCTATTTTCGGGATGCCGTTCTCCCAAACCCTGAGCTGATGGTACCCAGATCTGAGATCTATCTTTGAAACGAACTTAGCACCCTGAAGCTGGTCGAACAAATCACCAATCCTGGGAAGAGGATACCTGTTCTTGATGGTGACCTTGTTTAATTATTGATAATCAATACACATATGAAAAAAACATCTTTCTTTCAAACAAAGAGAACTGGTGCACCCCACGGGGATTTGCTCGGCCTAATGAAACCTTTGTCTAACAGGTACTTCAGCTACTCCTTCAACTCCTTTAACTCGGTTGGAGCCACTCTGTAAGGAGGAATAGATATAGGTTGCGTATTAGGAAGAAGGTCAGTACCAAAATCTATCTCCCGCTCGGGAGGGATTCCTGGTAGACCATCTGGAAAGACTTATGCATACTCACATACTACTGGGACTGACTGGATAGTCGGGGTTTAGGACATGGAATCGTTAACCCTAACTAAATGGTACACGCAACGCTTGGAGATCATCTTTTTGGCCTTAAGGTAGTAAATGAAACGACCTATAGGCACAGCTAAACTACCCTTCCATTCTATGACTGGATCACCCGCAAATCTGAACTCTACTGCCCGGGTTCTACAATTAACTAAGGCATAACATGCAAATAGCCATTCCATGCCGAGGATAACATCAAAATCGGTCATGGATAACTCTACTAGATCTGCTGAGGTGACTTTCTAAAAGACTGTGATCGGGAAACTTCTATACACCCGTCTAGCTACAACTGAATCACCTACTGGAGTAGAGACTTAGAAGGGTTCTGACAAGATTTTGGGATTGACTCCGAAACTACTAGCCACGTAAGGTGTCACAAAATACAAGGTAGTCCCTAGATCTAAAAAAGCATATACGTCAAGATGAAAAACTCGTAACATACTAGTGACTACATCCGGGGAGACCTCCTTCTTCTGGAGGGATGCTAAGGCATAGAATCTATTTTGGCGCTAATCGCCATCTATGCTAGTAGATGCCCCCTGCTAGGTTGGGCTATGGGTGGAGCTGCTGAATCGAAAGCTGGCCTTGGCCCCTATCATGGCCCTGTCTAGCTGTCAGGCAACCTCTAAGCATATGTCCGGGCTTTCCGCACCTAAAGTAAGCACTTGTACCCGCCAAACACTGACCCGGAAGCCCCCAACCACACCTGCCGCAAACTGGGATACTGGAATCCATGGGCCAGCTGCTCTGACCCCTAGAGCCTGAGGCTCGCCCTCTCTGGTCGTGCCTAGGTATGTATGGCACACTCATCATTGAAGATGTTGGGGCTGAAAATCTCAGTGGGACTACTGTCGGTGCCCACCACCTGGCCTTGGCTGAGAGAACCTATAACTGTCAGTCTTGGCCCTCTTGGCCTCTCTCTCCCTCAGATTTTCTGCCTTCATCTGCTCAATGTACAAGACTAGGGAAATCCATATCCTGATGGAGCATGGCGGTTCTGTAATCCTTGTCTAAATAGTCTACCACCCCATGAACAAACCTACTCACTTGTTCCCTCTGATCAACCACTAACTCTGGGGCATACTTTGACAGACGAGTGAACTCAAAGGCATATTACTGCACTGTCATATTCCCCTATTTTAGATTCACGAAGTCTGCTGCCTTCAACTCCCTCATTTCTCAAGGGAAGAACCAATCTAGGAATGCGAGATTAAACTCATCCCAACTGATAGGGCCTGCTCTGGCTGCCCTACTATCCTTCCACTGTTTGAACCAAATGTGTGTAACCCCCTTCAATTGATATGAGGCCAAATCAACACACTCTTCTCCATTCACCCCCATGACTTGGGTGATCTTCAAGAACTCTTTAATAAACTCATGTGGATCCTCGTACACCTTTGACCTAAGAAACTCTAGTGGGTTCATCCTTAGGAAATCTCTAACTCGTGTTACCACCGCATTCCCGTTCTGCGGGACATGCGCCACTGCCTACTAGTTGACCTGGGCGGTAAAGGCCTGCGCTAGCATCTGAATGGTTTCCCTGAACTCAGTGTGGGCAACCGGATCTGGTGCATAGTGCTCATGGGCTGGTGGGGCTTGTTGGTGTCCATCCCTATTGTCATCCTCGTGGCCATTTTCATTCCCATTTCTTCTGTCGTTAATTCTGTGGGGAGGCACAATTCTGCAATCGTGAATAGCACGAATTAGAATGATAGAGAGACATTTCACCGCACAACATAGATCATGAAAGAATGGAACATTTCCTAAATGTCTCATAGCCTCTTCTCCATAAGTGTGGCGTGCTTCACACCTATGAAAAAGACTCTACTTAATGCAGCTTTTAGACAGCCTAGGGCACTTCAAAACCTATTGCTTTGATACCAAGTTTGTCACGACCCAAACATGAACCCAGATCAAGACATGGGACAAGGAGCCCCGAGAGACTCCAAGTCAACTCATGGAATGAACATACGTCTAACTCAATCAAGTAAAGCAGAAGACTTAACATAACAAACATGGAAGAAATCCGAACATAACATAAAAATCTGAATATACAACCCAAGTTTGAAGCTGAATATAATCTATTGTCTAAAAAGCCTCTAATTCTAATGAGTTGATGGTACAAGACCTCAACTAACTCTCTAAGTCTGAAACTGAAATATCTAAACATAACTAAATGGAAGAGGGGCCCTCGACAGATGAGGACTCACCAATAGAGACTGGATGCTAACTCCGAAAGTTGGCTAATGACGGACCTGAGTTTGAAGGTCGGCGCTTGTATCATAAAATGATATAATATAGAGTATGTGGTTAGTACGTGAAATGTACTGAGTATGCAAGGTAAGTAAAAATACTTAAATAAGTAAAATCATTTAAAACATGCATAGTATAAAACAACATCAGGATAAGAATCCGAGAGTAGGAATTGCATGCTATTTTCTGAAATCATGATCTGAACATAACTAGACACCATAATTGAATCGAATGACCCTAAGCTAAAATCTAATAATTGTAAAACTGAACATTGGGTCAAACCTGCTTTAGAACATATATGTGTATATCATGACTGATAACATGCATAACTGAAATCATGAGGAATAATGGGAGACCCGTCTTATAATTGACATTACCACGATAGAGCTTACGTGGTCCCGACTATCACACTCAAGTGGACAGAGTCGTCTAAAGCCTTACCTGGGCTAAAGATACTACTATGATATTGATATCAAGCTCAAGGCCCCCTTGGGCAGGGGAAAGCTCACATAGGAGATTCTAAAATAATCTGATCATACCTACGCCGGAGAGTAGTTCTGAGGCATAGGGTTGACTGACCCTTAGCCTACTCGGTGCTAGACACTATTCCCAAATATATGCATATGCTCTCCATCATTTGTCAGCGAAGCTGACCATCGTCTATTGACGAATCTGAATAATCATATACATATAAATCTGAAATCATACGTGAGGAGCCTTGGGTTAAACCATACCACAACTGAATATAATTAGGATTCTTGACTCCAAAACTATTTAGTAAGCTAATCAACTTGAAATCGTAATCATACTTGAACATATGGGCTTGCCCAATACTTAATCATGCTTGAAAATACTTAATTCACTTGAAAACATGATCATAGACATGGGTAACTTGAAAACATACTTTTTATCGATAATATCTCGTCATACTTGAACATTCATCATATCTCAACTTTCATGAACTTCTCATGGATGGGAATTTTAATTTATAAAGCTTAAAAACATTATTATAATTGAAAATAATGTAAAACTTGCCCATAAATCATAATTTATTAGTAGAAACATACTTGGATCATACCCATGTAGAAAATTAGGAAATTCATGCATTTAAAACCTCATTGGATCAACATATGGATTTTCATGAATTAGAGAGGGGATTGGGCATGGGTGTGAACAATTTCACCCATTCATAATCCTACAGAACTAGGAATAACTGATTTCACCACTCCCTTAATTTCCCCATGAAGAATTGAAGAAAAACTTGAAAGGTTAAGTTTGATCACCTCTCTAGCTCTCTAACTTTGCATGCATGAGTAGGAATAGTCTAGAATGAACTTGACCCTCTTAATACTCACTATTCATAGCTTAAAACTATGTAGTTTAGGGCTTAGGATCATATAAATTACTGAAAAGCCCTTACTAAATTCGCATAAAATAACTGATTGTCAGTCCCCACGAGGGAACGGACAAGTCGTTACTAGGGCAAATGGGTCGTCGTATGTTGTCGTGAAGTGCATTGCCACTTTTCCTTGAGGGGTCCCCACTAGGGACCTAACGACTCGTTAGTCGTGGTCACCACTCATCGCTTCCACTGCTAAAATTTTAAATTATTAGCAACCTGCTGACCACAACCCACCCAATGAATCGTGGTGTCCAATCGTGGGGTATACTGCAATTCAGCCTTCATCTTCCAATTTCCCTTGACCATGAGTGACCTGACGAATCATGGAGCTAACCACGACTCATGGTCATACCCGTGGTCACCCCAACTCTGAATTTTCTAGGTTAGTCAGCACTCCTCACCACGACTCCCTTAACGACTCGTGGTTAACCTAACAGGTCAGATGACGACCCTTTCTATGACTTGGTGCAGTAAATCCTATTTTCTCTGTCTCAATTCCCGGGTCTAATCTTGGGGCTTCCGGGATATAACATCTAGACTAATGCCGGTAAGTAAACTTGTTGGTTAGTTACTCCAATTTGGGGGTTTAAGAAAATAATTATTAAAAAAATGATTGAAATTATGATGTAAATCAAGATTTAAGAATAACTAGGGTTTGTGTTCCCCATGGGTTCATAACTACTTTGAGTATATACACGTGATCAATATCAATTCTTACTTGTAGAAGTGATAACTATGATTCATCCAAATGACTGGTTCGTTCCTATTGGATGACTATACTCAATCATCGGGTTAGGTCTCATGAGCGGTTCTTAACTATCTGTTATCAATAATTTCCAAATTTAACTACCCTGCGACCACAACTCAAGTTAATACAATGATAACCAAGATCAAGGCTTTGTTTTAATTCTCTTTTCCTAATATCTACCTCTCTAGGCTCAAGCAAGTAAAGAATTCAGGCAAGTCCTAACATTGTACACCATTAAGAAATGTTTAAGCATGAAGAGAATACAATACAAGAATTTTGCATTGGTTTTAAATCATTTTGTGTATCCCTAGCTCGTTAATCCATCATGGTTCCCACAACCCTAGCTATGGAGGTTTTAGCCTCTCATAGTTGCAAAGTTGTGATATGCATTCATGATTAAACACATAATTCAATACTTACAATCGTAGATGAGAGAAAATATTTTTTGATTGTATTAGTAAAACCTCAAGAACAATTGATAAATATCAAGAAAGAATCCTAGAAAAGGTTGATCACAAGTCAATCAACTCAATTCTATGTTTTTCCCTCGAATCCCTATTAATTTCATGCCTCTCTCACTTCTCTCTAATGTTCCCTATGATTCTCTACTGAAAATAAAACTTAAAAGGTATTTATACATACACAAGAATCCTTTTCCTAAGCTAACAGGGTGATTTTCTATAACTAGCGCCACCTAAGCCACGACTAATCATACGACCTGTAGAAGACTTTTACGGGTCGTACCTGTTGTTCGTAAGTCCTTGGCTTGCTGAAATTTTTGCAAAGTGTTGGGCATTTACACGAATCTTGCATGCTTCCTACGAGTCGTGCTTTGCTTCCGTGGTCTAGCTTTCAGAACTCTGACTTTTTCTAAAATTATTCACAAGTGTTGTGGTATGACTCGTACCTCCTAGCCACAACTAGTAATTCTTGAATGAAGATCCCATACTGCTTAAGCTGAAAGATGCAGTTCTAGGAAAAGAAATGGAGGCTTTCTCCAAAGGGGGATATGGTGTGCTTCATTACCAGGGCAGGCTATATGTTCCGAACGTAGGTGACTTAAAGCAGCAAATCCTTGCAGAAGCAGCTCCAGATATTCTATCCACCCAGGTTCCACTAAGATGTACCATCATCTACGAAAAATCTACTAGTGGCATGATATGAAGAGAGATATTGTAGAATTTGTGGCTAAATGCCCGAATTACCAGCAGGTTAAAGTTGAGCATTAGAGGCCTGAGGGTATGACCCAGGATATCAGCATACCCATGTGGAAGTGGGAAGAAGTGAATATGAACTTTATTACAGGTCTACCTCATCCTCGTCGGCAGCATAATTCAATTTGGGTGATAGTTGATCAGATGACCAAGTCATCATATTTCCTCCCAGTTAAAACTACAGACTCAACTGAGCATTATGTTATGTTATACATACGGGAATTAGTCAAACTGCATGTGGTGCCCTTGTTCATCATTTCAGATAGAGGTACCCAGTTCACCTAGCATTTCTGAAGGTGATTTCAAAGGGAACTTGGTACTCAGGTCAAGCTCAGCATAGCTTTTCACCCTCAGACAGATGGACAAGCTGAGCGAACTATTCAGACCTTAGAAGATATGCTGGGAGCTTGTGTGATCGACTTCAAGGGTAGTTGGGATGATCACTTACTTCTCATCGAGTTTGCATACAACAACAGCTACCATTCCAGTATTCAGATAACCCTGTTTGAGGGATTATATTGTAGGAAGTGTAGGTATCCTATAGGGTGGTTTGAAGTTGGTGAAGCTACCTTGATAGAACTAGACTCAGTTCATGAAGCTGTGCAGAAAGTGCAACTTCTCAGGGGAAGGTTGAAAACAGCTCAGAGCTGGCAGAAATCATATGTAGATGTGAGGAGGAGAGAGTTAGAATTTAATTGGATTTACCTAAATATTTTCACCCATGAAGGGGGTGATGAGGTTTGGAAAGAAAGGGGCTCAGTTCGAGGTATGTAGGACCCTACAAGATTTTAAGGTGAATCTGCAGTGTGGCCTATGAGTTAGAATTACCTTCAGAGTTATCATCTATGCACCCAGTCTTCCATGTGTCACTATTGAAGAAGTGCATCGGTGATCCGACCTCAATTGTGCCACTAGACAGTGTGGGGGTGAAGGATAGCCTCTCTTATGAAGAAGTCTCAGTTCAGATCCTTGACCATCAGGTTCGTAAGCTGAGAAATAAGGAAATTGCTTCAGTAGAGGTCTTGTGGAGAAACCAGCTAGTTGAAGGAGCCACATGGGAGGACGAAGCAGACATGATGGCAAAATATCCCCATTTATTCCCTTCCAGTTCAGTTCCAACATCCGGTTTTAAATTCCTCCTTAATACTCTATTTAGTTTAGTATTCATCAGCTCTATTCAGATTTTCAATATGCATCCTAGTTGCATCAACTCAGTTAGCATGGTTAAATTAGTTCGGAGTCAATCACTCCTTTATAAATCAATTTATAGTCTCAATCTAGGGATTGCAACTCTCTTCCCAGTGTTCCAGCAGTTTTAGCCTTCATTCGAGGATGAATGATCCCAAAGGGGAGATATTGTAACACCCCAAAACTTTTCTAGACCAAACTTAGACTTTGCATGAAAAACCAAGGAAACTGGAAAAGTTTTGTCTCAAAATGACCGAAATAATGAGTCGTTATTAGTAGTAATGACCAATTATCTGGGTCGTGGTCAGCCCGGTCAGTTGTCCTTTGGGAACCCACGAGACATGGAACGACCCGTTGTGAGAAGCAATGAGTCATCCTGTCACTCATTGCCTTCCCAGCTTAGAAATCAATTGAACCCTTTCCAGGAACCCATGAGTCAAACAATGAATCGTTGTTTGATGTAAGGTCTCGTGGTGTGACTCGTTAGTTGGAGCTCCAAGGTGTTGTCGACAAACTCTTTCAGTGACAATGAGTGGCAACAACGACTTATTTTATCATAGAATGAGTAGTTGTGTCCACCTGTGGTGTCAAGCCCTAAAATCCTTCAGGATTCCAGTAGCAAGGATGAGAGGTGACAACGATTCATTGTCTCAACCAACGAGTCATGGTGTCATCCGTTAGAGAAGGGGGTCCAGTGTTATGTTCAAGTCCTTGTCAGTGGCCATGAGAGCTACCAATGACCTGTTGCTTCATCCAACGCGTCGTGGTCCCCTTCGTTGCCAAATTCCAGTAAGCCTGAAGTTAGGCCTAGGGCTAATGTCTGATTCCAATGAGCCATGGTATCAACCAATGACTCGTTGTGTGACTCGTTGGTCCCAGTTGGACAGTTTTCCAGATTTTCTTCCAGGATTATTTTAGTAACTTCCCATCTTTTAATCCTTAAACTACGTCATTTTAGGCACATTTAGGAGAGAACTAAAGGAGTGCTCTATGTATTTCTCTCATTCCTCTCTCAACACTCAAACTCAGTACGAAGAAGATACAGACAGACTTCTTAGGGAAAAGCTACGACATTCAATCTTCTTCTCAATTTCTCAAGGATTTTCTCAGGAATCTTCCACCAAGTATGTGGGAATTCAACTAGGGAATTGTTCTTCCCTTGTGTCCCAAAACCCTTCCATAATGTCTTATCAGGTCTAGCTCTGAGATTTCAAATTAGAGTAATTTTTCAGTCAGATTTTGATTAATTCATGTGGAATGTTGTTCATATTATTTGTTGCTATATTTTCACTACTTGATGATCGTGTTGATACTTATTTCCTGTAAAATGGTTTTAGCCCCTAACTCTATTAATGCAGTAATTAGGGTTTTGCACAATTGATTAGACATTAATGTTTCTTGACTCTATCAGTGTTGGAATCCCCATGTTATTATTATCATATGAATTCTCAGTCAGTTGCATACTAGTTCAGTCTCAGTAAAAATGTTAGTATCTTCAGTATCTTTCAATAATGTCAGCTGATCAGTTTGACTACCCTTAGTTCTTGAGGTGTCAATAATGCCTCCCAGTTATCAGTTAGTTCTCCGAGTTAGTTAGGGATGTTGTCCTATCAACCCATCTTACATGATAGAGGCTTTCAGATCATATGTAGTACTCAGCTGATATGTATGTCTAGTACTTCTCGATTATTATGCTATGATATGTTACGTTTATGTTTTTGCTATGTCGCATGTTTAGTATTCCGCTTTAAGTGAAATAAAGTTAGATGAATGTTCATGCCATGGGTCGACTTTGAGTCTCTCGGGACTCCTTGTCCCGTGTTACGATCCGGGTTTACATTCAGGTCATGAGAAACTTTGTATCATAGCAATAAGTTTGAAGCATCCTAACGTGTCTAAAAGCCATGTTAAGTAGAGTCTTTTTCATGGGTGTGAAGCGTGCCTCACTTATGACTAAGAGGCTACGAGAATTAGGAAATGTTCCCTTCTTTTATGATCTATGTCGTTTAATGAAATATCTTTCTATTCTTCTAACTCGTGTATTCACACTCCAAATAATAACGCCAAACAGTGGAATAAGAAGCGCTCTCAAGTCATTTCTCCCTGCAGGAGTTAAGAAGAGCTAAGGCAGAAGAATTCGTGAACTTAAAGTAAGGAACCGAAAGAGTGGTAGAGTAGCATTGGAGAAGTATGAAGCCTTCCGTGATAGCCTTAAAGGCAAATGGGAAGTCAAGAGATTGTGATTTCTGTGTAGCATTAACAAGGGACCAATCCTCATAATGATGACCTTTATGCTAAGGGGGAGATTATAAGGTGAAGGATCAGGTCATGCCTTGAGTTCAAGTGTGAAGGTCCAGGATCAGTAACTATGGGAGATCGATCCACGCTTATTCAGGTGTCCTTCGATACTTCAGTCTATGTGATACCTTACTCATGTTGTACATGGACCTGTTATGACCATTTCTAAGTTCCAAGTACTCCTTACGTGTATTCGTACTCAGATTCATAGAATGAGAAGCAACTACTTCAGACGGTGATTCCAGTCTTCTTCCATGATTTCATATATCTCAGCTTTATGTCATGTCCCTTGTTATGTATGTTAACTCATGTCTCTCAGCATGCTCAGCTCTATGGACTCAGTCCTTAAGATTTGCCTTATCAGCTCATAAGATCGTGCTATATCAAGTATATGCCCAACTTAGATTTCTTGAATGATTCATGCCCATAAATTTCCATACTCTAAGCCCTATGAATATTCCCCCATGATGGAAATGATGGTTAAAATGTGTACATTCAGGATAACTCCATATCCCTTCCATAAGTGTCAGGTATGTAGAACTTCAGGAAGCATAGTTATCAGCCAAGCCTTGAAGTGTAACAACCCACGTGGTCATTTTGTGACTTTTAACCCATTTCCCTAGTTTGAACCTTTTTGTATCTTTATTTTTCTATTTATGACTTGCAGATATAGATGACACAATTTCCAAGATGATCCAATCTTAGATGATCCAATGAAGATTGGATAAGATTTTTGGTTTTTGAAAGGTTTAAAGTTTGAGAAGTTTGACCAAAGTCAACATTTCAGGTTAACGAGCTCGAATTTGTGTTTTGAAAGTTCTGTTAGTTTTGGATGGTGATTTATGACTTAGTTGGGTAGTTTGCATAGATCCCGAGGTGTTTGAGAGTGAGTTGAACCTTTGGTTGGATTTATGAGCTTTAAGGAAACTAAGTTTGACCATGTTCAACTTTCGATCAAAACGACCTTATATCGATGATTTGATAATTTCAACAGGTCCGAAATATGTTTTATGATTGAATTGCATATTTGGTTTGTGGCCGGAGGATTTCAGATGAGTTTCAGGTGGATTTGAATGTTTTGTGTGTTTAGCATAATTTTAAGAATAAAATGTGACAACTCAGAGGTTCATTTCTAGTTTTTAAGATCGAAAAATTATTCCGAGGCTTTCAAAATTCTTAGCATGAGTTATAGGAGTTATCTTAAAAGTTTGGTGCAATTTTGATAAGTCATGATCGAGTTTTATTACAAAAGATGAAATAATTCTTGAGCAAGAAAGAATAACGTCTGACTAGGCAAACAAGCACCAAGTGAGTTTCGATTGAACGAGTAGATCCTTATCATTATTTGGGATCTATAGGAAAAAGAATCATCGCATTTTGAGTTCGTATGATGAAGGTATGGAAATTTTAGTAAAAATTAAAGTTGTTGGTGCAGTGCTGGTGCAGCCCTATATAAATACCTGAACAGTGTATTTTTGCACAGACTGTGTTTATTTTGTATTTTAAGTATATTTGGAGTTCTAGATCTTGGAATTGAGTGATTTTTACGGCAATCTTCTCTATTTAACAAAGGGGTAAGTATCTAAACCTTAATTTGGTATTTCTCTATGATTTAATCAGTTGGTTTTCATTTGCATCCGGGAATTTATTGGAGGAAAATTAAGGAGTTTGGCTCTACAGTTAAGAGACTGTATTTTGATGAATCCAAAGTCGATTTAAGCTCCGTTTTGGATGGAATTTCATATTTGAGTTCTTTACATTATGGGTAACATGATATTCAAATAAGATTTCAGTATTGCCCGTGTGGGCTCGGGATTGACTTTTTGGGCCGGAATAGAAGTATATCAATATGGGTGTCCATGATTTCATTTTCTTATGTAGAATACGTATTTGACCAGATTTTGATCATTCAGAAGGGATACGAAAGGGAAAATTCATAATTTGATGCTTGAGTTTTGTTTTGAGGCAAGTAGAGATTTCTTGATTCTTTGAGATCGGAAAGAAGGGGAAGTTTATTCCCCAGTACGTTGGGCCACATAGGGTTGTGAGGTGTGTTGGCAAGGTGACCTATAAGTTGGCGCTACCAGCGGAGTTAGTTTCGGTGCATCCGGTATTTCATGTGTCCTTGTTGAAGAAATGCATCAGAGATTCATCTTTAGTGGTTCCAGTAGAGGGCATTGGGGTGAAAGACAGCCTTACCTAGGAGGAGGTATCAGTCGAGGTCCTTGATCATCAGGTTCATAAGTTGAGAAATAAGGAAGTAGCCTCGGTGAAGGTTCTGTGGAGAAATCATCATATTGAGGGAGCTATGTGGGAGGCCGAAGTAGATAATGGTTGAGTACCCGTATCTTTTCCCTTTCGGCTCAGCCCAAGCTTGAGGTATCAGTTTCCTCCTTAGTGCTCTATTCAGTTTCATGTCCAGTTCATGCCTCTCAGTTTCTTTCATGTCTTAGCATGCACGTATGTTTCATGAATTCAGTTTAGTTAGAAATCTCAGTCCGGAGTTAGCCACTCCATCAGTTTTCATCTCCAATTGTTTAGTTTAGGGATTGCAGTTCCTTCCCTATCCTTTCAGTATGCTTGATCTACATTTGAGGATGAATGTTCCCAAGGGGGAGATAATGTAACACCCTAAAAAGTTTCCTAGGTCAGACCCAAGGCTTAAAATAGAAAACAGCAGGAAAACTATACCAGAACCAATCAACGAACCTCAGTACGGTTCGTTGTAGGGCCCAACGTCTCGTTGGAAGTACTCATTGTTCCATCACCAGAGAGCAGTCAGAAATTTGCCCAGAACCCACGAGGGGATTGTACGGACCGTGGATTTATTGAACCGATTGTTTTTGTAGTCGTTGAAGCAGATGAAGAGAATTTTGAAAGAAGAACGGGGGAAACCAACGGATGTACCAACGGTCAGTTGTTTGTAACCAAGGCCCGTTGCATGGGTCGTTGGTTCTACTAGTTTGTTGAAAATCTCGGGCTAAGTTCGGAACCTTTCTAGGTATATGCATAGAACCGAGCTGGTGAATTTATGGAATCAAGGTGTTAAGATTAATTCCTAAGTATAAGAAGTGCATTACTTGCAAATTATGTTCATGAAGAATCTCTAGCACAAAGTTGAGTTGAGAAACCCTTTACTGATTGAGTGTTCGTATAAGTTCTCACAAGGATCAATATCAAACGACCATTGCTCTCATTTTGCAAAATATTTTTGGATGATTTATCACCTCAAATTGAAGACCTTGAACTCTTCTTTCCAATGCATCCGACGTTGCATCAATCAGAGTTCAGAGTGAAAAGTTATGAGCAGTTTAGTGCAGCAGTAACAGGTAACAACGGACCTTAGAAAGGGCCGTTGTAGCAACCAACGACCCGTCCTGTTGGTCGTTGGAACTGCCAGTTCCAAGTCCTTTTTTTGGCAGTTTGGGGGTATTTTGGTAAACTCCTATGCTTCTAACACCTAAATGACGTCGTTTTGGGCTACCTTAAGATCAGATTAAGGGGATTAGCCTAGCCTAAATCCTCACCCTCTTCAAATATCCATAGATTGATCTTTCTCTCAAGAAGAAGCTAGGGCTCATCACCTCCAATTTCTCAATTCCTCTTGGATCTTCAAAACAAGTTAAGGGATCATCAACCCAGGTATGTAAGGCTATCAATGGGTGATTTTTCCACACCCCTGCCCATCCTCTATGATTTTTACAAAAAATTTATTAAAAACTCATGGAGTTTTGAAGATGATTTTTATAAAAGTCTAATGATTTGATAATGGGTTTTGTGATCTTAGAATCTCATAATAATCTATGGGTTTTGATTAATTTTCATCATTTAAACCATTTATAATTTTATCGATTTTTATTTCTATGAAATTAAGCCTAATTATGCATGACCCATGATGAATCGATTTGTGATCTTTTCTTCAAATGATGATATTTACGAATCCAGCATGATTTACGATTTGAATTATGGATTTATTATATTACCCATCATGATTTTATGATTCCAAGCTATATGCATGATTTTACAAGTATGTATGAATCTTATGAATCATGAATTATGTTTTGGCCGACTCACGGGCCTCGTTTCATGTCTAGTTCACATATGTACACGCATATTTATGATTATCATGATTTAACTATCCCATGAATTCATGCATGTCAGACCATGAGCACTATATATGTTTTGGGAGTAGTACCGAACACCGAGTAGGTAGGGGGCCCAGGTTCTGCCCCGGATCCATGAACTACGTGTCGTCTTGGGACCTCTTTTGTTACTGTCCCCAGCCCAAATGGCCATTTTCGTAGTGATATTACACTTTCATGGTCCTACCCATGGCAAGGTACAGACACCCTCCCGACTAGGGTTACAAGTCAGGCTTCATGTGTGCTCATATGGGGTATGTCGGTTAAGAGAATCTCCCACTCTTCCTCATGATTTATGCATATTTATGATTACGTATTTTGGCTCAAGTCATGTTAAGTAAAGCTTTTATCCTATGATTATGATTACATTTGTATTACGAATGTTTTGAAAACCTTAAGCCTTATGTTATATTACAATGTTTACGATATGAGCATGATGTCCTACTCTTATGATCATTTATGTGTTTTATATACTTTAAATATCCATTTTACTTACCTTGCATACTCGGTAAATTCCATGTACTGACCGCATGCTTTCTATGTTGTATCATTTCATGATACAGGACCCGGTTCTCAGGCTCATCTCCATTATTAGTCCATCTCAAAGTTAGCTACCAGCTTTGTTGGTGAGTCCTCATGCTCCGAGGGCCATATGTCTAGACATTGATGATGTTCTTTTGTTTCCATTTACTGGGTTAATTGGGGATGTTGTCCCATCAACCCATCTTACATGATAGAGGCTTTCAGACCATATGTAGTACTCAGCTAATATTTATGTCTAGTACTTCTCGATTTTTATGCTATGATATGTTACGTTTATGTTTCCGCTATGTCGCGTGTTTAGTATTCCTCTTTAAGTGAAATAATGTTAGATGAATGTTCATGCCATGGGTCGACTTGGAGTCTCTTGGGGCTCCTTGTCCCGTGTTATGATCCGGGTCTACGTTTGGGTTATGACACAACTTCATGCTCAACATTGAGCATACAAATGGGGCAAAAAGTGGCCTCTCGGGGCTTTGAAGGTGATACTCTCATGCTTGACATGAAACATGATCTCATGATTTTAAGAATCCATCAACGCTCTCTCTGTAGCCAAGAATGGTTCCCCAAGGATGATGGGTATGTCTCTATCAACATCGTAGTCAAGAACTACAAAGTCTACCGGTAATACAAATTTTCCAACTTTAACAAGCACATCTTCAACCACCCCAACTGGAGTCTTAATGGATTTGTTGTCCATTTGGAGCCGAATGGAACTGAACTTCAACATTGAGATTCCTGATTGCTTGTAAATAGCTAGAGGGATCAGGTTAATGCTTTCCCCGCTATCATAAAGGGCATGCAAGCAATCACATCTGCCAATCTGACAAGGCACAATAAACTCCCCTGGGTCACCTTTCTTCTCAACACAGGTGGCTGCTATGATGGCACTCACTCTACAGGCCATAGGAATGATTTTCTTTTTGTCACAAAAAGATTTCTAGTCAAAAATATCTTCAAGTATTTAGCAATCCCCGGCATCTCTTTGATGGCATCAATGAACGGGACCCGGAGTGTTTCCTCTTTTAGCCTCTCAATATGCTTTGCCACTTTTGATTCTTGTTGAGCAATTCTTATGGAAATGGAGCGACAAGTGGCGGAAAGTATTTTGCAAAGTCTTCAACTCCTTCCTTAGCCTTCCCCTTTCTTTCGGGGCTACATTTTACAAAATAATTCAAAGAGATCCTATTATCATTTTTTTCATACTACGCAACACTTTTATTTCACTTCAACAACATGCGAGGAAAGTTCTAGACTAAAATGCAAAACATGGATTGTATACAAGAATTTCTCACCTTACATGACACAAAATCAAAAAGAATATCATATTGCAGATAACTCAGCTCAATGACAACATAATGAATTTCACAGCAAAGCTAATGCTATTAGTCATAGGTTGAGAAGGTGACCCTAGGCATTTTGAAAGACAAAAGATCATTGCTTATTTTATCATGCATATTCATATACACTTCAAGACTTGAGTTAATTGATTAATTTAGCATCTTAGTAGAGCATCTACCATTTAAACTGATTTTTAAGTTTGAATTCTCCTACCTATGAGACTAAGTTTCTCTCAAGACAGTCGTCATCCATCCATCATTGGGAAAATTCTAAACTATGACTAAAATTTATCCCTAAAAATTAAAAATCTACCCAATTCTAATAGCTCTCCCCCAAAAAAAATCATGGTCCAAAGAAAAATCAGGGATATAGATGAGCTATGCTACCTAAAAAAATAAAATCTACACAAAGCAAATCCCCGCCCCAGACTTAATTTACTATAGTATCCTCAATGCAGAATTAAATAAAATGAAACATACGGGTAAGTAACTTCTCTAAAGTCTCTAGGCCTCATCATCTCCTTCACTGTTCACATCTTCCTATGGTAGCAATGGGGGCTCATCATCTATCCCCTTAAAGATGTGGATGACTAGTACGAGAGGCACCACCTACTCCAACTCTTCCACGTTTGCCGCTCCATTCTATATACAGATCTTCAGGTCCGCAAAGAGCAACTGAATAGACTATTCTATGTGAGTTTGCCTTTGCTCCATTCTGAGGCTAGCTATCCTATCGGCCCACGAAATTATCAAGGTCATTATATCAAATGCCTTCTCATAGTGCTGGTAGCTCTACATCCACCTTATAGTTGTCTGGCATAAAAGTCACCCGAAGAAACTATGTAATTATGTTGTGAGAGGCGGCCCTGGCCTTCTGCCCGCACTTTGTCCATTTCAATCATCATCAATTTTCCCCTAATGGTGGGCATGCAGGTCTAGATAACGTAGAGGAGGCATACTTTATCTTTGAAATATCAATGTTATTCTTTGAAGGCATGACTTTATTATTGAAAAATGTCAAAATCAACTTTGCCTCCCAATTCATGTTTGGCCTGTTATAGTGGTTGTGGCACCCATTGGCATATCTTTGCCATCTTTCCTTAGAGCCCCGTTCACACAATACCTCATGCGGGTCTCTACAATTTAGGCAGCGATAAAATTCCTCAAATCTCTTGAAAGGAATGTTAGGAAACTCCATGAGAGTGTTGATATATGATAAGAGAATCTGACATCCCTTCCTCTAATAAGGACTACATATTCTTGCTCCAAGTCCTCTCCTAGTTGGCATAAAAATTCTTGACCATGTCAAGGTTGGCACTACCCAATGTCATTATCAGCTTCTTCAACCCCAACTCCATAGTATCATTATAGAGCACCATGGATTTGAGACAAACTACCATTATATCAGTCTCCTACTCTGGCACCAGAGGAACTGCAGGCACAAACTTTTTCACCATCTGCGCCTATACGGCTTAATAGCGTTCAGCCTAAACTGTCGTCGCTCAAGGAAGATTAATACTAAGGGTTCCACCTAATCTTCCATGTGTACCTCTGCCAAAGCTAACCTTTTATCTTTCCCTTGACTTCTAGATGCAGCTTGGGATTTTCTAGTGTTAGGTCTCTTTGATCTTTGTGACATTTTTCCTGCAAACAAAATCAACCCATAAGAACATTACATGCCATTACAATAAAATTCACCACATTTAATTCCGCTAGTAGCATTTAGGGATTTAGAACACCCCACACTTATTTTTATACTATATGTGTGTTGGATGATATTTTGGAGGAGGTTAGGTTACCCCACATTTAATATCAAGACATGTTTTTTATAAATATTTTGCTTTGGCATTTTATCAAACGCCTTGTGGGAATGAAGAACTTAACTCCATTCTCATGGGTCCTAAGCATGCAAATTCATATCCATAACCCAATAAATCAATCCAACAAAAACAAATAGCAATTCTTCGAGTAAAATATTTCACATTACTAACTAGTGTAAAATTTCTTCTCATTTCACATTAAATTTTAAGAAAGCATTCTAAAAAATACTCATTTTAGGGAAGAATGTGGGAATCAAATTCTACATATTAATAAGCACATCCATAATTTCATCTATCACATGTTTACTAAAGTAAAGAGAAGGGCAAGAAAACATACCTTTAGTGTTGAAGCTTGAAAAAGGAATGAAGGTGAGAATGAGTGGTGTGAGAGTGAAGTGAGGAAGAAGATGAGGAAGTAAGAGGGTGTTGTAAGAGGGTGTTGAAGTATAAAAAGGAAAGTGGATTGAGGGAGTTGCGAGGCTAGAGAATGGGGGAGTGGGGGAAGAAATGGAGGGTTTTAGGCTTTAAAACCATCTTTAAACCTCCACCTAAAAAATAATTTTAATTCTTAAAAATATTTTATATTTTTGTTGCTTTTACGATGAAACTTAAAAAAAATTGAACCTGGCCACCAAAACCACTACCGTGTTGCTCTCCTCTATGCAGACCGCGGCGCGATAGAGTGCTTGGCAGGTCCAAATTTGAACATATTAAATTGTACTATCACGTCGCTGGCTGCTGTGCAGGAGGCAATGTGATGGTGCAAATTTTATACTGACTTCACTTCTTGTCCTTAGAATGTCGTGCCAATATTTTATCTTTCAAGGTTCTTTATTTTAGATCTCGTACACCTGTAAAAACATTCTTATACTACTCTTTAGCTTATAAATATTTTACATATGGGTACAATTATACATATAAATTTTGGGTTGCCTCTCAATCAACCCCTGATTTAACATCGTAGCATGACGCAATCCTCCTTAGCTCAATGTACTTTTAAATAGTTGGAGCTTTATCAAACTTAATCCTTCTACGCTTCTATTCCACCTCACCACCTTTGGTTCATACTTATACCTCATACCAAATGTGAGCCTCTTGGTATTGTTTTCTTCTACCACATCACCATTGGGTCCTTATTCTTCTCCTTCTCCATCCCACAGTTACCATGGATCGCCTCTGTAATCATGCATAGATCTTTATAATCTACAGGAGTGGATATAGCTTTATATCTATTACAGGTTTCCTTCTCGTCATCTACTCTCATTTTTAGTTTTCCTGCTCTTACATCGATGAGAGCTCCTAAATGGCTAAATGAGCACCCCAATATGACTTGCACCTTCTTGTCTGCTTTAAAATCAGGAATTATGAAGTCAGCAAGGATTAAAATATTACCATCTTGAATAAGTAAGTCCCTAATGACACTATTTGGAATGAGATATGATCTGTCAGCCAGCTACAAAGTGATGGTGGTGGGACTTGGTTCACCTGACCCAAGTCACCTGAACACAAACAGGGGCATCAAATTTATACTGGCCCCTAAGTGACAAAGATCTTGTACTACCTCACTTTCACCAATGTGTATAGAGAGGGTGAAACTCCCTGGGTATTTAAGCTTTTGAGGAAGCTTGCTCAGCACTCTTGAGCTGCACTCTTTAGTAAGTGCAACTGTCTCAAACTTTGTTTGTTTGCATTGCATGCGACCATATCCAAAGATATTTTTAGTATTTGGGCATCTCTTTCAGAGCATCAATTTGTCACGACCCCAATGGAGGCTCGGATCATAGACATGGGACAAGGGACCCCGAGGGACCCCAAGTCGACCCATGGCACAAGCATACATCTATTTCAAACAAAATTCAGAAGAAATCAACAATGTAACTCAGCGGAAGTCTAACTCATCACAACAGCAGAATAAACATCCGAAGATGATTACATACATAGTCTGATAAGCCTCTAATCTGTACAAGTTGATGGGACAAGACCCCAACTAACTCAACAATACTGAAACTAGAAATACATAAGGGAAACTGAAAGTCTAGTCCTTGAAGGATGAGTACTCACCAATCCAAGAAAATACTAATTCTGGAAAGTTGTCTAAGAGTAGGGCTGAAGCTGCGAGTCAGGTCTTGTATCATGAAATGATACAACATAGAAAGTATGTGGTCAGTACGTGGAATGTACCGAGTAACAAGGTAAGTAAACCTCTTAAGTAAAGTAAATCATTTTAAGCATTTCATATCATATCATAAACTTTCAAATCTAATAGGAGGTCTTGCATGAATTCTTTCAGAAATCATAATCTTTTCATAACATGACCATACATAGCTTCACAACATCATAACTGATTCGAATGGCTCAAAGCTGAAATATGACATTTATAAGAAAAGCTGAACAATGAGTCAAACCTTTCCTTTAGAACATGCATGTATAAAATAATAACCATGAGTAATGAATATGCAAACCTAAATCATATAGACAATGGGAGACTCGTCACTTAACCGACATATCACGATAGAGCTTACGTAGTCCCGACTATCACACTCAAGTGGGAAGAGCCGTCCAAAATCTTGTCAGGGCTAAGGTCGCTACCATGATATCGATATCAAGGTGAAGACCCATTAGGGCAAGGGGAAGCTCACAAGGGAGGTCCCGAGACATATAATAGTATCAGCCTACGTTGGCGCGTAGTTCTGGGGCATAGGGTGATCGACCCTTAGTCCACTCAGTGCTAGACTCTTCTCCCAAAACATGCAATGCTCTACATCCTATATAATGAAGCTAAACATCGTCCATTGACGAAGCTCAAAGATGAAATCATGCATAAACCAACATCGTATAAAAAAAGAATCTCCATAATAACATACATCTCAATTATGAATTCATGCATATGAGAAGCTTTATTTCGAAACATGCCACAACCTCAAAGATAAGTGAGAGCATTTACTCTAAAACCATGTGGTAAGCTTACTTTAGTGATTTTACATCATCATACTCGATATAAGGGCTTTGCCCAAAACTTTATCATGCTTGGATCTACTCAATTCATTTTAAAAGCAATATCATAGTCATGGGTAGATTTAGAAACATGCTTTTCATCATAAAATCTCATCATCATCATACATTCAACATCACTCCCTTCTCTCATAAACTTCTCATCAATGGGACTTTAATTTCATAAAACTAGAAAACACAATTTTGATTGAGAATAATTTAAAATCTGCCCATGCTTCACAATTTATCAATAGAAATATAATCTAATCGTACCCATGTATAGAAATTGAAGAATTATGTAATTGGGTAAAAACCCCGTAACTTGATCATAGGAATTTCTCATACTTAGATAGAGATTGGGCATAGGGTGTGGAAGGAAACACCCACCCATAGCCCAACATACCTGGAAGGGATTGATTCCACCAAATCTTTGATTACCCAAGAGGAAATTGGGTGGAAACCTTGAATACTAGCCTTGAATCACCTCTTTAAACTCTCAAGCTTGCATGCATGAAATGAATGACTTGGAATAGGTTTTTCCCCTCTTAAAACCCTGTAAAACGAGCCTTAAATGACGTAGTATGGGCCTGTAGGACTTAGGAATTACGGAAAAGTCCTTACTAAATTCGCAGAATTTGGTTGACTGCCAGTCCCCATGAGGGACTGGACAACTCGTGCTCACAGGCCACGACTTGTGGCCATGACTCATCTGGTACACTGCTCAAAATAACTAGGGGACCTCACAGAAGACACCACGACTCGTGGTGGGTATACGTGGCTTCTACTGCCCAATGCCTCCTGCCAAACAACCAGTCCAGGCCACGGGAGACCTCACAAGTTGTGAGGCCTGACCACCACTCGTGGTCATGCCCGTGGTCTTCTCAACACACCCTGCCAACCCTGCTAGACCACGAGTCACTTCACGACTTGTGGTCACTCCTCACGAGCCTCCTCATGATTCATTCTGTGACCTGGTGCGAAATTTCAATTTTTCACTATTTTGACTTCCGGGTCTGATCCTTGGGTTCCCGGGGTATAATAATATCTCCCCCTTGGGAACATTCATCCTCAAATGTTAGAAACACACAGAAAACTCAGAAATAGGCAATCCTCATAAGCAAACACTGATCATTTAAACTGAAAACTGACGGAATGATTACCTCCGTAAAGAACTACATAGCTGAACTGAATTCAAACATCACATACATGTATCATAACCTAGAACAAACTTGCACACATGAACTGAAAATGGAAATTGATTAGAGAATTAGGGCAAAAACTGATACCTCAAACGTAAACTGAGCCAGTAAGGAACAGGTGGGGGTATGTTTCCATCATAGTCGTTTCAGCTTCCCACATAGCTCCCTCAACATGTTGATTTCTCCATAACACTTTTATCAAAGCTACTTCTTTGTTCCTCAGCTTCTGAACCTGACGATCCAAGATTGCAACTGGAATTTCCTCATAGCTGAGGCTATCTTTCAAACCAACACTTTCCACTGGGACAACTAAAGCTGGATCACCCAGTACTTTTTCAAGAGCGATACATGAAAAAGGGGATGAACTAAAGATAACTCTAATGGCAAGTCCAACTCATACGCTACCTTACCAACTCTTCTCGTAACCCGGTAGGGACCAACACAGCGGGTACTAAGTTTTCCTTTCTTTCCGAACCGCATGACTCCCTTCATGGGGGATACCTTTAGAAATACCCAATCGTCCACCTCGAACTCCAACTCTCTCCTCCTCACATCAGCATATGACTTCTGATGACTCTGAGCTGTTTTCAGCCTGTCCCTTATCAACTGAACCTTCACCATAGCCTCATAAACCGAATCAGGTCCTATTATAGCTGCCTCACCAACCTCAAACCATCTGATGGGCGTTCTACATCTCCGCCCATAAAGAGCCTCGAACGGTGCCATTTGGATACTGGAGTGATAGCTGTTATTGTAAGAAAACGCGATCAAGGGCAAGTGATAAAATACCTGGATCCATGCCCTTCATGCAATATCCGGTCCCTCAAACTATCAATATCTGGAGCACATAGACGGCCCTGGTACCCCAACACCCCATCTCCCCGTTAGGAGAAAACCTCCATTTCCTGACTTTGAATGGCTTCCCTTAGCTTTACCAAAATCGGAACCTCATCTTGTCTAGCTTTCAAATCAGTCACCAAGCATGATTCTGACCCATTTTGCACAACAAAGCCGCCATCGGTCGAGTCGACCAATATAGCTCCCAACCTTGCAAGTCGATGGACATCTCTTACCAGTTCCTTCTTTTTCTCATCTACGTGGGACACACTCTCCATAGAGAGCCTACTAAGTGCGTCCACTACCACATTAACCTTACCCAAGTGGTAAAAGGAAACTCATGTCGTAGTCCTTTAGTAGCTCCAACCACCTCCTTTGCCAAAGATTGAGATCTTTCTGCGTGAACACATATTGCAAGATCTTGTGGTCCGTAAATACATCCACATGGACACCATACAAGTAATTCCGTCATATCTTCAATGCAAACACTACCGCAGCCAACTCGAGATCATGGGTCGGATAATTCTTCTGATGGACTTTCAACTGTCTTGAGGCATATGCTATCACTTTCCCATGCTGCATCAACACACACCCAAGTCCGATTCTCGAAGCATCACAATACACCATAAACCATCGGTACCCTCGGGTAGGGTCAACACTGGTGTTGAAGTGAGTCGAGTCTTCAACTCTTGGAAGCTTTTCTCACAAGCCTCCGACCATTGAAACTTTACCTTCTTATGAGTCTACTTGGTCAAAGGTGCTGCAATAGATGAAAATCCCTTAACAAATCTCTGATAGTAATCTGCTAAGCCCAAAAAGCTCCTAATATCTGATGGATTCACCAATCTGGGCCAATTCTTCACTGCCTCAATTTTCTGAGAATCTACCTTTATGACCTCACTTGATACCATATGGCCCAAAACTGCCACGGAGTTCAACCAAAACTCACACTTGCTGAACTTCGCATACAACTGACTATCCTTAAGGGTTTGAAGCACTACTCTCAAGTGAGCGGCATGCTCCTCCTCGCTCGGAGAGTATATAAAGATATCATCAATGAATACAATCATGAACACATCCAAATATGTCTTGAACACCCTTTTCATTAGGTCCATAAAAGTTGCAGGGCATTGGTTAGTCCAAAAGACATAACAACAAATTCGTAGTGACTATACTGAGTCCTGAAAGTGGTTTTCGGGATTTCACTCTCCTGAACCCTAAGCTAGTGATACCCAGATCTGCGATCAATCTTGGAGAACACTTGGCTCCCTGAAGCTGGTCAAACAAATCGTCGATACTAGGTAAAGGATACCTGTTACGTTACACCCCGTAAGTTCTTGACACTTAGTTGGCCTATTCGCATGTTGGTTAAGAGTTTTAGAATGCCATATGAGCTAGAAAAGTGCCCGGGCAGAGACCGAACAAGTGCCAAGTCGTAGCGTCATAAGGAAAATGCGACTTATAAATCGCATTCGACAAATGCAACTTAGAAATTGCATTCGACAAATGCGACTTAAAGGCCCCAAGTATGTATGGCTCCCACTTTATTTTAAATCATTTTCCCTTCATATAATTTCTAGTAAACGAACAGAAACAGAGGGTAACGAAGGGTTTGATTAAATTTCCTTCTGTTTACGCCGTCAAACGCAGTCCAAACTCGATTAACTTCGGGTAGCGAAGTATAAAGCTGCCGGGAGCATTCCTACGGAGTTAGTTTCGCAAAATTCGGCTGGCGAATCATCGTCACACCGAGATAAGGTAAGTAGAATTGCTCCAAACTAGTGTTAATATACTCCCAGCATTAAAATGAGTATTTCTCCCTTCTAGACCCTCGAGAAATAGCGAGTTTTCGGTCGTTCTTCGATAAGTCGAAGAATAGGCAGTAGGTATAGCCATAATATGGTTTCTTTCCAAAATAATAGTAGAATTAATTCTATTCTTTCGTGAATATGAATACAGTTGGGAGAAATAGCTGAATACTAGCCGAGCTACGCCAGTTAATCAAAAAGTCGGCAGTTGAGGTATGTAAAGCCAGTTTCTTTCGGCAAGCTAGTAGTTCAAGTATAGCAAAATAGTACGAATTTCAGTAGAGTGTTTCAGAAGTCGTATATTATGTTCAGTATGAAATTTAGTAAGCATGTTAGAAATATAATACAGTGTTCAACATGAAATTCAGTAAACCAGTATAAGTCCCAGCAGAATATTCCAGAAATATTATAACAGATTCAGTATATTTCAGTATCAGATTCAGTACATTTCAGTATGAGATTCAGAATAAAATACCAGAATATAAATATTATTATCAGATTCAGTATATATATTACATGCGATTATTGCTATCTGTGGAGACATGATTGTTCTATGTTAGGAACCCTTAGAGCTTCCTTGACTGCCCCAGGGTTAATAGCTGTGTCGACTCGCCCGCTAGAGGGTGAGGATACGTCGCTCTATGGAGTGGCATGCCATTCGCCAGCGGACGAAGATGGGATGCAGATTCTCCACAGCAGGCTGATCAGCACTATACCACACCCCTTGTCGAGCGCTTGCGCCCGGGGTGCAGATTACAGTTTTTAGATTACAGATTTCAGATTTTAGATTTCAGGAGTCCTCTGGACTTAGATACAGCTATAGTCAGGGGCATAGCGAGCCCAAGTTGCATACCCAGGGGGCCGGCAGGATGCTCATAGTTACTAGGTGGATGGTATGACTTGGGTAGGGATATATAGATTGTGTGTTGGTTGGTACCTTACGGATTATGGGGGATGGTAAGGTTCTTGTATGCTATGTTATGTTAGTTATTAATAAATAGAAAGTAGACCGCCATGTTATCAGGTATCACTCTTACTCTCTTCAGTAAAGTTACGCTCTTTTTAGTCAGTCTCAGCCCATCTCCTATTACTTCAGTATCTACCAGTATTGTTGTTTGCTTTCAGTTATTTTCAGTTATTGTTTTGCATACTCAGTACTAGTGGTACTGATGCCCGTTTTGGGGTGCTGCATTACTTGCCTGCAGATACTCATAGACGAGGAGCAGATCCCTCGTAGTTCCAGCCAGCGTACAGAGTCTTCAGCTCCTATCATCCGAAGCTTGACAGCTAAAGGTTTACTTCACTTTTTGTTTGTACAGTATGGGTAGGCCGGGGCCTTGTCCCCACCATCTTAATATTCTTTTAGGCTCGCGGATTGTATATTCCCTGTGGTTAGTTGTACCGATCGTGTGAGGTCGTGTGTATGTTTCAGTTTGCATGTGATGGTCGTGTGGGGCCTCGTTCAGTTGTCAGTTGGTGACCTTGTCGGTAACAGATTAGTTAGCACTTGATTCTACTTTTCAGTGATAATTAGTCGGCATGGTGGCCTTGTCGGCCCACATAGATTCCCTTATGTTCAGTTGTTCTGGGTAGCTGTTATATTCCTGCAGGTGGCTATAGGCCTTGTCGGTCAAAGGTTGTATTTACAGCCGTTATATAGCCCGTTGTTTTCATGAATCCAGAATTAGAGCCAGGCTGGCACCAGAAGTGCTTAGGCTCAGTAGTCCAGCAGTCCAGGTCCTAGTAGGGCACCAGGTGCCAGTCATGCCTCCCAAGGTAGGACGTGACAAACTTGGTATCAGAGCGGGTCGTATCCTAGGGAGTCTGCAAGCCGTGCTAAGTAGAGTCTTGTGTATGGATGTGTTGTGCACCACATACCATAGGCAGGAGGCTGTAAGGCATGATAGGATGGTTACTCTTTCTTCACATTCAGTCGTGCCATAGAGTAGTACAGTATAGGGTTGAGTCCCTAAAGCTTACTATACTCTTTGCTTATAGATAAAATGTCAGATCAGCGACATCCTATCACAGGCCGAAGATTGGATACAGCAGCAGGAAAGGGCACCAGCAGGATGCCCCAGTCTCAATTAGAATCAGCCCAATTTGAGGGCGATACAGAGGCATCGTCCCGACCTTCTAAGCAGTCTCCACCCCATCAGGAGTCACTCGGGATGACACCACCTCCGACAGTTCCTATACCTACACCATCTGACCAGGAGGTCAGGAGTGCCATAGTTATGTTAGCGCAAATGATGGCTACTCAGCGCCAGTCAATGCCACCTACAGTTGTAGAGTCATCAGGTGGGCCTGGTAGTTCGAGGGTCCGAGAATTCCTGGCACTAGGTCCCCTGCAGTTCACAGGGTCAGATCGGACAGAGGACCCCCAAGACTTCCTGTATCAGATGCAGAGGATTTTCCGGGTAATGCATGTTACATCTACAGAGTTGGTTGAATTGGCGGTATTCCGACTGCGGGATATTGTTGTGTTGTGGTATGAGAGTTGGGAAAGGTCTCGAGGGAGAGATATTGTCCCTTCGACCTGGTCCAGCTTTTCAGAGGCCTTCCTAGACCGTTATCTACCATGAGAGATCCGACAGGCCCGGATGGACCAGTTTTTACACCTGGAGTAGGGGGCGATGAGTGTTCGAGAATACGCCCTGCAGTTTGATTCTTTGGCCCGATATACTCTAGCCTTTGTAGACACCATGCCATCCAGAGTCCACCAATTTATTATGGGGCTAAACCCAGAGTATGTTGAGGCCTGTATGACAGCAACTTTGTGGGAAGATATGGATATTGCTCGAGTACAGGCTTTTGCTCAGACTATTGAGGGCCTCAGACAGCGGCAATAAGATAGCAAACGAACAAGTCAGGAATAGCACCGCAGGGATAGGTCAGATGAGTTACAGGGGGAGATTCGAAGAGAGCCTAGGCCACAGTTGTCAGATAGGCCACCTAGACCCCCACCTCCATCACAGCAGCAGAGGGGTAGATTCAGTCACCGAGGACAGTCAGAGTCCGGCGGAAGTTCTCAAACAGTAGATTCACCCTAGCAGAGGAGGGCAGAACAGAGCAGGTATACACTGCCACTTTGCCCTATTTGCAGTTGACGCCACTCTGGAGCTTGTAGATATGGCTCCACAGGGTGTTATATATGCGGACAGGAGGGTCATATGATGAGAGATTGTCCATCCAGGGGTCAGGGTGATTGGGATAGACAGGACAGGGCATCAGCAGGGTCGTGAGCTCCAACAGCCCTGGCAGGGTGCAGGCCCTCAGTTTCAACAGGCAGAGGCCGAGGCAGATCAGGGGCCTCTAGTTCAGGTACGGGCCCAAGTCGTACCTATGCATTACTAGGGAGACAGGATTCAGAGGCGTCTCCAGATGTTGTGACAGGTATGATGACTATTTGCTCTCACCCTGCTTATGTATTAATCGATCCAGGATCTACCTTGTCCTATGTTACCCCATTAGTGGCTCGAAAATTCAATATTGTACCAGAATAGCAACCCTTTTTCAGTATCTACACCCGTTGGTGACTCAATTATAGCCAGAAGGGTTTATCGAGGGTGTACAGTAGAGGTTGTTAACCATCAGACCACAGTAGATTTGGTAGAGTTAGAAATGGTTGATTTTGACGCCATTATGGGTATGGATTGGTTAGCTCCATGCTATGCTAATGTAGAATGCTGGACCAAGACGGTCCCATTCCACTTTCCAGGGGAGGCAGTATGAGAGTGGAAGGGCAATACAGCTACGCCAAAAGGTAGGTTTATTTCCTATCTTCGGGCGAGAAAGTTGATAGCCAAGGGGTGCATTTACCACATTTTCAGAGTTTAGGATGTTCGGGTAGAGCCTCCGACTCTCCAGTCTGTTCCAGCGGTTAATGAATTCCCCGATGTATTCCTAGATGAGCTACCTGGTAGTCCCCCAGAAAGGGAAATAGACTTTGCCAGAGAACTATTCCCCCTTATTACCAGGAACTCAGCCCATATCAGTTCCCCCTTATCGCATGGCTCCTGCTAAACTCAGAGAACTAAAGGAGCAGTTGAAAGATTTGTTAGACAAGGGCTTTATCAGGTCGAGTACTTCACCTTGGGGTGCGCCAGTTCTGTTTGTAAGAAAGAAGGATAGTTCCCTCCACATGTGTATAGACTATCGACAACTGAATAAAGTTACTGTCAAGAATAAGTATCCGCTTCCCAGGATAGATGATCTGTTTGATCAGTTACAGGGAGCTAGATATTTCTCCAAAATTGACTTAAGGTCCAAATATCATCAGGTTCGAGTTCGTGAAAGGGACATTCCAAAGACTGCCTTCAGGACCAGATACGGCCATTTTGAATTCTAAGTCATGTCCTTTGGCCTAGGTAAGGGATACCTGTTCTGTTACACCCCTGAAGCTGGTCAAACAAATCGTCGATCCTAGGTAAGGGATACCTGTTCTGTTACACCCAGTAAGTTCTTAACAGTTAGTTGGCTTATTCGCATGCTGGTTAAGAGTTTTAGAATGCCATAAGTGTGAGAAAAGGGCCCGGGGAGAGACCGGACAAGCACCAAGTCGGAGTGTCGCAAGGCAAATGCAACTTATAAATAGCATTCGACAAATGCGACTGATAAATCACATTCGACAAATGCGACTTAAAGGCCCAAGTATATAAGGCTCCCACTTCGTTTTAAATCATTTCCCTTCATATAATTTCCAGTAAACAAACAAAAATAGAAATTCGGTCGGCGAATCGTCGTCACGACAAGCTAAGGGAAGTGGAATTGCTCCAAACTTATATTAATATACTCCCAGCATTAAAGTGAGTATTTCTCCCTTCTAAACCCCCGAGAAATAGCGAGTTTTCAGTCGTTCTTCGATAAGTCGAAGAATAGGCAGTAGGTATAGCCATAATATGGTTTCTTTCCAAAATAATAGTAGAATTAATTCTATTCTTTCATGAATATGAATACAGTTGGGAGAAATAGCTGAATACTAGCTGAGCTAAGCCAGTTAATCAAAAAGTCAGCAGTTGAGGTATGTAAAGCCAGTTTCGTTCGGCAAGCTAGTAGTTCTAGTATAGCAAAATAGTATGAATTTCAATAGAGTGTTTCAGAAGTCGTATATTATGTTCAGTATGAAATTTAGTAAGCATGTTAGAAATATAATACATTGTTCAGCATGAAATTCAGTAAAATGGTATAAGTCCCAGCAGAATATTCCAAAAATATTATTACAGATTCAATATATTTCAGTATCAGATTCAGTACATTTCAGTATGAGATTCAGAATAGAATACTAGAATATATATATTATTATCAGATTCAGTATATATATTACATGCGGTTATTGCTATCTGTGGAGACATGATTGTTTTGTGTTGGGCACCCTTAGAACTTCCTTGACTGCCCCAGGGTTAATAGCTGTGTCGGCTCGCCCGCCAGAGGGTGAGGGTACGTCGCTCTACGGAGTGGCATGTCGTCCGCCAGCGGACAAAGATGGGATGCAGATTCCCCATAGCAGGCTGATCAGCACTATACTACACCCCCTGTCGAGCGCTTGCGCCCGGGGTGCAGATTAGAGTTTTCAAATTACAAATTTCAGATTCATATTTTAGGAGTCCTTCGGACTTAGATACAGCTGTAGTCAGGGGCCCAGCGAGCCCAAGTTGCATACCCAGGGGGCCGGCAGGATGCTCATAGTTACTAGGTGGATGGTACGACCCTGGTAAGGGTATATAGATTGTGTGCTGGTTGGTACCTTATGGCTTATGGGGGCTGGTAAGGTTCTTATATGCTATGTTGTGTTAGTTATTAATAAATAGAAAGTAGACCGATGTTATCAGGTATGACTCTTACTCTCTTCAGTAAAGTTATGCTCTTTTCAATCAGTCTCAGCCCGTCTCCTATTACTTCAATATCTACTAGTATTGTTGTTTGCTTTTAGTTATTTTCAGTTATTTATTTGCATACTCAGTACCAGTGGTACTGACGCTCTGGGCGCTGCATTACTTTCCTGCAGGTACTTATAGACGAGGAGCAGACTGGATAGTTGGGGTTTCAGCCTCGACATCCTTAACCCTAACTAGATGATACATATAACCCTTAGAAATTATCTTCCTGGCCTTAAGGTAGGAAAAGAATCGACCTACCGACACAACTGAAATACCCTTCCATTGTAAGACTAGCTCACCCATAAATCTGAACTCTACTGATTGGATTCTACAATTAACTGAAGCATAGCATGCAAATAGCCAATTCATGCCGAGAATAACATCAAAATCGGTCATGGCTAACTCTATCAAGTCTACTGAGGTGACCTAATGAAGGATTGAGACTGGGCAACCTCTATACACCCATCTAGCTATAATTGAGCCACCTACAGGAGTAGAAACTAAGAAGTGTTCTAACAAGACATCGGGACTAACTCCGAAGCTACTGGCCACATATGGTGTAATAAAAGATAAGGTAGCCCCCGGATCTAGTAAAGCATATACATCAACATGGAAAACTCGCAACATACCAGTGACCATATTCGGGGAGACCTACTGCTCCTAACGGGAAGATAAAGCATAGAATCTGTTCTGGCACTGACTGCCAAGTGTGCTAGTAGATGCCCCCTGATGTGCTCAGTGTGGGGGAGGGGATGCTGAACTAGAAGCTGGGCCTCGGCCCCCAACCTGATCCTGCCTCACCGATGGACAATCTCTAAGCATGTGCCCAGGCTGCCCACACCCGAAACAAGCACCTAAACCCGCCAAGCACTGGCTTTTTTGCCCTCGGCCACATCTGTAACAAGCTGGGATGATAGAATATGCGGGTCTGCTGCTCTAACCCCTCGAGCCTGATGCTCGCCCTTTATGATCACGTCTAGGCTTGGATGGCACACTCAACGCCGAAGATACCATGGCTAACGTTCTCTGGTGAATCTGTTGTCAGTGCCCACCATCGGACCTTTGCTGAGCGAACCTGTGATCCTCGGTCCTGGCCCTCTTGGCCTCCCTCTCTCTCAAATGTGCTGCCTCCATCTGCTGGGCATACAACACTATACGAGGGAAGTCCATATCCTGGTGAAGCATAGCAATCTGGCACTCTTTGTCCAAATACCCTACTATACCATGTATAGACCTGCTCACCCGCACCCTCTGGTTAGCCACTAACTCCGAGGCATATTTCGATAGGCGAGTGAACTCAAGGGAATACTTTTATAATGTCATTCTTCCCTATTTCAAGTTTACAAACTTAGATGCCTTTATCTCCCTCATCTCCCGAGGGAAGAACCGATCTAGGAATGCAACTTGAAACTCCTCCCATGTGATCGGACCTGCTCCTTCGACCCTGCTATCCTTCCATTGGCGAAGCCAGCTATGTGCAACCCCCTTCAACTGGTAGGAGGCCAACTCTGCGCACTCAGCATTACTCACCCCCCATGACTTGGGTGATCTTGACAATCTCATCCACGAACTCATGTGGGTCCTTATCTACCTTCGACCCCGTGAACTCAGGAGGTTTCATCCTCAAGAAGTCCCTAACTCGAGCCACCGCTGCATTACTATTTTGCGGAACATGTGCAACAGCCTGCTGATTGACCTAAGCGGTCAAGGCCTGCGCAAACATCTGAATAGCGGCCCAGAACTCAACATGAGCGGCTCGTTCCAGTGCCTGAGGCTCCTGAACTGGTGGGGCTAGCTGATGTCTATAACCATTTCCTTCCTCGTGGCCTTTACCACCTCCATTACTTCTTCCATTCATTCTTCGAGGAGCCATGATTCTGCAATCGCGAATAGCATGAATTAGAAGGATAGAAAGACTTTTCATTGCATGACATAGATCATGAAAGAAGGAAACATTTCCTAAGCATCTCATAGCCTCTTCGTCATAAGTGTGGCGCTCTTCAAACCCATGGAGAAGACTCTACTTAATGCGGCTTTCGTACACCCTAGGAAACTTCAAATCTATAGCTCTTATACAAAGTTTGTCACGATCCGAATGGAGGCCCAGATCGTAGAAATAGGACAAGGGACCCCAAGTCAACCCATAGCACAAGCATACATCTATTTCAAACAAAATTCAGAAGAAATCAACAATATAACTCAGAGGAAGTCTAACTCATCACAACAACAGAATAAACATCCGAAGATGATTACATACATAGTATGATAAGCCTCTAATCTGGACGAGTTGATGCGATAAGACCCCAACTAACTCAACAATACTGAAACTGGAAAACATAAGGGAAACTAAAAGTCTAGTCCTAAAAGGATGAGATTCACCAATCCAAGCAGATACTAACTCCGAAAAGCTGTCTAAGAGTGGGGTTGAAGCTGCGAGCCAGGTCTTGTATCATGAAATGATACAACATAGAAAGTATGCGATCGGTACGTGGAATGTACCGAGTATGCAAGGTAAGTAAACCTCTTAAGTAAAGTAAATCATTTTAAGAATTTCATATCATATCATAAAATTTCAAATCGAAGAGGAGGTCTTGCATGCATTCTTTCAAAAATCATAATCTTTTCATAACATGACCATACATAGCTTCATAACATTATAACTTATTGGAATGGCTCAAAGCAGAAATATGACATTTATAAGAAAAGCTGAACAATGAGTCAAACCTTGCCTTTAGAACATGCATGTATAAAATAAAAACCCTGAGTAATGAATATGCAAATCTAAATCATATAGACAATGGGAGACTCGTCATTTAACCAATATACCATGATAGAGCTTACGTGGTTCCGACTATCACATTCAAGTGGGCAGAGCTGTCCAATAACTTTCCATGGCTAAGGACGTTACCATGATATCGATATCAAGCTGAAGACCCATTCGGGTAAGGGGATGCTCATAAGGAAGGTCCCGAGATATATAATAGTATCAACCTATGTTGTCGCGTAGTTCTGGGTCGTAGGGTGATCGACCCTTATCCTGCTCGGTGCTAGACTATTCTACCAAAACATGCAATGCTCTAAATTGTATATAACGAAGCTCAACATCGTCCATTGACGAAGCTCAAAGATGAAATCATACATAAACCAACATCGGGTGAAAAATGAAGCTCAATAATAACATGCATCTCAATTATGAATTCATGCATATGAGAAGCTTTATTTCGAAACATACCACAACCTCAAAGATAAATGGGAGCATTTACTCCAAAACCATGTGGTAAGCTTACTTTAGAGATTCTACATCATCATACTCGATATAAGGCTTTGCCTAAAACTTTATCATGCTTGGATCTACTCAATTCATTTAGAAAACAATATCATAGTCATGGGTAACTTTAGAAACATGCTTTTCATCATAAAATCTCATCATCAATATACATTCAACATCATCCTCTTCTTTCATTAACTTCTCATCAATAGGCCTTTAATTTCATAAAATTAGAAAAAACAATTTTGATTAAAAACAATTTAAAATCTGCCCATGCTTCACAATTTATCAATAGAAACATAATCTAATTGTACCCATGTATAAAAATTGAAGAATTATGCAATTGGGTAAAAAACTCGTAACTGGATCATAGGAATTTCTCATACTTAGATTGAGAATGTACATGGGTGTGGAAGCAAACGCCCACTCAAAACCCTACATACCTGGAAGGGATTGGTTCCACCAAATCTTTGATTACCCAAGAGGAAATTTGGTGGAAACCTTGAATAATAGTCTTGAATCACCTCTTCAACCTCTCAAGCTTGCATGCATGGAATTAATGACTTGGAATAGGTTTTTCACCTCTTCACACCCTGCAAAACAAGCCTTAAACAATGTATTATGGGCCCCTAGGACTTAGAAATTACGGAAAAGCCCTTACTAAATTCGCAGTATTTGGCTGACTGGCAATCCCCACGAGGGACTGGACGACTCGTGCTCACAATCCATGACTCGTGGCCATGAGTCATCTAGTACACTACTCAAAACAACTAGGGGACCTCACGAAAGACACCACGACTTGTGGTGGGTGACCACGACTCGTGGTCACCATCCATGGCTTCTATTGCCCAATGCCTCCTGCCAAACAACCAGTCCAGGACACGGGAAACCTCATGAGTTGTGGGGCATGACCACGACTCATGGTCATGCTCGTGGTCTTCTCAACACACCCTTCCAACCCTGCTGGACCACGAGTCATGAAGTGACTCGTGGTCACTCCTCACGAGCCTCCTCACGATTCTTTCGGTGACCTGGTGTGAAATTTTAGTTTTTCAACGTTTTGACTCTCGAGTCTAATCCTTGGGTTCCTGGGGTATAACACAATTAGAGGGATGTTTATGTAGAGCTCTTTGGAGATATCAAGAAACTTCTTAAATCCAGCATCATTCTTACTCTACGATAATGTTTTTAAAAATAGTAGTAAATGTCTGGCAACTGCCACTTTGGGCTCAACTTCAGCTTGCTTACTACTACCCTGGTATGTCTTTAACTTTTTGACTAGTTTCAGTTCGAATTTGATACCTTTCTTGCTTGTGGCACCTCTTTTAACACTATACCACCTCTTAAGGAGATTGCATTAACTTATTTCTTTGGATTCTTCTCAGTGTTATTGGGTAATGCACCTAGTGATCTAGCATGTTGTGCATTGGCTAACTAACCCAGTTGACATTGCATGTTGTTCAGTGCTTTCTTTATTTTATTATTGATTTTTTGTTGCTAGTATTGATATGACGTCAACTACTTTAAAGTTTCCTCTAAGGAACTGTTCACTTATGTGCTGGTAGTGGTTCTTGATTTTGATAAGGGTAGTACAGAGGTCTTTGAACATTTTGATGACCACCCCAAGAGAAATTCAGGTGGTTTTTGTAGTTAGGAGAGCAATTGTTCCCCTAATAACCTTGATCATGATTTTGGTTCCCCACATAATATATGGATTCAGGATTCAGAGAACATCTTGAAGTGTGACCGTCCCACACATCCCACACAATGGGGGTACTTATTGTACTTGGTGGACCTATTGTACTAGTCCTGCATTCTGTTATGTGAAACAATGTCTCATCAATGTATAGAGATGACCAATGTTGACTCTTATTGTTGAGACTCCATCAACTTCATACCTACCTAGTGTGCTCTTCCCTGCAAAGATTCTTCTAGTATCCCGATAATCCCAGTTACCTGCTAACATGAGATTGGTAAGGCCTCCAATTCATTTTAGATTTTGGACACTATCTACCCTTGAACTGTTGCATCCAATAGCGCTTTAGAGTCCTGCCTCAACCTCTTTATAAAAGTATGACCAATGATCTGCTTGGGCTTTCATGATGGAGGCAATCTCGAAGATAACTCTTGTACCTCTCCCATGCTTGAGGTAATGACTCTCCATCCTTTTGAGTGAACCCATAATATTTTCCTCTCAACTCTTTGATCCTTCTAGATTAAAAAAATTTGTTAAGGAACTTCTCTGATAGGGTATTCCATGAAGTGATGGATCCTGCTGACTCACTTTGTAACCACTCCTTCATTTCCCTAAGTAATGAGAACGGAAATAATGTCAGGTTTACATACTCATCAGATCAAACATTCTAATAGTGGAAGTTTTCACTCAGCTTAATAAATTTAATCAGGTGCTTGTGTGGGTCCTCATGTGTCTTACCCTAATACTGGCACGTGTTCTATACCAATTGCGTCATTCCTTCTTTCAACTCAAAGTTTCCTATGATGGTTGGCTTCACAATAGCCTTTGAAGCATTTTCTAGGTTGGGCCTAGCAAAGTTCAACAAAGGAATCTATCCTTGTGCATTTGTTTGGTTGTAAAGCGTTTGGATTTTTAACCAAATTTGATTCCCTCAGATTTTCTACCATTCTAGATTTTTCTGAAATATTTATCAATTTTCGGATCGGGAGGAGCCAAGGGGTTTTCTTGACTCTGGATGTTTCACATAGATCATAATTGTAACTTCAAAAACACAAAAACAATAACTCAGGTTGAGACAGAATAGGTAATATTAACTCAAACTAGCAAATCAATCTTTTCAAAGTCCCGAGGGCCAAACTTATTGTGTCCAAACACACACACAAGAGTATGTGCTCGACAAGTAATATACGAGGTAAAGCCTAGTATCAATCCCATAGGGACTTATCAAAGAGATTCACCAACTTGAATTACTATTAAACTATTCAATGGGGGAAACAATCCTTGGGGGCAAGTTTCTGTTACTAACTTTTATGCTGAAAACAAAGGGAATCTAGACTAAACAAACTATTTTAATTCAAATCAGATAAAATAAAGATCTAGGGTTATGGCTGGTTGACAATCAAGTTGAGTTCTCAAATTGCATACTTAATTCATTTTTCTGTGTTACTAGTTGCAGGTTAATATCCCTTCTGGAGCTCCTGTCCGAAGTCTGGAAGACTACTCTACTATTCCTAACACTTATATTCCTATGGTCGTAGGTCGATATTAAAGTGTATGTGAAAAATCATCTATATAAACTAAGCAAGGCTAATGGGTATATTTCTAACCACGTTAGCGAATCACTCCTCCTTCCTAATAGAGTTCGTGAACAAGCCCTACATCTTCTTATTACACTTGCAAAATCCCTCTTTTGATTTTAATACATAAAGCCATAGATAGTATTTGATAATTGGCCCCAAAATTAAATAATTAAGACCAATAAAAAGTAAGCAACTCAATAAGAGAAAATTTCTAAAATAAGCGTACAACTTTCAAATACCAACCATCATGTCTAAACCATAACCCCAAAAATAAAATGTTTAGCTACTCATAACTTGATTGCACGATACTGAACTCATGAGTAGTAAATGTTTCAAAGACAAAAGAAGATTACGAAAATGAAAACCTACGTAAAGTACTTGAGTTCTCTTCTTCTTTTCTATTCCAGACGTGAATCTCCCTCAAAACTGCGTGTTTGCAGTACATATGTTACACCCCGTAAGTTTCTATCATTTAATTCAGCGTATTCATACGTTAGTCAAGAGTTTTAGAGTACGACACATACAAGAAAAACCCCAAGGAAAGATCGAACGAGCGCGGAATTGAGGTTGCAAGGGAGAAGGCCAGACAAGCTGCCAAAAGGGGAAACGTCTCACGGACCCTCCCCGTCCGCGATGGACTCTGTGACACGCCCGTAATGTGGCACGACAAGGTCCGTGTCATGGACCCCCTGTCCACCGCCCAAATACTATATAAGTTCATGAATTCATTTGGTTTCATTTCATATTAAATAGCCTCGGCCAGAGAGAGAGAAGCTCGCCATTTTCATTTAAATTTCTTATGATTACGCTGTTAAACGCTATCCAAACTCAAATTAACTTCAGGTATTGAGTTCTAAACCTGTAGGGAGCATTACTACGAAGTTATTTTCTTGAAATTCGCCCGAAAAATCGTAACCCCGCCGAGTAGAAGTTGTCAAAATTGCTCCAAGCTGATTCCTAAGCAATCACAAGCATGAAGTAAGCATTTCTCCCTTCTGAACTCTCGAAAAATTATACGTTTTCGACAGTATTTCATTAAGTTGAAGTGTATTAATATTAGTATTGCAAGTTATTGTTTTTGCTGAATTTAGTACTAAAATTAGTCTCATTCTCCCAGTAATATGATTTCAGGTTGAAAGGGATATTGAATACGAATTGAAACTTGCCATTTAATAAGAAATCAGCGATCGAGGTATGTTAAGGCGAATTCCTTCGGCAAGTTAGTTTCATTAGTATTGTAATACAGTTTGAATACTAGTAAGAGAGCCAGAAATATATCTATTGTGATTAGTTATTGCTATTAGTTGAAACCAGTACTTATGTTTAGTTTGGGATTGACTTTGCCCTGTGTAGCCTTCCATAACCAACCCCAGGGTTACTAGTTGTGTCGATGCCCGCCAGGGGCTAGATGATGCCGCTCCAAGGAGCGGTATGCCATATGTGAGGGAAGAAGATAGGGTCCAAGGGCCTAATATAGTCCATTCTATGGCTGGACTATTATATGTCATATCGGCACCACACCCCCGTCAATCCTGGTGCTCGGGGTACAGATATCAGGACCACTAGAATCAGACACAACTATAGTTCAGGGGTCAAGCGGGATCAGTTGCAGACTCAGGGGACTGGTAGGACGGCTATAGTTATTAGATGACTCAGTGTGACCCTGTTAGGGGTATATAGATTGAAGTGTACTCGTTATGGCTTATTGGGACCCCAGGTGGGTTATTCTGTGATGGTTGTACCTTTCGGCTTATAGGGGCCAAGTAAGGTTCTTATTTGCATTAGTACTGATAGATTAGACAAAAGGAAGCTCAGCTATTCAGGTAGTACCTCTATTCTTTCCATTTAGTTACTTTCAGTTTTCTTTTAATTCATTCAGTTACTTATAGTTGTTGCCTTACATATTCGGTACAAATTATACTGACGCCCTTCTTGGGGCACTGCATTACTTGCCTGTCGGTGCGAGTAGACGCGGATCAGGACCTTCCTAGTAGCCAGCCAGGATTACCAGTACAGTCGGCTCCTTTCCTCCGGAGCTAACTACTATAAGGTTTACTCTTTTGATTGTATAGTTTATGTGTAGGTCAGGGCCCTGTCTCGACCATTATATCACTCATAGAGGCTTGCAGATTGTTTCAGATTCCCTGTGGTTAGTAGTTGTAGGCCGTGTGGGGCCCGTGTATGCTTTATTTTGCATGTTCGTCGTGTGGGGCCTTGTTAGCTATTAGTTAGCGGCCTTGTCGACCATAGCTTAGTTTAGTGCTGAATTTACTTTACAGTTATAACTAGACAGCATGGAGGTCTTGTCAGCCCGCATAGGATTCCCTTTTATTGCTTGTTGTTGGTTAGCTGTTTTCATTTACAGGTGGCTATATGGCCTTGTTGGCCGGTGGCTATATTTACAGCCGAGATATAGCTCATTGTTTTCTTAAAATTGAGTTGCAGGCATGCATCAGTCGTGCATAAGTCTATCCAGGTCAGTCAGATTCCAGTGTGGCACTAGGCCAGTCATGCCTCCCAAGGTGGGACGTGACAAACTTGGTATCAGAGCAGGTCGTATCCCAGGGAGTCTGCAAGACGTGCTAAGTAGAGTCTTGTCTATGGATGTGTTGTGCACCATATTCTATAGACAGGAGGATGCGAGGCATGATAGGATGGCAACTCTTCTTTCTCTTCTAGTCGTGCTATAGAGCTGTACAATATAGGATTAAGTCTCTAAGCTTACCATATTCTGCTTGTCTACAAAGAAATGTCGGACATACGACAGACCACGACTGGCGAGAAGTTGGACATCGCAGTAGGAGAGGGCACTAGTGGGGTGCCCCAGTCAGAGTTAGCCTGATCTGAGGCCAATAGGGAGACTCCATCTCGATATTCCCAGTAGTCTTTGCCCCGTCAGGAGCCGCCCAGAGCGGCACATGCGTTGGCACCACCTCCAGTAGTCTCTATACTGATGCCATCAAATCAGGAGGTTAGAAGTGTTGTTTTTATGATAACTCAGATGATGGTTGCACAGCGTCAGCCAGTGGCACCCGTAGTTGCAGAGTCTTCGGGAGGACTTGGTAGTTCAAGGGTCCGAGAGTTTCTCACACTGAGTCCCCTGTAGTTCACGAGGACGGACCATGATGAGGACCCTCAGGACTTTTTGGACCAGCTATAGCGAATCTTCAGGGTAATGCATGCCACAGCTGCGGAGTCAATTGAGTTAGCGGTATTTCGATTGCGAGACATAGCAGAATTATGGTACGAGAGATGGGAGAGGTCCCGAGGTAGAGATGTTCCCCCTCCAACTTGGTTTAGTTTTTCAGAGGCCTTCTTGGAAGACTATTTTCCGCGAGAAATCCGCCAGGCCCGGGTAGATCAGTTTTTGCATATGGAGCAGGGTTTGATAACTGTTCGGGAGTATGATATGAGATTTGACTCCTTGGATAGATACGCACCAACTTTTGTAGGTACTATGCAAGTTAGGGTGCACCGGTTCATTATGGAGCTACTTCCAGAGTATGTATAGACTTGTATTACGGCTACTCTGTGAGAGGACATGGATATTTCCCGTGTTTAGGCATTTTCTTAGAACATTGAGGAAATCAGGCAGCGGCAACAGGAGATGGAGAGGGCAAATCAGGAGCAACACTGCAGGGCTAGACCTAGTGACACTCAGGCGGAGTTTCAAGGCGGATCTAGGTTGCAATTATCAGGCAAACCACCTAGACCCCCACCTCCACAGCAGAAGCAAGGTGGTAGACCAGGTCATCGAGGGTAGTCAGGACCCAGCGAGATCTCACAGCCATCGGGTTCACAGCAGCAAAGTAGATTCACTATGCTACCCTTCCCTATCTATAATCGACGTCATCATGGGGCATGTAAGTATGGTTATATGGCGTGTTACACATGTGGACAAGAGGGTCACTTGATGAGGGACTATCCAGCCAGGGGTCAAAGTGATCGGGACCGACAGAATAGATCTTTAGTAGGGTCACATGCCCTATCATCTCTAGCAGGGTGTAGGCCCCTCAGCTCCAGCCGGCAGAGGCCAAGGCAGGTCAGGGGAATCTAGCTCAAGCACCGGTCCAGATCACACTTATGCTTTACCGGGGCGATAAGAGTCGGAGTCGTCACCAGATGTTGTGACAAGTATGCTAGGCATCTGTTCTCATTCAACTTATGTTTTGATAGACCCAGGTCCACTTTGTCTTATGTAACACCATTAGTGGCCCGGAAGTTCGGTATAATGTCAGAATTGCTTCAACGACCCTTTTCAGTGTCAACGCCCTTTGGTGATTCTATTATAGCTAAAAAGATCTACCAGGGTTGTAGAGTAGAGATTGTTGGTCGCCAAACATTAGCAGATTTGGTAGAACTAGAAATGATTGACTTTGATGCAATTATGGGTATGGATTGGCTAGCACCATGTTATGCCAATGTAGAATGTTGGACTAAGACTGTCTGGTTTAACTCTCCTGGGGAGGTAGTACGGGAGTGGAAAGGCAATGCAGCCATGCCAAAAGGTAGGTTTATATCCTATCTTCAGGCGAGAAAGTTGATAGCAAAGGGTTGCATCTATCATATTGTTAGGGTTTAGGATGTTCAAGTAGAATCCCCGACTCTTTAGCCTATTCCAGTAGTCAATGAATTTCCAGATGTATTCCCAGATGAACTTCCCGGTATTCCCTCAGAACGGAAATCAATTTTGCTATCTACCTATTACTAGGTATTCGGTTTATATCCACCCCTCCGTACCGAATGGCTCCTGCTAAACTTAGGAAATTGAAGGAATAGCTGAAAGATCTGTTATATAAGGGCTTCATCAGGCTGAGTACTTCACCGTGGGGTGCGCCAGTTCTATTTGTAAGAAAGAAGGAATGAGCATGTGTACAGACTATCGATAGCTAAATAAAGTCACTATCAAGAACAAATACCCATTTCCCAGGATAGATGACTTGTTTAATCAGCTACAGGGGGCGAAGTATTTCTCAAAAATCGACTGAAGGTCTGGGTACCATCAGGTGTGGGTTCGAGAGAGAGGTATCCCGAAAACGGTCTTTAGGACCAGGTATGGCCATTTTGAATTCTTAATCATGTCCTTCAGATTGACGAATGCTCCTGTAATGTTCATGGATTTAATGAACAGCATATTCGGGCTGTATCTAGATTTATTTGTGATAGTATTCATTGATGACATTCTGGTGTATTCCCGCTCAGAAGCAGAACATCGAGATCATCTGCGAATGTTGTTCCAGATTCTCAAGGATCGCCAGTTATATGCAAAATTTTCTAAATGTGAGTTCTAGCTGAATTCGGTAGCCTTTCGGGGTCATATTGTGTCGGATGTTGGTATGTAGGTAGATTCACATAAGATTGAAGCAGTAAAGACCTGGCACAGACACACGACTCCAACTGAGGTACGCAGTTTCCTGGGTTTAGCTAGGTATTATAGGAGATTTGTAGAGGGGTTTTCTACTTTACCAGCACCTTTGACCAAGTTAACTCAGAAGGCAGCTAAATTTCACTAGACTGAAGCATGTGAACAAAGTTTCCAAGAGCTGAAGAACATATTGACATTAACGCTAGTACTAGCATTGCCAGAAAGATCAGAAGGTTATGCAGTGTATTGTGATGCTTCAAGTGTTGGGCTAAGGTGTTTTCTGATGCAACACGGTAAGTTAATTGCTTATGCTTCGAGGCAGCTGAGGAAGCATGAAAGAATTATCCCACTCATGACCTGGAGTTAGCGGCAGTAGTTCACACCTTGAAGATCTCGAGACATTACCTGTATGGGGTGCACGTGGACATTTTTACTGATCATAAGAGTCTCCGGTACATTTTTACACAGAAAGAGTTGAATCTGCGGCAGCATCGCTGGTTAGAACTGTTGAAGGACTACGACGTGAATATTTTATACCATCAAGGAAAGGCCAACATTTTAGCAGATGCCCTTAGTTGTAGATCTATGGGGAATCTAGCATATTTGTAACCTGAACAGCTAGAATTGGCCCGAGAATTACACCAGTTAGCCAGCTTAGCCGTCCAAATAGTGGACTCGGGAGACAATAGGACTATAATTCAGAATACAGCAGTATTGTCCCTGGTAGTGGAGGTAAAAGAATGGCAGTATGAAGATCCTCATTTAGCACAGATAAGGTACAACAGGGGGGAGTATCAGCTTTTGAGATAATTGAAGATAGGTTCTTGAGATGTAGGGGTCGCCTCTGTGTTCCAGATGTGGCAGGACTTTGCCAGCAGATCATGGCAGAGGTACATTATTCCTGTTATTCTCTTCACCCAGGTTTAACAAAGATGTATCATGACATAAAAGAAATTTACTGGTGGCAGGGAATGAAAAAGAGTGCAGCAAAATTTGTAGCACAATGCCCTACCTGCCAGCAGGTAAAGGCAAAACATCAAAAACCTGACAGATTGAAATAGGAAATAGTAGTGCCTATATGGAAATGGGAGGCAATAAATATGGATTTTGTGATAGGATTACCTCGGACCAGACGCAAATTTGATTCCATCTAGGTAATTGTTGATAGATTGACGAAGTCGGCTCATTTTCTGCCAATCGGGACTACCTTCTCAGCCGAGGACTATGTTGAGTTATACATCAGAGAAGTAGTTCTATTGCATGGTGTCCCAACTTTTATTATTTTTGACAGGGGGCACAATTCACAGCTAGATTCTGGCAGTCATTTTAGAGAGGCTTGGGAATGTAGGTTAACCTGAGTACAGCATTCCATCCTCATACAAACGGGCAGGCAGAGCGTACAATTCAGATGCTAGAGGACATGTTGCGAATATGTGTGTTAGACTTCGGGGGAAATTGGGATGAACATTTACCCCTTATTGAATTTTCTTGCAATAACAGTTATCATTCGGCAATCCAGATGGAGTCTATAAGGCCTTATATGGGCGAAAATGTAGATCCCCAGTTGGTTGGTTTGAGGTCAGAGAATAAGGATTAATTGGACCAGACATAATCCATCAGTCAGAGGAGAAAGTGAAGCTTATCAAAGAGCGTTTGTTGACAGCTCAAAGCCACCAGAAATCTTACTCTGATGTACGGCGTAGAAAACTGGAATTCAGTATAGACAACTAGGTATTTCTGAAAGTTTCACCAATGAAGGGCATGATGAGGTTTGGTAAAAAGGGCAAGCTTAGCCCGAGGTATATTGGGCCATATCGGATCCTCTGAAGAATAGGCCAAGTGGCATACGAGTTGGAGTTTCCTTCAAGTTAGAGTTTGTTCACCCGGTCTTTCATGTATCTATGTTGTGAAAGAGTATAGGGGATCCATCCCAAGTTGTGCCAATTGAGGATGTCCAGATTATTGAGGAGTTGGCCTATGAAGAAGTTCCAGTGGCTATATTAGATTGGCAGGTTCGTAGGTTGAGGACTAAAGATGTCGCCTCTGTTAAAGTTTATGGAGGAACAGGAATAAAAAAGAGATGACTTGGGAAGCTGAGGATGATATGAAGTCTAGATATCCTCACTTGTTCTAGGGTTAGTCCGAACTATGTAGTTAAGGTAAATTTTTTGTTCAGCTATTACTTTATGATTTATGTTGTTTATACTATTTAGTTGACAACCATTTTGTTGTGAAATAGTTGTTATAGTGTTATGTGAAGTGTCTATATTGGACTTTTCTACTTTTTAGGGTTTCAGATAGTCCATATTATAGGGAAGACTCTGCCAAAATTTTTCCAGAACAATAATTAAAAGAGTTAAACTCCTGTAAGTTGAGAAAGGGCCTGGGAAAGGTCATTTAAGTTTAGTTTGGGATGTTACACCCCGTAAGTTTATATCATTTAAGTCATCGTATTTGTACGTTAGTCGAGAGTTTTAGAGTACAACGCGTATGAAAAAGGGCCTAGGAAAAGGTCGAACGAGCGTGGAATCGAGGTTGCAAGGGAGAAGGTCGGACAAGCTGCCAAAAGGGGCAACGTGTCACGGACACTCACCCTCCGCGATGGGCTACGTCACACGCCCGTAATGTGGCACGACAGGGTCCTTGTCATGGACCCCCTGTCCACCGCCCAAATATTATATAACTTCATGAACTCATTTGGTTTCATTTCATATTAAATACCCTCAGCCAGAGAGAGAGAGAAGCACGCCATTTTCATTCAAATTTCTTCTGATTATGCTGCTAAACGCTGTCCAAACTCAAATTAACTTTAGGTATTAAGTTCTAAGCCAGCAGGAAGCATTACTACGGAGTTATTTTCTTGAAATTCGCTCGGCAAATCGTAACCCCGCCGAGTAGAAGTTGTCAAAATTTCTCCAAACTGATTCCTAAGCAATCACAGGCATAAATTAAGCATTTCTCCCTTCTGAAATCTCGGGAAATTATACGTTTTCAGCTGTATTTCGTTAAGTTGAAGTATAGTTAATATTAGTATTGCAAGTTATCATTTTTGCTGAATTTAGTTGAAACTAGTCTCATTCTCCCAGTAATACAATTACCATTGGAAAGGGCTATTGAATACGATTTGAAACTCGCCAGTTAATCAGAAATCAGCGATCGAGGTATGTTAAGGAGAATTCCTTCGGCAAGTTAGTTTCATTAGTATTGTAATACAGTTTGAATCCCAGTAAGAGAGCCAGAAGTATATCTATTGTGATTAGCTATTGTTATTAGTTGAAACTAGTACTTATGTTTAGCTTGGGATTGACTTCGCCCTGTATAGCCTTCCATAACCAACCCCAGGGTTACTAGCTGTGTCGACGCCCGCCAGGGGCTAGATGACGTCCCTCCAAGGAGTGGTATGCTGTTTGTGAGGGATGAAGATGGGTTCCAAGGGCCTCATAAAGTCCCTTCCATGGATGGACTGTTATATGTTGTATCGGCACCACACCTCAGTCGATCTTGGTGCCTCGGGGTGCAGATATCAAGAGTCCACTGGACCCAGACACAGCTATAGTTTAGGGGTTGAGCGGGCTCAATTGCAGACCCAAGGGACTGGTAGGATGGCTATAGTTATTAGATGACTGAGTATGACCTTGTTAGGGGTGTATAGATTGAAGTGTACTCGTCAGGGCTTATAGAGGCCCCGGGTGGGTTATTCTTTGCTGGTTGTACCTTACGGCTTATGGGGGCCAGGTAAGGTTCTTGTTTGTATTAGTACTAATAGATTAAACAACAGGAATTTCAGCTATTCAGGTATTACCTCTATTTTTTCATTCAGTTACTTTTAGTTTTCTTTTAATTCATTCAGTTACTTATAGTTTCTTCCTTATATATTCGGTACAAATTGTACTGACACCCTTCTTGGGGCGTTGCATTACTTGCCTGCAGGTGCAGATAGATGCGGATCAGGACCTTCCTAGTAGCCAACCAGGATTAGTAGTATAGTTGGCTCCTTGTCTCCGGAGCTTACAGCTAGAAGGTTCACTCTTTTGATTGTCCAATTTATGGGTAGGTTAGGGACTTGTCTCGACCATTATATCACTCCTAGAGGCTTGCAAATTATTTCAGATTACCTGTGGTCGGTTGTTGTTGGCTGTGTGGGGCCTTTGTATGCTTTATTTTACGTGTTGGTTGTGTGGGGCCTTGTTTAGCTGTTGTTAGAGGCCTTGTCGGCTATAGCTTAGTTTAGTGCTGGATTTACTTTACAGTTATAACTAGAAAGCATGGAAGTCTTATTGACCCGCATAGGATTTCCTTTTATTACTTACTGTTGGTTAGCTATTTTCATTTACAGGTGGCTATATGGCCTTATCGGCCGGAGGCTATATTTACAGCCGAGATATAGCTCGTTGTTTTCTTGAAATTGAGTTGTAGGCATGCACCAGACATGCATATGTCTAGCCAGGTCAATCAGATTCCAATGTGGCACTAGATGCCAGTCATGCCTCCCAAGGTGGGGCGTGACAACATATAGGGTTTCTAAATAATTTCAGATGAAAATACCCTTCATTAAATGAGTGACCCATACTAGGCCCAGATTGCATTACTGCCTTATCCCCCACTACGCGGCAAGCTTGTTTTACAAGACTTCGATTAAAGTGTACAGCCATCCACCTTGTGCACTATCGCAGTGCTAGATGCTACGCTTGGCATGATGCAAAGGTGCCATTTTTCCTCCTTGATTTTTCATGGACTTTATTCCAGCAGTTGGCTTTGCAACTCTTATGAACATATATAGATATAGAAATCTCATGAATGATAAACATGCATAACTGAAATCATGAGGAACAATGAGAGACTCGTCTTTTAACCGACATACCACGATAGAGCTTACGTGGTCCCAACTATCACACTCAAGTGGGTAGAGTCGTCCAAAGCCTTTCCAAGGCTAGGGACAATACCATGATATTGATATCAAGCTCGTGGCGCAATAAGGCAGGGGATAGCTCACAAGGGAAGTCCCAAAGTAATATGTATAAGTATAAACCTACGTTGGCCCGTAGTTCTAAGGCATAGGGTGATCGACCCATAGCCTACTCGGTGCTAGACACGACTCCCAAAACATGCATATGCTCTACATCATTATTCAACGAAGCTCACATCCTCTATTGACTAAGCTCAATAATCAAATACATCTCAAATATAAAATCATTCATCTGAGAAGCTTTAACTCAAACCATACCAAAAGCTAAAAGATAATTGGGATTCTTCGCCCCAAAACCATGTGGTAAGCTTAATTCGGAAAATCATAAATCATACTTTAAACATGTGGGCACTGCCCAACGCTTTATCATGCTTGAAAATACTCAATTCACATTGAAAACCTGATTATAAATATGGGTAGCTTGAAAACATGCTTTTCATCATAACATCTCATCATAATCATACTTTCATCTCAAATCTCTTCTGTCATAAACCTCTCATCAATGGGCTTTTTAATTCATAAGACTTGAAACATGATTGTCAATTGAAAATAATATAAAAACCTACCCATGCTTCATAATTTGATAATAAAAACAATATTTAAATCATACCCATGTAGAGAATTTCGAAAATTCATGCATTGGGTTAAAACCCCATAGATTAGACATGGAACATTCATGATTTAGAGAGGGATTGTGCATGGGTTTGAAAGAAATTACCCATTCATATCCCTACATACCAGTTGGTAGCTAATTCTTACACTTCTTTGAATGCCCGATAGGAATTGAAGAGAAATTGAAGAATACTAAGCTTGATCACCCTCTCTTACCTTCTACCTTGCATGCATGAATATGAAAATAGCCCAAAATGAACTTAAACCCTTTAAAAGTCATCAAAGGCCACGACTTGTGGAGTCATCTGTTAGGTTCACTGCTTCTCAAGTCTTCTGGGCTCGTAACGGAAGACATAACGACTCGTTACCTGGTGACCATGACTCGTGGTTACCATCCGTGATGTGCATTGCATCATCCTAAAATAAATTCTTCCCTGCTTGGTCACGACTCATCCCATGAGTCATGGGGACCAACCACGACTCGTGGGATCCTCTCTTTAGGTCCACTGTCTTTTTTCTCCTCTTTACTCAAACACCACTTCCCACACTGACCTAACGAGTCGTGGGGCCTGACCATGACTCATGGTCATGTATGTGGGGAGGCAACTTCCCAAATTCTCAAATATTCACCTGGACCTCACCCTGAGTCATATCACGACTCGTGGGATGCACCACGGGTCACCTCACGACCCGTTCTGCAACCTGTTGCAAAATTTTAACTTTTCTCCGTTTCAACTCCTGGGTCTGATCTTTGGGATTTTGGGGTATAACATTGTACGAGTCGTGGTGTGGTATGTGGGAACTTCAGAACTCAGAGGTGAGCAGTGGCTTTGACGAGAGGAAACCACGACCCTTTGGATCGAGGTACGAACCGTTGGATCATTCGTGGTCACTGGCAGTGCAGATTTTTCAGGTTTTTCATTAAGGGTATTTTCGTTATTCCTAAGCCCTAGGGTCCTAAACTATGTATTTTTAAGCTCAGTTAGCAGGGTTTTAAGGGGGATAAACCTGTTCTAACTATCCCCACCTCATGCATGCAACCTAGAGCCTTCCTTGATGATCAAGTTTGACAGATTTCATCAAATTCTCTTCGATTTCATTTGGGCTTTCAAGTAGGAGTGTGAATTAGATTTACCTAGGTATGTGAGGATATGAATGAAGGTTCCTTTCACTCTCATGCCCTAAATTCTTCTCAATTCAATTCTAGATTCAAATTTTATGATCTATGGGGTTTATTCCAATTCTTGTGAAATTCTCTATGATTTATCTATGGGTCAATTCCTTTCATGTATTAAATCATGTTTTATGATCTATGGGCAAATTTTATGACTATTTTGAATATAATTTTATAGATTTGAATTTAAATCCAATTATACCCAATTATGTATGTTTTATGAAAAGGCAAGTTATGATTTCATTATGATCTTGATCTTAATTAGCCCAATTATGATTTATACTTTGTGATATAATTTCTCTCAGGTACTTATCATGTGTTTATGAAATGTCAAGTTTATATATGTTTTACAAGAATACATGGATCTCATGATTGATGGATTTATTACTCTTGGCCAATTCATGGGCCCTTGTTCATGGCTAATCATGTATTTTAAATGGGGATCAATGATGTTACTATTTATTTGGCCATGAAATTTATGAATGATTTTACAATTACGATATGAGCCCTCATGTGCATGTTTTTGGGAGTAGTGTCTAGCACCGAGTAGCCCGACATTCAAAGGACTACCTCGGTGTCTCAAAACTACGTACCACAGTAGGTTTTATATATTCAAATGTTAATGGATTCCCTTTTCATGATATCACATACTGCACGTCCCTTTTCCTGAAAAACCTAGGACGGCTCTACCCACTTGAGCGAGATAGCTGGGGCATCATGTAAGCTCTATCATGATGGTGTCGGTTATGACGAGTCCTCCCATTGTTCCTCATGATTTATGAATGGTTATGTTTATGTTACTTTGGCTCAAGTCATGTTTAATGAAGCTTTTCTCCTATGATTATGATTATGACTAATTTATGAATGTTTTGAAAAACTTGAGCCCTTATGTTTATATTATGATATTTATAATCATGTTTTCCTACTCTTATGAACTCTTATGTATTTTAACAGTCTGTTTTTACTTACCTTACATACTTAGTATATTCCAAGTACTGATCACTGATCTCGGGCAAAATAGCATGCCCGAGTGATGCTTTATACCGTAATTTAGTCTTGTTTATCTAATTTATTTTATACATTTTCATATGATTTTATATAAATGTGAATATATGCACTAACCAACTTAATCAGTCCTTGCTTTGTAGGTTTCAATGATTTTGAGGAATTAATTCATAAGTTGGTAAGGAGAGGAATGGAGTCGGGAGCAATGGGATAAAGTCCGCAAGGCTGGCCGCGCCCAGCGCAGTGCCACGCCTAGGCCAGGCACGCAAGCAGATGCGGCAGCCAGCCAGCACCACCGCGCCAGCAACGTGCCACGTCGTGCCAGCTCCGCGACAGGATATTGCCAACGCGTTGCATGAGCAGCGTGTCACGCCGGCAGCGCGGTGACACTCGGCAGTTTTGGCTTCCGGAGGCAATTTCCAGAGAGCCTCCACATTACCTCCGTGTCACGGAGGCAGTGCTCCGCGATACAGTCCGTGACACGGAGTCGTTCCACGACAGGCTAAATTGTGCACGTTTCTCATTTATTATAAATAGGTCCCTTAGCTCCTAAATCCAATTTGTCACGATTTTATTCTGGAAAACTACCTAGGAGTGAAGGGAGAAGTGGGAGAACTCATCTAGGGTTTGTCAAATTCCCTTCTCATCTACCAAATTCTTGTAAGTATGTTAATTTAGTTGTAGTTTCTTATAGTTTTACGAACATGAATGGATAGAACCCTTCCTCTAGGGTTGAAGCCATGAATTATGATTGTGATTCTATGAAATTGTTTTGGAATTAAGTTATTGATTGTTGCTTCCGTCTTGCATTCTGGATTTTTGGTTGTCTTTATGATTGATCACCATGAAAACATATACGTTAGCTTGGGCATAGGCTTGAGAAAGCAGTGACCTAGGTCAGAACATGAGAATGTGAGGAGCATGTTTATATCTCACGATATAATTTCGTGTTAGGATAGAAATATACCTAACACCTTGCTTGGTTGATAAAACGGGGGTATTTGAAGACCGATTTAGGATTATCACATCACCACTCGAAGAAGTAGTTGTGAGGCTAACTCGAGTTAAATGATTATACGCACAAAAGTCCCTAATCATTTCCACGTAAACCGCAACATAATTGATTGCCCACGAACTAGAAGTAGCATCCTCGCTCACAATGATGCAGTGAGGCTAGTTTGTCGTGTTTAGAGGCTCGAAAGACCATGAACATGCAATTCTAATTATGTGAAACGACAATCGATAGCTGCATACTTAACCCATTGCAAATCGTAGCATCGCATGATTATCTGGTTTTAACTCTATGTTGCTCCTAGAGTGCATTTAGAATATTTCGTTGACCAAATTTAGACTTAATTAAAAATCTCCCTTGGAAACTTCTATAACTAACATTTTCGATATTTAAGATCACACTTGTAATGGATAGTTAGAGGAATGGGTCCAGTCCCTGTAGGTTCGACATTCCTGTTCTTAAAAAGAGCCACTATATTACTTGCACGACCCGTACGCTTGCGGACGCGCGAATAAGGGCACGTCAAGTTTTTGGCCCCGTTGCCGGGGACTCGGCGAAGTTTTGATAATTTATCTTTTTTTGTGTGATTTTTAAATTTCCTTAAGTGTTGAGAAACTTGGTCTTAGTCTGATTATTTACAGGTGACAGGTTGTCCTGCCGAGCTGGCTAAAAATAGAGAGCTTGTGGAACCGTTGCTTGAACCTGAATGTCAAATCCATTTGCAAAGGAGAGTAGCTCTAGAGCAAAAGCGGAAGAGACTTCAAGAAAAGGTACAACAACAATGACCCGCGGGACAAGAATAATTGTCATCGAAAGCAATGGCAGCAAGACCAGTTCGCGAAGTGGCAATCCCACTAGCGATGAATGTGACCTCTAGTATCCGTAAACTGGAGCCTGGAGGGAACTTTGAGCTTAAACAGAACATGGTGCAGCTGTTACATTCTAGTGGTCAATTCACTGGAATGGCACATGAGGACCCGCAGCAGCACTTACAGAGCTTTTTAGAGATTAGTGACACGTTTGTCCCCACCGGCGTGTCCACAGATTATGTCCAATTGACCCTCTTCCCATTTTCATTGATGGGAGAGGCAAAAAAGTGGTTGAAGGCTGAGCCACCAAACTCCATAACTTCATGGAATGACTTGGGTAAGAAGTTCCTTATCAGATTCTTTCCTTCAGGCAAAACTGCAAAATGGCGAAGTGAAATACTCAGTTTCAAGCAGAAGCCTGATGAGAACTTATATTTGGCTTGGGAAAGATTCAAGTCATTGTTGAGAGACTGTCCCCATCCCAGCAATTGAATGAAGTGCTGGCCCATACCTTTGTAGAAAGTCTAGACCCACACACAAAAATATTAATAGACTCTGCATCGGGTGGGCAAGCCTTGGAGAAGACATATGATGAGTTGTACACTTTGTTGAACAGAATTGCACAGGCAAATCCAGAGTGGCACAGCGAGTCATCGAGAGGGGCAGGAAAGAGATCGGGGTTGATAGAGGTTGATGGAATGAATGCCTTGGCAGCGCAGTTAGCTTCGTTCCAGCATCAGATGATGACTCAATTCAATAAACTGAGGATGAACCAACAACAGGGCCAGGTTAATGTAGTTCAGCAAGCTCTGAGTTGGTGTGAAATTTGTGGTAATAATGGGCACAATGTAGAATCTTGTGGAGCCAATCCGGAATCAGTCAATTTTGTTGGGAATGTGCAGCAGAACAATCAGAATGTTGGACACAACTACAACAGAAATTGGCAGGCCACCCGAATTTTTCATGGGGTGGAAACCAAAAGCAGAGCTATCAGCAACCTCAACAACTGCAGTATCAGCAGAACAGGCAGAATGATGGTCAAGTGAGCAGCAGCATTGAGGAAACATTGCAGAAAATCATGGAGACCCAGACTCAGTTAGCAGAGAATCAGGCGAGGATGGCAACATACTTAAAGAATCAGCAAATGGCCACCCGCACTCTTGAAAAAAAAGTGGGTCTGATAGCAGCTGCTCAAAACATGAGATCACAAGGGGGATTACCAAGCGACACAGATCCTAACCCCCGGTAGATCAATGCCATCAGTTTGAGAAGCGGTAAGCAATTAGCTGATGTAGTGCCAAAAGAGATAAGAAAGGAGGTGCAGCCGGAGTTGGTTAGACCAGGACCATCCATCAACATGGGAGATAATCAGAGTGCTGGGCAACAAAATGCACAATCTTCATCGCAGCCAGCACAAAGACCACCACCACCATTCCCTCAGAAATTCAGAAAGAGCAAGGAGGAGGAATGCTTCAAAAAGTTCTTTGAGAGTTTCAAAGAACTTCACATAAATTTGCCTCTTATTGATGTTTTGCATGGAATGCCCAAGTATGCTAAATACTTGAAGGACATGATGGCGAACAAAGTTAGGATGGTGGATGTCCAGACTGTAGCACTGACTGAGGAGTGCAGTCACCGGGTACTGAGCAAGATTCCAAAGAAGCTCAAAGACCCAGGGAGTTTTACCCTCCCCATACAAATTGGTAAAGCTGAGGTGCTACGAGCTTTGTGTGACTTAGGGGCAGCAGTTAATCTAATTCCCCTATCCTTATTCAACACCCTAGGGTTGGGAAAACCGAGGCCGACAAGGTTGATGTTGCAGCTGGCTGACAAGTCGCGAGTGACACCTGATGGAATAATAGAGGACCTTCTCATCAAAGTAGGTAAGTTCATTATACCTGCTGATTTTATTGTCTCAGATTTTAAGGTTGATGACCAGGTACCCCTGATCTTGGGACGGTCATTCTTGGACACCGGAGGAGCAGTGATTGACTTGAAAGCGGGGACCCTAAAAATGAGGGTTGAGGATGAAGAAGAACTCTTCCGCGTTTACCAAGAAATGAACCCATCCGCACACTATAGAAACCTTTGTCAGGTTAGTGTGTTGTCAGAGGATGAGTGTGGGGTAAAGGATTCCATAGGTGCACGGCCAAAGGCAATGTCAAGTGTTCAGCCCGAGTCTGATAGAGGACTTCAAATTGAGAAGAAGTTGGAGAAAGAGAGAAACAGAGTGGAGGCTGTTTCCTCTAAACAGCAAAAGAAAAGGAGATGCTTCTCGAAAGAGAACCCATGCATGAGGATGTCCTAAAAAGGACAGTCCACGTCATGCCACGACGTAAAATAAGGCGCTTCTTGGGAGGCAACCCAAGGGTACCTCAAGTACAATTTGTAATTTTGATTTTGTGTTGATTTTGTTATTTTCATTTTGTTTGTGTTTTTGGTGGAAAGTTAAGCACAGATGGAGGGAAGTCTGAGTACCGAGAAGGTGGAAGCTAAAGAGCATGGAATAGAAGAGGTGTGGGGTCGAACACCCACCTCTGAAAACTTGAAAGGAAAGCATGCTTTTAGCTTGGCATAGAGGTTCAGGGAGTATTTCTCATCCTTTAAATGTTAATTTGATGCTATGAGGACATAGCATGATTTAAGTGTGGGGTGAGAAAAATTTCAAAATTTTTGTGCTTAACAAGTTTTTGGTAAATGTAATTCTTGTGTGAAATTTGGGAGAAATTTGAAAAAATTTGTGAATTAAGCATGACTTCATCACCCGTTGGTTTTTCTTTTCAGTTCTTTTCCGACGGGGGGCCTTTGAACCGAAGAATAAAAATTTTCTTTTTCTTTCCTTTGTCTGTATATAGTGTTTTTAGTCATAGTTAGGGATTGTTTCCGACGATGGATGGATGACAACAGTCTTGAGGAAAAATTAGTCGATAGGTTTTGGGTTTTTGAAACCATAACTAATGGGTGCTTGATGTTCTTGTTATGTGCTATACACGATTGTAAGATACAAGGGTGGTTAGTGTTGAAGCATGCAAGTGTATAACTTTGTTTGAGTCACTTAGGCTCTTGAATTTGACTCAATATGATGGAAGCTTAATCTGAATTCTTGTTATTAGCTGAGTTAAGAGTCTGCAGAATGTGTCTCGAATTGAGCATGTGCCATGAGTGTAAGGTTTTTGAGTATTCTGTGCTATTGTGGATTGTCTAGAACTTGTCTGGTGTGTTTATAAAACAAAATGAAGGACATGAATTGTAGGAGATGATTTAGGCCTTTCTTTGAATGAACCAAATTTTTATCCCTCATTTTACCTACCTTGAAAAATTAATCCTAGTTAGCCCCATTGAGCCTTGAGCCTATTCTTTGACAGCTGCAACATAAGCTTAATCCTTTTTCTTTCATTAGCCTTGAACTTGATCCAAAACTTCTAAGCGCTTAAGGGAAAAATATGAAAGAGTAAAGGAGAGAGAAGAAGGAAAAGAAAGGAAAAGTAGCAAGTTGTAGAAGTGGAGAAAAGGACAAAGGTGCACTTGTGTGAAAATGGTTGATTATTATTAAGGAGTAAGAAAACAAATTAATGAAAAATTATTTATAGAGCTCCTTACTAATAAGCTAAAAGTGCCTAAAGAAAGGGGGAACATAAGAGGAAAAAGAAAGATGAAAGGAGAAAAAGGTGAAGTAAGGGAAGGGAAGTTCGTAATGAGGGCATAATGTATTAAAAGCGCTTGGGAAAGATAGTCACTATTATTGGCCAGAATAGTATCTACCCGTCCCTTAGCTTATATTACAACCCATTAAGTCTTACTTGATCTTACATTCCCACATCCTTAAATTAGTGGAATAAAACATTAAGGGCAAGCTTATGGGTCATTACGTGATGCATATGAATCCTTTGTGAGAGTGAGCGTAATTCTATTCATGTACCCACACATGTTGTGATTTAAAAAGTTTTTGCGTGTGAAAATGGGTAACTCTCGATCCATGAGGGCACATGTTGAATGAAGGATATAATTCATGTGGGATTTCTTAATCAGTTGATTTGCATGAGTTTGCTAAGATTGAGAGTCGTTTCTTGAGGTTAAGAAGTCTTAGCGGAGTTGTATTTCATTTCAATGATTAAATCATGCATGCTCTATTTGTAGCTTGTTATCTTAAGTAATCATTGTAGTCGTATCTTGAATTATCTTACTAAATTAGTTATGTGTGAGTCTCCATATGCATGAGATGTAAAAGGTTGTTCGAGGATGAACAAGACTTTAAGTGTGGGGTTGTGATCTCGGGCAAAATAGCATGCCCGAGTGATGCTTTATATCGTAATTTAGTCTTGTTTATCTAATTTATTTTATACATTTTCATGTGATTTTATATAAATGTGAATATATGCACTAACCAACTTGATTAGTCCTTGTTTCTTAGGGTTCAATGATTTTAAGGAATTAATTCATAAGTTGGTGAAGGAGAGGAATGGAGTCGGGAGCAATGGGCGAAAGTCAGCAAGGCTGGCCACGCCAGGCAGCGTGCCACGCTGTGCGTGTGCCGCGCCCAGCGTCGTGCCACGCCTAGGCCAGGCACACGAGCAGATGCGGCAGGCAGGCAGCACCAGCGTGCTAGCAACGTACCACGACGTGCCAGCTCCGCGACAGGGGATTGCCAACGCGCTGCATGAGCAGCGTGTCATGCCGGCAGCGCGGTGACACTCGGCAGTTTTGGCTTCCGGAGGCAATTTCCAGAGAGCCTCCGCGTTACCTCCGTGTCACGGAGGCAGTGCTCCATGATACACTCCGTGACACGGCGCCGTTCCACAACAAGCTAAATTGTGCACGTTTCTCATTTATTATAAATAGGTCCCTTAGCTCCTAAATCCAATTTGTCACGATTTTATTCTGGAAAACTACCTAGGAGTGAAGGGAGAAGTGGGAGAACTCATCTAGGGTTTGTCAAATTCCCTCATCTACCAAATTCTTGTAAGTATGTTAATTTAGTCGTAGTTTCTTGTAGTTTTAGGAACATGAATGGCTAGAACCTTTCCTCTAGGGTTGAAGCCATGAATTATAATTGTGATTCTATGAAACTATTTTGGAATTAAGTTATTGATTGTTGCTTCCGTCTTGCATTCTGGATAGTTGGTTGTCTTTATGATTGATCACCATGAAAACATATACATTAGCTTGGGCATAGGCTTGAGAAAGCAGTGACCTAGGTCAGAACATGAGAATGTGAGGAGCATGTTTATATCTAACGATACAATTTCGTGTTAGGATAGAAATATACCTAACACCTTGCTTGGTTGATAAAACAGGGGTATTTAAAGACCGATTTAGCATTATCACATCACCACTCAAAGAAGTAGTTGTGAGGCTAAGTCGAGTTAAATGATTAGACGCATGAAAGTCCCTAATCATTTCCACGTAAACCGCAACAAAATTGATTGCCCACGAACTAGAAGTAGCATCCTCGCTCACAATGATGCAGTGAGGCTAGTTTGTCGTGTTTAGAGGCTCGAAAGACCATGAACTTGCAATTCTAATTATGTGAAATGACAATCGATAGTTGCATACTTAACCCATTGCAAATCGTAGCATCGCATGATTATCTGGTTTTAACTCTATGTTGCTCCTAGAGTGCATTCAGAATATTTCGTTGACCAAATTTAGACTTAATTAAAAATCTCCCTTGAAAACTTCTATAACCAACATTTTCGGTATTTAAGATCACACTTGTAATGGATAGTAGGAGGAATGGGTTCAGTCCCTGTGGGTTCGACATTCCAGTTCTTAAAAAGAGCCACTATATTACTTGCACGACCTGTACACTTGAGGACGCGTTAATAAGGGCACGTCAATTGCATACTCTATGTTGTATCGTTTCATGAAACAGGTCCGAGGGATCAATCTCAGCCACATCATTAGCCCCTGCTTCCCTCTCTGACCTGTCCAGCTGATGTTGGTGAGTCCTTATCCTTCGAGGAAGTTCAGTAATTTATAGTTTATTATGTTCCTTTCAGTTTCAGACTTTGTCGAGCTAGTTGGGGGTGCTGTCCTATCAGCTCATCAGTTATGTTAGAGGCTTTTCAGATATTATAGAGAAATCAGCTTGTCGTTATTGATTCAGTTCTAGCTTGATATAGATACATGTATATAGACTTCCGCTATTATGTATGTTAAATTTCCGCTTTATTATGTTGAGTTTAGACGTTATGTTCATGCCATGGGTCGACTTGGAGCCTCTCGAGGTTTCTTGTCCCGTATCTCAATCCGAGGCTACATCTGGGTCGTGACAAACTGTCACACCCCATTTTTCCTCGCGGAAAAGCGGGATACAACATGTGACAACTCTTATGAGTTTATGAATTTGAAGAGTCGCCACCTAACGAATTAAGGTGCGTTAGGACACCGTTCTAAGTTAAAGGTCCATTTTTTGTTACCTAGGTCACCAGAGTTGGGCAAGGGATTTAATTACATCGAAAGAAAGGTGTTAGGCACCTTTCGAGGTCCACAAATATGGATCCCTAGCGGACTCATGAAATGGGGGAGATTATCTAAGTGAGCCGCGGAAGTTGATCTTAACCTATGTTGTTGCATTTAAAGTGATTGATAAAAGAAGCAAATAATGAAGAATTAAATTTGGTCTAAATGAGCAACATAAAAGAATGAATTTTAAAGAAAATTTATCTTGTTACATTTCTCAAAGCAATAAATATAAAGGTTGTGGCAAATAAAGTAAGCAATAAAAACAGAAAAATTTTATTAAAATAAACTAACAAACAAATAATCATTTATTTAATTAAGGGGGCCGAGCCTCGGTAAGGCGCCTACGTATCCCTTAAGGGAATCAGGCCAAACGTAGTTCTACGTTTAGAAATGTTTGACCTAATGGGATCACCCCGTGCAACATAAATAATATTTCTCAATTCTTTGAGTTGCTCGTATTATTCAGCGAGCACGGGTTATCATTTCCCATCTACCCACCTAGTTAATTATTAACTTAAAACGTTATATGTGATGGACTATCGTCCTAATATTTGCCTACCCGTCCCGACCTTAAAGTCCAAGAGGCATTGGACAACTAATTTGAATATTTGGGTCTAAAATCCTATGGTGGTAAAAAAAATGACACACAAAACAATAATTCTCACAACGAGCATATAAAGGTTTCAAATAGACCTCTTCGTTTAGACTTATGAACATGATTTTAAACGAATGCAAACCTATGAACATGATTTCTAAATGAACGCAAATAAGGATAGATTAGAGAAAGCAAAGGGAATGCCGACTTGACATAGATGAACATTGCACAACGATTAAAAGTATGATTTAAGCAAGTGAGCACCTTGTCCTATAGAAATGACCTCTAAGTTGAATAGTAAGAAGAGTTTGTACACCTTATTTAACTTCTATAATTTATGATAAGGAAAATAGGTCTATTTTAAGAGACTGCAGCAATAATGCTTATATTTAAACATAAAACATACTTCAACTTAATTATTTAAGGACCCTAAAGCATGAGTTCTAAAGATTTTCAAGCAAATATACATAAAATCTAGCTTCTAAAGGTAGACCTGTGAAAAAGATTAAATCTGTATTTTATAATAATTTAAACACAACATCTGATTATTAGATTAAACACATTAAATAAGTGATTGCAACAAAATCATCTAACGGATAATTCACTTACTCAAAAATCATATTATTTAAATAATTGCAAAAGAACTTGACTGCAATTAAGCAAATTTTAAAAATTCCACAAGAACTAACAATCACATATAATAAGGTTGGTTTAATGTCAAAGCGGACAGACAAAGTGAAAGAACAGGATTATCATGCACAAGTTTCAAATAAGCATGCGTCAATTCTCATAGGTATGATTTTTTTTATTATTATTTAAATATGCAGCCAAACAAAATTACCTATAATAAAATTCATACCTAATGGACATTATGGTCTAGATCAAAGTAGTATTGTTTGATGTTATATAATTTTTTATAGGCGGACTTATTAATGGCCAGTATTTAAACATGCTGAAAGCAAATAATTTAGTCATTATATTTATTAACATTTTTTGCATAGGAACTAATATATAAACAAGTTGTATAATGACCAAAAAATCTAGACATGTTGAATGATGATAGAACCGGCAACCAAAACTCTCAGTTTATGAATGTCGAAGTAATCAAGTAGGTTTGCTAGCCGATAGATTAACATCAGATAAGCACCAAAACCCATTATGATCAAATAAACATGCTTGCATACATACACACATCAAATTTCTATAAGGATGTCTTTTAAATATTAATATAGGCATGAACTTTTCAGGTTAAGAAGAACGTGCATTAATGAATCAACCTCCTATAGGCATGGTCTCTAATAATGTGAATAGACTAAGGATAACATAGATAACCTAAACGTGTTTCTGACGCATTAAACGACATAGATATGACGTATGAATCTAGCTCAAACATGTGAGATATCTAAATATATTTTAACTTTTATTTAATCATTCTCATGACTTTCTTGTCAATGTAGACCAATCATGTAGGCAAAAACAATACTCAAAAGAATAAATGGCATTGACAATGATTTAACGGGATTTATTTGCATACAAGGCCAGTTTACGAACGTGAGTCCTAATTATAAAAGTTAAAAAATTCTTTCACGGCATGACTTAATAAATTATTCTAAAAAAAAAAGTAAACATAGTTAGTCAAAGTTTATTATCACGCAGCTTAAGAAAATTAAACCCAAACCCTTTGGATATTCTATAGGCATCATTTTTATGTCACACACGGTTAACTAAATTAATTTAAACGAGATTGATTTGCATGGGTTATAAGAATCCTATAGGCATGCTTCCTAGGTGGGATTAGCAGTAAAAAAAAGTAAAGGAAAAAAAAATACAATCCCCACCCCCAAACCCCTTTTCACTATTTGTCAGTGTTTTTACAATTATTACAAAATAGGAAAAACAAAAATAACGAATGAATACAACACTAAAACAAAATAAATAAACTCTTGGGTCCTTTGTATCCCGAATCACTCTCCAATACTCGCTTTCGTAATAAGACCTGTTACGTAATGAAAATAAAACAACAAACCTATATCAACACCCTAGACCTAAAAGCAAATCATATTTAAACCTGTACTCACATAGGGAATGAAGTATCATAAAATTCAAACTCGAACTACTATAACAATATACATGTAACATATTTAAAGCATGTCATTGCCAGAGTATATAAAAAAATATACTAACCGGTTGAAGGAAGCTTAAAGAGAATTCTTGAAAAATGAATCTTTATTTTCAGAGAAAAGTTTTCTTGCTTGAAGGAAGAGTTAAACTTATTCTTGCTAGCAAAAATATTTTTATCTTCGAATGTTCAATAAAAGAGGACTAAGGGTTGCTTTTATAGACATAGAGTAAGAAAGGATTAAAGGAAAGAAATAAAGTGGGAAACTAAATCAAAGGAATCATTTCCCTTCAATCAGCCAAGCTAAAACAGATTTCCAAAAGTCAAATGTATTTTCCCTAATTAAACAGATAATGAATCAATGAAAAAGGAAGGAAATGAAATCTGTCAAACGGATTTCCTTAAACATGATCAATAGAATATATTAGTCATAAATGCCCTTCTATCAAAGAAATCTTATCCTTAATTAACAAATCACATGGAATATTTATTGTAAATAAACAAATCAAATATGGCAAATAAAATCAGTCATTACTCTGAATATTTCTCTTAATTAATCAGGAATTAAACTACATGAAATATTTATTATTAATCAATAATACCAAATAGGGCAAATTAAATCAGAAAATTTTCTAAATTAAATGAGTAGCATAAAATATATCTAAATAAGTCAAGAATATTATTTTCTTAATTAACGAAAAATTAGAGATAAAAGATCTACTGATAAAGCTTTATTTACTATAATTAATGAAAGATATGAGGATCAGATCATGAAATATTTACTTTAAAACTTAACCAGATTAAATGAAAAGATAACAAGCTATCATTTAATAATTTAAGGAAAATTGAATACTAAATTTTCATAATGCATATGCCAAAAGATAATTAGAAGAAATTCTTTAACTAGAGTGATCAGTGATATGGAACATTTTAAACAATACTAGAATCAAACAGTAACAATTTTTCATAATTTAATCAATACTAAATTGTCATGCAAATTAATCTAACTACCAAATAAATGTTATCAACTGATACAGAATTTTTCCAGACGTAGATTAAATAACTAATGGACATTTATTATATAAATACACAAATGAAACAAAAAGAAAAATAATATATTATTTATATATATTATTATATATAGATGAAACAGAAAGGATAACAATATATATTACTTATATATATATATATATATATATATATATATATATATATTATATATAAATGAACAGAAAGGAAAAACAATATATAGCTATATATATATATATTTATATTATATTATATATATTTATACGTCTATCATATATATATATATATATATATATATATATATATATATATATATATATATATTATATCATATATACTTATATACATATATATTATATATTTATTATATTATATATAAAAAAATGAAACGAAAAACAGTATATCATATATATATCTGATATATATTATTATATATTTATATATTATTTATGTATACATTATTCATATATATACATATATATATATATGTCACGCCCCGCCTTGGGGGGTATGACTGGCGCCTGGTGCCCTACTAGGACCTAGACTGCTACCTGGTGAGCCTAAGCACATCTGGTGCCTGGCTGACTCTAACTCAGATTTCTGGAAACAAAGGGCTATATAACGGCTGTAAACACAACCTCCGGCCAACTGGCCTATAGCCACCTGTATCTGTAGTAACAGCTAACCAGAAACATACTCGTAACAAGGAACCTATGCGGGCCGACAAGGCCACCATGCTGTCTAGTTATCTGCAACATAGCAATAGAATACTGGATACTACGTGACCGGCAAGGTAACCACTACAATCAAACTAAGGCCTCACATGGCCAACATAAACTGAAATGCTAAACAGCTATAACAAACTGCACGGCCTCACACGACCGGCTCATCTGACTACAGGGAAATATATACAGACTGCAAGCCTCTAGGAATACTGATAAGATGGTCGGGATAGGGCCCCGGCCTACCCATACCGAACGACAAAAGGAAATGATATAAACATCTGAGATATCAAGCTCCGGATGACAGGAGCTGATGACTCTGCGCTGCCTAGGATCACGAGGGATCGTCTCCTCGTCTATGAGTACCTGCAGGCAAGTAAAGCAGTGCCCCACCGGGCGTCAGTACCGCTGGTACTGAGTATGCAAAGCAACTGAAATGACATAACTAAATACTATAACATAACTAGCAATTCTGAATAGCAGGGGAATACTGCATCTGTAAGAACTGATATGAACTGAATCAGACTTCCTGTGCTGTGATAGGGCAGGAGCGTACCTGTGGACGCGGCGGCCTGCTGTCTATTAACTAACATGTAGCACATAATTACATATATACATATATAGCAAACAAGAGCCGATACCAACCCCCATAAGCCGGACGGCGCCAAACAAGCAAACAATCTATATACCCCTACCCGGGTCAAAACCAACCAAAAATAAGTCACTCCACTCATCTACTCACTTTGGAGCTCCTCTACCGGCTCCCTGGGTCTCCGGCTTGGGCCATAGCCTCCGATATAAATAACCGTGTCTGAGTCCGGAGGACTCCTGTGTAGACAGTAACAGATAGGGTCTGTTTCCCCAGAACTCTCCTCAGGGCTATCTGAAACTGGAGCTATACCTATAATAAGATCTGTACTGTAACTGTATCTGTATCTGTTCCCTGGGCGCTTGCGTACAACAGGGCTATCTGTACTGTAATGTTGATCAGCCTGATATGGGGAAAGATTCATCCCATCTTCGTCCAAACTGGGGACGGCATGCCACTCCTTGGAGTGACGTAAGCCCACCCGCTCAGTGGGCGACATGATTACCAACCCAGGGGCGGCGAGGACGCTCAATAAGGTGCCCTCACGCCATATCAAGTCTCAACAAACAATAGCACATATAAATAGCAAGCATGTATAACTGAAAAAGACTATCTGAAGTCTGATTTCTTATTCTGATCTCTTTCTGTTTTATACTGATTCTTTACTGATTATACTGATTCTGAAATCTTTATTTAACTGTGTGGCTAATCTGTAGCCAGGATACTATCTGTCTGAATGGCTAATTTATAGCCATAACTGTCTGTCTATCTGACCCTTCTTTACTAAATTTTATTCTGAAAATCTGTCTCTTTTTATTCTACAACATGCTTGCTAATCACATAGTAAGTTATACTGAATCTGGGATGCTAACTCGCCCTTCGGCGCATGCTTTTCTAACTTTCGGACTGAATACGATATGGCAACACAACTCAGAATCTACTAGACTTACTCAATTCCCAATATTCAACTCCGAGAGTTACAAATACGGAGTTTACTGTGATTTACCAAGCTAAGGCTTACTAGCTTACCGAAGAACAACTTCACATACCTTAACCTTGAGTTATCCGACTGTCGGACGAGGCTCGATCAGTACTCCAGCTATTTCTCCCAACTGAATACATATACACGTTAATTAATACTAAATATAACTTTATTCTGAAGAACAACGTCATTTTCGATATACTTATAGCCTAAACTTAGGCTTATCGAAAGACGGCCGAAAGCTCGCTATTTTTCAAAAGTCCGGAAGGGAGAAGTACTCACTTCACAGCTAGGAGCACATAGACACTAGTTTGGAGCAATTCCACTTACCTTAGACCGGTAGCTCGACGACTCGTCGACCGTATTTCGCGAAACTAAATCCGTAGGGATGCTCTCTGCTGCTAAATACCTCGATACCTTAGGTTAATTTGAGTTTGGACTACGTTTGGCAGCGTAATCGGACGAAAATATATTTACCCTCTTCGTTCTCCTCTATTCCTCTGCGTTTTCTGGAAATTTCATATGTTTTAAATGGAAATAAACCGAAGTGGGGCTTTATATACTTGAGCCTAGACAGGGCCAACGTGTCACGGAGCCAACGCGGAGGCTCCACCTCCGTGACACGTTGCTATCGCGGAGGGGCTCTGCCTCGGCTCCTTCCGCGATGGTTCGATAGGTTTCTTGTCCGGTCTTTTCCCCGGGCCTTTTTCTAGCACGTATGGCTTTCAAATATACTTAACCAACGCGCGAATAGGTCATCTAGGTGCCGGAAATCTTACGGGGTATAACAATATATATATATATATATATATATATTATTTATAGATATATATTTATTGCATACATACATACATAACAATAAACAACAAAATTAAAAAAATAAAAATAAATAATTAAATAATAAATAATTTACGGACAAATCTGTGATCTGTCCGATCCATCGGTTGGGAGGTAACCGGAGCGATGGGGTGCGGCGGTGTTCGGGTAGGAGAAAGGAAGAGGAAGATGACGGCTGCCGGTTGTTGTTCACCGGCCACGGCAGCCGGAAACAGTGTTGAGAGGCAGTCCGGCGGTTTTTTTTTTTAGTTCGCCGGAGAAGATGAAGAGGAGAAAGGATGGCGGCAGATGTGGTGAGGAGAGGGGGAAAGAAGGAGAGGGGTCTGGCGGCTGTTCGGTGTTGCTATATTCGGCAGAAAATGGCCGGAGATGGTGGAGTTCGGGCGGCTGGTTTGGTTGTTGCTACTGTCGTCGCCGGCAATAAAGAGAAAAGAGAGAGGAGGTTGGTGAGGTGCGGTGGTCGGAGATGGTGATGGAGAGGAGGCCGGCGGGCTATTGTTTGGCTGGAGGGAAGAAAGAGAGAAGAGAGAAATAGAGGAGGTGAGCTCGGCGGAGAGGAAAAGAAGAGGAAAGGCTGGCGGCAAAGAGAGGGAGGAAAGGGAGGTCGGCAGCTAAGTTAGGAAGATGAGGGAAAATGAAAAATGAATTAGGGTTAGAGGGGTAGAGGGAATATTAATGGTAAGTTGGTAGGTGTTTTTATTTTAGCCGTAGGATAAGAATAAATGAATGGCTAGGATCAAATCATAAATTCTGGGGCGGATCATGGGTCAAACGGGTAGCGGGTCGGTCAATTGGGTAGATTTAATTAGGAATTGAATTTAAATAATAGTTAAATTGATTCAAAATGGCTAAAATTGAAATAAATTATATAGAAAGTGATCAGATTTGAAATAAATTGGATGAAATTGAATGAAAAATGGCTAGAATCTAAATAAATTGAATGAAATTGGATTTAGCTGCTATTAAATTAATAAATATACTATACTTTTAAATAATTTAATAAATAGGTAATAAAGTAACATAAATTATCACATAAACATTATTATTAATATAAATAAATCCTAAATTTAAGTATACTTATGTAGATATCATATAATTAATTATTATATATAAATAATTTAACGACTAGAAAATAAAATTAAGTTATCAAATATTATAAAAATCATATTATTACCATAAATAATTTAAATTCGATTAACATTATTATTTAAATAAATTTATAAAATTTAGTGAAATTATGTAAATAGTTTATTAAATAAATATATATTTCAAGATAAAGGCGCATATAAACGAAATACATTATATACGGCGTAATTATTTAATATCAAAACTTAAAATAATATGAGTCATATATTTGTAACTTGAAATAATTTTCACAATATTATGATAATAAATTATTTTATAAATATAAAAGTAAGTCAAATATTCTCGTAAAATAAATAAATAAATACATATATATATAAGCAGCATATTAAAATACAGGGAGGTCAAAATTGGGTGTCAACAGCTGCCCCTTCTTTGCTCGGGAATGAAGAATGAATTGTTGAGCAAAGAACGTTGACCTAGTGGCCAATTTTGTCCGACCGAAGGAAAATTTTCGGTAGGGCCAGATGAAACGAGATGAGGTTGTGGAGATTTTGTGGCCGAGACTTTGGTATATAGTCGTCTACATATCTTGGGTCTCACGAGAATCAGGCCGCGTGTAGTTCTGGATTTAGGAACGAACGAAATCCCTAAAAATTGACAACACGAGGCTTGAATAAGGATGGGGTAGCACGAGTCGACGCGATTCAGAATGCATTGCAAAAATAAACATGTGGAAATACGGTTCGGAAGAAAATAGTAGGGAGGCACTATCATTTGTAGCTTGCGATTTCTTTGATGTTCGCGTAAATACTAAAGCATGTGCATCAAATATTTTCGTAAAATAAACGGATGCAAAGAATTTAAACATGATGCAAGTTCCCTTTAGACAATGAAAGTTCGTTTAGAAATAATGGATGATGTCTCTAAACCATGATGTCTTGGGCCATGATACGCAAAATAAATTCCTTAGGCCATGAAATGATGTCCGCAGGCCATGAAAAATGACGCCTTTAGACTATGATGTCTTAGGAGCATGATAAGCAGAAAATAAATTCCCTAGGCCATGAAATGATGTCCGCAGGCCATGAAAAATGACGCCTTTAGACTATGACGCCTTAGGAGGATGATAAGCAGAAAATAAATTTCCTAGGCCATGAAATGTTGTCTGCGGGCCATGAAAAATGACGCCTTTAGACTATGACGCCTTAGGGGCATGATAAACTGGAGAGTAAATCCTCAGGCTATGATATGATGTCCACAGGCCATGAAACGATGCCTTTAGACTATGACGCCTTTGGATGAGTGGAAGAAGTGCTAATTCAAAGAGAGTAAATTATTCGAGAGCCTTAATAATTCAATGGAGAGCTCAAATTTATTCGGGCTCAATGCAAATAAGTCACGGGCTTAGAATGCTACAACGGGCTCGAAATGCAAATAACGGGCTTTGAATGCAAATAACGGGCTCGAAGTGTGAATAGCGGGCTCGAAATGCATAAATGGGCTTGAAATGTAAATAACGGGCTCAAAATGCATAAACAGGCTTAAGATACAAATAAACGGGCTTGAAATGCATAAATGGGCTTGAAATGTAAATAACGGGCTTAAGATGCGAATAACGGGCTCAAAATCACGTGCATTACGGGCTCAATAGGCAAATAAAGTCTCAAATGCATGTTATAATATATATCACGGGCTCAATATGTGAATACGGGCTCAAAAGGCAAACTACGGGCTCAAAATGCATATGTAAATGTATACCACGGGCTCAAAATGAATATAAATGTATACCACAGGCTCGAAATGAATATAAATGTATACCACGGGCTCAAAATGCATATGTAAATTTATACCACGGGCCCAAAATGCATATGTAAATGTATATCAGGGCTCAAATGCATATATAAAATGTATACCATGGGATTGAATGCATACATAAATGTATATCAAGGCTCAAATGTATACGGTGCTCAAATACACAAAAATGCATATGTAAATGTGTATATCACGGGTTTGATATGCAACTGAGTGCTCCGATGATAGAATAGCAAGATAATAAGTAGAGGCATAAGGAAGAATGACTTAGCTCTATGTCGCCTTGTGACAAGACATTTCCATCTCTGCCTTTTGCATTTCTATTATTTCTGCGTTCAAAGAAAATTTGTTAGTTCGAAAAGGGGAGGTTGATCTGTGTGTATATCTCGCAGCCTTCTTCTATTCGCTGGACATCTGCTGTCGCACTCCGTCCAGGCATACGCTCGGGCACAAAGTTTAGACAAAAGGTGAATAACTTAGTAAAAGTAAAGTGAAAACATAGAAAAATTGAGTTAAATCATGGGCCATGGCATATTTTAAAACCGTATGACGTCCTTTTGTAAATAGGAACCTCGTCTTGACCTAGTTTGACGAAATTTTGAAATCCTTCTCAAAATTTCTGCCCCAGTGTAGAAGATGACATAGACTTCCTCGTAAGCGACAGAGATTTGAGAATTTTTGAGGTCCTTCAAAAATTCTGCCCCAATTACAGCTTGTTAACCGAAATACCATGAAAATGTGACAGAAGCACCGAGAACCTTTGAAGGGGAGAAGAAAATTTTATAAAGATATAGACCGAGTCCCACAGGGATGCCTACGTATCCCTCTTAAACGGGAATCAGGTCCAACGTAGTTCAAGTTACAAGGCAGAGCAAAAAGAAACAAAATCCCAATCTAAATATAGTATCTCTTAACCGCATCTGAGTTGATGGGTTTAGGACAGATTTCACCGTCCATCTCTGCTAGGATAAGTGCTCCTCTTGTTAGCACTCGGTGAACTAGGTAGGGACCTTGCTAGTTAGGCGAGAACTTGCCTTTAGCTTCATCTTGGTTTGGAAAAATCCGCTTCAAAACTAGCTACCCAGGCATGAAAAGTCTTGGCCTAACTTTCTTGTTAAAGGCCTTGGTCATCCTATTCTGATAAAGTTGACCGTGACAGATTGCATTTATCCTTTTCCCATCAATAAGTGCGAGTTGCTCGAATCTACTTTTCACCCATTCTGCGTCGTTCAGTTCTGGTTCTTGAATGATTCTCAAAGAAGGAATTTCCACTTCAGCTGGTATCACTGCTTCATTACCGTATACCAACATATAAGGTGTAGCACCAGTAGACGTTCGGAGAGTGGTGCGGTATCCCAACAAAGCAAAGGGTAACTTCTCATGCCAATGTCTATAGTTGTCAATCATCTTGCGCATAATCCTCTTGATGTTTTTGTTTGCATCTTCCACGGCTCCATTCATCTGTGGCCTATATGCAGTAGAATTGCGGTTCTTGATCTTAAAGCTCTCACACGTCGTTCTCATCAGGTCACTATTCAGATTAGCACCATTGTCGGTAATGATTGATTCAGGTACTCTAAATCGGCAAATGAGATGATCGCGGACAAAATCTGTCACCACTTTCTTTGTGATAGACTTGTGAGAGGTAGCTTCAACCCACTTAGTGAAGTAGTCAATTGCAACCAGAATGAATCTATGTCCATTGGACGTTGTAGGCTCGATGGGGCCAATTACATCCACTCCCAAAGCTGCGAATGGACAAGGCAAACTTGTGGCCCGAAGCTCATTAGGAGGAGCTCGAATCACATCAGCGTGGGTTTGACAGCGATGACATCTTTGCACGTACTTGATACAGTCCGTCTCCATAGTCAACCAAAAATAGCCAACTCTCAAGATCTTCTTCGCCAACATGAAACCATTCATGTGGGGTCCACAAGTCCCAACGTGAACCTCCTCAATCAAAGTTGTAGCCTCTTTAGCATCCATACATCTTAACAATCCCAAGTCGGGGGTCCTCCTATAAAGGTTTTCCCCGTTTAGGAAAAACTGATTGGCTAGCCTCCGAATCGTGCGCTTTTGGACGCTTGTAGCATGCTCAGGATAACCCCCGTTTTTCAGATACCTTTTGATGTCGGCATACCATGGTTCACCGTCTGGTTCTTCCTCAACATGAAAGCAATAAGTCGGCTGCTTATGTATGTGAACAGGAATGGGATCAATGTAATTCTTATCAGGGTGCTGGATCATCGACGACAAAGTGGCTAAAGCATCCGCAAATTCATTCTGTATTCTGGGAACATGATGGAACTCAATCTTGATAAACCTCTTGCACAATTCTTGCACACAATGTAGATAGGGAAGAATCTTTGTGTTCTTCGTGGCCCATTCTCCCCTTACTTGGTGCATCAGCAAATCTGAGTCTCCAACCAGTAACGATTGCACATTCATGTCAACTGCCAGTCGAATACCCAAAATGCAGGCTTCATACTCAGCCATGTTGTTGGTACAAGGAAATCGAAGCTTAGCTGATACAGGGTAATGTTGCCCAGTTTCTGATACTAACACTGCTCCGATGCCCACTCCTTTGAAGTTTGCTGCTCCATCGAAGAATAACCTCCAACCGTCGTATTCTTCGGCAATATCTTCTCCTATGAAGGCTACTTCCTCATCAGGAAAATATGTCTTCAGTGGCTCATACTCCTCATCTGCAGGATTTTCTGCCAAATGGTCTGCAAGAGCCTGTCCTTTTACAGCTTTCTGCGTAACGTAGACAATGTCAAACTCACTTAGCAATATCTGCCATTTGGCCAGCTTCCCCGTAGGCATGGGCTTTTGAAAGATATACTTCAACGGATCCATCCTTGAAATCAAATAAGTTGTGTAGGCAGACAAATAGTGCCTCAACTTCTAAACGACCCAAGTCAAAGCACAACATGTCCTTTCCAACAATTTATACCGAGCCTCATACGGTGTGAACTTCTTGCTCAAATAGTATATGGCTTGCTCCTTTCTCCCTGTCTCGTCATGTTGTCCCAAAACACAGCCAAAGGCATTCTCTAGCACGGACAAATACAGGAGCAAAGGTCTTTCTTGTTCTGGTGGTACTAAAACTGGAGGCTTCGATAGATAATCTTTGATTCTATCAAAAGCTTGCTGACACTCAGGAGTCCATTCTGTAGCAGCATCCTTTTTTAGTAGTTTGAAAATAGGCTCACTGGGCAATGAAACGGCTAATGTAGTTGAGGCGTCCTAAAAAGCTCATGACTTCTTTCTTACTTTTTGGTGGTGGGAGCTCTTAGATGGCCTTAATCTTTCTTGGATCCAATTCAATACCCCGACGGTTGACGATAAAACCCAATAATTTTCCTGATGGGACCCCAAATGCACACTTTGCCGGATTTAGCTTCAGATTGTACTTCCGCAATCTGTCAAAGAACTTTCTGAGGTCTGCCAGATGATCTGAGCTTCTCTTTGACTTGATGATGACATCATCCACATAAACTTCAATTTCTTTGTGAATCATGTCGTGGAAGATGGTAGTCATGGCCCGCATGTAGGTGGCTCCAGCATTTTTCAATCTGAAAGGCATTACCTTGTAACAATACACCCCCCATGGGGAAAGAAATGTGGTTTTCTCAGCATCCTCTTCATGCATTCTGATCTGATGATAACCAGCGAAAAAATCCACGAACGACTATGTCTCATGCTTGGCACAGTTGTCAATAAGGATGTGGATGTTTGGTAACGGAAAATCGTCTTTAGGGCTGGCCTTGTTGAGATCCCTGTAATCCACATAGACTCTGACCTTTCCGTCCTTCTTCGGTACAGGCACGATGTTGGCCAACCAAGTGGGATATTCTACCACTTTGAGGATTCCGGCATCAATCTGCTTGGCTACCTCTTCTTTGATTTTCAAACTCATGTCAGGTTTGTATTTCCTCGGCTTTTGCTTCACAGGGGGATACGCTGGATCAGTAGGCAACCTATGCGCTACTATAGAGTGGCTGAGTCCTGTCATGTCAGCGTAAGACCAGGCAAAGATGTCTTTATACTCCTTCAGAAACTCTATGTACTCCTCAATCTCTTCTTTTGGCAAGTGAGTGCTGACTTGAGTCTCTTTGGGTATATCTGAATCTTCCAAAATTACTACATCAGTATCTGTAAGATTGGCTTTGGGCTTGTCCTCGAACTCTTATATTTCCCTGACAATTTCAGCAGGTAACTCATCTTCTTCAGCTTCTAAAGAGTTGCCTGTGTTATGTCGCACAGTTTCATTACAAGCCATGGCCTTAGATTCAACTCGTTCGATATTAGAAATGCTGAAAATAAATAAAATTAAATTAAATGTATGAAAGAGAAATAATTTTATTAAAATCAATCAGAATTTGTCATCATACTCAAAAGAAAATTCACAACTTTTAAAACAAATATTTATTTTGAACAAAAAAAATGGAAAACTGGTCCTTTGGTCTACCCAGATGCCCGACGAGCTCTGGATGGTGTGGCTGTCCAATTTGCGGTTCTTTGAACTCCGAATTCCTGTTGTGGGGCCCCTCCTTCCTCCCCGTTGCCAATGGCATTACAGTTGTTATCATCCAGAAACAAATCCCTTAGACTGAGCAGCACGGCATCTTCTTCAGCCCGTTTAATATCAAGAAAACCATCAGACACGAAGGTTTGTTGAAGCGAAGGCAATGGGTTGGGCAACAGAAAATTTCTTTTTCCCAGGGGATATTTTCAATTATCCAGCTCTTCTTCAATAGGTTGATATCCCAATCCAAAAGTGGTCTTTTGTGTTGCCACTTGCAACGGCTCGGAGATTCCTTGCAATTTGGGTCCTAGACCCCGGCCTGGTTCGAACCCTAAAGTATCATACTCAGGATCTTATCACTCGACCATCTACCTTCCTCGATGACACCGACAAGCTCCACGGTGTGAAAACTTTCCCCGTCCAAGCCTCCCTTTCCTTCAATGACAGGGATAACAGGAGCAGCGTAAATTGGACGATTTTCATCCCCGTGGACCACGACTTCCTGATGGTCCCACTCAAATTTCAGGCATTGGTGCAGAGTTGAAGGCACCACTCCCACAGCATGAATCCATGGACGTCCCAATAATAGATTGTAAGAGGCTGGGATGTCCATTACTTGAAATGTCATGGTGAATGTGGCGGGGCCAACTAGCACGTCAAGATCTATTTCTCCCACAGTGTCCCTTTGTGAACCGTCAAATGCTTTGACATTCATCTTCCATTGCTTGATCCAGGCAAGGTCAACTTCCAACCGGGTCAAAGTATTCAGCGGACAAATATTTAGACCGGAGCCTGGGTCAATCAATACGTTGGTGATGAATTTGTCTGAGTGCTGCACTGTGATATGCAGCGATTTATTATGGGCCACGCCTTCCACAGGCAACTCATCTTCATGGAAGGATATTTTCTGGGCCTCAAATACCTGACCCACCATGTTAGCCACCTCACTACTAGATATGCTTGCAGAGACATAGGATTCTCCTAGCACCTTCATCAAAGCCTTTTGGTGTTGCTCGGAGCTCTGCAGAAGTGATAAGATAGAAATTTGAGCTTGGGTCTTGCCCAATTGTTCTACAACCGAATACTCCTTCGTCCGCACCTTTTTCCAGATCCCATTTTCTTCTTCCACCGTTGGCTCCTTCCCTTTATCGATTCCTTGAACCGAGGTTTCAGGAGTGTATACTCTTCCAGACCGTGTCACTCCTTGTGCCGCATCTGCCTCCAACACCCTTGTTTTATGCGAGGCATTTTCCTTGTAGCTCCAAGGGACTGTCTTGTATGAAACTGGAGCAGCTCTTACCACCGTGAAGGGAGGCCTTGGAGTAGCTACCTTGACCTCGAATGGAGGGCACACCTGTACTCTCCGAGATGAATCTGAAGAAGAACCTACTTCGTGTTCTATCATCCCAATAATATCTGCCAAGTCCTCATCCTCATTACAAGAAATCATGTTCACATGGTGATTCGGCAGAGGATTACTTGTCACATTTGGTGCCGGATCCTTGAGGTGAATAACCTTGGTGTCAATCAACTTCTGTATTTTGTCCTTCAAAGACCTGCAGGACTCTGTGGTGTGTCCCCTCATTCCCGAGTGGTACATGCATATTTTGTTGTGGTCGTACCACTTAGCTTGGGTATCGACCGGCAGTGCAGGAATAGGCTCAATGTAACCAGCTTCTTTCAACCTTACATACAGTTGGTCAATTGGTTCGGCTAGAGGGGTATAAGTTTTTGTTGGCCTAAATTGAGCTCTAGGCCTTTGGTTTGGGGAGAAAGAAGGTCGTGGGTGAGAAGGTCGTGGATGAGAGGGCTGTGTATTATAAACGGGATAAGTGGGGGCTTGGTAATGTGATGGAGGTGTTTGGAAATGGGTCGGAGGGGGAGTTTGATATGGAGCTTGATAGGGATGAAGATTTTGATATGGTGATGGAGCTTGATAAGGTGATGACGGAGTGTGATATGATGGAGGTGGAGTTTGGTATGGTGAAGTTTGGTAGTGCGGGGTTGGCATTTGGTAGTGTGGGGTTTGAGTCTGCGGTCTATAAACATAACTTTTCGGCCCTTGGGCCATCATAATTGTTCCAATTTCCTTTTTTTGCGGCTTTTCGAAGCATTTCCGAACTGCAAGGCTTTGTTAGCCGCCTATAGCGCATTCAAGTTGATGATGGTACCATCCTTGATATCGTCCTCAATTCTCTCTCCAAGCTTGATAATTTCTGCAAAGCTTTTTTCGCTAACCAGCATGAATTTGTCATAAACTTGCGGGTCTAAAGTCCACATAAAAATATCCTTCATTTGAGACTCTTCCATTGGGGGTCTCACTCTTGCGGCTTCAGTCCTCCATCGAGCTGCGAATTCCCTGAAAGTCTCGATGGGCTTCCTCTTCAAGTTTTGGATGTAATGCAAGTCAGGTGCATTTTCCGTGTTGAATCCAAAACATTCTACAAAGGCTGATGCCATTTCTGCCCAAGTAAACCATTTTTTCGGATCCTGCTCTACATACCAGCTAAGAGCTTCTCCGGTCAGACATCGCATGAACAACTTCATCCTTATCTTCTCATTCCGCCCTACTCCTACTAATTTGTCGCAATACAACCTCAGGTGGGCCCTTGGATCACCGGTTCCATTGAAGAACTCGAACTTAGGAGGTTTGTACCCCTCTGGTAATTCAACATCCAGATGTATACATAGATCTTCATAATCCAGACCCGTTATTCCCTTATTGCCTTCAACATTTTGCGACCTGCTATTTATTTTCTTCAACTCTTCTGCTAGAGTCTGAATCAGTCTATCCTTTTCCGAAGGTTCAGATTCCTCACAATGATGAGTTACAGGTGCAGTCTCCACATAGATCGGGTTGGTATGGGTGTGGGCATATGCTATATTTATATGGGTTGGAGGAGGTATTTCTTGAGGTGGTGATGGGTAATGGGCGGTAGCTGGAGCTGGCGGATGTGGATAAGTATATGGAGGGTATTGGTAATGTTGGGGTGGAGCGTCTTGTGGTGGAGCTGCGTGTTGTGAGGACATGGGAAGACTGGCTGGTGCTTTTGAAGTCGAGGCATCAGCTTGTGTCCCGAATAGTGCTGCCTGAGTATTTGTTTTTCGAACCTGTGCTAACTCTTCTTGCAGCTCAAAGATTTTCTGTTCCAGCCTCATAATAATCTCATTGTAACCCGTAGGGCCGGCCCCTTCAAAGTTGTCTCGCACATTTCTGGGTGTGTCGCTACCGCTGCTATTATGTTCATCTATTCTGTCCTTTCCTTTGTTGCGGTTAGGGATGGGAGGAGGAGAAGGAGGAGCCCCTTTTGATCTTGTGTAGTAAGCCAGGTTTGCACAGATCAACCTTTGGGAAAGGGAAAAATAACACCAACAACAAATCACAATTAGTAATAGAAGTTAGAAATAATATTGACTAAAAGAAAGATCAAATAAGAATAGTGACATATTTCCTAATTTTGGGGCCTCTTTCATGCCAGAGGTAGGCCTAACGAGTTTGAGAGAAATTTATTATCAAGTATTGTCATTTTTCTCCCAAAATAAACCCAAAGTAAAATTTTATCACAATAAAATTTGAGAGAATTATAACAAACAAAAAAAACATTAAATCTTGAAAATGTCTTCATCAACGTCCAACTTCTTTGGATCTTCTAGTACTTTGTCAAAACGGTGACGACTGGACAGAAGGTAGGCCAATGCTAGATCTTTCCCCATAGCTCCCTTATTCAGGCATTCTTCTCCTTGTTTGCTGAATTCATCACGCAAATCTTGTATTCTCAAATCCAAACCTAAAGCCCGATCTTTCCAATATTCCAATTCCTTTCCCATCTCAGCAATTTCTTTGGCATTGTCGTCGTGTAGCTGTCGATGACAAGCCTCAGAATCTTGGACCTTTCTTTTTAAACGGCGATAGAGGGTTTGTGCTTGAGCCTCCTTATCCTCTACATGTTTGCCTCATTTGACACTTGCTATTGCAGTACCATCCCAATCATCATGCAACCACTCAATATACCCGGTTACGTAGCCTGCCCGATATCGGTCAACCTCTATGCTCTTTTCATCAAGATCAATCTCTTTGTTCCATGCTTTTGCAATGTCTAAAGCATGTGGAACAAAATCGTCCTTGTAATCCACTTGGTATGCGTCCATGTCGGCAACCCGCGGTATTATTTGCATTCTTCCAGCCTGCCGCATTGTTCGCATTGGAGAGTACGGTTGGAGACCTCGCAGTCCTATCAGAACCAAGTAGTATCTAGACTTGGTATATACCACAAAGTTGGATCTTGGACACCATTCAAACATCCACTGTACCGAGTCTTCAGTCAAATTACCCAACATTTGACCCCATTTCTCCACCTCTTCGGGCCGTTTTATTGGCTTAACTCCCATGGTGACCCTGTAATGGTGAGCGGCAATATGATCGATTTCTGTAGGCCGAGGCATAGTTGGATTGCCATGCACCTTTTGGAGATGTTTAATAAGCCAAAGCTGAAGCAATAAATTACATCCCTCGAAGTGCTTAAACCCATTTTTGCACTTCCCCAGAGATCGGTAAATGTCAGCCACGATCATTGGGACAATAGTGCAATGTCCTTTATCAATACCATTGCATAAGGCGTGGACGACTGAAATAAGGCGGATATCAATGTCTTCCTCAGCCCCTCGTGGGAAGACCACCAGCCCTAAAAAGTATACCATGAAAGCGAAAATTCGTCTGCTTGTCCATGAGTCTAGATCGGAACTGTCTTCTTTGTAAACTTTTCGAGAAGAACTGTGACTGAATCGGTTGAGCAGATATTTCCCCGACATCCTTCCCTTCATCACAAAGGACACCATGTCGCTACCTTGTAACCCTAATTTGTTACGCGCATCTTCTAGGGTGACGCATTTGGGAATGATCATTTCCGCTTTTTCCCACTTCCTATTTCTCCATAATAAACTCACATTTTCCACGTACCCCCCGATTTCTTCCAGTAACGTGGTCATTTCAACCTCACCAAATCTGGATACCACTCTCTTTTCATCCCAGAAGGTCGTGGCTGCTTCGATGAGTTCTCGGCAGGGAGTGACTTGCATAAGCGAAGGTAAGTGTCCTAATATTTTCCTTACTTCGTTCTGTCCGTATTCTCCCAAATCTAACCACCACGCTTTCATGCCTACAGGCATGCACCAAACCATACCGAACCTTGGGTAAGAAGTTGGAAGACTCATTGTGCCTGCAGCAAAAAGAAAGTTAGACTAACCTACCCACCCAGGAGCAAAATGACTTTACTTTAAATAAAATTTCTCTCAAAAATGCACATAATTTATGGATCGTCTTTTTTCGGGATTTTAAAAATCCCTTAAGACTGAGGGAAAGTTTCTATTTAATCTTGACGTACCATGGATATCGCGATTTTTCTAAGTTTAAAATGATGTGCATGCCTTCCTAAAGGCGTACACGGTCACGTTCTAGAAATAAGAGTGGGTATGACACGGTTCCCTCGAGCGGACAACTCGAGAGTGAGGAAGCTTATGACCGTCGACGCACCGCTGATCGACCAAATCACAAGACAATCCTCGAGGTATTTTAAAATGGTGAATGACCGTGAAACCACGCAGCCGTTATTGTGTGTGATAGTGTAAAATTCCCAAGTGGGGAAATATGAGCGGTATGTCAATTAGATAAAAGAAAATTACAACATTTTATATATCAACAATTATATATGAAAATAATCATAAACAATAAGAAAACAAAGAAAACGGTTAGTAACTTCATGGCAAAATTAAAAATAAATAAAAACTTAACTAAACCCCATTTAGATGAACACGTAGTGGTAAAAGCCTAAGATCCCCAGCAGAGTCGCCATGTTGTCGCGCCCCATTTTTCCTCGCGGAAAAGCGGGATACAACATGTGACAACTCTTATGAGTTTATGAATTTGAAGAGTCGCCACCTAACGAATTAAGGTGCGTTAGGACACCGTTCTAAGTTAAAGGTCCATTTTTTGTTACCTAGGTCACCAGAGTTGGACAAGGGCTTTAATTACATCAAAAGGAAGGTGTTAGGCACCTTTCGAGGACCACAAATGTGGTTCCCGACCGGACTCATTAAATGGGGGAGATTATCTAAGTGAGCCGCGAAAGTTGATCTTAACCTATGTTGTTGCATTTAAAGTGATTGATAAAAGAAGCAAATAATGAAGAATTAAATTTGGTCTAAATGAGCGACATAAGAATTTTAAAGAAAATTTATCTTGTTACATTTCTTAAAGCAATAAATATAAAGGTTGTGGCAAATAAAATAAGCAATAAAAACAGAAAATTTTTATTAAAATAAACTAACAAACAAATAATCATTTATTTAATTATGGGGGCCAAGCCTCAGTAAGGCGCCTACGTATCCCTTAAGGGAATCAGGCCAAACGTAGTTCTACGTTTAGAAATGTTTGACCTAATGGGATCACCCCGTGCAACTTAAATAATATTTCGCAATTCTTTGAATTGCTCGTATTATTCAGCGAGCACGGGCTATCATTTCCCATCTACCCACCTAGTTAATTATTAACTTAAAACGTTCTATGTGATGGACTATCGTCCTAATATTTGCCTACCCGTCCCGACCTTAAAGTCCAAGAGGCATTGGACAACTAATTTGGATTTTTGGGTCTAAAATACTATGGTGGTAAAAAAAACGACACACAAAATAATAATTCTCACAACGAGCATATAAAGGTTTCAAATAGACCTCTTCGTTTAGACTTATGAACTTGATTTTAAACGAATGCAAACCTATGAACATGATTTCTAAATGAACGCAAATAAGGATAGATTAGAGAAAGCAAAGGGAATGCCGACTTGACATAGATGAACATTGCACAACGATTAAAAGTATGATTTAAGCAAGTGAGCACCTTGTCCTATAGAAATGGCCTCTAAGTTGAATAGTAAGAAGAGTTTGTACACCTTATTTAACTTCTATAATTTATGATAAGGAAAATAGGTCTGTTTTAAGAAACTGCAGCAATAATGCTTATATTTAAACATAAAACATACTTCAACTTAATTATTTAAGGACCCTAAAGCATGAGTTCTAAAGATTTTCAAGCAAATATACATAAAATCTAGCTTCTAAAGGTAGACCTGTGAAAAAGATTAAATCTGTATTTTATAATAATTTAAACACAGCCTCTGATTATTAGATTAAACACATTAAATAAGTGATTGCAACAAAATCGTCTAACGGATAATTCACTTACTCAAAAATCATATTATTTAAATAATTGCAAAAGAACTTGACTGCAATTAAGAAAATTTTAAAAATTCCACAAGAACTAACAATCACATATAATAAGGTTGGTTTAATGTCAAAGCGGACAGACAAAGTGAAAGAACAGGATTATCATGCACAAGTTTCAAATAAGCATGCGTCAATTCTCATAGGTATGATTTTTTTTTATGATTTAAATATGCAGTCAAACAAAAATACCTATAATAAAATTCATACCTAATGGACATTATGGTCTAGATCAAAGTAGTATTGCTTGATGTTATATAATTTTTTATAGGCGGACTTATTAATGGCCAGTATTTAAACATGCTGAAAGCAAATAATTTAGTCATTATATTTATTAACATTTTTTGCACAGGAACTAATATACAAACAAGTTGTATAACGACCAAAAAATCTAGACATGTTGAATGATGATAGAACCGACAACCAAAACTCTCAGTTTATGAATGTCGAAGTAATCAAGTAGGTTTGCTAGCCGATAGATTAACATCAGATAAGCACCAAAACCCATTATGATCAAATAAAACATGCTTGCATACATACACACATCAAATTTCTATAAGGATGTCTTTTAAATATTAATATAGGCATGAACTTTTCAGGTTAAGAAGAACGTGCATTAATGAATCAACCTCCTATAGGCATGGTCTCTAATAATGTGAATAGACTAAGGATAACATAGATAACCTAAACGTGTTTCTGACGCATTGAAACGACATAGATATGACGTATGAATCTAGCTCAAAATGTGAGATATCCAAATATATTTTAACTTTTATTTAATCATTCTCATGACTTTCTTATCAATGTAGACCAATCATGTAGGCAAAAACAATACTCAAAAGAATAAATGGCATTGACAATTATTTAATGGGATTTATTTGCATACAAGGCCAATTTACGAACGTGAGTCCTAATTATAAAAGTTAAAAAATTCTTTCACGACTTGACTTAATAAATTGTTCTAAAAAAAACCGTAAACATAGTTAGTCAAAGTTTATTATCACGCAGCTTAAATTAAACCCAAACCCTTTGGATATTCTATAGGCATCATTTTTATGTCACACACGGTTAACTAAATTAGTTTAAACGAGATTGATTTGCATGGGTTATAAGAATCCTATAGGCATGCTTTCTAGGTGGGATTAGCAGTAAAAAAGAGTAAAGGAAAAAAAATACAATCCCCACCCCCAAACCCTTTTCTACTATTTGTCAGTGTTTTTACAATTATTACAAAATAGGAAAAACAAAAATAACGAATGAATACAACACTAAAACAAAATAAATAAACTCTTGGGTCCTTTGTATCCCGAACCACTCTTCAATACTCGCTTTCATAATAAGACCTGTTACATAATGAAAACAAAACAACAAACCTATATCGACACCCTAGACCTAAAAGAAAATCATATTTAAACCTGTACTCACATAGGGAATGAAGTATCATAAAATTCAAACTCGAACTACTAAACAATATACATGTAACATATTTAAAGCATGTCATTGCCAGAGTATATAAAAAAATATACTAACCGGTTGAAGGAAGCTTAAAGAGAATTCTTGAAAAATGAATCTTTATTTTTAGAGAAAATTTTTCTTGCTTGAAGGAAGAGTTAAACTTATTCTTGCTAGCAGAAATATTTTTATCTTCGAATGTTCAATAAAAGAAGACTAAGGGTTGCTTTTATAGCCATAGAGTAAAAAAGGATTAAAGGAAAGAGATAAAGTGGGAAACTAAATCAAAGGAATCATTTCCCTTCAATCAACCAAGCTAAAACAGATTTCTAAAAGCCAAATGTATTTTCCCTAATTAAACAGATAATGAATCAATGAAAAAGGAAGGAAATGAAATCTGTCAAACGGGTTTCCTTAAACATGATCAATAGAATATATTAGTCATAAATGCCCTTCTATCAAAGAAATCTTATCCTTAATTAAAAAATCACATGGAATATTTATTGTAAATAAACAAAACAAATATGGCAAATAAAATCAGTCATTACTCTAAATATTTCTCTTAATTAATCAGGAATTAAACTACATGAAATATTTATTATTAATCAATAATACCAAATAGGGCAAATTAAATTAGAAAATTTTCTAAATTAAATGAGTAGCATAAAATATATCTAAATAAGTCAAGAATATTATTTTCTTAATTAACAAAAAAATAGAGATAAAAGATCCACTGATAAAGCTTTATTTACCATAATTAACGAAAGAAATGAAGATCAGATCATGAAATATTTACTTTAAAACTTAACCAGATTAAATGAAAAGATAACAAGCTATCATTTAATAATTTAAGGAAAATTGAATACTAAATTTTCATAATGCATATGCCAAAAGATAATTAGAAGAAAATTCTTTAACTAGAGTGATCAGTGATATGGAACATTTTAAACAATACTAGAATCAAACAGTAACAATTTTTCATAATTTAATCAATACTAAATTGTCATGCAAATTAATCTAACTACCAAATAAATGTTATCAACTGATATAGAATTCTTCCAGACATAGATTAAATAACTAATAGACATTTATATATAAATACACAAATGAAACAAAAAGAAAAATAATATATTATTTATATATATTATTATATATAGATGAAACAGAAAGGATAACAATATATATTACTTATATATATATATATATATATATATATATATATATACTTATATACATATATATTATATATTTATTATATTATATATAAAAAATGAAACGAAAAACAGTATATCATATATATATCTGATATATATTATTATATATTTATATATTATTTATGTATACATTATTCATATATATACATATATATATATATTATTTATAGATATATATTTATTACATACATACATACATAACAATAAACAACAAAATTAAAAAAATAAAAATAAATAATTAAATAAATAAATAATTTACGGACAGATAACAGATCTGTCCGATCCATCGGTTGGGAGGTAACCGGAGCGATGGGGTGCGGCGGTGTTCGGGTAGGAGAAAAGAAGAGGAAGATGACGGCTGTCGGTTGTTGTTCACCGGCCACGGCAGCCGGAAACAGTGTTGAGAGGCAGTCCGACGGTTTTTTTTAGTTCGCCGGAGAAGATGAAGAGGAGAAAGGATGGCGGCAGATGTGGTGAGGAGAGGGGGAAAGAAGGAGAGGGTTTGGCGGTTGTTCGGTGTTGCTGTATTCGACAGAAAATGGCCGAAGATGGTGGAGTTCGGGCGGCTGGTTTGGTTGTTGCTACTGTCGTCGCCGGCAATGAAGAGAAAAGAGAGAGGAGGTCGGTGAGGTGCGGTGGTCGGAGATGGTGATAGAGAGGAGGCCGGCGGGCTGTTGTTTGGCCAGAGGGAAGAAAGAGAGAAGAGAGAAATAGAGGAGGTGAGGTCGGCGGAGATGTGATGCCACTGCCATCGCCGGCAGTGGAGAGGAAAAGAGAGGAAAACAAGAGGAAAGGCTGGCTGCGAAGAGAGGGAGGAAAGGGAGGTCGGCGGCTAGGTTAGGAAGATGAGGGAAAATGAAAAATGAATTAGGGTTAGAGGGGTAGAGGGAATATTAATGGTAAGTTGGTAGGTGTTTTATTTTAGCCGTAGGATAAGAATAAATGAATGGCTAGGATCAAATCATAAATTCTGGGGCGAATCATGGGTCAAACGGGTAGCGGGTCGGTCAATTGGGTAGATTTAATTAGGAATTGAATTTAAATAATAGTCAAATTGATTCAAAATGGCTAAAATTGAAATAAATTAAATAGAAAGTGATCAGATTTGAAATAAATTGGATGAAATTGAATGAAAAATGGCTAGAATCTAAATAAATTGAATGAAATTGGATTTAGCTGCTATTAAATTAATAAATATACTATACTTTTAAATAATTTAATAAATAGGTAATAAAGTAACATAAATTATCACATAAACATTATTATTAATATAAATAAATCCTAAATTTAAGTATACTTATGTAGATATCATATAATTAAATTATTATATATAAATAATTTAATGACTAGAAAATAAAATTAAGTTATCAAATATTATAAAAATCATATTATTACCATAAATAATTTAAATTCGATTAACATTATTATTTAAATAAATTTATAAAATTTAGTGAAATTATGTAATAGATATTTCAAGATAAAGGCGCATATAAACGAAATACATTATATACGGCGTAATTATTTAATATCAAAACTTAAAATAATATGAGTCATATATATGTAACTTGAAATAATTTTTACAATATTACGATAATAAATTATTTTATAAATATATAAGTAAGTCAAATATTCTCGTAAAATAAATAAATAAATACATATATATATATAAGCAGCATATTAAAACGCAGGGAGGTCAAAATTGGGTGTCAACACAAACTTGGTTTCAGAGCATTAGGTTTTGAAGTTTCCTAGGGTGTCTAAGATCCGCGTTAAGTAAAGTCTTTTTTATGAGTGTAAAGCGCGCCACACTTATGACGAAGAGGCTACAGACGTTTAGAAAATGCTTTCTTTTTTCATGATCTATGTCATGCGATGAAATGTATCTCATCCTTCTAACTTGTGCTATACATGTTTGAAGAATCATGCCTTCTCGCTCACGATCATGTACCCGAGAATGGCCATGAGAATGGCAATGGATATGGGCACCAGCAGGCCCCACTGACCCCTGAGGATCATGTACCCAAGCAGGTTGCCCATGCAAAGTTCAGGGCAGTCATACAGATACTAGCTCAGGCCTTGATCGCCCAGGTCAATCAGCAGGTGGTAGCGCATGTCCCTTAGAACGGGAATGCGGGCTGCAAGAGTCAGAAATTTTCTAAGGATGAACCCTCCGGAGTTTCTTGGATCAAAGGTGGACGAGGATCCACATGAGTTTATTGATGTGGTTCTGAAGATCACCCAAATCATGGGGGTGACCAGAGAAGAGTGCGTCGATCTAGCTTCTTATCAATTGAAAGGGTTTGCGCACATCTGGTTTAAGAAATGGAAGGATAGAAGGGCAGTTAGAGTAGGCCTTATTGGTTGGGAGGAGTTTCATGCAACATTTTAGATCGATTCTTCCCTCGTGAAATGAGGGAGATTAAAGCAGTGGAGTTTGTGAACCTGAAGCAGGGTGACATGAAAGTCCATGAGTATGCTTTGGAGTTTACTCGTTTATCCAAGCATACACTAGAGCTAGCAGCTGATCAGAGAGCTCAGGTGAGCAGGTTTGTACATGGAGTGGTGGACTACTTGGACAAAGATTGCAGGATCGCCATGCTTCTTCAGGATATCGATTTTGCCCAGATGGTTTTGCACACCCAGCAGATGGAGGCAGTACACCTGAGAGAGAGAGGCTAAGAGGGCTAGGACAGTCAGTTATGGGTTCTCTCAGCAGAGATCGGGAGGCGGACATCACCAACAGTCTCATCATAGGTCATTAGCTCCAGCGCCATTATCGGCTAGTGCCCCATCCAGATCACGAGGTGATCAGAGGAGCAGGGCCTCAAGTTCGAGGGACCAGAGGAGCATGCAGACAGAGTGCACCTTTCCGTCCTGCGGGAAGTATGACAAGAGTCATACAGGAGAGTGCTTAATGGAATCAGATATCTGTTTAGGGTGTGGTAGATCTAGCCACGTACGTCGAGAGTGTCCCTTGGCTAGGCAGGGTGATGGTAGAGGCAGTGCTCAGGCTACCAAATCAGCAGAGCACTAGCACGCCTAGACCAGCAGGACGCATCTACTAGTGCAGGTGGCTGCCAGTTCCAGAATAGGTTTTATGCCCTTGCATCCCACCAGGAGCAGGAGACTTCACCAAATATGGTTACCGGTATATTACGAGTATTCCACCTTGATGTATATGCATTGTTAGATCCAGGGGCTACTTTATCTTTTGTGACGCCCTATGTTGCTATTAGCTTTGGAGTCAGTCCCGAGATTTTAGCAGAACCCTTCTCAATCTCTACTCCAGTCGCTGATTCGGTTGTAGCTCGACGGGTATATAGAAATTGCCCTATCACGGTCCTTCAGAAAGTCACCTCAGTAGACTTAGTTGAGCTAGTCATGACCGATTTTGATGTTATCTTCGGCATGGATTGGTACATGCATGTTATGCCTTAGTCAATTGCAGAACCTGTGCAGTAGAGTTCAGATTTCTGGGTGAACCAATCTTAGAGCAGAAGGGTAGTTCAGTTGTGCCTGTAGGTCGCTTTATTTCCTACCTTTAGGACAGAAAGATGATTTCTAAGGGTTGCGTGTACAACCCAATTAGGGTTAAGGATGCTACGTTCGAAACCCCGACTATCCAGTCAGTCCCTGTAGTGTGTGAGTACCCAAAAGTGTTTCCAGATGATTTATTGGGAATCCCTCCCAAGCGGGAGATTGATTTTGGTATCGACCTTCTTCCCGATACGTGCCTATATCTATTCCTCTTTACAGAATGGCTCCAGCTGAACTAAAGGAGTTGAAGGATCTTTTAGACAAGGGTTTTATCATACCAAGCAAATCCCCATGGAGTACGCCAATTCTCTTTGTCTGCAAGAAGGATGGTTCTCTTCGAATGTGCATTGATTATCCGTAATTGAACAAAGTTACCATCAAGAACAGGTATCCTCCCTAGGATTGATGATTTGTTTGACCAACTTCAGGGTGCTAAGTTCTTTTTAAAGATAGAACTCAGATCCGGATACCATCAGCTCAGGGTTCAGGAGAGTGATATTTCGAAGACAGCCTTCAAGACTCGGTATGGTCACTATGAGTTTGTAGTTATGTCTTTTGGACTAACGAATGCTCCTGTAGCTTTTATGAATTTTATGAACAGGGTGTTCAAACCATATTTGGATATGTTTGTGATTGTGTTCATAGATGATATTCTCATACACTCTCGGAGCAAGGAGGAGCATGCCGCTTATTTGAGGGTGGTGCTATAGACTCTTAAGGATTGCCAATTATATGCTAAGTTTAGAAAATGAGAATTTTGGTTGAACTCAATGGAATTTTGGGTCATATGGTGTCGAGTGAGGGTGTACAGGTAGACTCTCAAAAGATAGAAGTGGTGAAGAATTGGCCTAGACCGGTGAATCCTTCGGATATCAGGAGTTTCTTGGGTTTAGCTGGTTATTATCGAAGATTTATTGAAGGGTTTTTGTCCATTGTAGCACCTTTGACTAAGTTGACATAGATGAAGGTGAACTTTCAATGGTCGGAGGCTTGTGAGAAGAGCTTCCAAGAGTTGAAGACTCGACTCACCTCAGTACCAGTGTTGACCCTACCCGTGGACACTAATGGGTTTGTGGTATATTGTGACGCCTTGAGGATCGGCCTTGGTTGTATATTGGTGCAGCACGGAAAGGTTATAGCCTATGCTTCTAGGTAGCTGAAGGTCTATGAAAAGAACTACCCGATTCATGATTTTGAATTTACGGCGATAGTATTTGCCTTGAAGATTTGGAGGAACTATTTGTATGGGGTCCATATGGATGTGTTTATGGACCACAAAAGCCTATATTACGTGTTCACATAGAAGGATCTAACTTTGGGCCAAAGGAGGTGGTTGGAGCTATTGAAGGACTATGATATGAGTGTCCTTTATCATCCTGGCAAGGAAAATATAGTAGCAGGCGCTCTTAGAAGGCTTTCTATGGAGAGTGTATCTCATGTAGATTAGGAGAGGAAAGAGTTAGTACAGGATGTGCACCGACTTGCACGACTAGGAGTTCGTCTGGTTGACTCGAGAGATGGTGGTGTCATTGTTCAGAATGGGTCAGAATCATCTTTATTGATCGATGTTAAGGCTAGGCAGGACGAGGATCCTATTTTGGTGAAGTTGAAGGAAGTCGTTCATAACCAGAACGTAGAGGTCTTCTCCAAAGGGGGAGATGGTGTGCTCCGCTATCAGAGTCATTTGTGTGTACTGGATGGTGGTGACTTTAGGGAGCGAATGTTGTGTGAAGTTTATGGTTTCAGATATTCTATACATCCAGATGTCACCATGATGTACCGTGACCTACGGGAAGTCTATTGGTGGAATGGCATGAAAAAGGACATAGCAGAATTTGTGGCTTAGTGTCTGAATTGTCAACAGGTGAAGGTTGAGCATCAAAGACCTAGAGGTGTGCTTCAAGACATTAGTATCCCTACTTGGAAGTGGGAGGAGATCAATATGAACTTCATTAGAGGGTTGTCTTGCACTCGTTGATAGTATGACTCTATTTGGGTGGTTGTGGACAGGTTAACTAAGGCAGCTCATTTCCTACCGTCAAAACGACCAATTCAGTGAAGGATTATGCTAAATTATACATTCGGGAGTTAGTTCAGTTGCATGGAGTGCCATTGTCCATCATATCGGATAGAGGTACTCAGTTTACCTTCCAGTTTTGAAGATCGTTTCAGAAGGGACTTGGTACTCAGGTCAAGCTTAGCACAACCTCTCCCCCCGCAAATAGATGGTCAGGCGGAGTGGACCATTCAGACTCTGGAGGATATGTTGAGAGCGTGTGTGATTGATTTCAAGTGTAGTTGGGATGATCATTTGCCTCTCATTGAGTTTGCATATAACAACAGCTACCATTCTAGCATTCAGATGGCTCCGTTTGAGGCTCTTTATAGGCGGAGGTGTAGATCATCTATTGGTTGGTTTGAAGTCAGTGAAGCTGCAATGCGATGATAGGACCAAATTCAGTCCATGAGGCTATGGAGAAAGTTCATCTTATAAGGGACAGGTTGAAAACAGCTCAGAATTGCCAAAAGTCCTATGTGGATGTGAGGAGGAGGGAGCTTGAGTTTGAAGTTGATGATTGGATGTTTCTGAAGGTGTCTCCCATGAAGGGAGTGATGAGATTCGAAAAGAAAGAGAAACTCAGTCCCCGTTATATTGCTTTGTACCAGATTGTAAAATGGGTTGGCAAGGTGGCATATGAGTTGGAGTTGCCCTCAAAATTCGCTTCAGTTTATCCAGTTTTTCATGTATCGCTCCTGAATAAGTGTTTGGGTGATCCAGCTCTGGTCGTTCCAGTGGATAGTTTCGGTGGGAAAGATAGCCTTAGTTATGAGAAGTTTCTGGTAGAAATACTTGATCGTCAAGTTCGTAAGCTAAGGAACAAAGAAGTAGCCTCACTCAAGGTTTTGTGGAGGAATCAGCATGTTGAGGGGTCCACGTGGGAAGCTAAAGCATATATGATGGCTAAATACCCGCATTTATTCCCTCCCAACTCAGCTACAGCTTGAGGTATCAGTTTCCTCCTTAGTACCCTATTCAGTTTCATGTTCAGATCATGTTCCCCAGTTTCTTTAACATCAATGAATGCATTTATGTATGATTTATGAATTCAGTTCCGTTATGTATTCAAGTCCGGAGTCAGTTACTCCGTCAGTATTCAGCTTAAATGTTTAGTATTTGGCATGGTAGTTGCTTTTTTCCCAGCTTTTCAGTATGTTTGCCCACAATCGAGGATGAATGTTTCTAAGGGGGAGATATTGTAATATCCAGAAGTGCCTAAGATTAGACTCGGGATTTGAAATGAAAAACAGCAGAAATATAAGATTTCTTCTCAGAATGAGTTATTATACAAGTCGTTGGTGGGACTAACGACTCGTTGGTTGAAGTAACAGATCATGGGTCAGAATCGTTGTTTGGTTCTGGATTGTCAAGAGGGAAGGTACGACTCGTGGGACGACCCGTGGTGAGGAACCACGAATCTTGGTAAGGACCCGTTGGTTGGGGTCTAGGTTGGCAGAGCTGGATGGTACGGGTCAAGGTACGACCCGTGGTGAGTGACGACAGGTTGTTACTTTCACCTGTAGGAAGGAGGAGGGATTTTCTCCAGGTCATGGTAACGGAAGGATAAAATGATCTGTTGGCAGATTGTACAAGTTGTGGTGTGGTACGTGGGAACTTCAGAACTCAGAGGTGAGCAGTGGCTCCGATTAGAGGAAACCATGACCTGTTGGATCAGTCGTGGTCACTGGTAATGCAGTTTTTCAGGTTTTTCATTAAGGGTATTTTCGTTATTTTTAAGCCCTGGGTCTTAAACTATGTCGCTTTAAGCTCAGTTAGCAGGGTTTTAAGGGGGATAAACCTATTCTAAGTATCCCCACTCCATGCATGCAACTTAGAGCCTTCCTTGAAGATCAAGTTTGAGAGATTTCATCAAATTTTCTTCGATTTCATTTGGGCTTTCAAGTAGGAGTCTGAATTCGATTTACCTAGGTATGTGAGGCTATGAATGAGGATTCCTTTCGCTCTCATGTCCTAAATTCTTCTCAATTCTATAGATTTTAATTCTAGATTCAAATTTCATGATCTATGGGGTTTGTTCCAATTCTTGTAAAATTCTCTATGATCTATCTATGGGTCAATTTCTTTCATGTATTAAATCATATTTTATGATCTATGGGTAGATTTTATGACTATTTTGAATATTATTTTTATATATTTGAATTTTAATACATTCAATTATGCCCAATTATGTATGTTTCATGAAAAGGCAAGTTATGATTTCATTATGATGTTGATCTTAATTAGCTCAATTATGATTTATGCTTTATGATATGATTTCTCTCAAATACTTATCATGGGTTTATGAAATGTCAAGTTTATATATATTTTACAAGAATACATGGATCTCATGATTGATGGATTTATGACGCTTGGCCAATTCATGGGCCCTTTTCATAGCTAATCATGTATTTTAAATGGGGATTGATGATGTTACTATTTATTTGGCCATGAACTTTATGAATAATTTTACGATTACAATATGAGATCTCATGTGCATGTTTTTCGGAGTAATGTCTAGCACCGAGTAGCCAAGCGTTCAAAGGACTACGCCGGTGTCTCAGAACTACGTGCCACCATACGTTTTTATATATCCAAATTTTAATGGATCCCCTTTTCGTGATATCACATACTGCACGTCCCTTTCCTAGTAAGCTTGGGACAGCTCTGCCCACTTGAGCGAGATAGTTGGGGCATTATGTAAGCTCCATCATAATGATGTCAGTTATGACGAGTCCTCCCATTGTTCCTCATAATTTATGCCTGGTTATGTTTATGTTATTTTGGCTCAAGTCATATTTAATGAAGATTTTCTCCTATAATTATGATTATGACTGATTTATGAATGTTTTGAAAATCTTGAACCCTTATGTTTACATTATGACATTTATGATCATGTTGTTCTACTCTTATGAACTCTTATGTATTTTAACTGTCCGTTTTTACTTACCTTACATACTCAGTACATTCCAAGTACTGATCGTATACTCTATGTTGTATCGTTTCATGATACAAGTCCGGGGGATCAGTCTCAGCTGCATCATTAGCCCTTGCTTCCTTCTCTGACCTGTCTAACTGGTGTTGGTGAGTCCTCATCCTTTAAGGACATTCAGTCATTTATAGTTTATTATATTTCTTTTAATTTTAGACTTTTTCGAGCTAGTTGGGAGTGTTGTCCCATCAGCTCATCAGTTATGTTAGAGGCTTTTCAAGTATTATGTAGAAATTAGTTTGTAGTTGTTGATTCAGTTGTAGCTTGATATAGATACATGTATGCAGACTTTTGCTATTATGTATGATAAATTTCCGCTTTATCATGTTGAGTTTAAACGTTATGTTTATGCCATGAATCAACTTGAAACCTCTCAAGATTTCTTGTCCCGTGGCTAGATCTGAGGCTATGTTCGGGTCGTGATAATTTTTTTCAATTCTACCTCTAGTACTTAAAATCGTTCTAAAATATCAAAAGAATTATTATTGTATGTTTTCAAAAAATTAATAGGATTATATTAGTCAAATTATCATCCCTATTAACTTTTTTAATAGGTGTGCAGATCTTATCCTAGCAATTAAAATAAAACAGAGAGAGTATAATTTTAGCTAGTAATTATTAGTATTAAATATAACTATATAAATGTAAGTAAGAGTGCAAGACAATTGTTAAAAAAATTCAAGTTTAAAGCCTTTAACTTTATTCATTTGAAATTTCAAATTGCAAAATAATGATATTAATATTTATATTCCCAATATAATTTTTTATAAGTTTCGTATAATTTGTTAGGATAATTCTTTTTAAATTGATAATGATACTTAGCGATCCATAATTTTCATGTTATCATTGCTATTACTGAAAAATATTTCATTGTATTCTTCTTCTGTTCAAGTGATTAATTTTGGCTACTGAAATTTTTTTCAGTGTTGATCTAGTCTTGAAATAATACGAATATTTTTAAGTTGTCCTCTGCTAATGAATATCTGTTGTTTATGGTTTAAAATCTTACGGAGCTAAAAAATTTCTCTAAAGCTACTGATGACACTTGGATAGTTAATATATCTCGAGCCATCCTTGAAAGTAATAGATTCGCCTTGACACACTCCCTCCACCACGCTAATAGTTGTTCGTTGCCTTCTTCATCCTTAATAGGTTCCAATCCTTATTTAAAATAAGAAAAAAGATCATTTTCATTACTAAAATAATCAACACCAATGTATCGATCTATAAATAAAAAAGTATCATCTACTTTACTCTTAGAAGTTGGAAGAGCGACTACATTGCCCCTTTTTTTTTATATCGTTATAACTAATCAAATATTAATCTAGCACCGCCATAAATGCTAGTTAGACATTTTGAACAACTGTTTATACATCATCACTGATTTTTAAATCCTCATAAAGTTTAGAGAGAAGTTCCCTCCCCTCATAATGTAAAGTTGGGTTATATAGACTAGTAATTTAATCTTTTTTGAGAATAAAATTATACTTTTTAAATTTCGCAATCATTTATGTAATCACAGGCTTATAGTACTCTTTTATTTTTTAATACTCAAAAAATTTGTGCAAATATTCCACAAACATAATATAATCTATATTATATTAAAAATGTGGAGACCCTTAAAAATATTAATTAAATTTTTTGCCCTTCATTAAAGGACACCGCAATAGACAAAATCGTCATCTACTATTTTTATATAATTATTATTTAAAATTAATACTTTTAATTATTTTTGTCACCTTATTTTATCATATTAGATTTTTTATTTGTGGCATAACTTTATTTATAGTGTAAATCTAAAAGAAATAAAAAAAATTTATTTTTTTCTTTTTGATAGTCATAAATTTTTTTCTACTTTATTTTATTATATTTAATTTTCTATTTTTGACATAACTCTATTTATAATGTAAATCTTAAAAAAATAAAAAAAAACAACTTCCACCAAAGTTTTATTCCTTTTTTATTTGGAAAAGTAACCTCCCTTCTTCTTCTTTTTTTTCCTCCCATAATGGCGAATTTGTTTTTTTTTTAATAAAAAAATTTCTCCTTTTTAATAATAATATTTTAATATTTTTATACCTTTAAATTCTTTTTGATTTATAAACCTTTTCACTTTTATAAAAGAATTTATAATTGTATAATTTAATTCATCAACTTTCCTACATCAACATTGTTGATTTAATCTCTAACCTGGTATATTTTCATGTTAATCTATCTTCTTCTTTTTTCATGTTATGAACTTTTTTGTGTTGTAGATTTGAAAAAGACAATTGTAACTGTTATGCTAGCTCAAGTTATTTATATTCAAAACAATTTAACTTAGATTATCTTTTTAATCGAGCCTAATATTTATACTATGTTATCTCTTTTAACTGTATCTTATATTGATATTATGTTATTTAAATTTTGTGTTATTTGTAACAGACATTCTTCATCTACTCATACATTCACAAGTTTCATCTATTCAGGTAAAGTAATCTCTTCATCTAATAAAATAATTTTTTTTATAAAATTATAAATTATTATAATATAACTTTTATGCACAATTTGTTTTAGATAATCTTGTAATGAAATCTGAAAAGGATTTCGTGAACGAAATTATAACATTAGTTGACGAATAGGTAATAATTCTTTTTCCTATTATATTCTATACTTATATTTTATATTTTTACATATATGTTTGAGTTCTTATCTATTATATATATATATATATATATATATATATATCCTCATTTTTTATCAGTAAACAAGGAGATTGAGGTTGCATTTAGTGATAACACTATAATTCAGGAATACAACAGTTACTTTTCTATTATTACTTTTTCAAACAATTTGTTTCGTTTGAAGATGCAATACAATCTTCCGATAGAAAAATCTTTGATAGTTCTTTTAGATTTCATCAACTAATCTAACATTCAATATATGTATAATATTTTACTCCTATTTACTTAACAAAATATGTTATCTAGATATAAGCACGAAGGTCCCCAGAAACGTTGATTGAACTATTTGTCCTCCTTTTTCTTCTTTATTTGAAATATTTAGAAAATATTAATATATATATATATATATATATATATATATATATATATATATAATGCATGTATTTTAAGTGTTCATGTAAAAGCAAACGATTTTTTTACCTTTCAATCAAACGTTATTTTTATGATGTTTTTGTTCATTGAAACAAGTATTAGAACAAACTAAAGAAATAACTACTAGATTAGATCAAGCTCTTAAGCATAATCATTTATCAAATTGAAATTCATAATTTTCTTTCTAAATTCTAATATTTTTATACAAACATATCTTTTAAATATTATTTAAGATATTTTTATAAATTTGTTTTTATTAATATGAGTGACACGCGCGAGGCGCGTACGCATATACTAGTATTTTAAAAATTATAAGATAATCTATATTGTTATTAAAAAGAGAGTAGTGAAGCATGAGGTTAAATCAAGTGCCTTTTGAGAAGTAGTCACTTGATGTTTTTAGAACAAAAATGTATTCCAGATTATTATATTAAGATGAGATATAAATATTATAAATATTAACTAAGATTTTAAATTCAATTCCTAAAATTATGCATAATTTTAAGACTTAATACTCAAATTTAACTAATTATAATCAATTAATTAGTATTGTTAGAAATATGAATAATTAGTTAAATTTATTACAAAGTCACTGATTATGGTGTGATATATTTAAATTTAAATCAGATACTATAGAAAATAATATTAATTAGATTATTTTTTATAATTAGAGACATGACTGTACATAATTATTTGATTGACAATTATATGATATGTATGAAAAAAATCTCGCCATAATTAGAATCATTATAATAAAAATTATTCCTACAATATATTCTATATATTTATAATTTAAACTATTTATTAGTATTACTATACAAGAAAAAATTGTGAAAATCTATTATAAAGTCACTAACTATGGTGTGATATATTTGAATTTAAATCAAATATTCAAGGATTAATATTAAATAGATTATTTTCTATAATTAGGGACAGAGCAATATATAATTAGTTGATTGACAATTATATGATATATATGGAAAAAAAAAGTCAAGTCATAATTAGTGTCATTCTAATAGAAAATATTCCTACGACATAGTCTGTATATTTATAATTTAAATTATTTAATTCACATTACTATACAAGAAAATATTATAAAAATTTATTGTAAAATCACTAATATAATTTATAATATGTATCAGAATATTATTCATAATATATCGGTAGCACATATTTTTTAGGATGTAATACTTGCATTCAACTAATTTTAAATTAAGTATAATTACAAGAATTTTGTGTTGCACAAAAGGGTTCTAAGAATATATATATATTTATATATATATATATAGAATATGCATGTATATATTTGAATTTAAATCAAATACTGTTATAAAAAAATTGATATAATATATAGATATGGATTAGAATACTTCCTATAATTAGAAACATCAATAACATATATATTTAGGACGTAATACTTGCATTTAACTAATTATGTAGATTATAAAAATTTTGTGTAGCAAATAAAAAGGACGGTAAGAATCTATATATATCTGGAAAAAAAATATATTTAAATAGCAATTATATAGTATATATGGAAGAAAAAAATTATGTGACCAAGAGTCATTTTGAACTTAAAAAATCACAATCAAAAATTTTATATATTAGTTGGATTTCTAAAAATTACGCCACAATCATCAATTAACTGTATTTAAGTTTAATTAATAATTATAATTACACGTCAATTTATTAAATATATTTGGAACGAATATTACTACACATGAAAATATTGTGAAAATTTTGCAAAGTCATTAATTATGTGTTGATATATTTGGATTATTTATGATATAAAAAAATAAAAAATTAGAATATTTTCTATAATTAGAGACAGGCAACATATCATTATTTGATTAACAATTATATGATGTATATGAAAAAAAAATTTATGCTATAATTATAGTCATTCTAATAGGAAAGATTCCTATGAAATATTACTTATATTTAGGAGAATTCATTCAACATGTTACGAATAGTTCATAGTATACAATATAAGAAAAAAACTACCTTGAAGCCATTACTTCCTTCAAAAGAATCTTAAAAAAAAAGTCTATTTAAATTGAGTTTATCGGTGAGATATCCAAAATAAAGATGCAATGGTGTTTAAAAGTTCGTTGTCGTGCGATTATAGATAGTACCTGATCGCAAAAAGCCAGATAATTCAATTTCAATAAAGATGTTACTGCAGGATAAAAATGTATTTATATCTTCTTATTATTATTGTAAATACATATGTTAAACTACCCTCTTATAGATATAATATAGATATTAATTTTTTTTGTAGAGAGATCGTATCCACACAACTATGAGTAGGTATATTATCCGCATGTTCAGAAGAAAAATTAATGAGTTGGGATTGTATACCATGAAAATTTTTGTTGTTGGTCCAAATAACGCGAAATATAAGACCAATAAATACAACTTGAGGCTGACGTTTACTAATACAACAACTGTGAATGAAATAAATGATCCACAATTTGGTATGCATATCTTCAATCTACTACCTTATGATAGTTGATCGACCAACTTAATGTTGATGAGAATGACCTATTTAGTAATTATTAAATTCACTTTTTATTTATATTGATCTATTTTAGCAAATAGATAAATATTTCTTTAAATGAACTAGATATTATAGGAGAAATTGTTAGTCACGAGAAACGCAATCACACAAGCAAGGCGATAAGGCCAGTATTTTTATGAATGTGGAGCTATAAAATTACGAGTAAACTTGCAAACATGATTAGTATTACAATATAGATTTCAGTATACTTCAACTGCTCCTTCTTTATAACCAAAAAAATTGCATATTATTTACATTAATCTTTTAAACTTAAAAATAAATTTTGTTAACTATGTTTAATACTCTTTTTCTGTGGGAAGTTACCACATTTTTAATATTAAATATTTAAACTACAAAAAATAAATTTAGCAAACAAATTGCAGTTGTTTACATTAATTTTTGAAATTGTAGATTGTTTATATTAAAAATAAATTTTAATTATAATTCTTTAATTCAAAACAATTATGTGATATATATGAAAAAAAGCACGTCATAATTATATTTATTCTAATAGGAAAGATTCCTACAAAATATTATATATATTTAAGAGAATTCGTTCAATATAATACAAAAGACTCATAGTATACAATATATAAGATAGTGAAGCAAGATGTTAAGCCAAGTGGGGTATTGAGAAGTAGCCATTTGACACTTTTATATAAAAAAGTATTTTAGATTATTATATTATGATGAATATAAATATTAAAAATATTAACTAAGATTATTAATTCGATTTCTAAAATTACGCATAATTTTAAGACATAATACTCACATTTAACTAATTATAATCAATTAATTAGTATTGTTAAACAAGAAATGATTGTGAAAATTTATTGCAAAGGCAATAATTATGGCGTGATCTATTTGAATTTAAATCAGGTACTGTTATAAAAAAGCTAATATAATTTATAATATATAGATTAGAATATTGGTATTAATACATCAATAACATATAATTTTAGGACGCAATACTTGCTTTAACTAATTATAATCATTTAATTAATATTACTGTATAAGAAAAAGATTGTAAAATTTATTGCAAAGTCACTAATTATGGCATGATATGTTTGAATTGTTTATAATATAGATTAGAATATTTCGTATAATTAGAAATAAAATAACACATTATTATTTGATTAGCAATTATATAATATATATATGGAAAAAATTATGCTATAATTATAGTAATTCTAATAGGAAGGTTTCCTATGAAATATTATATATATTTAGGAGGATTCGTTCAATATCTACTAAAATTGATTGTATCAGTGAGATATCCTAAATAAAGATGCAATGGTGTTTGAAAGTTCCTGTCGTGTGATTATAAATGATTTCTGATCGCCAAAAGACAAATAATTCAATTTCAATACAGATATTACTTCAAGATGAAATAATATTTGTATCATCTTATTAAAATCATAAATATATACATTGACTACCCTCTTATGGATATAATATAGAATTGAATTTTTTATAGGAAGATTGTATCCATACAATTGTGTGTAGGTATATTATCCGTATGTTCAAAACAAAAATAAATGAGTTGAAATTGTATACCATGAAAATTTTTATTATTGGTCCAAATAACGTGAAATATAAAATCAATAAACACAAATTGAGCCTGACCTTTACTAATAAAACAATTGTGAATGAAATAAATGATCCACAAACGGTATGCATATCTTTAATCTATGGTCTTATGGGCAGTTGATTGGCCAACTTGATGTTGACGAGAATGGCCTATTTGGTAATTATCCTTAAAGGATTTTTTTTCAAAAATATACATTTGTAGAATATTACATTTACATAGCCATATTTTTAATTTACATTCGCATAGCCAAAAAAATTTTCACAACAGTGTATATACGGTGTACAACTTTATACAACATTATATAATATTATACAATATTATACATTTACTGTAGAAAATATATTAGCTTTGTATAAAAAGGTACGAAAATATATAATAGTGTATAAAAAGTATTTATACACACTTTTACATGATTATATAAAACTATACAAACTTATAAAAAATTGATATATTATCGACTAGTTTACTTAATAACCAATTTATACTTTTTTATGCAATTTCAAATCAACAAAATAAAAGAACCAAGAAATTAAATAATCAACATTTAATTCTTTTCATCTTTATTTCTTTTTCAATAAATTTATGGTGTGAAAAAAAATACCAACAAAAATATATAAAAGATAAATAACGAAAAAAATAAAATAAAATTTTACTGCTATTTTTACATTAGTTTTGAATTGCAAATATAAGAAATGATAGGAGCTAGGATAGAGGAGAAAACAAGAAAAATAAGTATTCTTCTCTAGAGAAAAAGAAAAGAAAAAAAAAAGAAAAAGAAAGTATTAGTACTTATTACAAATAACAGTATAAGTGATTTAATACAAAAAAAATATATGACATGTATGGTGAGGAAAAAAAAAGTAGAACTGGAGAGTCCGTATGCTATTTTTTAAATTTTGTTTTGATATTTTACTGAAAATTTCAATGATTAAACTTTTTGTACTTCGCTGTAAATAAAAGAAGTAATAATTAATAAAAGAAAAGAACAAAGAAGAACGAAAGAACAATGAAAGAAAAAGCAATAGCAAAAGAAATAGGAAAAAAAAGACGAAAAAGCAAAAGAAAAAGAAAAGAAACAGCAGAAAAAAGTAACAAAAAAAGAAAGAAGAAAGAAGCAAAAATATAAATTAGGAAAAAAGACTAGGCTAAATAGGTAGATAATTATTTTACTCTAATTATCATAGAGTGTAATTTTTTCATTATTAAATTTATTTATTTATTTATTTATTTATATTGATCTATTTTAACAAATTGATGAATATTTTTTGTTTATTCATTTGGTAATTTTGTAAATCCAAATTATTTTTTCTCTATATTTTTAATAATTTATTTTTTAAATATTATCCGCGCATCGCGCAGGTACTAATACTAGTAAATTCTAAAAAATTAACAAGTAGCAACATAAATTCTGACTTTAATTTATCAACAATTTGATTAAGGGGATCAACATTATGAGCATTAAATACCATTTGCACTGACTTTAATAGACATGAGAAACTTTTGACATTTCATATAAAGAACTCTACCTAAACTTCTTTTGAAATTTTACTAACTGGGAGTTCCCAAGCAACATGACGCGCTTTAAATTCACGCCTTACTGGCTTCAAAATTCTTGCACAAACATATTATATTTTAGTACAATTACAAACAAATAACTTAACGTCATCTTTTACAACCACATTTAAAATATGACATGGACATCTAACATGAAAAATATCCTCAACGTCCTTAATATTAGCAGAAGTATTACCTAATGTGACACTTTAAGCTTTGTCAGTGAGACCATAAAAAGACAAACTTATAGAGTTGTTGAAAATATATAAAGAAGGTGTGTTTTTGATCAATATATTTATAATGAATAATGCGTTTTTGCAAGTTTCAATAATGATCTACCTAATGAGTTGTAATGGTTAAAACATTATTACCATTAGGACTAATTTAAGTAGTAAATAAACAACACATATATTGATAATATTCACTTTGAAATCTAAAACCACCTGCTTTAACTGTGTTTCTAGGAAAATATTTTAAAAGAAGAATTATATGTATATTGTATATATTGATACGCTCAAACTTACACCTTAATATGATGTAAATCAATCGTATACTAATATAGTAACCCAACAAATTGGGATCAAATCCCATAGGGAATGAGTGGCCAAAGATTATCAGAATGAGTAAATATATGATTTATCGTCTAATGATGGTATTCCGTTAAGATTGAAGTAATCTATTTAAAACTAATTTAGATGATGGAATGTAAGTGCTTCTAATCAATCAAAGAAAGAACCAAGGTTGTGTTGTTGTTCGGGCTGCTCCATCCGAGTCTCTTAATCAAGATGCCGATAGTGAATTTACATTCATATGCAGATAATCCCTACATGATCACTTAATTTTTCTCAATAGTTAACCAATTCTTATCTTAATTTAATCTTTTGAAGAAATCAAAGTTCAATACAACTGATTATGTTTTGCCAAGTAAACTCGACTTATTCCTAAGAGAATTTATTAAACAAGGGTTAGCGTCTTCAATTCTTGCTGATTAATCCTATCAAATAATAATTAACTTTTTGAAATGTAATTAGGATAAATTGACATGAATTGATATTTGCAACCACTAATCCTAATTTGAAAATAAGGATTAATCAAATACATTTAAATTTACTATCGGTGATCAAAATGAGATCTCTAGGTTTTGCAATCCCATTGGGTTCACAATTTTAGTATAAGAATTAGCTACTCATGATGAGAGAAGAAAATCAAAAGATTGAATTAATCATAAAATACTTACAGTAAACTTAAAAATAATTAGATTAAGAAAACCCAAATCAATCTTCAAAAATTGCAAGAAAAACTCATCTAAGAATTTCTATAATCTATTTCTCAAGTGTATAGTGTGATCCCCCTTCAAAAGGACTTACAAAAATTATTTATATTAAGTTAGAAATTCAAATTTTAATTCTATCCGGACTGCCTCAGGTGTCAATTAGGGACCGTATAATCAAAGTACAATTTGCAGAATTAGCTGCAGATGCTATGCTCTTCATTATTGAGGCTCGATTGTAGATGATCTGTGAACCGTAAAATTAACATACGGTCCGAAAAATCCTTTCGTAGGTTTCTTCTGGCTTTAGCATATCTTCACCGTACTTCATTTTGCAATTTGTATATCTAATTCGCAATCCATATTTGCCTTATTCTGTTGAAACTTCAACTTGTACCTTCTCCACTTCTAGCTTATGGTGCTCATTTATGGTTCATAGATATAATCTACAGTCCATAACTGGTACCATAAAATTTTCATACTTGGTACATTTTGCCACTCTGGTTTTCTGTCCTCTGAAATTCTTCTATGGTTGAACAAACTGATTGTAGAATCTATCCGTGGTCCGTATGTTGCACATTTTCAATAGATTTTTCTGGTTTTGCTGTGTTTTCGAATTCCTGAAACTCAATAAAATAACATCGGTATTGACTTATAATAGTATTTAAAATCATGCAAAAATCTATTAAAAGAAGTACAAATGTACTGTAAAATCCTGACGCATCAATACCTCTAACTTAAAGTCTTTACTTGTCCTCAAGCAACTAAAATAAGAAAATCTACTCTAAACTAATGTTCTAATCTCACAAAGTGCAATGCCTATGATGATTTTGATAAATAAATACTAGTATTTATTTTCCTAGTCTACTAGCCCTCTGTCATATTAAAAAATATAGTTCTTACAACTACCAATACTGACCATGCACTCTCTGTTTCCGACATTGATTCAAATTAAATCTCTGACTTATGCAAGACATCTAGACTGCGAAAAAATCATATTTACTCATTTTCATCCGTATGATATTACTTAAGACCATATAATTTGTCCATTTTTACAATAAACTCACAGTTAACTCAAGGACAATAGATCAAAAGAGAAGAGAAAGAACACTCAACTCTCAAAAAGATATTCACAAGTCGTGTTGCAACTACCACAGACTTGCCTTTATTTTTAAATGCCTTTACTTTTGAAAACTCAGGTTGAAATCACATAAGGATTTTTCTAATAATATTGATTTGGGGATGGGTAGGATAAATATATGAAAATTTATCATTTTTATCCTCCTTGAACACTACATTACTATTCCTGTTAACTTTTTATTCATATCTCCTTCTTTCTCTCTCCTCCATTACTTCTAACACTTCACAAGCCAAAACAACTTTTGGTGAGCTGTTTCTTTTTTTTTTCCTTTTCTTTTTCTTTCACTTTTTCTTTTCTTTTCTTTTTGCTTGCTCTTTAATACTTTTTTGCTCATTATGCTTCAGAAAGTTGCTTAGATACTCATTTTCACCCTTTTCTTTATTTATCATTCTTCATCCCCAACTTGCATCTTTTTGTACCTCAAATTCTTTTCTAGTGTCAAAGAGGATGGGTTAGAAGAGGATCAATTGCGATTTGGTTTTAGTTTCATTATATAATTGATCAAGAAAAAGGATAATAGGCTTAAAGGGAGAGATTAATGATATATACATCATTTGGTAGGTTCATTTAGGCAAACAGGTCTTTTCAATCACAAGCAGGTCTAAGTTCATCTCTACAACCCAATATTTCTTGGGATAAGACATGACTAACCACGCAAGTTCTAGAAAGAAACAAACAAGTGAACATTGGCACATGGATAACGAATAGACTATTTATTTTTACTCCCAACTCGGTAGTCTATGCTACAGATTTCAATGTAAATGTCAAAATCAGATGTTTACATGTCAGTGCTAGTCCTCTCACCAGGGATGTATGAAAGACCCTCAAAAGGGACATTATCTCATCTTCATGCACACATCGTCTGATGATACTATCCACACACATGCGGAATAAATATGACTCATCCCAAAAATAGTGTTGCACTTAATTGAGAAGTTTCTTTCTTTGATTAGACTTGAGCTCCTCAGTCACCACTCTTGTCACTAGATAATTTGCAAAATCTACATACCAAGGTACCGGATTAGTGGTCACAATCAGAATATGTTCATCGAAAAAGGCATCATTAATCTCTAACTCTTTAACTGGTCTTCCAGCTTCTTCAAAGTGGGACAAATAATCTGCTACTTGATTTTCTATGCCTTTTCTGTCTTTGACTTCAAAGTCAAACTCCTGTAGTAAGAGTACCCATCGAATGATCCAAGGTTTTACATATTTCTTTATCATCAAGTACCTCAAAGCATCATGGTTGTTGTAAACCGTTACCTTTGACCCCAACAAGTATGCCCTAAAATTTTCAAAAGCATAAACAATGGCAAGCAGCTCTTGTTCATTGACTGTGTAGTTCATTTGAGCTGCATTTAGAGTCTTGCTAGCATAGTAGATAGGGTGCATATCTTGTTGTGTTGCTACCCCAATACAGCTCTAATAGCCAATTCACTAGTGTCACATATTAGTTCAAATGGTAAGGACCAATTTGGAGTGGTGATGATAAGGGCGGTGCTCAACCACTACTTTAACTCCTCAAGTGTCTGCAAACATCTTTCATCAAAAATAATCTTGGCATGTTTTTCAAGGAGTTTGCACATGGGATGGGCATTCTTTGAGAAATCCTTGATGAATCGCTGATAAAGTCTAACATGGCCAAGAAAACTCCTCATACCCTTCATCGAGATAGGTGGAGGAATATTTAGCAATGACATTCACTTTGGCCTTGTTACACCCCGTAAATTGGCATTGATTAGAAGATGTGTGCGTGCACTTGTGATAGTGTTGGGAGCACGACACGTGTGGGAAAAGGCACGAATAGGGGAGCGCACGAGTACATCATCAAGTGAGTAGGAGGAGGAAGCCATAGGCAGGGTGCAAGGAGCGTCGCGTCGCACCCCCTCCCCCGGTGCCTTGAGCTGCGCGTCGCGCTCGTCTGCCAGCGCAATGGGAGGCGCGTCACTTCCCTGGCCATAGTCTCCCTATATATATGTTAAGTGTGTGGGCTTGTCTCATTTAAAACATTTCCCTACTGAGAGCTATGGACTTGGGAGACCCTCTTATGAAGATTTTATCGAATTGAAGCCTGATTACGCTGCTAAACATTATTTGTTTGTAAATTCACCTTGGGTAATGATTTATAGGCCTACGAAGAACGTACCTACGGAGTTATTTCTTCAAAATTGGTCTGGTTCAATGGAACCCCACTGAGTAGAAGTTGTATAAATCACTCCAATCAAGTCCTAAGTGTCTACAAGTGATAAGTAAGTACTTCTACCATCTAAATTCTCAGAAATTCGTGAGTTTTCGGCTGAATTTGAGTAGATTATAAATGGTGGTCATTGTGAATATTGTTGGATGTTTCTAGTTATTTTTATGGACTAAGAAAAAAATTACTACATTAACGCAAAGGCTATGAGTTGGAGGAATTACTGGTTCTAGGCTGGAACAGGATTGTGCGAGCAAAAATCAACAATTGAGGTATGTTAAGGCTAACCTCTTCCGATAAATATTCTCGTCGTATAGTGATACGACCCATACCTTAGTAAGTAAGTTGAACGTAGGTATGTTGTGATTAGCTACTACCAGTAGATAATAGTTATATATATTGTGGTTAGCTGCTGCAAGACGAATTAAGATTTCATCGTAGTATCCCTCATCGAGAAAGAGTATATTAACTGTGACTAATGCTAGGAGTGTCATAGAGATTTTCCTGCTCACCTGTTTATCATATAGAGGGACTCTGATATCTTACTGTTGTACCAAGGCCTTAGAAGCTTGTAGTTAGCGGTTGGGTGTAACTTGGTAAGGTTGGACAACATAGGGCGCAGCTAGGCGATATAACTTCCTATTTGATGCCTATTTAGACAGTAAAGCTCGCCAATAGGCCGTTGGTGTACCTTGATGCCTCCAGGGCTAGAATCTTGATAGGGTAGTCTTACCTTCGAGTTAATAGCTCCAGGGTTGCCTAATGAACTGAGCGACATCTTGCCATACGATTGGTTACTGTCAGTGATCGTTAGCTTCAACTGACTTAATGCTTGTCATATAGGTTGCTCAGGAAACCATCCTAGTTGTTAGAAGTTTGATAAACTAGATGATACCATAAGGGGGAACCTTGTTAGTGGGTAGAAGTGGGGCCAATGCCCCGGGCTACTCTTGCAGACACCCATGTACGTGTCACCGCAGAGGGCTAAATCCAGATATACTTGCCTATGAGGCTAGGAATCACTCAGAGGAGACAATGTAATCTGGACTGACCAAGTTGATGTCTAGGGGACTAGAACCATAATATCACAGTATTACCTTTAGGTTAAGAATTATAGTAAGCTGCTTGTGGGAAGTTAGGGCTGACCACTTAGGAATATGTCCGGTTAGTAGCAGCCCTACAGTTGTTCTAAGTGAAGGAACTATATAGATGGTCGACTATGACCTTGCTGTTCTCAATGAGCTGCTATTGTCCTAGCATGACCTTCAGGGTATCACTTAGATCACCTCGGATCTTGTCCTTGTCCGTCTAAGCCGACTGAGGTTGTAATTGTTGACAGGACCCTTTGGTTAGGTGTAGGCACGTGGGGTGTGCCTGTTGGCAGCTACATAGACTATTTTAGGGGTGAAGAGCAGTTGCATTAGGCTTGTAGGGCTAGGTACACCTTTAGAGTGATTAGATTTGGGATGATGTACACGTGTGCTCCACTCTGCAGGTTCAGACAAACAGGTTTCGAAACCTCCTTAGAAATTATTTAGAGTCAGCAGATCGGCCAGATCATTTCTTTCGGAGTTGCCAGATAGTAGAGGTTTGTATGTCTTTTGTCATGTAGCTTTTTGGGTAGGCTGGGGCTCTGTCCCGACCAATATTTCACTCTTAGAGGCTTGCAGACTACAATCTTTAGTTCCTAGCTAGTTGTGTTTGTTGGCCGTGTGGGGCCTATTTATGTTATGTTTTGTATGTTGTTACACCTCATAAGTTTCTACCATTTAACAGACGTGTGCGTACGGATGTTGAGAGTTTCATAGTATGCAGCATGCCAGAAATGGCCCGGGGGATGAATATACGAGCATGGCATCAAGCGAGCAGGAGACCGAGGCTGGAGGCCAGGCGCCTGGGCCGCCAGCTAGCCTGGCTCTATGGCCGGCGCGTCGTGCCCCTTGGTTGGTGCTATGGGCGGCGCACCACGCCCCCCGCCACCGACCCCCACTTATATATATATATGTGACATTTGAAGTTGAAAACATTATAAACATTTCCCCAAACTCATAATTCGGCCCTACAACATTTTCTCTCAACTTTTCTTCATTTTTCATCGATTTACGCTGCTAAACTCCGTCCAAATGCAAATTCACTTTGGATAACAAGTTCTAGGCCTACGAGAAGCATCCTTGCAGATTTATTTCTTGAAAATTCACACAGAGTACTGGAACTCCGCCGAGTAAGAGTTGTCAGAATAACTCCAAATTGAATCCTAAGCGGCCACAGGCAAAGAGTAAGCATTTCTCCCTTCTGAATTCTTGAGAAATTGTGGGTTTTCGGCCGAGTTAAATAGAGTTGAGTTATAGTTAACGTTATTATTGAAAGATATTGTTATTTTCCAAATTTAGTATTGAAACTAGCCCTATTCTCTCAGTGTAAGGGTTATGGGTTTTTGACCAAGTTAAATAGAGTTGAGTTATAGTTAACATTATTATTGAAAGATATTGTTATTTGTAAAATTTAGTATTGAAACTAGCCCTATTCTCTCAGTGTAAGGGCTGCAAGTAAGTGGAAGTGCAGGCTCTAGGTTGGAAACTATTCGGATAAACGAAAGTCAACATTCGAGGTATGTTAAGGCTTATTCATTTGGCAAGTTATTCTTGTCGTATAATGATACAGCTTATGCTTTTGAAAGTAGATGACAATCCCATGTGTTGTATTAGTTGCTGATTATATATAATGCTTATATATGTTCTAGTTAGCTATTAGAAAATGTATTGAGAATAGATATAGTACACTTCATAGGGAAAGAGCAGATTAGGTGTGACACATTAGAAGCGTTATAGTAAGCCCTTTGTCCTTCTGTTCACTATGTAGTAGGATTCTAATAGGTTGCTTCCATGCCAAGGCCTTTGAAACTTAGGTTTAGCTGATAGGCCTGTTTCAGTAAATTAGACAGCAAAGGGCGTAGACGAGCGATATAACTTGCAGTTCGACGCCTGGATAGACAGTGACGCTCGCCTAGAGGCCGTTTGTGTACCTTAGCGCCTCCAGGGCTAGAATTTGAATAAAATAGTCCTACCCTAGAGTCAGCAGCACCAAGGTTGCCGGTGGAAAAGGTGACGACCTATTATATAGTTAGCCATTGCTAGTAATTATTAGCTACAGTCGACTTAGTGTTGTTCGGTGGTTCGTTGGGTATCTAAACCGACACGCAAGTGCACGTGTTCGAAGAAGTAGTAAGTGGCTTTAGTAAGCCAAGTATCGATCCCTCAGAGACTCGGATTAAGTGAAGTTTGCTTAAGTATACGATACTATATTTAACTTCTAAATATGCTGACAACAACGTAACCAAAAAGTGAATAATTTGTTTTATAAATTTTATACTAAACTACAAACAATTATCTACTTTGAATTTGGACTATGAATAAGAGCATGCTGAGGTTAAAGAACATGTAATGAAACTGATTATCATCATAAATTGGTTAATCTTTTCTTCCTGTTGCTAGCCAAGAACATGAGCCAAGAGATTAAAACTCTCGTATTTAATCTCACTTAAGAATCATAAACCATCCGTCTACATTTCTGTGATCAAATGCAATTCATGACCTAGCAATACAATTCCGGTTCCTAAATTGACTAATACGACTTTCAAGTATATTTCTATCAGGAAAGCACATCAAAACTCAATTTTCCCCAATCAAGTAAAGAACAATATCCTATTAATTCACAACTTTCCAATTTCGTGCTCTCTCGAGTGAAATCGGACTTTTTAGATGTACATTAATGTAGGCCACACACCAATGCAGTAGAAACAAGAATTAATAGAACAACATGGAAGAAAAAAGATGAAAAACCAAATAATTCAATAATCAAAATTCATCACAAGTGTTCATAACCTCAGCAAGGAAGAGAATTAGCCACTCATTTGTGGATTAATCATCCTAAAACAAGTGTTAATCATACAAACAATTGAATTAGAGAAGAAAGAAAGAGAGAAAAAACCCTGAACTTTTCGTCCCTCAACTGCCTGTAACCCACGTCCTTGCTCCACCAAGTCTGAATTATGAAAAATACACTTAAGTGTTCTATTTATACTAGTGGGAATTTTTCACGGAATAATGAGCAACGTGTCACAGAGTGCATCGCGGAGCACTGCCTCCGTGACACGCCGTGGACGCAGACCCTCACTGGAATTGGGGGTCCGGGAATATAACACCAACGTGGCACGGCGTGCAACGCGGAGGCTAGCCACCGTGCCACGGAGCTGTCGCGAACCTCCACTGGAAATTGGTGAATTTTCACCCTCCAGGCAGAATGCCTCCGCGATGGCAGCGTGACACGGCTCCATCGCGGAGCCCCTTTAATTTGTGCAGTCCAATGCCTTTTCCCTTGCTCGCATCCAAGTCTAACTCCGATATCATCCAACATGCATTTTAGCTCCTTGAAATCACATGTTACCTACAAAACAATGCTAATCATGTTGGTTAGTATAAATTCACATTTTATTACCAATTACATGAAAATGTATACACATTGCTAGATAAACAAGGCGAAAATGATATTTTTGAGTATCACTTGGGCATATAAATCTGCCCAAGATCACTTACCCCACACTTAAATCCTTGTTCGTCCTCGAACAACAAACATACAAGTCATGCAATTTACATCCCAACCTTCGCTACTATGGTGCGACAATGTGAGCTACGGTCATACCGATCATTCAATATTGCAAATCATCAAGAAAACATGCATGGTCTTAACAATGCAATGACCTTCAATACATTAAGACTTCCTAGACTTTAAGAATCGACTCTCGATATCGGCAAACTCATGCAAATCAGCTAATCAAGATATCCGACACGAAAATCAGTCTTTCCTCAAGCATGTGCCCTCACAACTCAAGAGAATCTTCCCCTTTTTGCTCATGTGACACACAAACATTCAAGTAGGGGCATGTAAAAATAATTTCACTCTCTCTCCCAAAAGAATTCACATGCATCATGTCATGACCCATAAGCTTGCCCTTAGTGTATTACTCCACTAATATAAAGAAATGCAATGTAAGATCACGTAGGACTTTAATGGGTTGTAATGGAAGCTATGGAACTAGTATATATTGGATTAGCCAATAATAGCCACTAGCATCCTTAAGCGCCTTTGCAACTCATTCCCATCAACTCATGGACAATGTTTCTCTCTTTTCTTTTCTCTTTTTTTTTCATCATCCCATTCTTGACGATTTACTTTAGTATGGCCCATTTCATTAAGCACACTTGACACAATAACAAAGGTTATTCATGCACCTTCATTAGCATTTATTTATAGCAAGTGCACCTTCAACCTTTTCTTTTCTTTCCTCACTCTGCTTTTCTTTTTCTTTTCACCATTCTCACTCTTTGACACTTTGGGAACATTATTTTCTCTTCTTAAGCGCTTAAGAGTTTTGTATAGACTTTACGGCTAATGAAAAGAAAGAATTAAGCTCGGTTTATACTTTTTGGACAAAAGAAAGAAATAATAGGCTAAAGGCTCAAAGGGCTGACTAGGGTATACAAATCACAGAAAGGGGGAGTATGACAAGAAACAAATTAGAAACTCTCGGTTAAAACAAAGAAATGCCTACATCCTTTCCAACAATACACCTCCTTCATTTCGTTTTGTACACACACCAGGCAAGTTCTAGACACTTCACAATAGTATGAAATAACAATACCTCACTTCACACTTTATGCACATGCTCGATTCAAGATGTATTCACAGACTCTTCAATCAGCTAATTACATGAATTCAAACATTAAGCCTCAATCACACCGAATCGAACTCTACAGCCTAGGTATCTCAACATATTTACAAGATTGCATGCTTTCATACGAATCACTTTTGCATTTTGAATATCAGGTACAACACGCAACCAACAATTCACAACCATATAGTAACTGCAGGTTTCGGGATGCAATCCACCAAAGAAAAAACTGAAAATAACTTAAAATAACTACTCCTATCGACTACATTTTCTTTAAGACGGTCGTCATCCATCCATCATAGGGAACAATCACTAACTATGACGTCGGTTCAATGGGACCATTCTCGGTAAAAGAACCGAAAACAAACGCCGAGAAACCCAAAAATAAAAAAATTGAAAAATTTTGCAAAACATCGATCATTTCGATAGAAAAACTATTTACAACATATTTTAAATATGAACAAAATATTTTCACAAAATTTTAAAAATATCGATCATTTCGATAAGAAAAAATATTTACAAAAATTTTTACAGACTCAGCTGGCAACATTCCACAACACACATCAATTTCACAAAATGTACAGATACAAAACAATTTAAAAATTCACAAACACAAGGAAACATAACATACAAAAATACAAAGGAAAAACATACAAGCAAACCAGCCCAGCCCAGCACCTAACTACTCCCACCCCACACTTAAACCGAACACTGTCCCCAGTGTTCACAAAAATCAAATAGCACAAAATCGGGTGGTGGAACTCCCTGATCAGTCAAAGTATTCCACTTCTTCATCAGGTGCTGCAGCCTCGTCTCCCATGTCTGAGTCGCCTCCGTCGTCGTCATCAGACTCCACATCGGAGTCCTCCAGAAGTGTCTCCTCATCCGTGGGGACATCATCGTCTGTGGGCTCTACAAAGGCTGGCCCCACTCGGCATAGAGCCCTGGCATTTTTGCCAAACGAGTAATCTAACTCGAGCTGCCATAGCTCCTCCTCCGTGGCTGGTCTCCCACCTATCCTGAGCTGGAGCATTTGCATCCCATACATCCGCGCCATGTACTGGTCATCACGAGCATGTCGCTCACCAAGTGTCAGCACTGGCCCGTGGGTGGTGTCGGGGGCCTTAGTTTTGGTCACATCCAAAGGCCGCCGCTCCAACTGCGGGATATAATCCAAAGCCTTCTCTTCGACGTCGAGGCCTCTAAGAAAGGTGGTGAGTAGTCCACCGAAACCATACCTGTGGCCCTGGTGCAATCGAGCTCTCTTCATGGCGGATATGATGACCGCCCCGACATTAATCTCCAGCCCTTTCATCAGGGCGTACACCAGGCAAACACGGTCCCGGGTCACATCAGTCATGTGTACCCCCGGGATTAGGCACGAGCAGACTATCTTCAGCCAGATTCGGGCTTCCCTGTTCATTTGAGAATAAGGCAGAGTCTGGTGGTAGCCCCTTTCTTTGTGTCTGCTCCATCTAGATGTAGATCGAGCCCCACACAGTGTGCGTCTGATGTCGGCATACGGTGGGGTAATGTTCAGCTGGCGGAGAACGTGGGCGTCTGTGTCCCATGCTCTGATGATGGCATTTAGCTGGTGGGGTTCCAGAGTGACTATCGGCCCTCTGATCTTGATGGTGTGGCTTCTGATGGACGGGTTCCAATTAGCATAGAACTCCCGGACCAGGTGCAAGTTGCATTCTTTGGGCTCCTGAAATATGAAACCGAGCCCAGCTGCCTCGATCCGGTGAACCATTCTGGGGAACTCCTATGCCAATGGCTCTCATGCTATATGCTCTTCGGGGAAATATTTATTCTCTTTGTGCTTGGCATACCACTTTTTCCCCTCGTCAGTCACCCATCTCATTCCGTATTGGCGACACTGGCCGCGTGGAACTGCTGGTGCAGCCGGGACTGCTGTGCCCAGTCTGAGTCTTTTCCTTCCGGTGCCTGAAGTTGATGCACCCTTACCTTTATCTTGCCTGCTTGCCATTTTACCTGTCAACACAAGTGAACAATCTCAATGTCAAGCTAAATGAATATTAACTTCGGCTAAGGTCGGGTTATGCTAAATTTACCCCACACTTAGTCCTTAGCTACAGTTACGATACTGCGGCAAGAATAACTTTATTTACACCAAACAACCAACTATACAATCATGCTTAGTGCGTTCAAACGAAAATTCGATGATATAACTTCTGCGTACTACTCAGACTTCGTACAGCTAATCCCAATCACTACCGTCGCTAGCATTTTAACCATCGCACTTAGCAAAGAAAAACAACGAAACGAAAACAACAACAAAAATTCTATACACATGAACCTATACAACCAACCAAATTTGAACAAAATTTCAACATTTTCCCCAAACCCGAGAATTCGTCGTCCATTAACATTCAAACAATTTTTACAACAAAGCCTTAGAATTGATTTCTTCCATCAAATTCGAATAATTCATGCAATCGACAAGTTCAACCAATCATTACAACATTCCAAACGTTTATCAATCAACAAATAACTCGAATTCATGCTTAATTTCGACTTAGGGCGATTTATCTCACCTCCCATGCTTAATTTCGAATAAAATCGACAAAAACTTGAGAGAGAATCGGAAAACATACCTTGTAGTTGAGTAAGCGAAGAAAACTTGGTAATTTGTTGCCTTAAGCCGTGGCACGTTGATGGGAGAGGGGTTTTGGGACGTTTGGTCACGGAGGAAAATGAAAATGAGGAAAAAAAAAGGGAGAAATCGGGGTTTAAAAGGTAGAAAACACGCGGGTCACCCGGCAACCCGGTGTGACCCGTCGCGATATACACGGCAACGTGTCACGGAGTGCATCGCGGTGCACTGCCTCCGTGACACGGAGCCATCGCGACAGCATACTGGAAATTTTAAAATTTCCGGATTACACCTCAACGTGTCACGGAGGGTAACGCGGAGGTCCTCCTCCGTGACACGGAGCTATTGCCCCAGCTCACTATCTTCTACATTTTATTAATTTTTCATACCTCGCCTTTCCCTTCACGATTCCGTGCACATTTTTCTCCGTTTGACCTGAAAATCATCTCACTAAACAAAATTGGTTAGAATAATAGGTTTCACCTAACAAAAAATAAAAAATACTAACTAAAACGAAAAATTTTGTAATAAATCAAGAAAAAGAAAAAGTAAAATCTATTTACACTTTACAAAATGAAAGAAAATTTTTTCACGGGTTGCCTCCCGTGCAGCGCCTGGTTTACCATCGCGGCTCGACGTCATTTAAGCTCAATTGTCCGCTAGGGTGATGGACGATTTCCCACGATCACTATCCTCCCCCCAGTAGTGCTTACACCTATCCGGTGGTCTTCCCATTAACTCTCGGGAATGCTTCATCTGCTTAGCATTACCATGATCAATTACATTGATCACCGAGAGTTCTTCATGCACCATCGGGAGCTTGGGTGCTTTATACACATCGAACACCTCTACCTTGTCGTGTGCTCGCATTGTCAGTTGCCCCGCAGCTACATCGATTAATGCTTTCCCGGTTGCCAAGAAGGGTCGTCCCAAAATAAATGGGACTTCCGCGTCTGGTTCAAAATCCAGAACAATAAAATCTACCGGAAAAATTAGGGAGCCAACTTGCACTAGAACATCCTCAACAATGCCATCCGGCCTAGCTAAGGATCGATCTGCCAACTGCAAGATTACGGTTGTGGGTCTAGGACTCCCTAGACCCAACTTTCTGAATACCGAAGATGGCATCAGATTTATGCTCGCCCCCAAATCACACAATCCACGAGCTCGGATGCTTTGCACAATAGTAAGCTGGATAGTAAAACTTCCAGGGTCTTTTAGCTTTGTGGGCAATCTATTTTGGATCCGAGAAGTGCACTCCTCCGTCAAAGCCACCGTGGCATACTCAGTCAAACGACTTTTGTTGGCCACGATGTCCTTTATGTATTTGGCATATTTCGCCACTCCCTTCAAGACATCAACAAGAGGTAAGCTAACATGTACCTATTTAAGCACCTCCATGAATTTCTTGAAACACGCCTCCTCCTTGTGTTTCTTGAGTCGTTGAGGGAACGGGGGTGGAGGTCTTTCTGATTCAGCTTCTTTGGTCTTCCCGCTTTCCGAAATTTGCTCACCCTCAACTTCTGCTGCTCCCGAATTTTGAGGTGGTCTTTCTGGTTCCACCTCCTTCAGCTACAAACCACTCCTTGTGGTCACTGCATTTACCTGCTTCGGATTCGGATCCGTGTCGCTCGGCAATCCTCCTCTGGGCCTTGTATTTTGGGCACTAGCAAATTGCCCAAATTGATACTCAAGAGCCTTGGTCGCTAACTGGTTATTTTTCACTTCGGCTGCCAATTTAACATAGTCAGCCTGCAATTGCACTTGGTTAGCGATCATGATCTTGAACATCTCCTCAATGCTGGGTGATGGTGGTGGAGGAGGTGCATTGTTATTTCTGAATTGAGATTGGTAGTTCTGTTGCCCTCCTTGATTCCTTTGCATACCCTGACCCGAACTTTGTCCTTGATGGTTGTTGCTACCCCATGAAAAATTTGGATGATTCCTCCAATTTGAATTGTAGCCACTACCATACTGCTGGTGATTTCTTTGTGCATTACCCACAAAGTTTACCGAATCAGGATTTGCTCCACAGCACTCAGCTGAGTGCTCACTGCTTCCACACACTTCACACCACAATTGCTGGACTGCATTAACTGGAGCTGACGGCTGGTTCAAAGTCATGTTGCTAAAGTGGTTGTTCAATTGATTTTGCAAGGCAGCTATCTGTACAGCGATAGCTGTAAATCCATCCACTTCAAGCACTCCTGCTGCTTTCCTTGTTCCACCTCGTGATGAATCAGCATTCCATTCTGGATTGCCCTGTGAAATCTGGTTTAGCAAGGTATACAGCTCCTCATAAGTCTTTTCCAGCGCTTGCCCTCCAGCTGCTGAATCTAGCAAAATTTTGGTATGGGGTTCCAAACCCTCAATAAATGTGTGCACCAACACCTCATTGGACTGATGATGATGTGGACAGTCCCGCAACATGGATTTAAATCTCTCCCAGGCTTGATATAAATTTTCTCCCTCCCTCTGTTTGAAACTCAGAATTTGACTTCTAAGTCTTGCTGTTTTGCCAGAGGGAAAAAACCTTATCAAGAACTTTTGTGCAAGATCATCCCACGTTGAAATAGAATTTGGTGGCTCAGCTTTCAACCACCTCTTGGCTTCTCCGAGTAATGAGAACGGAAATAATGTAAGCCGAACATAATCAGGTGACACTCCAGCGGGTATATAAGTGTCACTTATCTCCAAAAAGTTTTGGAGATGCTGTTGTGGGTCTTCATGAGGGAGACCGGTAAATTGCCCGCTTGTGTGCAACAATTGCACCATATTTTGCTTGAGTTCAAATCTCCCTCCAGGCTCTGGTTTGCGGATACTGGATGTAACATTGTTGGCATGTGGGATTGCCACCTCGCGAACCGGCCTTGCTGCTGCTTCTTCGGGCACTAACACTGCCCTTACTACCGGTGGATTTTGTTGCTCCATAATGGTCTGTCTGAGCAACTGCAGCTTCCTTTGTAGAGCTTCTCTCCGTTTACTATGAAATATACGTTCAGGCTCTATATAACATTCCACCAGCTCTTTGTCTCTTGCCAGTGTTCACAACAATTAAGTCTGCAAAATACAGGCTAAGACCAAGTTGTCAACACTTAAGAAAAGAAAATACAAATACAGTAAATTGACACTTAACACAATTTCACCAATTTCCAAGTCCCCGGCAACGACGCCAAAAACTTGTTCGGTGGTTCGTTGGGTATCTAAACCGACACGCAAGTGCACGTGGTCGAACAAGTAGTAAGTGGCTTTAGTAATCCAAGTATCGATCCCTCAGAGACTTGGATTAAGTGAAGTTTGCTTAAGTATACGATACTATATTTAACTTCTAAATATGCTGACAACAACGTAACCAAAAAGTGAATAATTTGTTTTATAAATTTTATACTAAACTACAAACAATTATCTACTTTGAATTTGGACTATGAATAAGAGCATGCTGAGGTTAAAGAACATGTAATGAAATTGATTATCATCATAAATTGGTTAATCTTTTCTTCCTGTTGCTAGCCAAGAACATGAGCCAAGAGATTAAAACTCTCGTATTTAATCTCACTTAAGAATCATAAACCATCCGTCTACATTTCTGTGATCAAATGCAATTCATGACCTAGCAATACAATTCCGGTTCCTAAATTGACTAATACGACTTTCAAGTATATTTCTATCAGGAAAGCACATCAAAACTTAATTTTCCCAAATCAAGTAAAGAACAATATCCTATTAATTCACAACTTTCCAATTTCGTGCTCTCTCGAGTGAAATTGGACTTTTTAGATGTACATTAATGTAGGCCACACACCAATGCAGTAGAAACAAGAATTAATAGAACAACATGGAAGAAAAAAGATGAAAAACCAAATAATTCAATAATCAAAATTCATCACAAGTGTTCATAACCTCAGCAAGGAAGAGAATTAGCCACTCATTTGTGGATTAATCATCCTAAAACAAGTGTTAATATTCAAACAATTGAATTAGAGAAGAAAGAAAGAGAGAAAAAACCCTGAACTTTTCGTCCCTCAACTGCCTGTAACCCACGTCCTTGCTCCACCAAGTCTGAATTATGAAAAATACACTTAAGTGTTCTATTTATACTAGTGGGAATTTTTCCCGGAATAATGAGCAACGTGTCACGGAGTGCATCGCGGAGCACTGCCTCCATGACAGGCCGTAGACGCGGACCCTCACTAGAATTGGGGGTCCGGGAATATAACACCAACGTGGCACGGCGTGCAACGCGGAGGCTAGCCACCGTGCCACGGAGCTGTCACGAACCTCCACTGGAAATTGGTGAATTTTCACCCTCCAGGCAGAATGCCTCCGCGATGGCAGCGTGACACGGCTCCATCGCGGAGCCCCTTTAATTTGTGCAGTCCAATTCCTTTTCCCTTGCTCGCATCCAAGTCTAACTCCGATATCATCCAACATGCATTTTAGCTCCTCGAAATCACATGTTACCTACAAAACAATGCTAATCATGTTGGTTAGTATAAATTCACATTTTATTACCAATTACATGAAAATGTATACACATTGCTAGATAAACAAGGCGAAAATGATACTTTTGAGTATCACTTGGGCATATAAATCTGCCCAAGATCAAGTGTCACACATACGGGTCGGCCAGGAGGTCACTCTAGTCATACGTGTCAGATAGACCAGTGAATACCCTAAGGGGATCTTATCAGTAGTGAAATGCGGGGCCAATGCTACAGCCCACTCTTATAGATATTCAAATATAGGTTTCCATGTGTGGCTAGGATCAAGTAAACCTATCTACGAGGTCAGGGATCGCCTAAAGAAGTTATATGAAATCTGAGCAGACCAAGTTAGTGTCCAAGGGACTAGAACCATAGTAGTATAGTATTACCTTCAGGATAGGAACTATAACAAACCGCCTGGGTAAGGTTAGGGGCTGAGTGCTCAGGAGCATGTCCGATTAAGTGGCAGCCCTACAGTTTTCCTAAGTAATTAGATAGTTGACCATTCATGACATTACGGTTCACTTTTGAGCTACCACTTTCCTAGCATGACATTCAGAGTATAGTTAGACCACTCTAAATCTCGCCCTATTCAGTCTAGACTATAGAGATTATGATCACTATCAGGATCCTCTGATCAGATATAGGTGCACGGTGTGTGCCTGTTAGCAGCTATACAGACTATCATAGGGGCGAGTAGCGATCGCATTAGGCCTTAAGAGCCAGATATGGATTTTGAGTGGATAGTTTGAGATCAAAGTGTAGTATATGGGTTGGATTAAGCTCACCTAGGATAGCCTTCTGTTGACCAACTTCAGGCTTGCTAACTGTGTTCATCACTTACGGGGCTATTGATCGCTTAGAGGAGCTATATAATAATGTTATTGCCTACGGGGCTATTGATCGCTCCAAGGAGGTATATGTTATCCCAAGGGACTATGTTGAGGCACAAGGGCCATATTACAGTCCTTTCCATGGATGGACTTTTATATTCATGCCGTATCGGCATCACTGACCCTGGTCGAGCCTGGTGCCCAGTATGCAATTACAAGAGCCCACGGGGCTCAAACACAATTATAGGAGTCCAATGGGCTCAAATGCAGACCCAAAAGCTAGGTAGGTTAGCTATAGCACCAGTAAAATTATAGGAACCTGGATAGGGGTATATAGATTGAAGTGTACTTGTCAGGGCTTATGGGGGCCCTGGTAGGTTCTTGTTTGTATTCTTTTTTGATAGTTATAGCTTATGAATATGTAATTGTACAGTATTGGCTCATATATTTGTAGTGTTTTACTAGATGCAGGTTATGAATAAGCAAGCTTATAGGTTAACTTCTGCCCTTTCTTGTTCTTCAGTTTTAGTTATTTATCAGCGTTTATTCAGCTTTCTATTTTACCTTACATATTCGGTACATATTGTACTGACACCAACTATGGAGCGTTGCATACTTTCCTGTAGGTTTAGACAGACAGAGTTCAGGACCTCTATTAGCAGCTGTTCAGGGTCAGCAGTTCGGCCAGCTCCTTTCATCTGGAGTTTCCAAGTTGTAAAGATTATCGTCTTTTAATTGAATAGCATTTGGGTAGGCCGGGGCCTTGTCCCGACCAATATTTTTCAGTTTTAGAGTCTTGCAGACTACAGTATTCAGTCAGTTAGTTGTTGTTGGCCGTGTAGGGTCCATGTATGTCTTATTTTACGTATTGGCCGTGTGGCGCCCAATATAGCTGCCTGTTTTTATTCTTGTTGTAATTGGACAGCATGATGGCCTTGTCGACTCGCATAGGATCCTTTTTAGTTCTGTATTGGTTGGTTAGCTGGTTTTTTTTACTAGTGGCTATGTGGCCTTGTCGGCCTGAGGCTGTATTTACAGTTGAGATATAGCTCGTCGTTTTCTTAAAATGAGTTACAGACGTGCACCATAAGTGCACAGGCCCAATCAGGATAGTTTAGATCCCAGTATGGCACTAGGTGCTAGTCATGCCTCCCAAGGTTGGGCGTGACAAATTTGATATCAGAGCAGGTCGTATCCCAGGGAGTCTGCAAGCCGTGTCGAGTAGAGTCGTGTTTATAAATGGGTTGTGCACCACATTTTATAAGAAGGAGGTTACGAGGCATGATAGTATGGTTACCCCTCCTTCTTCTCAGATTGTGCTATAGAGCAAAGTTGTATAGGGTTGAACCCCTAAGCTTTGGTTGTTACGTTGCCTAAAGTAATATCTAGTACAAAGCTGACTCCAGCCCGCCGCAAGTTAGCTACAAAATCAAAAAAGATATCATCGAGGGGCCATAGTTGGGAGAAAATCAGCTTGAAGGCAGGATCAGATGTCCTTTAATCCCCCGGCATCCTCCTGGGGTACCAAGAATCTCGTAAGGTAATAGACATGCCAGCATCATCTCCAGTTTTTTCCTCTTTAGCCTCAGAATAGGAGGTCAGGAGTATAGTATATATGTGAGTTATCTCACTTAGTAAACATTCAGAATTAGGCAGGGACAATAGTTAACATCGGATTACTAGAATACGCGAAGGAGCGTGCGAGGGTTGTATCTCCAGCTTTTAGGGTTGTTGAATTTCGTGCCTTAACCCCGCTATGGAATGATAGGGTCATTTCCCACTCCCTAATTTGTTTATTTAGTACAACAGAAAGCGCAAGTATCAACGCCATGTTGTCCTGAATAAATAGTAAAGTGGGGGGGGTTAGAATTGTTGATCCCGAGAAGGATTAGAAAGTGGTGGAGACCCTTAGTATTTACAAAGTTACTTAGACCCTCACGGTAGTAAATCAGGAGGGCAGATAAGATTGCCAGTAGCACTCAAGTATGTGTGAGAATCCATAAGTGATAACTCTCAGCAATAGTAAAGCTCAGGTTAAAAATAGGCCGATTCTGCTGCAGTGTGCTAATGATGGTAGAATATACCTGCAGAATAATGGATATGGCCCTAGTTGGTTATGTCAAAGGACAGAGAGATCATATGAACGAAATTGGCCCGAGTGCGTGTCAGAACGATACAGGTAACCATACTTGGTCAGTAATATCTTTGATAGTATGAGGCAGAGGGCACGAACCCCAGATCTCATCCTATGGAAGTAAGGGGGAAGGCACGAGTATCTAACTCCGGAGGGAAACAAAGTTACCCCCATGTTGAAGTAGGTTGATAGAGCATTGGACCACCACTGAATGTCGATAACTAAGCATCGGGCTGACAATTAAGAGAAAGCGAGGTTGTAACCTAGAATACTGCAACATTACTACTAGTTGTGGAGGTAAAGGAGTGACAGTATGGAGACCTTAGCCTACTGCAGCCAGAGACAAGGCCCAGCAGAAGGAGTCATCGGCCTTTGATATAGTAGGGGATAAAGTCTTGAGACCCAGAGGTCGACTTTATGTTCTAAATGTGGTCAGGCTTTTCCAGTATATAGTGGAAAGGCATACCATTTCCGTTATTTCCCCCACCTGGGTTTGACAAAAACGAACTAAGTTATAAAAGAGATCTACTGTTGGCACAGGAAGAAGAAGGATACTACCGAGTTGTGGCATAAAGCTCCAGTGGCCAGCAAAGAGAGGTTGAACATCAGAAACTGGGAAGGCTAGTCGTGCCTATAATAAAGGGGGAATAGAAAGTATGAATATAGTTGCAGGGTTAACCTGTACTAGGGGTAAATTCGATCCTATTCGAGTCAGTACCGAAAGACCAATGAGATTAATTTATTTCTTCCCGGTTAGAATTATGTTTCATCTAAATATTATATTGAATTGAATATTAATGAACTATGCGGGCAATATGATGTCCTAGTGTTAATTAAATTTTGACAAAGACCGAAACTTACAACTAGGTTTTGGGAAAAGCTGTCAGAACAGATTGGAACGCAAATTAATTTGAGTACAGCTTCTCCTCCCCAGACAGTGACCAAGCAGAGTACACGACTTAGACACTCGGAGTTATGTTAAGTGTAGGAATGTAGGTCCCTGATATGATGTACTGAAGCGGGTAAGTCGGGGATAGTTGAACCAAGCATACTACCGCAGTCAGAGGGAAACAGTTAAACTAATTCAGAGATATGTATTGACAGCCCATGGTCGCCGGGAGCCTTACTTTAGTATATGGAGAAGTTAGAAATTGAAGCAATGACTGGATGTTCCTAAAAACTTCACCAACGAAGGGCATTATGAGATCTAACAAGCAGGGCAAGTCCAGCCCTATATTCATTAAGCTATACTGGGTCCTTTGGGAGATTGGCCAAATGGCCTATGAGATAGAGTTGCCTTCGGAGCTAGGATCTTCTTATCAACACTACGCAAACGCGTAGAAGAACTTTTCTTAGATTGACCCAGATGGTGATACTCAAGGTACAGAAGCAATGTTCCATAGAGAGACTCCAATAGTTATATTAGATGGCCAAATTCGTGGGAGCTAATTTGAGGACTAAGGTTGTATCTTATTAGAGATTTAGAAAAGAATAGAAGTATAGCAGAGATCAGAGTCCAATGTGTCATTAGGTTCCAGTTATGCCTCTCAAGGTGGGGCGTGGAAAACTTGGTATCAGAGCAACATCGTATCCTAGGGTGTTTACAAGCCGTGTCTAGTAGAGTCTCTTCTATAAATGTGTTGTGCACCACATTTTGTAAGCAGGGAGCTACGAGGCATGATAGTATGGTTGCCCCTCCTTCTTCTTAGATCGTGCTATAGAGCAGAGTTGTATAGGGTTGAGTCCCTAAGATTACATCGTTATGTATGTCTAGAATGATGTTTTGTCATAAGACAGACTACAGTCAGCTGCAAGTTAGATACAGTAGCAGGAGAGGGTACCAGCAGGGTGCCACAGTTGGGGACAACCCAGCCTAGGGGCGAAAAGGTCTTTTCAATCTCCCCAGCATCCTCCTAGGGCACCAGGAACCTCATAAGGTAACAGACATACCAGTACCATTCCCAGTTCTTTCTACACCTTCGGAACAAGAGGTTAGGAGTGTAGTATGTATATGTTGGCCTACTTAGTAGCTACTCAGTATTAGACAGGGGTAACAGTTAACGCTGGGTTACCTGAAAGGTACGAAAGGTTGTGAAATTGCGAGATTCCTACCTCCAGCCCTTTGGAGTTTGTTGAGTTTCACACCTTAGCACCACCATAGTATGATATGGTCATTTCCGCCGCCCAGCCTTTCCTCAGTTTAGGAGAGCGCGTAGATCTTGATGCTATGTTGCCAAGAGTAAATAGTAAAGAAGGACTAGGCCCGTTAATTCCTGGGGGTGTTAGAAAAGTGGTCAAGATCCCTAGTACTTAAATAAGTCACCTAGACCTTCACTACAGTAAAATCAGGAGGGCGGGTAAGATTGCCAGCAGTAGCCAAGTACGTGTGAGAGTCCATAAGCAATAAGACTCTAATAATAGTAAAACTCAGGTCAGAAATTTATTAGTCCTATTGTAGCATGTTGATAGAGGTAGTGAATACCTGAAGAATAATGGTGGTGGCCCCTAGCTTATGATGTTGAGGGACATAGAGATTATGCGATGGGAACCGGCCCGAGTACGGGTCAGGATGATATAGGTTAGTAGACTTGGCCAATAATATCCTTGCCATTACGGTGCATGGGGAACGAACGCCAGATTTCAGCTTATAAAAGTAAGTGGAAGGCATGAACATCTAGCTTTGGGGGAGAATAGAACCACCTCTAGGCTGTAGCGGGCTGATAGAGCTTGGAATCGCTGCTGAATGTTGAGAAATAAGCATCAGGATGACATTTAAAGTATAGTGAGATGGTGACCTAGAATATTGCAATATCACCTCTAGTTGTGGAGATGAAGGAGTGACGGTACAGAGACCTTAGCCTAGTATAGCCCAGGGACAAGGCATAGCAGAATGAGTCATCGGACTTCCAGATAGAAGGGGGCGGAGTCTTGAGACCCAGAGGTTGACTCCGCATTCTAAATGTGGCAAGGATTTTTTAGTAGACTATAGCAAAGGTACACCATGTTCATTATTCTCTCCAGCCAGTTTCGACGGAAATGCATTAGACTAAAAAAGGGGGGATCTAGTGGTGGCACGGGAAGAAGAAAGGCATTGTCGAGTTATAACACAGTGCTTCAATTTTTAGCAAGTAAAGGCTGAACATCAGAAATGTGGTGGGCTAACTCAGGAGATAGCCGTGCCTGCGTGAAAGTGAGAAGTAGTCAATACGAATTTAGTTAAGGGGCTACGCTTCCAGCTGAAGACTCTGTGAAGTTACATACCAGAGAAATAGTTCGGCTACATGATGTCCCAGTGTCTATTATCTCTGACAGAGGGGCATAATTTACAGATGGACTTTCGAAGTTGTTCCAGAAAGGTTTGGGGACACAGGTTAATTTGCGCACGACTTCTCATCCCTAGACCGATGGCCAAGTTGAGTGCACATTTCAGACGCTCAAAGATATGTACAAACGTGTATACTAGACTTCAAGAAAGTTGAGATAACCATCTACCTCTTATGGAATTGTAGACAATAGCAGTCACCATTTTACCATCAAGATGACGCCTTATGAGGCTATCTATGAACAGAAATGCAGGTCCCCCATAGGATGGTTTGAAGTGAGTGAATAAGAGTTAATGGGACTTGGCAAGATGCACCAATCAAAAGAGGACATTTTGATCATTAGAGAGCATTTACTGATAGCCCAGAGTTGTCAGAAGTCCTATTCCATCGTATGACGTAGGGAATTAGAGGTTAATGTGACGACCAAGTATCTTTAAAAATTTTGCCTAAGAAAGGCGTTATGAGATTCGACAAGGCGAGCAAGCCCATCCATAGATTCATTGGGCCATATCGAACCCTCTGGAAGATCGATCTAGTGGCTTATGAGTTAGAGTTGTCTTCGGGGCTAGGATCTATTCATTAATGCTACGCAAGCACGTAAGAGACCCTTATCGGGTTGTCCCAGTTGAGGATGCTCAGGTTAGAGAATAGTTGTTCCACGTGGAGACTCCAATAGTTATACTAGATTGTTAGGTCTGTAGGGGCTATCTTGAGAACCAAAGATGTATCCTAGTAGAGTCTTATGGAGGAAGAAATATGGAAGAGATGAATTGAGAAGCTAGGGATGATGCAAAGTCTAGATATCCTCCATTGTTCTAGGCTCTACGATGATGGTATACAAACTCAGACATTTCAGTTAAGGCAAGATAGTTTCAGGTGTTGTATAATATCCTTTGTTGCTATTGTTACCAGTTGTTTACATATATGTGGTGGAACTATGTTATTCAGTTTCAAGTAGCATCCTGTGAGATGCCTGTGTTGGACTTTTCTGAGTTTTATGTTTCCAGATAGTCCATATTATCGGGAGACTCTGCCCAAATTTTTAGGCAAAAGCGTAAGGACAAAACCTCTTAAGATTGAATTACATTTGAGGACGAATGTTCCTAAGGGGGGATGATGTTACACCCTGTAGTTGGCATTGATTAGTGGTCACGTGCTTGCGCTTGTGATAGTGTCGGGAGAATGACACATGTGGGAAAAGGCCTGAAGAGGGGAGCGCACGAGTACATCATTGAGAAAGTAGGAGGCCGAAACTAGAGGCAGGGCACAAGGAGCGCCCCATCGCGCCCCCTTCCCCGGCTTCTTGAGCGGCGCGTCGTGCCCATCTGTCGACGCAATGGGAGGTGCGCGGCACCCCATGGCCACTGCCTCCATATATATATGTTAAGTGTGTGGGCTTGTCTCGTTTAAAACATTTTCCTAATGAGAGCTACGGACTTGGGCAACCCTCTTATGAAGATTTCATCGAATTAATGCCTAATTACGCTGCTAAATGTCGTTTGTTTGCAAATTCACCTTGGGTAATGATTCCTAGGCCTATGAAGAACGTATCTACGAAGTTGTTTCTTTAAAATTGGCCCGGTTCAATGGAGTCCCACCGAGTAGAAGTTGTAGAAATCACTTTTAATTAAGTCCTAAGCATCTACAAGTGATAAGTAAGTATTTCTACCTTCTAAATTCTCAAAAATTTATGAGTTTTTGGCTGAATTTGAGTAGATTATAAATATTGGTCATTGTGTCTGTTGTTGAATGTTGCTAGTTGTTTTTATGGACTAAGAACAAAATTACTTCATCAATGTAAAGGCTATGAGTTGGAGGAATTACTGGTTCTAGGCTAGAATAGGATTTGGCAAGCTGAAATCGACAATTGAGGTATGTTAAGGCTAACCTCTTCTAGCAAGTATTCTCGTCATACAGTGATACGACCCATACCTTTATAAATAAGTTCAATGTTGGTATTTGTGATTAGCTGCTACCAGTAGATAATGGTTATATATGTTGTGGTTAGCTGTTGCAAGACAAATTAAGATTTCATCATAGTATCCCTCATCGGGAAAAAGTATATTAAGTGTGACTAATGCTAGGAGCATCATTGAGATTTTCCTGCTCACCTGTTTACCGTTTAGAGGAATTCTGATATCTTGCTTTCATACTAAGGCCTTAGAAGCTTGTAGTTAGTGATTGAGCGTAATTTGGTAAGGTTGGACAACATAAGGCACAACTGGGCGTTATAACTTCCTGTTTGATGCCTATCTAGACAGTAAAGCTCACCCATAGGCCGTTGGCGTACCTTGACGCATCTAGGGCTATAATCTTGATAGGGTGGTCTTACCTTCGAGTTAATGGCACCAGAGTTGCTTAATGAACCGAGCGACAACTTGCCATATGATTGGCTACTGTCAGTGATCGTTAGCTTCAGCCGACATAATGCTTGTCGTATAGGTCACTTAGGAAACCATCTCAGTTGTTAGAAGTCTGATAAACTAGTTGATACCCTAAGGGGGGGACCTTCTTAGTGGTTAGACGTGGGGCCAATGCCCCGAGCTACTCTTGCAGACGCCCATGTACATATCACCGCGGAGGGCTAAATCTAGATATACCTGTCTACGAGGCTATGAATCGCTCAGAGGAGCCATATGTAATCTGGACTAACCAAGTTGATATCTAGGGGACTAGAACTACAGTGTCACAGTATTACGTTTAGGCTAAGAATTATGGTAAGCTGCCTGTGGGAAGTTAGGGCTGACCACTTAGGAACATGTCCGGTTAGTAGCAACCCTACAGTCGTTCTAAGCGAAGGAACTATATAGATGGTCGGCTATGACCTAGTTGTTCTCAATGAGCTGCTATTGTCCTAGCATGACCTTCAGAGTATCTCTTAGATCACCTCGAATATCGTCTTTGTCCGTCTAAGCCGACTGAGGTTATAATCACTGCCAGGACCCTCTGGTCAGGTGTAGGCACGTGGGATATGCCTGTTGACAGCTCCATAGACTATTTTAGGGGCAAAGAGCTGTTGCACTAGGCCCATAGGGCTAGGTACGCCTTTCGAGTGATTAGATTTGGGATTGTAGCGTAGTGACCCTTGTAGGGATCAATTGTATCTCGTACCGCCTCTCGCCATGAATAGCTAATAGGTTGCTATTTGTACGAACTGATTACGGAGCTACGATGTTGCTAATGCTTACGGAGATATAGATTGCTTTTGGAGATACGATGATGCTATCAATTACAGAACTATAGAATACTTTTGAAGCTACGAACTTGTATTACTTACAGAGCGACAGTATTACTTATGGAGCTAATTATTGTTTGAAAGGACTAAAATGAAGCCTTCATCACCACGTTGGAGTCTCCTATGAACTCTTTCTGTGCCAAGACAGCATTACCGACCCTCACTAGGGGCTGATGTGCCTGAGATACAGTTGCAATTACTTACAAGGCCTTAGGGGTATCAATTGGGTTATATAGACTAATTGGCGCTTTTCGTGCCTTATGGGGGCCCAGGTAGGTTATCTTTTTGTTGATTGTACCTTCTAGGCTTATAGGGGCCAGGTTAGGTTCTTGTTTGTATACTTTCTTTCTAGATATAGCTTATGAATGTAGAAATGTACAACTTAAGCTCTTATTTGCATGGTTGTTTATTAGATGTGGGCTATAGTTAAAGCATTCATGTTAACTTCTGCATATTTGCCTGCAGGTTCAGACAGACAGGTTTTGGAACCTCCTTAGCAATTATTCAGAGTCAGTAGATCAGCCAGCTCCTTTCATTCGGAGTTGGAAAATAGTAGAGGTTTGCCTGTCTTTTGTTATATAACTTTTAGGTAGGCTGGGGCCTTGTCCCGATCAGTATTTCACTTTTAGAGGCTTGCAGACTATTGTCTTTAGTTCCTAGCTTGTTATGTGTTATTGGCTGTGTGGGGCCTATATATGTTATGTTTTGTATGTTGGCTGCGTGGGGCCTAGTTTAGCTATCTGTTAGCAGCCTTGTCGGTTGTAGTATATATAGAACTGCCTGCCTTCCTTTTGTTATGACTTAGATAGCATAGTTGTCTTGTCGGCCCGCATAGGATCCTTTCATTACCGTGATTGCTGAGTTAGCTATCTTATGCAGGTTATATGTTGCGGCCTAGTTTGCCCGAAGCTGTGTTTATAGACTAGATATAGCATTTTGTTTTCTTGTTATGTGCTGCTGGCATGCACCAGGAGCGTATGTGTCCAGCCAGGTCAGCTCAGAGTCCAGTGTGGCATTAGATGCCAGTTACGCCTTCCAATGTGGGGTGTGACAAACTTGATCTACTTCGATCCCCTTTTCGAAGATCTTATGACCAAGCACTATCCGCTCCTTGACCATAAAATGATACTTTTTTTTCAATTGAGAACTAGGTTGGTTTCTTTATACCGCTCCAATATTTGACTGAGATGGTCAAGGTATTCATTAAAAGTATCACCAACCACTATGAAACCATCCATGAAGACTTCAATAAAGTCCTCCACTATTTATGAGAATATGACCAACATACACTGTTGAAAGGTGGCAGGGGGCATTACATAATCAAACAACATCCTGCTAAATGCAAAGGTTCCATAAGTACGCGTGAAAGTGGTTTTCTCTTGTTCCTCCAAGATTATATTGATTTGATGTAGCTAGAGTAACCGTCAAGAAAACAATAATAAGATCTTCCTATTAATCGATCCAACATTTGGTCGATAAAAGGCATGGGAAAATGGTCCTTGCAAGTGACAACATTGAGTTTTCTATAATCCATGCATACTCTCCACCTGGTGATAGTTCGAGTGGGAACTAGCTCATTCCACTCATTTTCAACCACTGCCATTCCTCTTCTCTTTGGTACACATTGAACCGGAATCACCTACTAGATGTCAGAAGTTGGGTAAACCACTCTAATGTCTAACCATTTAATAATCTCCTTCTTAACTATCTCTTTCATAACCAGATTCATTCTTCTCTGATACTCTATACTAGGAGAATTGCCTTCTTCTATTATGATTTTGTGCTCACAAATGCTAGAAGAAATACCTCGAATGTCTGCTAATGGTCCATCCAATAGATTTTCTATGTTGTTGGAGGTTTTTGATTACTTTTTGCACCTGTTCTTCGTAATAAATGAAGAAAATATGATTGATAAAGTTTCCTCCTGCTCCAAGAACTTGTAGCACAAATGGATAGGTGGTGGCTTCGACTCTAACTTTGGGGACTCTTTAATGGAAGGTTTATCTAGAGGAGTGGATTGATTTTCAAGGTCAAGTGATAACTTTCTTGGCTTGTACGTTTAATATCCAAGTCCTTCAAGTGAGTTCATTACTTCTCCATATCCTTCCACATTATCATTTAGATCATCAGTTCCTAGGATAGTAGCAAGGACTCTTTCAGAGTCACCTTCCTCCACACTTGGGTCTAGTGCTTTCTCCATATCATCTAACTCATCAAACAATGATATACATGCAAACTCCTAAGGCAATTTCATTCCTCTATCAACTTTGAATATGACTTCCTCATCATTCACTAGGAATTTGATTTTTTAATGTTCAGGATCCATCATGTCCCTGCCAGTGGCAAGGAATGATTGCCCCAATATGATAGGAACCTCTACATTAATAGCACAGTTGAGTATCACAAAGTTTACTAGAAGCATGAATCTTCCCACTTGCACCAATACATTGGCAATAATCCCCATCGACCGTTTGATTGACTGGTCATCCATCTGTAATCTCATGCATGTAGGTCTAGGAAAGCCTAGTCTTGTGCTTTTGAAGATCGAGAGGGGCATTAAATTGATGCTTTCCTCATTGTCACATAGCCTTGGTAGAATTTTTACATCCAACTATGCATGGGATAGTGAAAGCTCCTAGATAACCTTTCTTCTTGTAACATTCCAAAAGTTCCTATGATTAGACCCTAGAGTTGGAGTAAAAACCAGCAGAAAAGCTGAATTTTTAGCATAGGACGAACCGTACCATGGTCCTTGGTAAGGGCCATGGTGAAGGTGGTTTAGGGAAGTGTTCAAGGTTTATTTTAGTGACTGCGAGTCTCAGTACGACCAGTAGTAAAGTGGCGCGAACCATAGTAGGTATGGAAATCAGGTAATAATCATTTTGGCTTCAGGAGGTACGATTACATGGTACAACTCGTAGGTCCTTCACACGACTCGTACTACCTGACCATGATGAAATCAAGAGACTAACCAAATTGGGGCTTCATTGACCAAGAGGGGTCACCATGAGCCTTGGTATGGTCCGTGGCATTGTATTGGTAGATTTAAAGTGTGAAGTTCCCATGGCAGAAAATGCCTCCCCAAAGAGCCAACGAAAGGAGAAATGGTAATGGCAAACCAGCCAACCTCACCAGCTCCAGTAGACCCTCTGAATAAGCAGGCGACTCATGTGGAGTTTAGGGCTTCTTTTCAGATGTTGGCCCAAGCCATGATGGCCTAGGTTAACCAGTAAGAGGTTGCACCTGTGAATCTAAATGGAAGCTCTACACCGGCTAGAGTGCGAGACTTCACCAGGATAAACCCGTTGGAGTTTCATGATTCTAAGGTGGACGAGGTTCCACAGGAGTTCATTGATAAGATCTAGAAGATTACTCAGATTATGGGTGTCACTAGAGGGGAGAGTGCAGATTTTGCCTCTTATCAGCTAAAGGGGGTAGCTCAAATATGGTACAGGCAGTGGAAGGAAGGTCGTAGGGTAGGCGCAACTCTTGTTGATTGAGATGAGTTCGTGACTGTTTTCTTGCATAGGTTCTTCCCCCAGGAAATGAAAGAAAAAAAGGTTGCAGAGTTCATCAACTTGAAGCAAAACAATATGACGGTTCAGGAGTATGCCTTGATGTTCACTCAACTGTCTAAATATGATCCAAAGATAGTTGTCGAGCTGAGGGCTTGAATGAGCAAGTTTGTATCGAGAGTCTCATACTTTATGGTCAAGGAGTGCAAGACTTATATTCTTATTAGTGACATGGATATCTCTCGACTTGTGATGTATGCCAATCATATTGAGGAGGAGAAGTTGAAGGAGAAGGAGACCAAGAGAGCTAAGACAAGACCTCTTGAGTTCTATCGGTAGAGGATAGGTGGTGACACCATTCACAGTCCCATAAGAGGTTATCAACTCCAGGACCATCATCGGCCAGCGTCCCATCCAGGACTAGAGGTGATCAGAGGGGTAGAGCACCAGGCTCTAAGACTCAAGGGAGCATGATCCGAGGGCGCACATTCCCAGCTTGCAAGAACTATGGTAGGAACCAGCCTGGAGAGCGCTAGGTTAGTTCAGATGCTCGCTTTGAGTGTGGTGAGGCTGGTGACAGGCTCAGAGATTATCCTTCAGCCAGATAGGGTGATGGTAGAGGTCGTGCCCTTAACTACTTCTTCATTAACTCTGGTAGCTCGCCCGTCCCAGTAGTGTGCCTCATCTAATGCCTGTGGCGGACAATGCGAGAACTATTTTTATACACTTTCATCGTGCCAGGAGTATAAGAACTCGCCAAATGTGGTCATGGGTATGTTTTGAGTTTTCCACCTTGATGTATATGCATTGCTAGATCTAGGGGACACATTATCCTTTGTACTCCCTATGTTGCTATCAGTTTTAGTGTCAGTCCTAAAATCCTCTCAAAATCCTTCTAATCTCTACCCTGTCGGTGAGTCCACCTTAGCACGGAGGGTATGCAGAAACTGTCCAGTTATTATTCTCTAAAAAGTCACCTCAGCTGATCTAATAGAGTTAGACATGATAGACTTTGATATTTTATTTGGCATGGATTGGTTGTAGTCTTGTTATGCTTCAGTCAATTATAGAACTCGAACATTAGAGTAAGCTAATCCTAGAACAGAAGTGTAGTTCCACAGTCCCTATAGGTCATTTTGTCTCCTACCTTAAGGCCAGAAAGATGATTTCCAAGAGGTGTGTTTATCATTTGGTTGAGGTAAAAGATTCTAAGTCTGAATCCCTGACTTTTTAGTCAATCTCTATTGCTTGTGAGTATCCATAGGTGTTCGCAGATGATCTACCAGGAGTCCCTCCCGAGTAGAGATTGAGTTTGGGATAGACCTTCTCCTTGGTATGCAACCCATATCCATTCCTCCTTATAGAATGGCTCCAACTGAGATTAAGGAGTTGAAGGAATAATTGGAGGATCTCCTAGATAAGGGTTTCATCAGGCCTAGTAACTCCCCATGGGGTGCCCCAGTCCTCTTTGTGCGTAAGAAAAAAATGTTATCCTAGCATGTGCATCGACTATTGCCAGTTGAGCAAGGTCACAATCAAGAATAAGTATCCCATTCCCAGGATTGATGACTTGTTTGACCATTTTCAGGGTGCTAGATTCTTCTCAAAGATAGAGCTCAGATCCGGTTATCACCAGCTCAGAGTTAGAGAGCATGACATTCTGAAAACAACCTTCAGGACTCGGTATGGTCACTATGAATTTGTGGTTATGTCTTTTGGACTAACGAATGCTCATGCAGCTTTTATGGATTTGATGAATAGGGTGTCAAGCAGTATTTGGATATGTTCACTATTGTCTTCATAGATGATATCCTTGTATACTCTCCGAGTGAAGAGGAGCATGCTGCTCATTTGAGGATTTTGTTGCAAACTCTTAAGGACTGTAAGCTATTTGCTAAGTTTAGCAAGTGCGAGTTTTAGCTGAAGCAAACACATTTCTTGGGCATGTGGTGTCTAGTGAGGTTGTGCACGTAAACTCTCTAAATATTAAGAGGAACTAGCCTAGACCTGTTAATCCTACAGACATTAAAGCTTTTTGAGCTTAGTGGGTTACTACAGGAGGTTCGTAGAGGGGTTTTCATCTATTGCCTCACCTTTGACCCGGGTTGACTCAGAAGAAGGTCAAATTTCAATATTCCGATTCCTATGAGAATAACTTTTAAGAGATAAAAGCTCGACTTCTTTTTGCTCTGATCTTGACCCTACTAGAGGGCGTGGATGGTTTTATGGTGTATTGTCATGCTTCTAGAGTTGGCCTAGAGGGTATGTTGATGCAGTATGGTAAGGTCATTACTTATGCTTTGAGGTAGCTTAAAACTCATGAAAAGAATTACCCGAATCATGATCTTGAGTTAGCAGCGGTGGTATTTTCCTTGAAAATTTGGAGGCACTATTTGTATGGGGTGCATGTTGATGTGTTCACGGATCATACGAGCCTTTAGTATGTGTTTATCTAGATGGACTTAAATATGCGGCAAAGGATATGGTTGGGGTTTCTCAAGGACTATGACATGAGTATTTTACATCATCTGAAAAAGGCCAATGTAGTAGCTGATGCTCATAGCAGGTTGTTTATGGGGAGTGTAGTTCATGTGGAAGATGATAAGAAGGAGTTGGTCAGAGAGTTTCACAGACTCACTCACTTTGGGGTTGGCCTTACGGATTCAGCGGATGGTGGTGTTATTTTCAAAGTGGTTCAGAATCATCATCAGTGACAATGGTTAAGGCGAGACAAGATGTCACAACCTGAATGTAGGCCCGAATCGAGACACGGGATAGGAGCCCCGAGAGACTCCAAGTCGACCCATGGCATGAACATACGTCTATCTCAATTTAGTAAAGCGAAATTGCTCGACATGATAACATAGCGGAAGCATAATCATAACATAACATGGAAAGTGAAATGCAGTTCATACATGACAGCTGAATACTACACATAATCTGAAATCCTCTAACATATCTGATGGGCTGATGGCACAACACCTCCAACTAACCCGACAAGTCTAGAAACCTGAACATAAAGAGATAACTGAATCAATTGGTCCTAGGGGGATGAGGACTCACCAATGAACTGGATGCTAACTCCAGGAACGAGCTAATGACGGTGTTGGGTTTGAAGATCGGAGCTTGTATCATGAATGGATGCAGCATACAGTATGCAGTCAGTACGTGGAATGTACTGAGTATGCAAGGTAAGTAAAATGGACATTTGAAATACATAAAAGTTCATAAGAGTAGGACAACATGCTCATAACATAAATATCGCAATATAACATAAGGCTCAAGGTTTTCAAAAAGTTCATAATCCATTCATCATCATAGTCATAAGAGAAAACTTTATAAATCATAACTTGAGCCAAAGTACATAAACTTAAAAATACATAAAAACATGTGGAACAATGGGATGACTCGTCATAACTGAAACCATCATGGTAGAGCATTACATGATGCCCCAACTATCTCACTCAAGTGGGCAGAGTCGTCCCGACTTGCCAGGCAAGAGACGTGCAGTATGTGATATCACGAAAGAGGAATCCATAAACATTGTAATGTATTAATATGAACCTACGGTGGCACGTAGTTATGAGACACCGGGGTAGTCCTTTGAACGCCGGGCTACTAGTGCAAGACACTGCTCCCAAAAACATGCATATTAGGCTCGTACGTAAATCATAAACATCATTCATGAGATTCATGGCCAAATAAACATTTACACCGTTGATGCCCATTTACATACATGTTTAGCCATGAATCAAATCCCATTAACCGGCCAATGTCATAAATCGATCAATCATGAAATCCATATCATAAATCATAAATCATACTTGAACATGTGGGCATATCCCAATACCTTAACATGCTTGAAAATACTCAATTTACTTGAAAAAACGATTATTAACATGGGTAACTTGAAAACATGCTTTCCATCACCAATACTTCATCATACATGAACATTCATTATAAATCTCAGCTTTCATGAACTTCTCATAAATGGGCATTTAAATTTAAAAAGCTTGAAACATGGTTTTAATGGAAAACAACGTAGAACTATCCCATGAATCATAATTCAATAATAAAAACACCTTTGAATCATGCCCATGTAGTAAATTAGAAATTTCATGCATTGGGTTAAAACCCCATAGAACCATCATAGGAATTTCATGATTTAGAGAGATATTGGGCATGGGTGTGAATGGATTCACCCATTCATAATCCTACATACCCGGGGAAGACTAGATTTTATCACTCCTTGAAAGCCCAAAGGAAGATTAAAGGAAAACTTGAAGAGCTCTAACTTGATCACCTCCTAAAACCCTTCAATATGCATGCATGGATGTGAATGAGCCTAGGGTAGATTTTCCCCTCCTAAAACACTGCATTTCGAGCCTTAAACGACATAGTTTAGGATCCTAGGACTTAGGAATGATGATGATACCCTTAATGAATTTTCTAAAAAATCAGCACTGGCAGTGACAACGACCAATCCAACGGGTCGTGCCTGGATACCATGACTCGCGGTATCCATCCGTTGCATCCACTTCCCAAACTTAACTTCTCGTAATCGAACACCACGGCTTGACAGGACAAGTCGTTATAGTAGACGATGGTCCATTGCATCCTCCATTGTTTCCCCCTGATGACTTTCATCTGGGCCTTCCCACGAGCCACACCTTGACTCGTGCCTCCTTCCAACAAGTCGTGGTTTCCATCCATTACCTCGACTGGAGATTTTCCTACTCCTTCCCAAGGTTGCTCACCACGATCCATTACTGCTCAAAACTAGTCGTCCTGCGACCCGTTACTTCCTCCTAGGTTAAGGGTTAGTCTCACCATGACAACAAGTCACGACTCGTGACATTAGACCATGGGTCATTCCATGACCTGTTACTCCCAACTTCAACCCTGCTGCACCTCACCATGGATACCTCCTGTGGATCGTTGGTGGAACCAACGACCCGTTACATGACCCGTTCTGTGATGATTTTCTAGATTTCTGCCAACTTCCATTTTTAAATTTCGGATCTAGTCTTAGGCACTTTTGGGGGTATTACAATATCTCCCCCTTGGGAACATTCGTGCTCGAACGTGAGAAAACATATAGAAAACAGAGAAATGCAATCATCATACTCAAATACTAATCATTTTAAGCTAAAAACTGACGGAATGACCAACTCCAATTTAAACTACATGGCTGAACTGAATTCATGAATCATATACACATCCACATACATGAAAGAAACTGGGGCACATGAAATTAACATGAAAACTAAATAGAGTACTTAGGGCAAAAATTGATACCTTAAGATGGAACTGAGCCGGTAGGGAATAAATGTAGGTATCTAGCCATCATGTCTACTTCGACTTCCCACGTAGCTCCCTCAACATGCTGATTCCTCCATAAAACCTTGAATGAATCTACTTCCTTGTTTCTTAGACTCCGAGCCTGACGATCTAGTATTTCCACCAGAACCTCCTTGTAACTAAGGCTGTCTTTCACACCGACACCGTCCACCGGGACAACTAGAGCTGGATCACCCAAACACTTCTTTAAGAGCGATACATGGAAAACAGGATGCATGGAAGCTAATTTTGAGGGCAACTCCAATTCATATGCCACCTTGCCTACCCGTTTCACAATTCGGTACGGGCCAACATAATGAGGGCTGAGTTTTTCTTTCCAAACTGCATCACTCCCTTCATGGGAGACACCTTCAGAAACACCCAATCATCCACTTCGAACTCGAGTTTTCTCCTCCTCACATCGGCATAGGACTTTTGGTGACTTTGAGCCATTTTTAACCTGTCCCGTGTTAGCTGAACCTTCTCCATAGCCTCAAGGACTGAATTTGGTCCTATCATTGCAGCTTCACCAACTTCGAACCAGCCAATAGACGATCTACATCTCCGCCCATAGAGAGCCTCAAACAGGGTCATCTGAATACTGGAATGGTAGTTGTTATTGTATGCAAACTTGATAAGAGGAAAATGATCCTCCAAACTACCCTTGAAGTCAATCACGCATGCCCTCAACATGTCTTTGAGAGTCTGAATTGTCCGCTCTGCCTGACCATCCATTTGCGGGTGAAATGCTGTGCTGAGCTTAACCTGAGTACCAAGTCCTATTTGAAATGACCTCCAAAAATGAGAGGTAAATTGGGTTCCCCTATTGAATATTGTGGACAAGGGCACTTCATGCAACTGAACTAGCTCTCGGATGTAAAGTTTGGCATAATCCTCCGCCGAATCCGTGGTTTTGACCGGTAGAAAATGAGCGGCTTTGGTCTACCTGGCTACAACAATCCAAATGGAGTCATATTGTCGACGAGTGCGAGGAAAACCTGTTATGAAGTCTGTATTGATTTATTCCTACTTCCAAGTAGGAATATTTATATCCTGATGCACCCCTCCCGATCTCTGATGCTCAACCTTTATTTGCTAACAGTATGGGCACTTAGCTACAAATTCTGCGATGTCCTTCATCATGCCATTCCACCAATAGACGTCCCGTAAGTCACGGTACATCTTGGTGGCACCTGGATGGATTGAATACCTAGATCCAGGAGCCTTGTGCAGCATCTGATTTCTCAAACCATTGACATCCGAAACACATAAGTGACCCCGTTATCGAAGCATACCATCTCTCCTTTTGGAGAAGACCTCTACCTTCTGATTTTGAACAACTTCCTTTAACTTTACCAAAATAGGGTCCTCTTCTTGTCTAGATTTTACATCATTCAAAGACGATTCTGATCCGTTCTGAACAATAACCCCGACATTGGTCGAATCAACCAACTGAACTCCCAACCTTGCAAGTTGATGCACGTCTTTCACCATCTCCTTCCTTTCCTCATCCACATGGACACACTTTATATGGAGAGTCTACTAAGTGCATCTGCTACTACATTAGCCTTTCCCGGATGGTAAAGCACACTCATATCATAGTCCTTAAGTAGCTCTAACTACCTCCTCTACTGAAGATTGAGATCCTTCCGGGTAAAAACATATTATAGACTCTTATGATCCGTAAACACATCCATGTGGACCTCATACAAATAATGTCTCCATATCTTCAAGGTGAATACCACCGCGGCCAATTCAAGATCATGGGTTCGGTAATTCTTCTCATGAACTTTTATCTGTCTGGAGGCATATGCTATAACCCTTCCATGTTGCATCAATACACATCCAAGTCCGATCCTTGAAACATCACAATACACCATGAACCCATCAGTACCCTCGGGTAAAGTTTACACTGGTGCTGAGGTAAGTCGAGTCTTCAACTCCTAAAAGCTCCTCTCAAAAGCCTCCAACCATTGGAATTTCACCTTCTTTTGGGTCAATTTGGTCAAGGGTACTGCAATAGATGAGAAACCTTCAATAAATCTCCAATAATAGCCAGCTAAGCCCAAAAAGGTCCGGATATCTGAAGGGTTCACTGGTCTAGGCCAGTTCTTCACTGCTTCTATTTTTTTAGAGTCCACTTGTATGCCCTCACTTGATACCACATGGCCCAAAAACGCCACTGAGTTCAACCAAAACTCACACTGAATTTAGCATATAGCTGGCGATCCTTGAGAGTCTGTAGCACCACCCTTAAATGAGCGGCATGCTCCTCCCCGCTCTGAGAGTATATCAGGATGTCATCAATAAACGCAATCACGAATATATCCAAGTATGGCTTGAACACCCTGTTCATCAAGTCCATAAAAGATGCAGGAGCATTTGTTAGTTGAAAAGACATAACTACAAACTCATAATGACCATACCACGTCCTGAAGGTTGTCTTCGGGATGTCGCTCTCTGGAACTCTAAGCTTATGGTCCTCGGATCTAAGATCTATCTTTGAAAAAAACTTGGCACCTTGAAGTTGGTCAAACAAATCATCAATCCTGAGTAGAGGATACCTGTTCTTGATGGTGACCTTGTTCAATTATCGATAATCAATACACATACTAAGAGAACCATCTTTCTTTCTGACAAAGAGAATCGGTGCACCCCATGGGGATTTGCTTGGTCTAATGAAACCCTTATCCAAAAGATCCTTCAACTAGTCTTTCAACTCTTTTAGCTCGGCTGGATCCATTTTGTAAGGAGGAATAGATATCGGCTATGTATCGGGAAGAAGGTCGATACCAAAATCAATCTCCCGCTCAGGAGGGATTCCCGGTAAATCATCTGGGAAGACTTTTGGATACTCGTATACCACTGGAATTGACTGGATAGTCGGGGTCTCGAACTCAACATCCTTAACCCAAACTAGATAGTATACACAACCCTCAAAAATCATCTTCCTGGCCTTAATATAGGAAATAAAACGACCTACAGTCACGACCGAACTACCCTTCCACTCTAAGACTGACTCATCAAAAAAGCAAAACTCCACCGCACGGGTTATACAATTAACAGAAGCATATCATTAATACGACCAATCCATGTCGAGAATAATATCGAAGTCAATCATGGCTAACTCTACTAGGTCTGCGGAGGTGATTTTTCTGCAATACTGTGATCGGGCAACTTTTGTACACCCGCCTAGCTACAACTGAATCACCAACGGGAGTAGAGACTAAGAATGGTTCTGACAAAATTTCGGGACTAACTCCAAAGCTACTAGCAATATAAGGTGTCACAAAAGACAAAGTAGACCCTGGATCTAATAAAGCATAAGCATCAAGGTGGAACACTCGTAACATACCAGTAACCACATTCGATGAAGTCCCATGTTCCTGACGCGAGGCGAGGGCATAAAATCTATTTTGGCGCTGCATGCCACCCCACTAGTGGATGCCCCCTGCGGAGCTGAACGTGCTGGAGCTACTACTGACCTGATAGTTTTTGCATGGCCTCTATCATCATCCTGTCTAGCAAATGGACACGCTTGGCGCATGTGGCCGGATCTACCGCACCCATAACAGATATTTGAGACGAGCAAGCACTCCTTGGCATGACTCTTACCACACTTTTCGCAGGCTAGAAAGGTGCGCTCTACCTGCATGCCCCTCTAGTCTATCGAACCTGAGGCCCTACTCCTCTGAACACCCTTGGGTCTGGATGGAACACTAGCTGATGATGGTGCTGGAGCTAGTGACCTCTGCTGAATCTGAGGGCGATGACCACCGCAGAATCTCTATTGAGTGAACCCATAGCTGTCGGTCTGGGCCCTTTTGGCCTCTCTCTCCTTCATATACGCCGGCTCCATATGCTGGGCATATAAGACTATCCAAGGGAAATCCATATCCTGGTGGAGCATAGCGGTCCTGCAATCTTTGTCCAAATAGTATGCCACCCCATGAACAAACCTGCTCATTTGCACCCTCTGATCCACCACTAACTCTAGGGCGAACTTTGATAAGCAAGTGAACTCTAGGGCATACTCCTGTACCATCATCTTCCCCTGCTTAAGATTCATGAACTCGGATGCCTTCAACTTCCTCATCTCACGAGGGGAGAACCGATCTAGGAAAGCACCATGGAACTCCTCCCAAGTGATAGGGTCTGCTCCGGCGGCCCTACTATCTTGCCACTGTTGAAACCAGATATGTATGACCCCTTTCAACTACTACGAGGCTAACTTAGGACACTTAACTCCATTCACCCCCATGACCTGGGTGATCTTCACAATCTTGTCAATAAATTCATATGGATCCTCGTCCACCTTGGAACTAAGAAAATCTAGCGGGTTCATCCTCAAGAAATATCTAACTCGAGCTGCCTCCGCATTTCCATTTTGCGGAATATGCACCACTAACTGCTGGTTGACTTGAGCGGTCAAGGCCTGCGCTAGCATCTGAATAACTGCCCGAAATTCAGCATGGGCAACCAGCTTCGGTGCATGGTGCTCCTAGACTGGTGGGGCTTGTTGGTGCCCATTTCCATTGCCATCCTCATGGCCGTTTCCATTCCTATTCCTCCTACCGTTAACTCTGCGGGGAGCCATTATTCTACAATCATGAATGGCATGATTTAAAAAAGGACAGGAAGACATTTCATCGCACAACATAGATCATGAAAGAAGGGAACATTTCCTAAACGTCTCGTAGCCTCGTCGTCATAAGTGTGTTGGGCTTCACACCCATGAAAAAAGACTCTACTTAACGTGGCTTTCAAACACCCTAGGGTACTTCAAACCTATTGCTCTGATACTAAGTTTGTCACGATTCAAATGTAGGCTCTATCGAGATATGGGACAAGGAGCCCCGAGAGACACCAAGTCGACCCATGGCATGAACATACGTCTATCTCAATCCAGAATAGCAGAATTGCTCAACATAATAACATAGCGAAAGTATAATCATAACATAACACGGAAAGAAAAATGCAATTCATAAATGACAACTGAATACTACACATAATCTGAAAGCCTCTAACATATCTGATGGGCTGATTGGACAACACCCCCAACTAACCCCACAAGTCTAGAAAACTAAACATAAAGAGATAACTGATATCAACTGGTCCTCGGGAGATGAGGACTAACCAATGAACTGGATGCTAACTCCGAGAACAAGCTAATGATGATGCTAGGTCTAAAGATCAGAGTATGTATCATGAAACGATACAACATAGAGTATGCAGTCAGTACGTGAAATGTACCGAGTATGCAAGGTAAGTAAAGAGGACATTTTACATACATAAAAGTTCATACGAGTAGGAAAACATGCTCATAACATAAATATTGCAATATAAAATAAGGCTCAAGATTTTCAAAACATTCGTAATCCATTCATCATCATAGTCATAAGAGAAAACTTTATAAATCATAACTTGAACCAAAGTTCATAAACATAACAATTCATAAAAACATGCGGAACAATGGGAGGACTCGTCATAACTGACACCATCATTGTAGAGCCTTACATAATGCCCCAACTATCTCACTCAAGTGGGCAGAGTCGTCCCAACTTGTTAGGCAAGAGACGTGCAGTATGTGATATCACGAAAGAGGGATCCATTAACATTGTAATGTATCAATATGAACCTACAGTGCCACATAGTTGTGAGACACCGTTGTAGTCCTTTAAATGTCGGGCTACTCGGTGCTAGACACAACTTCAAAAAATATGCACATTAGGCTCGTACGTAAATTATAAACATCATTCATGAGATTCATCGCCAAATAAACATTTATATCATTAATCCCCATTTACATACATGTTTATCCATGAATCAAATCCCATTAGCCAGCCAACGTCATAAATTGATCAATCATGAAATTCATATCATAAATCATAAATCATACTTTAACATGTGGGCATTGCCTAATATCTTAACATGCTTGAAAATACTCAATTTACTTGAAAACATGATTATAAACATGGATAACTTGAAAACATGTTTTTCATCATTAATACTTCATCATACATGAACATTCATTATAAATCTCAACTTTCATGAACTTCTCATAAATCGGCATTTAAATTTAAAAAGCTTGAATCATGGTTTTAATGGAAAACAACGTAAAACTTTCCCATGAATCATAATTCAATAATAAAAACACCTTTGAATCATGTCCATGTAGTAAATTAGAAATTTCATGCATTGGGTTAAAACTCCATAGAACCATCATAGGAATTTTATGATTTAGAGAGAGATTGGGCATGGGTGTGAACGGATTCATCCATTCATAACTCTACATATCTGGGGAAGATCAAATTTTATCACTCCTTGAAAGCCCAATGGAAGATTGAAGGAAAACTTGAAGAACTCTAACTTGATCACCTCCTAAGCCCCTTAAATATGCATGCATGGATGTGAATGAGCCTAGGGTAGATTTTTCCCTCCTGAAACACTGCAATTCGAGCCTTAAACAACGTAGCTTAGGACCCTAGGACTTTGGAATGACAAAAATATCCTTAATGAATTTTTTGAAAATCAGCACTGGCAGTGACAACAACCAATCCAACGGTCGTGCTCAGATACCACGACTAATGGTATCCGTTCGTTGCATCCACTGCCCGAACTTAACTTCTCGGATTTGAACAACACGACTCAACATGACGAGTTGTTACAATAGACAATGGTCTGTTGCATCCACCGTTATTTCCCCCTGATGACTTATACCTGGGCCTTCCCACAAGCCACACCACAACTCGTGCCTCCTTCCAATAAGTCGTGGTTTCCATCTGTTACCTTGACTGGAGATTTTCCTACTCTTTCCCACGGTTTCTCACCACGATCTGTTGCTGCTCACAACGAGTCGTCCTACGACCCGTTATTTCCTCCCAGATTAAGGACCAGTCTCACCACGACTACCAGTCATGACTCGTGACATTAGAACATGGGTCGTTCCATGACCCGTTACTCTCAACTTCAACCCTGCTGCACCTCACCACGGACACCTCCTATGGATCATTGGTGGAACCAATGATCCATTACATGACCCGTTCTATGATGATTTTCCAAATTTCTGCCAACTTCCATTTTTAAATCCCGGGTCTAGTCTTAGGCATTTTCGGGGTATTACACAAGATAAGGATCCTATCTTGGTTAAGTAGAAGAAGCAGTCTAAATCAGAATGTGAAGGTCTTCTCCCAAGGGAGAGATGGTCTACTATGATATTAGGGCCGATTATGTGTTCTAGATGTAGATGACCTGAGACAGAGAATGTTGAGAGAGGTGTTCGGTTCGCGTTATATGGGTATATAACTACACGCAAGTGCACGTGGTCAAACAAGTAGTAAAGTGGCTTAAGTAAGCCAAGTATCGATCCCACAGGGACTGGGATGAAGTGCAATCTGCTCAAGTGTACTATATTTCAATTCTAACAATGCAGACAACAGTGTAACCAAGAGTTTGATATTTTTGATTTCCAATAGTTATGCTAAGTCTAAACAATTATCTAATGTGAGTCTGAACTATGAATGTGAGCATGCGGAGGTTAAACGAACATGTAATGAAATTGATTATCGATATAAATTGGTTAGCCTTTTCCTCCGATTGCTAGTCAAGAATTATTGCCAAGGGATTAAAACTCTCGTATTTAACCCCACTTAAGAATCATGAACCATCCACCTACATTTCTGTGATTAAATGCAATTCATGTTCTAGCCATACAAAACCGATTCCTAAATTGACTAATACAACTTTCAGGTATATTTCTATCCTGAAAGTAAATCAATCCCCAATTTTCCCAAACCAAGAAAAGATCATATCCTATTAATTCACAACTTTCCAATTTCTTGCTCTTTCGAGTGAAACCGGACTTTTTAGATGTACATTAACGTAGGCCACACATTAATGCAGTAAGAACAAGAATCAATAGAACAACCATGGAAGAAAAGATGAAAAACCAAAGAATCAATGATCACATTTCATTACAAGTGTTCATAACCTCAGCAAGAAGAGGAATTAGCCACTCATTTTTGGATTAAATATCGTTAAAAATGAGTGTTAAACATACAAGCAATTGAATTCAAGGAGATGGAAAGAGAGAAAAACCCTGATAATTTCGTCCCCTCAACTGCCTGTAACCCACGTTCTTGCTCCACCAAGTCAGAATATTGAAAAATGAACCTAAGTGTTCTATTTATACTGGTGGGAATTTTTCCCAGAATAACAAGCAACGTGTCACGGAGTGCATCGCGGAGCACTGCCTCCGTGACACGCTACCAACGCGGACCTTCACTTGAAACTGGGGGTCCAAGGAATAAGGCCCAACGTGGCACGGCGTGCAACGCGGAGCCAGGCCACCGTGCCACGGACCCATCGCGAACCCTCTCTGGAAATTGGGCGAAAATTCCCTATCCAGGCAGAAGGCCTCCGCGATGGCAGCGTGACACAGCTCCATCGCGGAGCCCCTTTATTTTGTGCTTTCCAATGCCTTGTCCCTTGCTCACATCTGAGTCCAAACCCGATCTCTTCCAACATGCATTTTAGCTTCCCGAAATTAAATTTTTCCTGCAAAACAATGCTAATCATGTTGGTTAGTATAAATTCACATTTTATTACCAATCATATGAGAATATATAAACATTGATAGATAAACAAGTCTAAAATGACACCTTTGAGTATCACTTGGGCATATAAATTTGCCCAAAATCAAGAGGCTCATAGCTCTTGGTATTTTATCCAACCAGGTGCCACCAAGATGTATTATAATTTACAGAAAGTCTATTGGTGGAATGATATGAAGAAGGATATTGCGGGATTTATGGCTAAATGTCCGAATAGGCAACAGGTTGAGGTTGAGCACCAGAGACTAGGGAGTATGGTTTAAGATATCAATATTCCTACTTGAAAGTGAGAAAATATAAATATAGACTTTATTACAGGTTTGCCTCGTATACGTTGACAACATAATTCTATATGGGTGATTATAGACTAGATGACTAAGTCCGTACATTTTCTACCAGTTAAGACTATGGGGATTATTATAGATTTTGCATTCGGGAGTTAGTCAGGTTGCAAGGAGTCCCTTTGTCTATCATTTCTGCTAGGGATACTCAGTCACCTCATAGTTTTGGAAGTCATTTTAGAAGGGCCTTGATACTCAGGATAAGCTTAGCACAACTTTTCACCCATACACAGATGGTTAGGCTGAGTAGAAGACTTAGACTTTAGAGGATATGTTGAGAGCTTGCATGATTGATTTCAAGGGTAATTGGGATGATCACTTGCCGCTCATTGAGTTTGCCTATAATAACAGTTAACACTCTAGCATTCAGATGGCTTCATTTGAGGCTCTCTATGGGTAGAGATGTAGATCACCTATTGTATGGTTTGAGGTAGGCGAGACTACGTTGATAGGGCCAAATTCAATTCATAAGGCTACGGAGAATGTCATGACTCGAACATAGGCCCGGAGTGAGACACAGGACAAGAAACCCCCAGAGGCTCCAAGTCGACCCATGACATGAACATAACATCTAACTCAATCATAGATAAGTGGAAGATCAACATAATTAATATAGCGGAAGTATGTTAGTCTCATAACATTGGAATACATGACTCAAAACCGAAGAAAATTACATGCTATGTATGAAAAGCCTCTACTACTAATGAGTTGATGGGACAAGACCCCAGCTAACTCATTAAAGTCTGAAACTGAAAGTACTAGATACAACTGAAAAGAAGGGCCCTCGAAAGATGAGGACTCACCAACTTTGGCAGATAAGTGCTAATGTTATAGGTCTAGCTAATGATGAAACTGATCCTAGATATCTGAGCCTAGATCATGAAACGATATAGCATAGAGTATGCAGTCAGTATGTGGAACGTACCGAGTATGCAAGGTAAGTAAAACGCTTAAGTAAGTAAAATCATAAATCATGCATATCATGAAAACATAATCAAGATAAGATTCTGAGAGTAAGGTTTGCATGCTATTTTCTAAAATCATGATCTGAACATAACTGAACATCATAATTGAATTGAATGACCCAAAGCTAAAAACTGATAATCATAAGTAAAACTGAACATTGGGTCAAACCTGCTGAAAACATAATATCATGACTGATGAACATGCGTAACGGAAATCTGAGGTAGACTCTTCATATAACTGACTTACCATGATAAAGCTTACGTGATCCCGACTATCACACTCAAGAGGGCAGAGCTGTCCAAAGATTTGCCAAGGGCTAAGGACACTACCATAATATCGATATCAAGATGAAGGCCCCTTGGGAGCAGGGGAAGCTCACAAGAGAGGTCCCAAATAATCTGAACATACCTATGTTGGCATGTAGTTTTGAGGCATAGGGTTGACTGATCCTTAGCCTACTCAGTGTTAGACACTACTCGCAAAAACATGCATATGCTCTCCATCATTTTCAAGAAGTTGAACCATCATCTAATGACAAAGTTGACGCATAACTTACATACACAAATTTCAAATCATAACATGAGGAGCCTTGGCTCAAATCATACCACAAGCTGAACATAGTGGGAGTCTAGACTCCAAAATCCATGTGGTAAGCTAATACATGAAGTTCAAAAAACATACTTGATCATATGGGCTTGAACAATACTTAAACATGCTTGACATATATTTCACCATTTGAAAACATGAACATAGACATGGGTATTTCAAAAGCATACTTTCTTCATAAACATCTCATCATGCTTGAATACATATTTCATAGATCTCAACTTTCATGAACTTTCATGGATGGGCATCATAATTTATAAAACTTGAAAACATAATTTATAATATAAACACTATAAACTATGCTCATTAATCATAATTCAACACTAGAACATGCTTAGATCATACCCATGATTGATATTTAGGAAATTCACATGTTGGGTTAAAACCCCATAAATTCATCAACTAGAATTTCATGAATTGAGAAGGGATTGGGCATTGATGTGGAAAATTACACCCATTCATAACCCTACATACCTGAATAAATCTGATTTCACAACTTCCTTGATTGGCCAATGAGAATTTGGGGAAGAACTTGAGGAATTTAGGCTTGATCATCCTTAGGAGCTTGTAGACTTGCATGCATGGAAGTGAATAAGCCTAGAATGAACTTACCCCTCTTAAAACACTCTATTCTGAGCTTAAAACGACGTAGTTTAGGCCTTAGGAACTTAGGAATACAGAAAGCCCTTAATAAATTCACAGGGAAAAACACACTGCCAGTCCCAACGAGGGACTGGATGACCCATCATCCCTAACCACAACTCATGGTCACCTATCGTTGCCTACACTGGAAATCCATCTTCACTGGTTACCACGAGGGACACCATGACTCATGGTGTACTTGACGACTCCTGGTGACTGGTCATGCGGAACACTGCCAATTGTCTCAACATCCACTTCATCTCCTGACCACGACCATCCCAATGACTCGTGGTCCTGACCATGAGTCGTGCCTTCTACCGTGGTCAACCACTAGACAACACCCATAGCCAAATTCTCCTCCACACCATGAGTCACTTAACAACTCGTGGCGCACCCAATGGGTCACTGGATAACTCATCCTGTGACCTGGTGCAAAAAATCTTATTTTCTCCATTTCAACTCTCTGGTCTAATCTTAAGGTTTTTGGGGTATTATAATATCTCCCCCTTGGGAACATTCATCCTATAATGTGGGAGAATATACTAAAAAGCAAAGAAATACAATCATCATATTCAAATATTGAACATACATGCTGAAAACTAACAAAATGGCTGACTCCGAACTGAACTACATGACTAAACTAAATTCCTGAATCACACATACATTCATTGACATGAAAGAAACTGGGGCACATGAGCTGAACTTGAAACTGAATAGGGTACTAGGAGGAAACTGATACATCAAGCTGAAATAGAGCCAGAAGGGAATAGATATGGGTATTTAGCCATCATATCTGCTTCAGCTTCCCACGTAACTCCCTCAATATGTTTATTCCTCCACAATACCTTGACTGAGACTACTTATTTTTTTCTTAGCTTACGAACTTGACGATAAAGTATTTCTACCGGAACCTCCTTATAACTAAGGATATCTTTCACACCGACACTATCCACCGGAAAAATCAGAGTTGGATCACCCAAACACTTCTTTAAGAGCGATACATGGAAAACTGGATGAACTGAAGATAATTCTGAGGGCAACTCCAACTCATATGCTACCTTTCCAACTCGTTTCACAATCCGTTACGAACCAACATAATGGGGACTGAGTTTTCCTTTCTTTTCGAATCTCATCACTCCCTTCATGGGGGATACCTTTAGAAACACCCAATCATCGACTTCAAACTCAATCTCTCTCCTCCTCACATCCGCATAGGACTTTTGGCGACTCTGAGCTGTTTTCAACCTGTCCCTTATAAGCTGAAATTTCTCCATAGCCTCATGGAATAAATTTGGACCTATCAATGTAGCTTCACTGACCTCAAACCAACCAATAGGTGATCTACACCTCTGCCCATAAAGAGCCTCAAATAGGGCCATCTGAATGCTAGAAAGGTAGTTGTTATATGCAAACTCAATGAGAGGCAAATGATCATCCCAACTACCTTGAAATTCATCACACATGCTCTCAACATATCCTCGAGGGTCTGAATGGTCCGCTTGGCCTGACCATCTGTCTGCGGGTGAAATGTGGTGCTAAGCTTAACCTGGGTACGAAGTCCTTTTTGAAACAATCTCCAAAACTAAAAGGTAAACCAAGTACCTCTATTTGATATGATGGACAATGGCACTCTGTGCAACCGAACTAACTCCTGGATGTACAACTTAGCATAATCCTCCGCTAAATCGTAGTTTTGACCAGTAGAAAATGAGCTGCCTTAGTCAATCTGTCCACAACCACCCAAATGGAGTCGTACTGTCGATGAGTGAGAGGAAACCCTGTAATGAAGTCCATATTAATCTCCTCCCACTTTTAAGTAGCAATACTAATGTCTTGAAGCACACCTCCAGGTCTTTGATGTTCCACTTTCACCTGTTGATAATTCAGACACTTAGCCACAAATTCTGCTATGTCCTTCTTCATGCCATTCCACCAATAGACTTCCTATAGGCCACCGTATATCTTGGTGGCACCTAGATGGATAGAATGCCTGGATCCATGAGCCTTATGCAACATCCATCTCCTCAAATCATCGACATTCGGAACACACGAGCAACCCTAGTATCGAAGCACCCCATCTCCCCCTTTGGAGAAAACTTCTATCTTCTGATTTTGAACGGCTTCCTTCAACTTTACCAAAATAGGATTGTCTTCCTCTCTAGCTTTAACTTCAGTCACTAAGGATGATTCTGACCCATTCTGAACAATGACACCACCATTTGTCGAGTTAACAAGACGGGCTCATAGCCGTGCAAGTCGATGTACATCCTTTACTAACTCCTTTCTTTCCTCTTCTATATGGGAAACACTCTCTATGAAAAGCCTTCTAAGAGCATTTTCCACCTCATTAGCCTATTTCAGATGGTAGAGGATACTCATATCATAATCTTTCAAAACTCCAACCACCTCCTCTGACGTAGATTCAAATCCTTTTGAATAAACACATACTATAGGCTTTTGTGGTCCATAAACACATCTACATAGACCCCGTACAGATAGTGTCTCCAAATCTTCAAAGCAAATACTATCGCCGCCAATTCGAGATCATAGGTCGGGTAGTTCTTTTCATGGACTTTCAGCTGCCTAGAAGCATAGGATATGACCTTACCATGATGTATGAGTACACAACCAAGACCGATCCTTGAGGCATCACAATACACCACAAACCCATCGTACCCTTAGATATGGTCAACATCGGTGCTGAGGTGTGTCAAGTCTTCAACTCTTGGAAGCTCTTCTCACAAGCCTCCGACCATTGAAACTTCACTTTCTTCTGGGTCAATTTAGTTAACGGTGCTACAATGTATGAGAACCCCTCGACAAATCTCCGATAATAACTAGCTAAACCCAAGAAACTCCTGATATCCGCGATTCACAAGTCTAGCCAATTCCTCACTGTTTCTATCTTTTGAGAGTCCATCTGTACACCCTCACTTGACACCACATGACCCAAAAATGCCACTAAGTTAAACTAAAACTGGCATTTACTGAATTTAGCATACAACCGACAATCCCTAAGAGTCTGTGGCACCACCCTCAGATGAGCGGTATGCTCCTCCTCACTCTGAGAGTATATAAGGATGTCATCTATGAACACAATCACGAACATATCCAAATATGGCTTGAACACATTGTTCATCAAATTCATAAAAGCTGAAGGAGCATTTATTAGTCCAAAAGACATAACTACAAACTCATAATGACCATTCCAAGTCCTGAAGGCTGTCTTCGGGATGTCACTCTCCTGGACTCTGAGCTGATGGTATCCGGATCTGAGGTCTATCCTAGAAAAGCACTTAGTACCCTGAAGTTGGTCAAACAAATCATCAATCCTTGGGAGTGGGTACCTGTTATTAATGGTAACTTTGTTCAATTGCCGATAATCAATGCACATCCGAAGAGAACCATCCTTCTTACGGACAAAGAGAACTGGCGCACTCCATGGGGATTTGCTAGGTTTGATGAATCCCTTGTCTAAGAGGTCTTTCAACTGCTCTTTCAACTCCTTTAGCTCAGTTGGAGCCATTCTGTAAGGAGGAATAGATATAGGCTGCGTATCGGGAAGAAGGTTAATACCAAAATCGATCTCCCACTCGGGAGGGATTCCCGGTAAATTATCTGGAAACACCTTCGGATACTCACACACTATAGGAACTAACTAGATAGTCGGGGTTTCGGATGTAGCCTCCTTAACTCTAACTAGATGGTACACACAATCCTTAGAAATCATCTTTCTGGCCTTAAAGTAGGAAATGAAGCAACCTACAGGCACAACTGAACTATCCCTCCACTCTAGGACTGGCTCACCTGGAAATCTAAACTCTACTGCAGGAGTTCTACAATTGATTGACGCATAAAATGCATATAACCAATCCATGCTGAGGATAACATCAAAATCGGCCATGGCTAACTCTACTAAATCTGCTAAGGTGACTTTCTGAAGAACTGTGACAAGGCAATTTCTATATATCCATCGAGCTATAACTAAATCACCAACTGGAGTAGAGATTGAGAAGGGTTCTGATAAGATTTCGGGACTATCTTCGTAACTACTAGTAACATAGGGCATCACAAAATACAAAGTAGCCCTTGGATCTAACAATGCATATACATCAAGGTGGAATACTCGTAACATACCAGTAACTACATCGGGGGAGACCTCCTGCTCCTGATGGGATGCTAGGGCATAAAATCTGTTTTGGCATTGTCCACCACTCGCACTGGTAGATGCCCCCTGCTGAGCAGGGCATGCTGGTAGAGCTGCTGAACTGTAAGCTGAGCCTCGGCCCCTATATGACCCTATCTAGCTGTTGGGAAATCTCTAAGCATATATCCGAGCTTCCCACACCCGAAACAAGCACCTAAACTTGCTAAGCATAGGCTCACGTGTCTCCAGCCATATCTGCTACACTCAGGAGTGCTGGTCTCTGCGGGTCTGCTACTCTAACCTTTAGAGCCTGATGCTCGTCCCCTCTGATCGCGATTGGATCTAGATGGTACACTCATAGCCGAAGGCGCTGGAGCTGAAGACCTCTAGTGGTACTGCTAACGGTTTCCACTAGGTCTCTTCTAGGAGAATCAGAAGCTATCAGTCCTGGCCCTCTTGGCCTCTCTCTCCCACTCACTCATCTACACCGTCTCCATTTTCTGGGAGTATAGAACTATATGAGCAAACTCAATGTCCTGATGAAGCATCGCGGTCTACCAATCCTTGACGAGGTAGTCCGCTACCCTATGCACGAACCGGCTCATTCGGGCTCTCTGATCTGCCACCATCTCAGGTGCATACTTGGACAGATGAGTGAACTCCAAGGCATACTCCTGAATTGTCATCTTCGCTTTCTTTAGGTTCATAAACTTGGCTTCTTTGATCTCCTTCATCTCACGAGGGAAGAACCGATCTAGAAAAGTGGCATGAAACTCATCCCAACCAATAGGGCCTGCTCCAACTGCCCTGCTATACTTACATTGCTTGAACCAGATGTGCGCAACCCCTTTCAATTGATACAAGACTAGACCGATGCACTCCTCTCCGTCACCCCCATGATCTGGGTGATCTTTAGAACCTCATCAATGAACTTATGTGGATCCTTATCCACCTTTGATCCAAGAAACTCCGGAGGGTTCATCCTGAGAAAATCTCTAACTCTTGTCGCTGGCGCACTCCCATTTTGAGGGACATGCGCTACCTCCTGTTGATTGACTTGGGCAGTCAAGGTTTGAGATAGCATCTGTATGGTTTCCCTGAACTCAGAATCGGCAACTGGCTTAGGTACATGCTCCTCATGGGCTGATGGGGACTATTAGTGCCTATATCCATTGCCATTCCCGTGGCCATTTCCATTCTCGTTTCTTCTTTTGTTAACTCGATGAGGAGGCATGATTCTGCAAACATGTATAGCATAATTTATAAGAATAAAGAGATATTTTATCGCACAACATAGATCATGAAAGAAGGGAACATTTCATAATCACTCATAGTCTCTTCGTCATAAGTGTGGCGCGCTTCACACCCATGAAAAAGACTCTACTTAACGCAGCTTTTAGACACCCTAGGACACTTCAAAACCTAATGCTCTGATACCAAGTTTGTCACGACCCGAACATAGGCCCAGATCGAGACACACAACAAGGACCCCCTAGAGGCTCCAAGCCGATCCATGGCATGAACACAACATCTAACTCAATCATAGATAAGCGGAAGATCAACATAATTAATGTAGCGGAAGTCAGTCTCATAACATTAGAATACATAACTCAAAACCGAAGTTGATTACATGCTATGTCTGAAAAGCCTCTACTATTGAAAAGTTGATGGGACAAGACCCCAACTAACTCACTAAAGTCTGAAACTAAAAGTACTAGATACAACTGAAAAGAAGGGCCCTTGAAAGATGAGGACTCACCAACTCTGGATGATAAGTGTTAATGTTGCAGGTCTGGCTAATGATGAAACTGAGCCTAGATATCCAAGACTATATCATGAGATGATATAACATAGAGTATGAGGTCAGTACGTGGAATATACCGAGTATGTAAGGTAAGTAAAACCGCTAAGTAATTAAAATCATAAATCATGCATATCATGAAAATATAATCAAGATAAGATTTTGAGAGCAAGGATTGCATTCTATTTTTTGAAATCATGATCTGAACATAACTGAACATCATAACTAAATCGAATGATCCAAAGCTGAAAACTAATAATCATAAGTAAAACTAAACATTGAGTCAAACCTGCTGAAAACATAATATCATGACTGATCAACATGCGTAACTGAAATCATGAGTAACAATGGGAGACTTCACTACAGGAAAAAAGGTCTTTAGCGAAAGGAAATTTTGTCGCTAAAAGTACAGTCGTTATTGGTCATATACGACCGACAAAACTTGGTCGTCGCCCGTCGTTAGTAGCTCCGACGTTAAAAGTACACGACCGGATCCTAGTCCTGTCGTTAAGAAACCATTAGTGATGATCCCAAATTCTGTAGTTATACCTCTTTTTGCGACCCAAATTTCCCTTAGTTATTTATCATTTTGGTCATCAGAAAACTTTTGAACGACAACTACATTCATTTGTTATAAACATTTTTAGCGACTAAAATCCCGTCATTAATTGTATCAGACATCAACAAGTAATAATTAACGATCAAGTTTTTATTCGTTAATGAATTCTATTAATAAATATATTTATATATATAAAGAAATCTTGTAATCAACTTGATCTGTACAATTAAAAATTATTATTTCATATGCATTCATATGTATAAATAAATTATATCAAAAAATTTCAGACATAAAGTGTGTGTGTGTGTGTGTGTATATATATATATATATATGTGTGTGTGTGTGTGTGTGTGTGTGTAAATGGTAATTTGCTAATAATAAAATTAGAACGAAGAATTTTTTAAAATCCTACAAAAATAAATAATAGAATCTAGTAAATATAGATATAGAGTATCTTTAAACAATCCTAGAAAAGTATGTGAAGTATTCTTCTTGCACATCTTCAACTATATATTGTTCGACATCTTCTGTTGTTTCAACTCGCTCCACCAATTGAAGATTCTTCATGACTTTGAATTTTTGATCTGTTACAAGGATAATAAGTTTGCATTAGTATAGGTGGTTGTAACATTTATGAGACTATATATATAAGAAAATGCTTTACTTCACAAAAAAAATTAGCAAATTACTATTCTTGTGATTTTTATAACATAAAGAATTGCAAGAAACTAGTTGCGAAATCTATCTTGAGTAGATAACGTTGAAACTTACAAAAGGATTGGGCCCATATATAATAATAATATATCTCTTTCTCTGCACAGAAATGGGGAAAAAGATGGATGAATTTGGAAACCAGGATGTTGCAGCAAAGGTAGCATCCACGTTGCTGCAGTAACAGTAGCAAAGGTCCTCTGCAAAATTTTAATATCTACCTGTTCTATTTTAATATCCCATTTCCACCACCCACTTTTTTGTTCCATAAATAAACATCATACACAACAAGGAGGAACAAAAAAAAAATATATATATATATATATAGTGAAAAGCAAAGCTTAAGAATTTGTCAACATTTCTCAGTACACTCCTTACCAGGCTGAGATTTCACATGGACGTCATATAATCATATTTTTTCTATGTAGGCGCATTAGAAATACTTGTACTAAGTAGTTATACTTGTATGAGAGTATTACTAGCTTCAAACTTCATATAATCAATTTTTTTTCTATGTAGAAACGTCAGAAAAGAGTACTAAAGTTCCATATTTTTATATTTAAGTTGATGAGATAGAATCAGCTGGAGGAAACAAGTCAGCCAAAAGAAGTAGAGAAAGAAAGAACCTATGCTAAACGTCAGTTGATGAGATGCACAACATACATTCATTTCTAACTTCAATAAGCATAACAAAATCATCAAAACCATTATGTATTCTCTCATACAAATGCAAAAAACAACTTCCATAAAGAAAAAATTTTCAATCTAAATTTAGACATATCTGTTCTCCAACAAAATGAACTCCTGTCGGTAAGATCTATTAGCAACCCGAACAATGAAAAAAAAATCTCACTACAAGAAATATGCTTTTTAGTCACGATATTCAGTGGCGACTTATTTTCTTAAAGTTTTCTTAATGTCATTTTTCCCTTCACAGCTTCTTGCGCAACTACAAAGAAGAGAGGTAGGGGGAGATATAAATCTATTCAGGTGGATATGAAGACCAAATATGGTGGAAAAATCAAAGTGGAAATTTCAGATGATATTGATAGAGCTGTAGGTGACGGGGCTAGGGATATTGCCAATTATTATGGCTTGATAGTGAGAAGCACCATCTCATTTTTAGATGGTGATTGGCCAGCAATTTTTGCCAAACATGGACAAACGATGTGGTTGAAAGTGAAGGTATTAAGTTAGCCTTAATGTTATATTGACTTTTAGATCACATGTTTATTTATGTTAGGACAAAATATATAAATTTACATGTATATTTAGGATAAATTTGAAGTTGGTAGTGGTAGGCAAGAAAATGTGTTGCAAGCTTTTGTAATTAGCACAACACAAAGGCTCTTTAGATCTTGGAAGACTCGGTTACACAAAGACTACTTGCGCTAAGACTGATGAGGAAAGACTGTCCCATCGGCCAAAAGATGTTTCGGTTGTGGATTGGGAATATCTGGTACACCATTTTGGAAGTCCAGAATTTTAGGTAACTTGATAAAATGATATTTGATGAATTACTAATTCAACATTATCTCTTAATCTGTTGTCTTCATTGCAGGTTGTAAGTGCAAGAAATAAATTAAACAGGCAAAAGCGAACAACCAAGCATTCATGTGGCTCTAAATCCTTTGCAGAAGTAGAAGAATCCACAGTAAAATTGCTTTTAACCCTATCTTTAGTGCCACAATGTTTAAATTGAGCTACTTCCTAGATCTATTTTCGCTATAGAAAGATCCCCAAACTAGAAAAAAGGCAACAACAGATAGAGTGTGGGAGCTCCAACATACACGTAAGAATGATAAAGGATAATTGTTATGGTCGGATCCACAATCACAAGAAGTTCATGTAATTTTTAGTCATCACTACCTTTATTATTTTGATATATATTATCTGTTATTGTAAATTGTTACGCATAATTGCAGGGTCATATTCAAACTCTTGTAACTCAATAACAATCTGAAGAAAATGAGAATCCAATGACTGGAGATGAAATTTTAGCCACTGTACTTGGAGAGCATACGGGATAAGTTCGTGGAAAAGGTTATCGAAAGAAGCCTCCTAGAAAGAACTGCTTCCAACAAGCAGATGTAGAGGCGAGTGTGTCTTCTGCTATGACGAATGTGCGTCAACATATGCAAGTTGAGATGCAAGCTGAGATGGATCCAAAATTGCAAGAAGAACAAGAACAAATTTGTGAAGAAATGGATAGAAGATTCCAAGAACACATGAGTGTAGAAGTGGATAAAAGAATTAAAGAATAGATGGTTGATATAATGTCTAGAATGCAACAGGTATGAATTGTTATCTTTATAATTTTTTTTATTTTTAAATTTACTCTTGTTGACTACGTTGAGGAAGTGGAAATGAGAGTAATTTACTTCTTCATATTAGTAACTTTTATCAGTAATTTACTTCTTCATATCAGAAATGGGAGTAATTTACTTGCTTGAAATGATGATGTTGATTGATATAAGGTGTTCTAAAATAGATACAATCTACCTAAGGAGGGTAAAGGCTAGCACCTAAGTAGTAGCAGCTTTTTAAGCTAAACAGCAGCAAAACTCATAATGTTTATAGATTTTCCTTCTTCACTCATATACACCAATAGAAACACAAACACACACATGATCCAAATTTAGAAGTAGCCATCAAAGGAAAATATTGTAAACCAGACAATCCAAACCAAGAAAATGAGCACAAGGGTTAAATTCAAAGTCATACAAAGAAAAATGCATAGCAGAGGCTTAGGAAAATTCTTGTAGTGTCTCATAAATTATTCAAAGAAACAACAAAGACAACAAACAACAAATCTGACAAGAACTCAATTCAGGAAAACAAAGTTTGGAGAACAGCCTGAAAACATATAATGTTGAATAGTTGAGATATATCAAGATATAGGAAAAAATATCGATAAACACCTTATTTTGCAAATAGTTATATTTTGAAAAATATTATTACCTTGGGTTATTAGTTAAAAATTGCCCCTGAAACTGGTAAATAAGGGTCTTTCTTCGTCATGTAAAATTTTCTTTCTTTCTTTCTTCTTTTTCTTCTTTTGGCTGGGGGATTTAAATCTACCTAGAAGTAGAGAGAACCAGTAGAGTAGAAGTTTTCACTACCTTAGATACCTTAGGAAATACTTTTAAGTGAGTCAACTGACAAGCCCTGCCATATATATATTTTTAAGTGAGTCACTTGACCAGCCCTGCCATAAGTATTTTCACTGCCTTAGTTTCCACTGGTCTTTGAACACCAAATTTATTCCACTAGGTGTGTAAGTGGTTTCAAGTTTGCAAGTAACAATTGATTGTTTGTATCAAATGACTGCTTTTGTTTTAACTGGTCACATAAACTAACTCATAAGGATACTTCATTCAATAGTTGGTAAAAAGATACTAACCAGTAAAATGATTCAACTAGTATTTTATTCACTTGACGATGCTGGTGATGAAGTTGTCTAAACATAACTTTCAAACAGAAGTTCACATTTCTTCTCTATGTTATCCATGAATATTTTTATTGATTCATTTTCCTTTTGACTCGCATTTAGCTATTCTAATAGTGCAGCCTTTTCCTTTCGACTCGCATTTAGCTCTTTCAACAATGCACTCTTCGTGGAGCTGCCTCCTTTCAGATTCTTACTGGTTATTATGCCTCCAAATACAACCACATGACTCTTGCACTGAGGTCTAAAACATCTCTCTACTACCTCAATATTAGTAAGAGATGGTTCAACTTTTTGTAGTTCCCGGATTTCTACCAGTAGAATACCAAAAAAATTAAGATAAAGTGTTACTTGGTACAGTCCACACACTGACCGCATTCTCTATGTTGTATCATTTCATGATACAGGACCCGACTCTCAGGCTCAGCCCCGTTCACAGTCGGTCGTCAGAGTTAGTACCTCCGTTGTTGGTGAGTCCTCATCCCCCGAGGACTAGACTTATTTAGATTTTCTACACGTACTTTCAGTTTCAGCTTTATTGAGTTAGTTAGGGTCTTGTCCCATCAACTCGTCATGTTTAGAGGCTTTTCATACATATGGATGTATTCAGCTTCAGATTGTGTATTTTGATGTCAAGCTAAATTTAGACTTCCGCTATGATTTATCTTGTTGATTCTTTAGTTTTATTGATCGTGTTAGATGTATGCTTATGCCATCGGTCGACTTGGAGTCTCTTGGATCTGAGCCTTAGTTCGGTCATGACAAACTTGGTATTAGAGCCATGGGTTTGAAGTGTCCTAGGGTTTATGAAAGCCGCATTAAGTAGAATCTTTTTCATGAGTGTAAAGCACGTCACACTTATGATGAAGAGGCTACGAAACGTTTAGTAAATGTTTCCTTCTTTCATGATCTATGTCGTGTGATGAAGTGTCTCCCTATCCTTCTAAGTCATTCTATTCTCGATTGCAGAATCATGGCTGCCCGCAAAATGAATGGTATAAGGAATGGGAATGGAGAAGTCCACGAGGATGGAACCGAAAACCGGCACCAGCGAGCCCCACCAGTTTATAGGCATTAGGCAGCGGAGCCGGTTGCTCATGCTGAGTTTTGGGCAGCTATTCAGATGCTAGCGCAGGCCGTGACCGCTCAGGTCAATCAGTAGGCAGTTATGCAGATCCTGCAAAATGGTGATGTAGTGGCGGCTTGAGTCAGGGATTTCTTAAGAAGGAACCTGCCAGAGTTCCTCGGGTCAAAGGTAGATGAGGACCCGCATGAGTTTATAGATGAGATTCTGAAGATCACCCAAGTCATGGGGGTAAATGAAGTTGAGTGCGCGGAGTTGGCCTCATTTCGCCAATGGAAAGATAGTAGGGTCGCAGGAGCAGGCCCTGTCACTTGGGAAGAATTCCATGTTACATTCTTAGATCAGTTCTTCCCTCGTGAGATGAGGGAGCTGAAGGCAACTGAGTTCATAAATCTGAAGCAAGAGAGGATGACGGTACAGGAGTATGCCCTTGAGTTCACTCGCCTATCGAAGTACGCCCTGGAGTTAGTGGCTGATCAGAGGGCGCAGATGAGCAGGTTCGTTCATGGAGTGGTGGGCTATTTAGACAAGGATTTTAGGACCTCCATGATTCATTAGGATATGGATTTCCCTCAGATAGTCTTGTACGCCCAGCAGATAGAGGCGGCACATCTGAGAGAGAGGGAGGCCATGAGGGCCAGGACCGACGACCACAGATTCTCACAGCCGAGGTCAGGTGGTGGACACAGACAGCATACCCACCAGAGGTCATCAGCCCTAGCTTCTTCAGCATTGAGTGTGCCATCCATACTGAGGTACAATCAAAGGGGGCGAGCATCATTCTCTAGAGGTCAGAGCAGCAGACCTGCAAATTCTAGCATCTCGATTTGTCGCAGAGTTGGTCGAGGGCACACGAGCCAGTGCTTGGCAGGTTCGGGTGCTTTTTTGGGGTGTGGGAAGCCTGGACACATGCTCAGAGATTCCCAACAGTGAGACAGGATCAGGATGGGGCCAAGGCCCAATATCTAGTTCAACAGCCCCTCCCGCACTCTCATCACAGCAAGGATCATCTACTAGCACAGGTGGCGGTCATCACTAAAACAGATTCTATGCCTTAGCATCCCGCTAGGAGCAGAAGGTCTCCCCGGATGTGATCACTGGTATGTTACGAGTTTACATCTTGATGTTTATGCTTTGTAAGATCCAGGGGCTACCTTGTCTTTTGTGACACCTTATATGGTCAGTAGCTTTGGAGTCAGTCCCAAAATCATATCAGAACCCTTCTCTATTTCTACTCCAGTAGGTGACTCAGTTGTGCTAGACGGGTGTACAGAGGTTGCCCGATCTCAGTCCTTCGAAGGTCACCTCAGCAGATTTGATAGAGTTAGCCATGACCGATTTTGATGTTATTCTCTGCATGGATTGGCTATTTGCATGTTATGCTTCAGTTAATTGTGGCCTAGGCAGTAGAGTTCAGATTTCCGGGTGAGCCAGTCTTAGAATGGAAGGGTAGTTCAATTATACTTGTAGGTCGTTTTATTTCCTACCTTAAGGCCAGAAAGATGATTTTCAAAGGTTGTGTGTACCATCTAGTTAGGATTGAGGATGTTGAGTCCGAGACCTCGACTATCCAATTTGTCCCAGTAGTATGCGAGTATCCGGAAGTCTTCCCAGATGATTTATCGAGAATCCTTCCCGAGCGAAAGACTGATTTTGGTATTGACCTTCTTCCCGACACGCAACCTATATCTATTCCTCCCTACAAAATGGCTCCAGCCGAGCTAAAGGAGTTGAAAGAACAGTTGAAGGACCTGTTAGATAAGAGATTCATTAGACCGAGCAAGTCTCCATGGGGTGCACCAGTCTTATTTGTCCGAAAGAAAGATGGTTCCTTTCGGATATGCATTGACTATCGAAAATTGAACAGGGTTACCATCAAGAACACGTATCCTCTGCCCAGGATTGATGACTTATTTGACCAGCTTCAGGGTGCCAAGTGTTTCTCAGAGATAGACCTCAAATCCGGGTATCATCAACTCAAAGTCCAGGAGAGAGACATCCCGAAGACAGCCTTTAGGACGTGGTATGGTCATTATGAGTTTATAGTTATGTCTTTTGAACTAACGAATGCTCCTGCAGTTTTTATGGACTTGATGAACAGGGTGTTCAAGCCATACTTGGATATGTTCATGATTGTGTTTATTGATGACATCCTGATATACTCTCGGAGCGAGGAGGAGCGTGCCGCTCATTTGAGAATAGTGCTTCAAATTCTCAAGGATCGCCGAAATTCAACAAGTGCGAGTTTTGGTTGAACTCCATAGCATTTTTGGGTCATGTGGTGTCAAGTGAGGTCATAAAGGTGGATTTTCAGAAAATAAAGGCGGTGAAGAATTGGCCTAGGCCGGTGAATCCTTCAGATATTCGGAGTTTCTTGGGTTTAGCTAGCTACTATCGGAGGTTTTTTGAAGGTTTCTCATCGATTGCAGCACCTTTGACCAAATTGACCCAAAAGAAGGTGAGATTCCAATGGTTGGAGGCTTGTGACAAGAGCTTCCAAGAGTTGAAGACTCGACTCACTTTAGCATCGGTGTTGACTCCATCGGAGGGTACCGATGGGTTCATGGTGTATTGTAATGCTTTGAGAATTAGACTTGGGTGTGTATTGATGTAGCATGGGAAAGTTATAGCATATGCCTCTAGACAGTTGAAGGTTCATGAGAAGAATTACCCAACTCATGATCTAGAATTGGCCGCGGTGGTATTCTCCCTGAAGATATGGCGACACTATTTGTACGGGGTCCACATGGATGTATTTACGGACCATAAGAGCTTACCATATGTGTTCACATAGAAGGATCTCAATCTACGGCAAAGGAGGTGGTTAGAACTACTCAAGGACTACGATATGAGTATGCTTTACCATCCGAGTAAGGCCAATGTGGTAGCGGACGCACTTAGTAGACTCTCTATGGAGAATGTGTCTCATGTGGATGAGGGAAAGAAGGAGCTGGTGAAAGATGTGCATCGACTAGCAAGGTTGGGAGTTCGGTTGGTTGACTCGACTGATGGCGGTGTTATTATTCAAAATGGATCAGAATCATCCTTGGTGACTGATGTAAAATCTAGACAAGATGAGGACCCAATTTTGGTGAAGTTGAAGGAAGCCGTTCAGAATCAGAAGGTAGAGGTCTTCTCAAAAGGGGGAGATGGTGTGCTTCGGTACCAGGGTCACCTATGTGTTCCGGATATCGATGATTTGAGGAGCTGGATGTTGCACGAGGCTCATGGATCTAGGTATTCTTTCCATACAGGTGCCACCAAGATGTACCGTGACTTACGGGAAATCTATTGGTGGAACGACATGAAAAAGGATATCGCATAATTCGTAGCTAAGTGTCCAAACTGTCAACAAGTAAAGGTTGACCATCAAAGACCAGGAGGCGTGATTTAGGATATCAGTATTCCTACTTGGAAGTGGGAAGAAACCAATATGGACTTTGTCACAGGTTTACCTCATACTCGTCGACAATATGACTCCATTTGGGTTGTGGTAGACAGGTTGACCAAGGCTGCTCATTTTCTACCAGTCAAAACCATGGATTCGGCGGAGGACTATGCCAAACTATATATCTAGTAACTAGTTCAATTGCATGGAGTGCCCTTGTCCATCATATCAGATAGAGGTACCCAATTTACCTGTCAGTTTTGGAAGTCGTTGCAAAAAGGACCTAGTACTCAGGTTAAGCTCAGCACTGCGTTTCACCCGAAAATGGATGGTCAATTGGAGCGGACAATCCAGACTCTCAAGAACATATTGAGAGCATGTGTGATTGACTTCAAAGGTAATTGGGATGATCATTTGCCTCTTATCGAGTTTGCATACAATAACAGCTATCATTCCAGTATCCTGATAGCACCGTTCGAGGCTCTCTATGGGCATAGATATAGATTTGCCCATCGGTTGGTTTGAGGTTGGTAAAGTGGCCATGATAGGACCATATTCGGTTCATGAGGCTATGGAGAAGGTTCAGTTGATAAGGGACAGGTTGAAAATCGCTTAGAGTTGCAAAAGGTCCTATGCCAATGTGAGAAGGAGAGAATTAGAATTTGAAGTTGATGATTGGGTATTTCTAAAGGTGTCTCCCATGAAGGGAGTGATGAGGTTTGGAAAGAAAGGGAAGCTTAGTCCCCGCCAGCCCATACAAGATAGTGAGACGTGTTGGCAAGGTGGCCTATGACTTGGAGTTTCCCTCAGAATTAGCTTCTATTCATATTCCATGTATCTCTCTTGAAGAAGTATTTAGGTGATCCAGCTTTAGTCGTCCTAGTAGACAGTGTTGATATGAAAGACAGCCTTAGTTATGAGGAGGTTCCAGTAGAAATACTGGATCATCAGGTTCGAAGACTAAGGAACAAGGAAGTAGCTTCAGTTAAAGTGTTATGGTGGAATCAGCATGTTGTAGGAGCTACGCGGAAAGCCGAAGCGGAGATGATGGCTAGATACCCACATTTATTCTCTACCGGCTCAATTCCAGCTTGAGGTATCAGTTTTTCTCTCAAACTCCATTTATTTTTCATGTTCAGTTCATGTGCTCAGGTTTCTTTTATGTATATAGATGTATGTATGATTTGTGAATTCAGTTCAGCTATGTAGTTTGAATCGGAGATAGTCATTCCATCAGTTTTTGGCTTAAATGATCAGTATTTGAATGTGATGATTGCATTTCTCTGCTTTTCTGTATGTTTTCTAACATTCGAGGATGAATGTTCCCAAGGGAGAGATATTGTTATACCCGGAAGCTCAAAGATCAAATCCGAAAGTTGAAACGGAGAAAAGTTAAATTTTTGCAACATATTGCAGAACGGGTCATGAGGTGACCCATTGGTGCATCCCACGAGTCCTGATATGACTCGTTGTGAGGTCCAGGTAAAGAGTTGGGAATTTGGGAAGTTGCCTCCCCACGAACATGACCACGAGTCATGGTTAAGCCCCACGACTCGTTAGGTCAGTCATGGGGAAGCTTAGTAGACTCCCAATTATCTTTCAGCTTGTGGTATGGTTTGAGTTAAAACCTTATCATATGAATGATTTCATATTTGAAATGTATTTGATTATTGAGCTTCGTCAATAGACGATGTGAGCTTCATTGAATAACTATGTAGAGCATATGCATGTTTTGGGAGTAGTGTCTAGCATCGAGTAGGCTATGGGACAATCACCCTATGCCTCAGAACTACGCACCAATGTAGGTTTATACTTATACATATTACTTTGGGACCTCCCTTTTGAGCTATCCCCTTCCCTATTGGGCCACGAGTTTGATATCAATATCATAGTATCGTCCCTAGCCCTGGCAAGGCTTTGGATAGTTCTACCCACTTGAGTGTGATAGTTGGGACCACGTAAGTTCTATCGTGGTATGTCAGTTAAAAGACGAGTCTCCCATTGTTCCTCATGATTTCAGTTATGAATGTTTATCATTCATGAGATTTCTATATCTATATATGTTCTAAAGCAGGTTTGACTCAATGTTCAGTTTTACTCATTACTCTCAGATTTCAGCTTTGAGTCAATCGATACAGTTATGATGTTATGATTATGTTATAATGATATCATGATTTCAGAAAGAATGCATGCAAGCCCTACTCTCAGATTCTTATTGATTGTGTTTTACATTACGCATGTTCTTAAATGATTTTTACTTACCTTACATACTCGGTACATTCCACGTACTGACCGCATACTCTATGTTGTATCATTTCATAATATAGGACCCGACTCTCAGGCTCAACCCCGTTCATAGTCAGTCTTCAAAGTTAGAACCTCCATTGTTGGTGAGTCCCCATCCCCCGAGGACTAGAATCATTTAGATTTTCTACACGTACTTTAAGTTTCAGCTTTATTGAGTTAGTTGGAGTCTTTTCCCATCAACTCGTCATGGTTAGAGGCTTTTCGTACATATGAATATATTCAGCTTCAGATTGTGTATTCTGATGTCAAGCTAAATTTAGACTTCCGCTATGATTTATCTTGTTGATTCTTCAGTTTTATCGATCGTGTTAGATGTATGCTTATGCCATGGGTCAACTTGGAGTCTCTTGGGGCTCCTTGTCCCGTGTTGCGCTCCGGGCCTCAGTTCAGGTCATGACATACAATCTACCAACGGATCATTGTATCCTTCCATTACCACGACTGGGAGAAAATCCCTGCTCCTTCCTACGGGTGGAAGTAATGACCCGTTGTCACTCACCACGGGTCGTACCATGAGTTGTACCATTCAGCTCTACCAACCTAGCCCCCAACCAACGGGTCCTTACCATGATTCATGGTTCCTTACCACAGGTCATCCCATGATCGTACCTTCCCTCCTGACAATCCAGAACCAAACAACGACTCTGACCCATGATCCGTTACTTCAACCAATGGGTCGTCCTGAGACCCGTTACTTCCCAGCTTACTCTGCAGATTCTCACCACGAACACCTACAACGGGTCGTTAGTCCCATTAACGACCCGTTCAATGACTCGTTCTGAGAAGAAATCTCAGATTTCTGCTATTTTTCATTTCAAATCCCGAGTCTAATCTTAGGCACTTTCGGAGTATTCCAAAAATGGTTAATTATTCTTGAATTTTGAAACTAGCAAATATTTCGAAGTAAGTATTTTTAGTATATCTAACAATTAAAATAAAACGGAGGGAGTATAATTTTAGCTAGTAATTATTAATATCAAATATAACTATATAAATGTAAGTAAGAGTGTAAGAGAATTGTTAGAAAAATTCAAATTTAAAGCCTTTAACTTTATTCATTTGAAATTTCAAATTGCAAAAGAATGATATTAATATTTATACTTTCTAATATAATTTTTTGTAAGTCTCGTATAAAATTGAAAGATACATTTTGCTACTGTATGTTAACACTCTCGGTAAGTTGAAACTAGAGAAAGAAGTCTCTTAACTATTTGTATTCTTCTATATTTTTTTTCACGCATTCCACCTCATTAGTATCGTATTATATTTTTAATTAATTAATTAATTAAATATAAATATATTTTCAGATTTAAAGTTAAATAATTCTATTATCTTTTATAACATAAACAAATTGAGAAAATGAGTTTCTGAAAATTTTTCTACTCTAGACTTGTTAATATGGGTCGACTCAATTTAGTCAGGCTTTGAAATTTGACAGTCAGATCGGATTAGCCCATCATTTTGGTGAGCCACAAAATAATAAGACCAACTCATTATTACGTGCGTTGTTGGTCACGCCGAGCCAGTCCATTTTTTAAAAAGTATATTTTTTAAGTTAATTTAAAGATACTAAATACAAATATTTATAAGATAATATTACATGGTGTTATTACTTCTTAATCAAGTCTCAAATCTACCAACAAAATAATACTAATAATAGTTATTAAGTTTAGCTTCAAGTAAAAATTTAGTTGTATGACTTTAATCTAAAATCATTATCAGTCTATGTAAATATTTTGGGTACAATCGTACAACAAAATGATTTTGTTAGATACAAAATTTTTGTGAAGCTGAATAACTTTTGACATGATAATACTCGAACCAAATAGAGGTATTAATAAGCAAACTAAAAAGTTAATGAGTAACAATAACAACTAGTTAAATAAATATATTAACTTAATTTTGTTCCAATAGATCATAACAAAACACAACATCATAATATTTCACTCATTAAAATGATGGTTTAAGTAGACTTTAAATTGAAGTAATTTGATTATTTTTAGTAATATTTTTTATTTTTATTTGATCCACGATCGGTCCAACCAACTTCACTCAAGTCCCACGTACCAGCCGGCTTATTTGGGTCGGTTTAAAAATCTTATTCTTAAATGGGCTTCAAAAATCACAATCCAATCCTACTGAATTATAGAATGGGCTGGACCGGCCCACCGAACCTAGCCCATATTGACAGCTCTATTCTAATTTATAATAATTAAATTAAATTTAAATATCATATATCATTATAAGCGTATAATAGCGAGTCGCTATAAAATACAATTAAAAAAAGTAAATTTTACAATATATTTAGATTTAGTTAAAATTATTTACCTAGATATAGAGGCGTACAAAGAAAACCGACAAACCGCATCAATTCGATAATTCGAGAGTCAAACAAAACCAAACTAAAAAAGTCAAACCATAATTGGTTTGATTTTAACTAAAAAATTCAAACCAAACTAAACCAACCCAATGTTATATGTATATAATTTTTATAAATATTTTATGTAATTTATAAATATTTCTTAAATTTTTTCTATTGTTTCAAGTTCGGACTTGCAATTTTAAATTATCCAATAAGCTTTATAACTCATAGATGCGTGTTATTAAATTAAATAACGCCCAAACCAAGTCTAAATCAATTTTAATACTAAAAAATTAATTTCAATACTAGAAATGACAATGATATTAGATATTTATTCTTCAGTTTTGCAGGTTAATTTACAAAATGAAAGCACATAACTTAAATTTTTTTAATGTTTAGTTTTATATTAAATACTTACTAGTCGTGCTTTACTTGGAATGAGTTAGTACTTTAGAGTGTGATCATATTCATTATGACTTATAAATTAACAATATTTATTTTATGCAATTTCATTATCTTTTTGTTGAATATGTTAGTACAATATCATCACTTATCTCATTTACGCCTAGAGGTTCTGTATTACGGGTCAATCCTACTCTACTAGCCCTAATAGGCAGCATAGGGGAAGAAGCGCACACGAAAACTTTGTTCTAAGTCAGCCCTTTCCTTAGCGGGCTTGGGACTAAAAGAATGGTTGGGACAACAAGCATCCATCTCGTTCGTCCTTTGGATACCCGTATAACCATTGAATTTTGTATTATTTTCTTATATGAAAAACAGTAAATAGTTGTATGTTATTAGGATTAAAGAAATATTTCAAATCTAAGTTATATGTTTTGTATGAAGACTTTATTGGAAAAAGAATTCAAAAAAATTGAAAAAATTCGAGAAATCCAAAAAAACCCAAAAAAAAACCCAAAAAATCCGAGAAATCCAAAAAAAATCAAGGTTTAAAAACTCGACTTTTATTGATTCGATTTGATTTATAAATTTAAGAAGCCGATACAAATAATTTAATTTGATATTAAAAAATTTGAACCAACTTGTACTATGTACATCCCTACCCCTACATAACATCATTTTTTTAATTTTAAAAGTGACAAATTTGTATATGCGTTTGTAAAATTAACACTACCAAAAATGAAGGGATCATCTTTTTAAGAGCAATTTTCATAAATAGTATTACATAGTAAAATAATTATACAAAATAGCATGTTTTATCTTAATTACATAAAGTAACATTTTTTTCTTATACAGATTAATGAAAATCTTGAGTGTTGTATCAAAATTCAAACCCTTAATTTCCTCCTATAAGAGACTCTATTTAATATCTCATTAACTAAACTTGCGTATTTAATGAGAGAAAATCTCTCTCCATTTTGATCTCGATTTGTTTTACCATATTTAGAAAAGTTTAAATAATTAATTCATATCTACAAAAACTTTTAAAAAATCACAGATTTTGTGGGGAGTTAATATATATCTGAAATCGTATATTTTGGAGATTCTTTCATTTTATTTATTGTATCATCATTGCATATTTGAAAATCTTTTAATTTATTTGATTGTATCAACGTTCCAGTCGTCTGAAAAAAATATGTAAATAGTTTTATCTGATACTAATATATTGTATCATTAATATGAAAAAAAAGTATATATCATAAAATGTGATAACTCAAATACAAGATGAACATTATCTATATCATTCTTTATCTGTCTATTATCGATTGATACATTTTAGTATTGTATCATTAATATGGAAACGATATTGTTCAAGTCATTGACTGTATCCAAAAAAAAGGTATCATAGAATGTAATAACTCAAATACAAGATGAACATTGTCTACATTATTCTTTATCAGCCTATTATCGATTGATACTTTCTAATATTGTATCATTAATATGAAAATAGAGCACGTATCACAAAATGTGATAACTATGATATAAGATGAACGATGTCTTATCATTCTATTATCGAATAATCATTCTAGTATATTATATATCTAATTGATACAGTCAGTATCAAAAACTTCTTGAAATTAAAATAAAAGATGAAGATAGTCTGTATCAATATGTATCAGTCTGATAATAACCGATACATATTGTATTAACTCTAACTCTAAAGCGATAGCCTCGGCGCTATCAAATGTCCCGAGCCATACTCTAACATTATTCCTAGTAGAATCCTTTTTCTCCATTGTGAATTTCCCCACGGTTGCCTCCTAACCCCTCGGTACGACTTCTCCTTGGCGGGCTTTGCTCCAATTTCTCCAACAGCTTGGGATGTCGAACTGACTTCCTCTTCCTTAACAGGGTATGAGGTAACCGTGCCTGAAGTTGTTTCTCGAGCGGCGTTAGCAAGAACACCGAAAAGGAGCATCTCTTCGATGTCGTTAATGTTGAAAGGGAGAGAAGATGTGTCTTCTTCACCAAAAAGTTTGAATCCTTTTTGGCTTCCTCCAGAGATCTGCAATTTTCTACATCCAGATCGCCATGGGTGTGAGAGAGAGATAGAGAGATAGATAGAGAGAGAGGAGGGGGGGGGGGGGATGTTTTGGGGGCGAATTGCTGATTGTGGGAGAAAAAATTGGATAAAGATTTTGGGAGATTTGTGAGAGATTTTCTGCGTGTTACAATGAGATAAAAAAAAGACTTATTATGAGAGAAAACATGGTAATTTAAAAAAATAAAAGAGTCAAGAAAAATATATACAAAAATAAATGTTTCAGAAAAATGGTATCTAGCTACTTTATGTAATTATTTTGCTATTTTTTATAATTTTTTAATAAATTTTCTAATTATTGTAAATAGGTAGTAAAATTTACTTAATTATGTAAAAAAACAAATTAAATCTATATAGATTATATCCCCCTTTCTTTCGTATTTATTAGGCCAAACACATACATAATCTCTTAAATTTATCTTTATTTTTTTATTTTGGCACTTCATCTCAACCTTATTTTATTTTAACCTTTCAACTCTTATTTTTATATTTTATTTAAACACAAAATATATATTATTCTATGTAAATTATTCAATGCGTGTTGATAAATAATTTTTAAAAAGTATAAAATATTTAATTAAATAACATTGCATATTTATTTATTTTTCATATCATCCAGATTATTTGGGTTTAAATAAATACTCCATTTTTTAATTGTTAACTCACTTCAATATAAATAAAAAGAATTTATTTTTAATACAGGTAAAAAAAAGACTTCAATTCATTGCTAGTAACGCTAATAAGATAATATATGTGTTTGGCCTATTTATTAGTATAACTCCAAAAATTCAACGGCATCTTTCTCTCTCACCATTAAATTAACTCTTTCTCTCTTCTTCTTTTCCCTTCAAACCTACTACCTCTAAAGTTGTTGTACCAGTGGTTCAAACACCTGCTAATTTCAGGTTTATGAAAAAACCATTTACTTTTTAGGAATTTATTTTTCTCAAAATCCTTTTTTGTCGGTAAAATATAATCATCCCAAAAGATATTACTTCTTCCATACTTTTGCTATGGAGAAAACATGGGATTTTCAAAAAGATTTCACTATGCATCTTTGAATCTTGAGTTGTTGAATTTGATTTTTCCCCCAGCAGATTCTATGTGTTTGTGCAATAATGATGGTTTGAACATACAAAGGAAAATTACAATATCTGCAAGTTAAGAAAAATAAAATCACAAGTGTTGGATGTTGTTTTTTTATCAAATATCTGCTTTTCTTTGGTGTTGAAACGTATAAAGTCACTAGTTAGAAGGGGCTGCATGAGCTATTGAAATGTGGAGAGACAGAACTGTATAACAGAAAGAAATTATCCTGTGGAGCTGAATATTATATATTTTTTTAAAAATTTTGGTTCATTCAATGTATTATGTGCCTCTTGTCAATAATCAAAAGGTCCATTGAACAATACTCAAGGGAAGAATAATGGAGGGACAATTATTGGGATATATACTATTAATCATGGGTTATGTACTGTTAATCATGTATTTAGATATAGTATTTATTATCGAGCAATTGTTTATTCAATTTTAATAAAGGTTTAAATAGATCATATATTAGTCAATGTGTCATTTACTTATATAGTAGACGATTTAGTGTATAGAGTTTAGCTTATACACGGAAGATTAAATCATCGGTTCTTATAAGTATAAAGTTTATATATGTTCACAATCTAAGATGAAAATTGGACAAATTCATCGGTACGATTGTAGCATAAGATTAAATATAATTTATCTTGATTATGGGAATGCTATAATTTCAATATCTTGTACTAGTACATTTTTATGTATTGAACGGACCAAGTAGACATAAGTATTTTATCTGACTTAATAAAATAAATTCTCTAGATCATTAAATGTACTTATACTCTTAATCTTGATACAATTATTATGATCAATGTAATTGTTTGTTGTTTTGATCTATCAAAGGGTGAAACTTGATCTTTTGTAAGTTAAAATATTCCCGATAGGTTGGATGATGACAAATGACATTTGTGAAGTAATAATTAGTTGATGGAATCTATGTATCGGCCTTGATATTGATGATACCCCTTTATGATTGCTTATAAGTTTTTATGTGAAAACCCTGTAAGTGGATTTAGTATCCGTCACATGAAATAAGTTAAGTGTTTGAATAAAGGATTAAATTAATCAATGAATTAAATAGTCATAAATTTAATTCGATTGATTGGTATCTGTTATCTTAACATGGGGAGTTAAATAAGATTTAATGAACAATTTTAAAATTATACAGAGGAGTGTAATTACAGATTTTTAGTGAAATAATCTGTAATTTATTATGGTAGGTTAATTCATTCATTTTGCGAATTAATACCATAATTGAAAGTTTCACTAATTAAATCTGTGGTCTCTGTTATGCCTGTTTAATTAATGAGCTTGGAAAGGAAGAAATCAATTTCTAGAAGAAGTAAAATCCTACAAGATTTTGGTCAAAATAAATTGGTCTTCTAGAAGGAAAGTTTGACTATTACCTGGAGAGAAAGATTCCTATACGTTTTGGAACTAGGGTTTTATACCCTAAAAACGTGGTTATAAATAGGATTCTCTTCCTCCATGGAATATGATGGAAGAACTTTGACCTTTCTAAGATGCAGTACTTGCCTACACAAGTATTCCCTACTAGGAGATTTTTGAGGCTATAGCAGAAGATCACAGACCTGGAGAACGCATAACGATCTGTGTAATAGATTCAAGAGGATTGATTCGCGGTCACGTTTCAAGAGATAAGTATCGATTTTATGTTTGATTAAAATCTATGTTTATGTGTTATCTATATTACATGCAAGTATGATCCCGAATTATTTGTTTCCACTGCGTATGCCTATATTCTAACAAATGGCATCAAGAGCCTGCTTGAATCTAAATAGATAATAAAAAAATTATGTGTGTATATGTTGATTATATATACATGAATATGTTGTCATGAAGGGAGCATATTGTAGACGGACAATTATGCTTTATTCGATTGTATCTATCAATTAGGTTGCACCGTTAATTTTAATTATTTTAGCAATGTGAAAATTGTTTAGATCTTCTGTAAAGTGATTGTATCGAGCAAAAGTTGCCGATTCTCTTTGGTAGCCTGTGAAAAAGATGGTTGTCAGGAGCAGGGCACAAAAGGCTTGATTTTTCTATTTTGATTATAATGGCATCTTAGTGATTGATCATAGAAAGAACGGGAATAGAAAACCCAGTAGCGGCAGTGGAAAGACGACTTTAGTTTAACCTATGCCTCAACAATCTTTTATATGTTGCATACACAATTACTGCTTAGTTTTATTCATGGTGAACAATATGGTAGCAGCAGAATTTGTTTCTGTGTGTGTGTGTGTAATAAGTTAGTAATGATGAGTTTCCATTTTGAATATTAAGTGGCGGTGATAGCCATTGAATTAGAAAATTCGGGTTTTCTTTTTGACGAATAGTTATTTGAGCATTAGTTATCACTTGTGTAATTAATTTGTATAAATTAAAAATTTATGATTAATAAATAACTATTGTTACAATAAATTATAAATGTGAAATCATTGAAATTAAGTTCTTAATATTTTATACATATGAGATGATATTAATACATGGACTGAAAGCTATGATTAGTAAATAGGATCCATTAAGATGGTCTATTTATTTGAGTCATTAGAATATTTTCAATGTATGATGTGTAAAATTGTCATGGATATGTGTATGCTAGTAATAGATTTTTATCTACCGAAAGGAGATTTATCTGGGATACTAGTAACACTTAATTAATTCATCAGAAGAGATATTGGGGTTTTCACTCAAAAGGCAGAAATATAATATCTTGGATTCTCATGTGTATTAATCGAGAGGACAATTTATTGTAAGGTGGTGTTGTGTGTCTTGCCAGAAGAAAACACACATTGTATACCTTGTGCTCATGGATAATTAGGAGAATGAAAACTTAAATCAAGTTACTTTAATTCTTAACTTTTTCTAAAATGATTATTTCATATTTGGTTAGAATTTGACGGTCATGAATTTCATGATCTCCGATTAACCTGAAATTTGATAAGACCATCGAAAACGACCTGGTGAATGATGCTCATGACTTTATATTATCAATGTCATATCGTCATTTTGAGGTTGTACGTTTAGATGGATTTTAGACAGTTTGTAGGATTAAAATTTGATGAAGTCTAAAAACACTATTCTTTATATTGGTTTTATTTATGTTAAATCTAGAACAGCTTACACAAGATGATTTAACATGAATTGATACATGATAAGAATATAGATCAGATTATTTTTTTTCTTAAATCGGCTGAATTGGCTGTTTTTCGAATTTGGTCATAGATTTGGATATTGAAAATTTTACGAACTTTTATTGACCTGAAATTTGGTAGGTTCATCTAAAATGACCCACTGAACAATACTCACTGCTTTCCAGTGATTAACGTCGTGTTTCGGTCATTCGGAGTCGTTTTGATGGATTTTTGGATATTTTTCTATTTTCTGAAAAATTAAAAATTAAAAAAAAAATTATTTTCTTTCAACCAGTGGAGTAGGGTTCAATCTCTATGGTCTCCACTGACATATAACAGTAATGTAATGAGTTTACATGTTGACATTGGTCTTATTTCTCCATCGGATAGACTCATTATGGTCAATTACTGTGTTTTTCCTTACTATTCAAGATGCATGGATATATATGTGGTGTGTTTTGAATTTTAATATTTGATGATACATTACTTTAATTTATTTCACATGTATGTTATATTATTTGAACAAGAATTCATGATTAATAAATAGTTTCTGCTAAAGTAGTCTATTTATTTGGGGTCATTGAAGATTCTTATTTTATTTTCATGTGAAATTATATTATGCGTGGATTGAGAACTATGATTAACAAAGAGCCTCCATCAAGCGGTTTATTTGATTAAGTCATTGAAATTTTCAATGTGCTATGTATAAATTGTTCGTGTTTAAGTGGTGATATGAATCAATTCTATGGTCTCCGTTATTAACTACTAGTGAGATAAAAATTTACGTGTTGACTTTAGGTCTTTTGCATAACGGATAAATTTATTACAAGTTCACTAGGTAAAATTTCTAGTAATTGATAGCATGTATTAACTCTCCATTTGAGTTTATATGTTGAACCAGTTTTGAAATTTTAAGACGGACATGTAAAGTGATAATCGATATTAATTCATGTGGCAAGTTAGATAATAAATTTGTGTGTTGACTTAAGGTCCTCCTCCATATCAGATAAATTTATTATGGATTGTCACTAGATAAAACCACTAGTTATTGATAACAGTAATGAGTTTACATGTTGACATTGGTCTTCTTTCCCTATCGGATAGACTTCATTACAGTCAATTACTATATTTTTCGTCACTAGTTATTGATAACTTGTATTAACTCTCCAACTGAGTTACATGTTGGATCAATGGAACTAGTGTTTAATAATTATATACAATTGATTAAAAGTAACAATTTACTCTCCTACTGAGTTGGTTTTGTTTCTTTTTAAATTGTATTAATCTTGCATAATTTATATACACTGCATGAGTAGCATTCTTCCCATAAAAAATAACTATTTAGATGCATGTATGTATATATATTGATAAATGTGGTTTGAATTTAATTATTCAGGTTGTCAGCTTATTATGATCTATTTAATATATTATATCTCATATTCTCAATAGACTTTATCCGTTCCACTTACTAGTGTTCAAGAACATATATTTTTCTCAAAGATATGACATTAATTTATAGAATGCATTGTATATGTACCTTTTGTTGGATGAAATTTAATTTCAGGTTCTAAACAGTTAAGAGATGGATATTCAGTTTATTCTTCTTATAACTTTTGTGTTATTGAACTTGATAAACCTTTCTGTCTCTTGTGTACATAAATGCATGGCTTTTATTATTAATATCTCTCTTGAATGGAGTAATATTAATCTATCCCATAGGAGAAAATATTCTTTAATATTGAATGAAACTTATATGGTCCACCAACTTTTAAGTCATTTATTCTGGATAGGACTTCGAAGTGGTTAACTGATGGACTTGAAGGTTCATTGAAAGTGAAGACACTACCAATTTTTGAGTCTTGTTTAGAAGAAAAAAAAATGAACTAAAATATATTCCCTTTAAAAGGAAATAAAGCTAGTGATAAGTTTGAACTAATCCATTCAGATTTGTGGGGTCAAATGAGCATCTAGGCAAGAGGTGATTTTGAGTATTATGTGTCACTCACAGAATATTACTCAGGATATGGATATATTTATTTGATGCTCCATAGTTCTGAGTGCTTTGACATAGTTAAGGTATTTATGCAGATGAAAAAGCATCATGAAAAATATATTAAGTCATTGTGATCTGATCATAGTGACAAGTGCCTCTTTGAAGAGTTCATTAATCACTTATCAGATAGAGGGATTGCAATCAATTGTTTACGTCAGGTACTCTACAACAGATTGATGTAGAAGAGAACTCTTATGGAGATGATAAGATTAATGATTAACTTATTCATTTTTATTTTTTTCATCTTAGGATATTTTTATAAAAAAAACTCAAGTTACATTCTTAATTTAATTCCTTCTAAGTCGGTACTGTTGACACTTATGAATTGCGAGTTTGACGTAAGTCCAATTTGTGACATGTTCATAAATGGAGTTGTCCAGCATATGTGTTGAAAGGGAAAACAGATAAATTGGATTAAGAACGAATGTGTGAGTGTTTATTGGATATCCAAAAGAAACGAAAGGAGGTTTATTTTATTGTCCTAAACAAAATAAGGTAATTGTTAATACAAATGCCAACTTTCTAGAAATGGACCATTTAATAAACCATGTTCCAAGAAGTAAACTAGTTTTATAGGAACTAAGCAAATAAATAACAAATGAGTCATCTAAAATTCATAAGTTCAAGAACATCTAACCGAGAAGTCAGAATTGACGTTTCATTGCATTTATTTAGTGGGAGATACATTAATAGACATAAGGAAATTCACTACCTCAAAGTAGTGATAACACTATATGAAGTCATTAATATTTCAATACTGAAAGGTAATGAAGAAAATATTAATTCTCAATCCATTATAGTGTGACAATAGTAGTGATAGTACTTAGTCGTAGTGGGAGAATGATAAACTAGATCGGTTCAGTGTATACTATTGGGAGAGTTTCATGATAGAATTTCTGAAGATATTAATACAGAATCGGTCAGTTACGACGAATTACTATTAGACGAAGTTGCATTAGAAAATAACTTGACAAGTTCTTTTTGTGAAGAGCTTATTGGCTAAAACTTTTAAAAGCCGTGTAAAAAGAATTCCTATAAAAATTATATGCATGGTTAAGAGTCTAAGTGGGAGATCTTTGGGGTATATACCATTAACCATGCGTTTAATTATGGTATATTCTAACAATTATAATAGTTAGAAGTCTAAGTGAGAGATTGTTTGGATATATGCTATTAACCATAGGCTTTGTACTGTTAACCATGTGTTTATATAGTATTTATTATAAAATAATTTTTTATTCAATTTTAATAAAGGTTTAAATAGATCATATATTAGTCGATGTGTCATTTACTTATATAGTAGATGATTTAGTATATAAAGTTTAGTTTATACATAGAAGATTAAATCATCAATTCTTATAAGTATAAAGTTTATATATGTTTATAATCTAAGATGAAAATTGGACAAATTCATCAGTACGATTGTAGCACAAGATTAAATATAATTTATCTTGATTATAGGAATGGTATAATTCCAACTTCTTGTGCTAGTACATTTTGTATGTATTGAACGGATCAAGTAGAGATAAGATTAAATCGTCGGTTCTTATAAGTATAAAGTTTATATATGTTCACAATCTAAGATGAAAATTGGACAAATTCATCGGTACGATTGTAGCACAAGATTGAATGTAATTTATCTTGATTATGGAAATGGTATAATTTCAACTTCTTGTGCTAGTACATTTTATATGTATTGAACGGATCAAGTAGAGATAAGCATTTTTTCTGACTTAATAAAATAAATTATCTAGATTATTAAATGTACTTATACTCTTAATCTTGATACAATTATTATGATCAATGTAATTTATTTGTTCTTTTGATCTATCAAAGGGTGAAACTCGATTTTTCGTGAGTTAAAATATTCCCGATAGGTTAGATGATGACAAATGACATTTGTGAAATAATAACTAGTTGATGTAATCCATGTCTTGGCCTTGAGATTGATGATACCCCTTTATGATTGCTTATAAGTTTTCATGTGAAAACCGTGTAGGTGGATTTAGTATCCGTCACATGAAATAAGTTAAGCGTTTGAATAAAGGATTAAATTAATCAATGAATTAAATAGTTAGAAATTTAATTCGATTGCTTGGTATCTGTAATCTTAACATGGGGAGTTAAATAAGATTTAATGAACGATTTTGAAATTATACCGAGGAGTGCAATTACAGATTTTTAGTGGAATAATCTGTAATTTATTATGGTAGATTAATTCATTTATTTGCAAATGAATACAATAATTGGAAGCCTCACTAATTAAATATGTGGTCCCTGTTATGCCTGATTAATTAATGAACTTGGAAAGGAAGAAATTAGTTTCTATAAGAAGTAAAATCCTGCAAGATTTTGGTCAAAATAAATTGGTCTTCTAGAAGGAAAGTTTGACAATTACTTGGAAAGAAAGATTCCTATACATTTTGGAACTAGGATTTTATACCCTAAAAACGTGGTTATAAATAGGATTCTCTTCCTCTATGGAATATGATGGAAGAACTTTGACCACTATGAGTTGCAGTACTTGCCCACACAAGTATTCCCTACTCGGAGATTTTTGAGGCTTTAGCAAAAGATCACAGACCTGGAGAACGCATAACGATTTGTGCAATAGATTCAAGAGGACTGATTCGTGGTCACACTTCAAGAGATAAGTATTGATTTTATGTTTGATTAAAATCTATGCTTATGTGTTATCTATATTACATGCAAGTATGATCCTGAATTATTTGCTTCTGCTGCGTATGCCTGTATTCCAACAACAACCTGATCTATTTTATAATAGCCTAAGCTCCTATTCCAAAGTGATTGAGGTCGGAAACTTTACGGATCTATTCTATAATAGTTAAGTTTCTATTCTAAAGTAATTGGGCTCGGAAACTTTACTAACAATTTTTATAGTCCTAACAAAACGCATAAGTAAGTATTATGAATGATAAGATATGGACATATACAAGTAAAATAGTGAAGTCATAAAAATGACCCAGAGCTTCCTTAAGAAAAAAATGATAATGATAATTTTTTAAGGGGAAAAAAAATTAAATATTGAAACATATTTATCTTTACCTAATAAGCGTGACTTGCAGGCAGGTCTTTTTCGTCCTTCTATCTTTACTTTTATAATCATATTTTCATTTTTATTATCTTTATAATAAGTGTGAGTCCTTCCACTGTATTTTCGTAAATTACACTGACCCCCACATCATATGTTGTGACACGCGTTTGCCTTTTACTTTACCACGTGATGCCCTTAAACTATCTTCAGTTTTGAAGCTTTCCCAAAAGTTTTGACCATTTCGTCTTTGCAGATCTGCAAAAAGGTCCTGCTTTGCTCCTTCTCCTTCTTAAAGTTTCTTCTTTGTTCTTCAATGGTCTTCTCGCTTTCACAGTGTCTTTTAGCTATCACTACAAGAAATAAACTAAATTGTGAAAATTTATTTATGGGAGTTATAAAAAATCCACAATAAGATCATTTTATGGCATTGTTTCAAACCTCTACTATATTATTTTTTTGTGGCGATTTTGTTGTGGGAATCATAAGAAATCCTCAATGTACATTCAATTTGTGGCATTTGTGCTAACCCTCGTAAAATAGTACTTTTTGTGGCAGTTCAAGTGTGGAGGTTGTAAAAGGCTCTCACTATATATTAAATTTGTGGTGTGTGTTTCAACCTCCCCAAAATTATTTTTGTTGTGGCAATTTTTTTAAATTAGGTTTTTGATAACCTCCACAAATACATCAAATTTTAATTGTTTGAGAAATTGTTGCAATTCGATACAAGTTTATGATTATTAACCAGTATAGTTTTTAGTCATTTTTTCCACCTTATTTTAAAATTGAATCAAATCAAATAATTTAGTTAAAGTTTGTGAATTAATGCAATTATTTACGTCAAATTTCATGTCTTGCAGTTTGTTATCCTTTTTCTTATTACATACTACCACAAATGGTCTTTGGTGGCAATTAAAAAAGTCTTTAGCAGGAATAGTAATTACCGCTATAACATATACCGGCCATTAGACTTTTGCTGTGTAAGTGAAGTCGCTAAAGGCTTTAGTGAGAAGTGTCGTTAAAGACAGGTTTTATTGCCGCTAAAAATCATAGGCTTTAATAGTAATAATTTAGCGGCAATTATAATGGTCATTAAATCCATTCTCAAAATGACCCAATCCACTTTTAGCGTCTCGATAAATTGCCACTAAATTCTGTCAAATTGTCGCTAAGAAAAATCTTGTTGTTTTCCTGTGTTCAAATCAGTAAAATAGAAAATATAATTAATATTCGAGACCACAAAATTCACTGTGTGTCCTTAAGGAATTTAATCTCATCACTGTACTCAAGATTTTTCCTTACTTCCTCTCAGGATAAAATGGATATACCTGTTAATGGTGTAGCAGTAACTCAAACACCAATAACTTTTTGAACTCTAAAGCAGTACTAAATCACACAATAGACTTGATTTTATTTGTTTGAAAATATGCAGAATGTTCGAAATTCTCTATCAAAAATGAAGGTAAAATTTATTTATAACTAAAGATTTGAAGTGAAGGAATGTGAAAATACTTGTTCAGACGGTTCCTTCTCGGAATGGCTGTGAAAACACCTGTTTAGATGGTGTCTATTTGGAATGACTACCTTTGAAAAAAGAAATAATTCGGCCAGACTTGTGCTACACCTGCATTTCACAGGTAAGGACCGGCAGATCGCAGGTGCAAACGCATGTCTAGACAGAAATTCAATCAGATCATTTGACTAAATTCAAATTCAAATTCAAATTTGAAGCTGAAGAAGAGCCAAGCGACGACGACGACGCGAGGGGAGATTTTCTTCTCAACTCTTTATTAGTTGGAAGATATGCTTCTCAATATAAGCATAAACATGTCTGTTTTCCCTACCAATGTGAGACAAAGTTTCTTTTACAAAGGAACTTTTCAACTTTCTCTTCCCTCCAACTCATTTTCCTCCATTTCTCAATCACACCCAACATTTAACTCCAACAATTCCCCATATGAATGGGTAATGACTATATAAAAATTTTAGTGTATGAAAAAAAACTGTGTGACTTGTAAGTAAAAATTAATTGCATCTGGATAAGTAGGTTACCTTTAACTTTTCATAGTGAACATATATCGGATATACTTGGTCAATTGATAGATTTAATATATTTGAACCGTCGAGCTTTGATGTATACCTATACAACATAAGTCATACAATTAATCCTTTAATTGTCTTAGGTTCTCATTGTTTTGTTCGTTTCAGTCATGAACACTGTTTGATTTTATAAGTGCAAAGAGAATTGACCTTATAGAATTCTCCTTGATGCGGCTTAACTTCACACTTATATAGGTTATTTCTAAATGTGTTAACCCGTAGATATATCATTTTGCATACCCGGTGTCAAACTTAGAAATCATTAAAAAGTCTTTAATACTTTATCCATATTACTGAACATTGTCTCATCACAAGAATGGATCAAAAGTTATTTCAACAATATTGAACCGTCATCAATGACTTTGTTTGATATCCTTGAACCTAGGTCTTGGGATCTCCAGTATTCTGGGTAGATTTACCGCCACGATAACTTTTTCTCAGCCATAATCTCATTCCCTTCGATGATCTTTCAACTGCCTCTCTAGTTAGACCTTTTGTAAGTGGATCCAACACATTATCTCTTGACTTTACATAGTCAATTGTGATAATTCCACTAGAGAGTAGTTGTCTTATAGTGTTGTGTCTTTGTCATATGTGACGAGACTTTCTGTTATACATTACACTCCCAGTCCTTTCCATTGCCGCTTGGTTATCACAATGTATACATATTGAAACCAACGGATGGTGATAGAATGGAATGTCTTCTATCAAATTCTCGAGTCATTCAGCTTCTTCACCAGCCTTGTCTAAAGCTATGAATTCAAACTCCATTTTAGAGCGAGCAATAAATATTTGTTTGGATGACTTCCAAGATATTTCTCCTCCACCGGTGTTTAAAAATATATCAATTTGTGGATTTAGTTTCAGTTGACTCGGTGATCTAATTTGCATCACAATATTCTTCAACAACTGCTGGATACTTGTTGTAATGCAAAGCAAAGTTTTGAGTATGTTTTAAATACCCCAAAACTCATTTCATATCCATCTAATAACTCTGATTGGAGTTATTTGTGTATCGACTAAGTTTACTTATTACACAAGCTATATCTGATCGTGTACAGTTCATGATGTACATCAGACTTCCCAATACTCTAGCATAATCCAATTGAGATTTACTTTCACCTTTGTTCTTACCAAGAGCAAGATTCACATCAATTGGTGTCTTTGTAATTTTGAAATTTAAATACTTAAATTTTTTAAGTATTATTTGGATATGATGAGACTGAGACAACACTAGACCTTGAGGAGTTTTGTGGATCTTAATACCCAATATCAAATCAGCAATTTCTAAGTCTTTCATATCAAATTTACTAGCAAGCATATGCTTGGTAGCATTTATGTTAGTAGTGTCGTTATGCATTATCAACATGTCATCCACATATAAACAAACAATGACGACTTGATTTTGAGTGTTCTTAATGTAAACACATTTATTACACTCATTAATCTTGAAACCATTTGACAACATAGTCTGATCAAATTTTGCATAGCATTGTTTGGGCGCTTATTTTAGTCCGTACAAAGACTTTACAAGTCGGAGACCTTCTTTTCATTTCCACGAACTAAAAATCTTTCAGGTTTTTTCATGTAATTTCTTTCTCCAAATCTCCATTTAAGAAGGCTACTTTCATATTCATTTGATGGATTTCAAGACCGTATACTGCGGCGAACGCTATTAACATCCGAATGGATGTAATTATGGTGACAGGTGAGTATGTATCAAAGTAATCAAGACCTTCTTTTTGTCTAAACCCTTTGACTACAATTCTTGCTTTGTTTTAATCAATAGTGTCATCATCTTTAACTTTTCTTTTGAAAATCCATTTGTAACCTAAAACTTTGTTCCCTGGAGGAAGGTCAATAATTCCCATGTATGTTTATTCATTATGGATTCTATTTCACTATTGACTGCCTCTTTCCAATATTGAGCTTTCGAAGAAGTCATAGCTTTTTGAAAAGTTTGAGGCTTATTTTTCAACAAAAATATTAGCAAATCGGGTCAAAAGGAAGTAGAAGTCCTTCGACATTTACTACGTCTTAGATTCTCCTCATTAGAAATAATTTCCTTTATCTCTTCTCGAGGTCGTTTAGATCATTTACTACACGACTCACATTTCTGTTTATATGGATATATATGTTCAGAAAATTCAGCATCGTCTGATTTCATTACCATATTAGCATGAATGTCAGGATTTTTATGATTTATGAACTAGAAATCGATATGCTTTACTGTTTGTAGCATATCCTATGAAAACACAATCAACTGTTTTAGGTCCTATCTTAACTTTTTTAGGTTTAGGAACTTGTACCTTAGTCAAACACCCCCATACTTTTAAGTATTCAAGGTTAAGATTTCTTCCTTTCCATTTTTCATATGGAATAGATTGTATTTTGCTATAGGGAACTCGATTGAGTATTCTGTTGGCCGTAAGGATAGCTTCCCCCACAAGTTCTGAGGTAAACTAGAACTTATCAACAAGACATTCATCATCTCCTTTAATATCCTATTTTTTTCGCAATCCCGTTAGATTGCGGTGAGTACGGAATAGTTGTTTGATGAATAATATCATATTCCAAACATATTTCTTCAAAAGGAGATTCATATTCACCGCCCCTATCACTCCTTATCATTTTAATCTTTTTGTTAAGTTGTGTTTCAACTTCACTTTTATATTGCTTGGGTGCTTCAATTGCTTCGTCTTTACTTTTGAGTAAGTAAACATAGCAGTACTGCATACTATCGTCAATAAAAGTTATAAAATACTTATTTCCACCATAAGATGATATTGGCATCATGTCACAAATATCTGTGTGAATTAAGTCTAAGGGACTTGAATTTCTTTCAATTGACTTATAAGGATGTTTAACATATTTAGATTCAACACAGATTTGATATTTTGATTGATTGCATTCAAACTTTGGCAATAATTTCAAATTGACCATTTTACGCAACGTCTTATAATTGACATGTCTCAAACGTGAATGCCATAAATTATTTGACTCAAGCAAGTAAGAATAAACTGAAATTTTATTGCTTTGAATAACAATCATATTCAGTTTGAAAAGGCCCTGAGTTAGGTAACCTTTTCCTACATACATTTCATTCTTACTAATTACAGTTTGATTAGAAACAAGAACACACTTAAATCCGTTCTTGATGAGAAGCCTAGCAGAAACTAAGCTCTTCCTCATTTCTGAAACATGACATACACTATTCAGAGTCACCACCTTGCCGAAAGTTATTTTCAGAAACACTTTTTCATGGCCTTCAATCTTGGCTGTTGCAGAATTTTTCATATACATGGTCTCATTGGGTCCGGCAGGGGCATAGGAATCAAATGCTTCTCTGACAGCACAGACATGTCGAGTGACTCCTGAGTCAAGACACCACTCCATTGGGCTTCCTACTAAGTTGCATTCAGTCACCATCACACACAATTCATCAATGTCCATGGTTCTTTCAACCATGTTATCTTGACCCTTTTTTTCTTTCTTTGGAGCACGACATTCAATAGCCTTATGTCCAATCTTTTCATAGTTGTGGCAGTTTCCTTTGAATTTCTTCTTGCTAGGATAATTCTTTGGTCCAAAAAGCTTCTTTCTCTTTTTCAGATTAGTTGGAGCAATTTCAACAATATTTGCCCTCATAATTATTTTTCTCCTTACCTTCCTTTCAGCAGCTTTATTATCTTCGTTGATTCTCAATCGAACGATTAGATCTTCAAGCTTCATCTCCTTGCGCTTGTGCATTAGATAATTCTTAAAGTCCCTCCATGAAGGAGGTAGCTTTTCAATCATGGCTACAACTTGAAAAGCTTTATTGATGACCAAACCTTCAACAAAAAACTCATAATTAGCATCATAATAAATACTTTTGATAAAAGCAATAGTTTGAATTATACCTTCAGCAAGGAGATCGTGAATTTTCACTTGCAGCTCTTGGACTTGTGCAATAACAGGCTTGCTGTCTATCATCTTGTAGTCTAGAAATTTGGCTGCAACAAATTTCTTTAAACCGGCATCCTCAGTTTTGTACTTCTTCTGTAGCGCATCCCAGAGTTCTTTAGAAGTTTGTGTGTTACTGTATGCGTTATACAGATCATCCTCCAGTCCGCTTAGGATATAGTTCTTGCACAGAAAATCTGAGTGCTTCCAAGCCTCAGTAATTAAGAACCATTTATTTTCGGGAGTTAATTCCAGCATAACCAAAATTTCCTCTTTGATGCCGACTCAGCGCGGTCAAGTAGAAGAACATCTTCTGCTGCCAACGTTTAAAGTCGATGCCAGTAAATTTTCTGAGCTTTTTTATCAGAGCCGGTGCTGTCACAACACGGTTTGAGAAGATTTCATTACTTGTAGAGAAAAGAATGGGGTCAATTGTTCCCGTCATATTTGTTGATCAATAACAATAAAAGTTAGCAGTCAATGAAAATTCTAGTTCTTCAAACCGAAAAAACTTTTGACAGAACTAAACTGAATAATCGTGAAGTTCTTATATCTTCAAATCGAATTATCAACAATCAGATTTACTTATTGAAGTTTTTATATCTTCAAATCAGTAATCAACGTGAGTAGAAAATCACAAGGATTTTAATCTCAAAGGGAGTAGAAAATCCGAAGATTTTGATCTCCAACAGTGGAGTAGAAAATCAGAAAGGTTTTAGTCTCCAAAATAAGAAAATAGATGAAAAGAGAAAATTATAAATAAAAATAAATTCCTTAATCTTGTTGTTTTCCTATGTTCAATTCAGTAAAATAGAAAATATAATTAATATTCGAGACCACAGAATTTATCGTGTGTCCTTAAGGAATTTAATCCCCTCTCTATACTCGATATTTTGGATTACTTCTTCTCAGGATAAACCGGTATACTTGTTAATGGTGCAGCAGTACCTCAAACACCAATAACTTCGTCGAACTCTAAGAGCAGTAACAAATCACACAACAGACTCGATTTTATTTGTTTGAAAATATGCAAAATGTTTGAAAATTCTCTATCAAAAATGAATGCAAAAGACCTTTATTTATAGCCAAAGATCTGAAGTGAAACGATGTGAAAATGCCTATTCAGATGGTGTCTGTTCAAAATGGCTACCTTTGGAAAAAGAAATAATTCGGCCTGACTTGCGCTGCACCTGCGTTTCACAAGTGAGGACTCGCATACCGCAGGTGCAAATGCAGGTCCAGACAGAAATTCAATCAGATCATTTGACCAAATTCAAATTTAAATTCAAATTCAAAGCCGGAGCCGAGCCGAGCGGCGACGATGGTGCGAGGGGAGACTTTCTTCTCAACTCTTTATTAGTTGGAAGATACGCTTTTCAATATAAGCATGAACATTTCTCTTTTTCAAAGTTCTTTTATAAAGGAGCTTTAAAGGAACTTTTCAACTTTCTCTTCCCTCCAACTTATTTTTCTCCATTGCCCAATTCACACTCAACACTTAACTCGAACAAACTTGTTTTAACGATTATTCTGTAGCGTTTAATGGCCGCTAAATTCGACTAAACTGCAGCTAAAAATACACTTTTTAAGAGCTATTAGTTAGCGATAATTATAATGGCCGCATATTTCATTTTTAAAATGGTTTAGTCTTATGGTGTCCATTTTTGTCCTAGTAAATCCAATTCAAATATCAAAAAATAAGTATTTTTTGCAGAACATAAAAAGTACAAAGAGCAAGTACTAATTATACATATGTAGAGACAATTGTAATGAAAAATGCTAACTAAACATAATATTATTAATTTTAAAAAAACATAATATATTTCATTGAATCTAAACAAACAAAAGCAAGTGAATCAAGATACTATTAGCTTCATTTCATATAGTTTATTATCAATTTTTGTGAATTTACTTTGAGATAGAAGGTTGTTATTATGTGATAAATTTTCGAAACTCCACTAATATTGGGATTAATTTAAAATTTTGATTTGAATTCCATCTTTGTCAATAACAATAATATTTGTTCCTGTTTTGTCAGCCTTACAGTTCACATTCCACAACATCTATGAAGATTGGCCATGAATACACACACACTCATTTACGTCCAATTGAAAATAAGGCCTCTTTGAAAATTCACTTGATAATTGAATTTGGATATAATTAGATAGTTTGATCTGTTTATTTGGCAAGGTAATTATATGATTGGCAAAGAATTGGATATAATTGGGAGGGAGTAATTACACTCTCTAATTTTTAGGGGATATGAGAATTGCAGATAATTACATGGTGTAATTATAATGTAACTTTTTAATTTTTAATTTTTATTTTTATTATTTTAATTTCTTTTTTATTATTATTATTTTAATATTTTAATTTTACATTATTTATCTTTTATTTCCTTTCTTCTCATTTTCTAACTTTTACTTCTTGTGATTCCATGTAATTGCTCGTATATTTTTTTTCCAGTTAACATAAATGCATTATTATTCTAATTTTTAAATTAAAGTATAATTTCATTGTTAAATGATGTTTTACGCTTATGTTTTTCTTTTCTTTTGAATTATATTTACTTAAGTTATAGTGCAACTTATTTTAAGTTATGTTTGAATTCACATAAGAGTATTATGCAAATTTTATTTTTTAATTTTGAATTTATGTTATATTAACGGTTCTAAGTTATTTGCTTTAGTAGTATTGACTTGTTATTTCACATTGTATGCTATTCATTTTTTAATTGGAATTGATAGATTATTTTTTGTCAAATATTTGAATAACTTTATGACATTATATTTATAATATTAATATTTCTTTTAAACATGCATTTCATGATGTTCTTAATAAATATGACTTTTTTATAATTAATCAAATTAAAAGATTATTAATTTTGAAAACATATATCAATTACTTCTTTTTATAATATTAGTTAAAAATATATGTTTATTAATTAATATATTTTTCAAAAACAATTTGTATCTTAAATATCTAATTCAATGTCATTTATAAAGACACATATTTCTTAAATATTAATTCTAAATATTGTATAATTAACTTTCATTTTAAAATTTCATTATGTAATTATATTATGACAAACAAACTGATCATCATAATTACTATAATTACTATCTTAATAATTACACCAATTTTAATTAACACGTAACTTTTCAAATCGACCCTAAATATGAATAAAAGTTGTACATACTTTTACAACTCACGAATAACTCAAATTTCATTATTTTTATTTTGCTTCCACTTATTTTCATTCTCATTCCCTCCTTTAGTTTTACGTAGTCAAGAGAATCTTTTCTCTACTTAGAATTTGTTTTTCACTTGAGAGGGGGCTATCCCCTCTAGGCTTCCACCTTGCTAACTTCTCACTTTTCCTCTTTTCCTGGATTAATTTAGGGTTTTCTTCTCTTCGTAGGATTTCCTCATGATTTTTAGTTTTTTTTTTGTTTTTAAATTAATTGCATATGTTGGTTTTTGCTTCAAGTTGGAATCTGTATATCGATTATAAAATTTCAGTTACCCATTTGGGGTTTTTCTGTTCTTCTACATTTTGACTGGTTTATTGTAGAACTGAAATCTTAGTTTTTTATTGACTGGAACCTGAATAAAAGTGATCCAACATAAAAATTGGTGCAAAAAAAATTGTGGATAGTTTTATAGGAGGTAGGATATCCAATTCTAATTTTGATTTGGTAGATAAAAGAAAACATTTTTATTTGGGTTTCTATGTTCGTGAATTTAAAGAGTTACTGTATTCAAGTTCCTGAATATCCTACCCTTTCCTTTTTCAATCTGAATACATTGGCCTTGTTTCTTTCTTGTGAACTTGGGTGTTTGAGCAGTGTTGATTTTTTTTGCTTTGATGTTTGGTCAATAATTTTCTTGGAATTCATGTATATTTAACTTCATATATCCTTTTATGCATTAGAAATTATGAGTTATTATTGCTTATATTTCATTGATATTGTTTTATTTGCCTAGAATTTTTTATCTAGGGATCTTTGGTTAGACCAGATCATTTGGATTTGTTGAAGAATATATTTGGTTATTGTTTAGAGTGACTGTCTCATGGTTTATTGATGTGTTTTAGTATTCATGTTTGTGTGCCTCTGGACGTCTGCTCTCAAATTCCATAACAACGTGCTTGAAGTCTTTTGTAGCTACAACCTGTTTTTCAAGTAAAGAGGAAAGACTCCTAACCATGAACTTAATCTTGAGAATTTGATACTAGTAAAAACTTCTGAAGACGTATATGTTTTGGAGAATGATGTACTGTATATAATCTTCTTGCACTTATCATACCATTTGTAATTTTTCTCAAATAAGGTATGACATAATTATTATTTTAGTTGATAATCTATTTTTTTTTTATTTTCAGAGTATGATTATGTGGACATTGAGAATTTTCAACTATAAAAAAGACTTAGGCCTTTTGGTCCATTCTTTATCTCTGTTGTAGAGAAGAAGAACAACTATACCTACTCCAAAAGATGGTTCAGAGAATTACATATCAAAAGCGGTACAATATGCCACCAAATTCTATCAACATAGGATTGTCAAAACACCTAGTAAACTGCTTGATACCATAATCTAATACTCTTGTTTTTTTCATTTATTTGGATTTGCCTCAACATTGTGCTTGTTGTATGAGACGAGACATATTCTGAATTTAGATTAGTATGTATTTTAAAATTTTTAAACTACCTCATAGTTCAAGTTGAAGTTAGTTTGATTAGTAATGCAAATGTACATCCGCCACTAGAACTTATTTAATGTATAGTATACTGAGCGTATTCAGTTAGATGATTGTTCATGTACCTTATCTTTTTGAAAACTAGATGGAAAGCTAATTTACCAGAGCACAAGAAGAGAATCAATGGCCCTAAATGGTTCAGTTACTAGGAAGAGAATCCAAGAGGTAACTTTTTATTGTTCCCTTTATAGCCTTTTTATGATTCAGTTCTTTTAAGTATGCAGTCTTCAGGATATTTGGTTTATCTCGTTCCTGTTTTCTTTGTTAGTCACCTTTTATTTATGATTATACACTTCTCTCAATTCAAAATGAACTCTATGCCCACAAAAAGACTTAGGTTTGATTATGTGATTTTAATGTTCTTTTGCCAAATTATGATTTCTTAGGGGTGTCATTAAACCATCCTGCTTAAGGCCTATGCATCTATTAGATGTTCAATAATAGGCTAGAAACTAGTTTATATTGTATCCTTTTGTATATTATATTTGTGATGTAGAAAAAAAATCCCAATTTAGACATATGTCAAGTGCTATCTATTTTACCACTTCTTTGATTATTGCTCTATGTTCCAGGAGAAATTTTACTTTATAAAAGCTATATTTTGTGAGCCAAACTACTCTATAATCTTACATTTTACCAAGTTTAGGCTTTTTATGCCACAAGAGAAATATTTATATATATTTCATGAATTTTCTAATACAAATGTATAGTCTACTCGAAAGCTATTTAGTTCACTTGAACCTGTAAAGAATACTCCATTGTCGCCCCTGATAACAGAGAAAGATAATTTTGAGGTTCTATTTTATTAGCATAAAGTTGATTTTTAATTCAAATAATTCTTTGAGACCATATCTGTAATACCTCGAAAACCCTAAGATCAAATTCAGGAGTTGAAACGGAGAAAACAGGTCTTCTTGCGCCAGGTCACAGGACGAGTCGTCCAGTGACCAGTCAGGAACCCTATGAGTCGTTAAGTGACCCGTGGGGAGAGGCTGGGACTTGGTTGAAATTTCATGTGCAGAGTAACCACGAGTCGTGGTCAACACCATGACCCGTTAAGTCATCCGTGGTCAAGAGGGATTGGGGATCAAGGATGTTGGGTAGTACACTTAATGGGTCCTCATCACGACTCGTTGGGAACACCACGAGTCGTGGTGTCACCCGTGGTGACCCCCTGGTAAATTCTAGCAGTGTAGAGGACGGGAGGTGACCACGAATCGTGGTCACCGGTAACGAATCATAGGGTGCCTCGTGGTGACGACCTAGATGAAATTTTCAGTGGAGGCAATGGGTGAAGACCACGAGTCGTTGCCATGGACAACGACTTGTCTAGTCCCTTGTTGGGACTGGCAGTCTGTTTTTCCCTGCGAGTTTATTAAGAGATTTTCCGTAATTTCTATTATCCTAAGGTCTAAATTACGTCGTTTTAAGCTCAGAATAGTGAGTTTTAACAAGGTTAAGTTCATTCTAATCCATTCCTAATTAATGCATGCAAGTTTAGAGGTTTTGGAGAGGTGATCAAGTCTAGTTCCTCAAGTTCTTCATCAATTCTTTATTGGGCAATCAAGGGAGTTGTAGAATCAGTCCTTCTCAGGTATGTAGGGTTATGAATGAGTGAAATTGTTCACACCCATGCCCAGCTCCTCTCTAATTCATGAAATCCTATTGATAATTCTATGGGGTTTTATCCCAATTCTTATGAAATCCTTATGATCTATCTATGGATTAATTCCTCTCATGTATAAATTCATGTTTTACTAATCATGGGAAAATTTTACTTAACTATTTACATTTAAATTTCTAAAAACTATGCCCAATTATGCATATTTCATGAAAATTCAAGTTATGATTTCATTTTGATTTTGATGTCATTAGCCCATTATGATTTATGACTTATAATATGATTTCTCTCAAATGCTCATCATGAATTTATGAATATCAAGTATAAATTAATTTTAAGTATGCATGAACTTCATGGTTTATGGATTTATGATTTTGACCCACTCACGGACCTTATTTCATGGCTAGTTCACGTATTGTGAGCATGCTTATGATTATCATGATTTTAAATCTCATGTATATTATCATATAAGCACTATATATGTTTTGGAAGTAGTATTTAACACCGAGTAGACTCGGGGTCCAAGCATACTCCAAGTCTCAGAACTACCCACCAACTAGCCACGATGGGACCTCCATGATACTGTCCCCTTTGCCTAAGTGGGCCTTTTGTTGTGATGTCACACCTCTTTCATGGTTCTACCCTTGACAAGATACGAACACCCTCCCTACCAGGGGTTTACAGGTCGGACTCCATGTGTTCTCATATGAGGTATGTCGGTTATAAGAATCTCCCACTGTTCCTCATGATTTATGTATGGTTATGACTATATACTTTGGTTCAAGTCATGTTTAATAAACCTTTTATTTTGTGATTATGATTATGAATGATTTACGAATGTTTTGAAAACCTTGAGCCTTATGTTTGCATTACGATATATACGTTATGATCATGTTGTCCTACTCTTATAAACTCTTATGTATTTTAACTGTCCGTTTTTACTTACCTTGCTTTCTCGGTACATTCCAAGTACTGACCGCATACTTTATGTTGTATGTCTTATGATACAGGCTCCGACATCCAGGTTCAGTCCCACTAGTCAGACTTCCGGAGTTAGCTATTCTCAGTATCTGTTGGTGAGTCCTCATCTTGTGAGGGCCCTATCTTATCAGTTGCATTATGTCTTCCAGTTTTCAGACTATAGCGAGTTGGGGTCTTGTCCCATCAACTCATAAGCTTAGACGCTTTTCGGACTTAGTGTGTATTCAGTGTTGGATTCATGTGTATATTCAGATATTAAGTTTTGTTTAGACTTCCGCTATGTTATTTATGATAATCTTCCACTTATGTATGTTTGAGTTAGATGTGTGTTTATATCATGGGTCGACTTGGAGCCTCTCAGGATTTATTGTCACGTGTTTCAATTCGGGCCTAAGTTCGGATCGTGACGATATCTTATGTGACCCACCCACGTTATCCAAATGTCTGTTTTTGCTTGTATATTGCTTATATTCAAGTAAAGTAGGTATTTTTTGTTCATTGACCAAAGTACTTATATTATGTTAATTTACTTTTAAAATTTTTTATTCATGTATGGCATGCAATAACTCCTTTGGTCATGGACAAAGGTGATAATTACCCTATAAGATACTAAATAAAGTTCAAACATTCAGTAATTAATATTATGTAGTAAATTAAGAAAATCTTTTATGAGCTTAGTGGTCGTTTGGTAGTTGGTTTAAAGGTGAGTTATGTAGGTATTAAATTCTAGATAAGTAATATCATATTTGGTAGCTAGTGAAAAGGTAAGCTATTCGTGTATAAAATCAATATGACATTTGGTTTGCAATTTAGAAATTCGCATAACCAATACATGTATAAGTTACGAGAGAATCTATGTATTATTTTATGTAGGATGGATCAAAGAAGAGTGGGGAACCTCTCGCTGGGTCGTAGCACTGACCTCTTTTTTTTATTGATTCAATACAATACGGGAAAAGATCGTACAGTTCCCTACCGAGACAAACTCTCAATGATCTTGTTTTTGGGGGGGAGGATCCACTAAATGGACCAACGGAGCACTGTCGAGTCGATAGCCCTTGATCCGAGATCTCTTTTTATCAATAGAAGATGGAATAACCTATACATGAATAATTAATACAGGAATAACTAAACCCAGCATAACTAATCCCACATAAAATAATACATAAATTTCGTCATAACTAATTCATGTATTACTAATACCTACGTAATTCTAACTAGGTTGGCATATAGTAGCTACATCACAGATTATGTAATAAGCTCAAATGGTCAGCCAGCACTGCTACATATTGGCAAAAATGTTGCACCAAAAAGGAAGTAAGAAGATAAATATATAATCCATTGAAAACTGGAGGCCAATAGATTAAATGAAATGACAATAATATTGGTATGTAATACTTTGATAATATTTTAAATTTTAAAAGAGCTTATCATTTTGAAATCAAAATTTACCTTCTGTCAATTTTTGCTCACTCTCTAGATTATAATTAATTCTATGTGTGTTTAACATGAAGAATGTCAACTTGTTAAGTTCTTAATTGTTAAGGAAATTTGATAAAGTTTTTGTTCTCCGTTGATAAATTTAAAGTCAAACTTTCTTGTATCTAATATACATATCCAAATTAAAATTGTGAATTCTTATAAACCTTAAAGATTGTTTCTGCATGTGGGGATGATTTGTTAGGTTTTTTTTTTTCTTCTCAATTAGGGGCTAGTTATACTAATGGTAAAAAAATGTAAATTAATGCAGTACAATCACATTAACCATTGAGAATGTGAATCATCTATATTTTTAATCTTTTAATAATCTGTTGAGAAATTATACTCCAAAAGGCAGTGCACCGTAATCAATACAAGCACCATGAATGCTCATATTTAAATGTATGGTGCTATGATCTAAAGTCTATGCTGAATGGGTTGTTTGTTGTTGCTAGATACTACCTTATGTTTTAAAAAAAAAGAGAAGAAATTGAAGTGTCGCTGGTGAGCTTTATTTGATCCTACCCTATGAGAAAGTAAAATTACTTCCAAATGGTAGTTAACTTGTTATACTCCTAGATTATATCTTATTTCTATAAGCTAGGCTATAAGTGGTTGTGATTGTTGAGAGGTAAAAAGAAATGATTTCCTCACAAGAGAATTAAGAGTTAAATAATCTTTTATATGTCACATACATTCTAGTATACCTATTTGATAGCGCAAGTTGTCACATGCAACATCACAATTATTATTAGAATCAAATAGTTTAGTATTTTCTGTTATGTTGATTGACATTTTATACTTATCATGCATTTGTCAAGTAAAAAAAATATTCTTCCATAATAGTTATTTTAGTAAATTTTGGGATTGGCTAGAAGCTAGAAAAACAGTGCGTCCATTTTATTCATAATGAAATTAGTAACGCGGATACATATTGTGGCAGAAATAAACTATCATTTAATTTATACATTCCCAGAATTAAATTTCAAATAGAAAGTTACTTTTAGAAACAAAAATATTATGGCGGATTTAAACTCCCGCGGTACTTTTTATTGTCGGAGTTCTAAATTGCCACTCATTATCCTACAAATTCAAAATGCATTTTGTGACGATGGTGAAACCGCCACAATAATACTCTGTGATAATGCTAATTATGGCACCACAATTCTTTTTGTCGCGGTCAGACACAAATTGAAAAAAAAAAAAAAGGGCCATAATTTAGCCTTTTTTTTTTAGTAGTGATGTTGCAATTTTGCTGTTGTTTTTCCTAATATCGGAGAACATCATACGCAAAAAACTTACATTGAAGTGAGCTCGAAACACATGCAAGATTCAATATATATCATTACTCCTCATTCGTGGTTCTTTTGGTTGATTTCATAATTTCGCTGTTTAACTCTTTTTCGATGATCTTAAAGTGAAGAGGGGCTAAATAAATTGTTACTGAGAAATTGCATCTCTTGATTTGTGTTTTATTTTTCCTGTGATCTAATTCCAACAAGGAAGAGATGGACATGAAAAGGGGGACAAATGATCTGTGGTTTAAGAAAAATTGGAGGACAAAGATGCACCTAATTTTTTTGGTCCAGTTCTTACTTTCTCTCCCTTTCTTATTATTATTATTTAAAAAAAAAGAATTCACAATGTGATTATTATTAGAGCTCATTATTCAAATGGACTATGCATCCAAGATGTTTGATGATATGCTTAACTCATTTTACTTGAGAGTAATGAAGTGCACATATTTTATTTCAAACTTGTCGTTAGCAGATTATTGTGCTTTTTTATACTCGGCAACTGATTTAGCTGCTCATAATGCTTCTTTACTTGGTGAAATTGGTTCGTCACTGAATTTGTGATTTACTTGTGCTATCAAATAATGTTGGATATAAGGAATTATAAATATTGAATAATAATAATCATTTGGTGTCAATATGTTGTCTTACATGATTGTAAAGTAAGTAAATTTATTACTTGCTTTCCATTCTTCAGTAGATTTGTGTCTTTTAATGTGGATATGGCTCTCCTTTACGGATAATTCTATTTAATGAAAACCAACCAAAAATATCTTCAACTTCTCTCAAAGTAGAGTTTAACATTACTTTAGATGTAGCGACAATTTTAAGAGTTTCAAGTAGTTCATATTTGGTTTAGATGTAGTCGAGACGATGAGCACATGATCGAATATGTATGCTATAAATCTTGTGTCCAATGTATATTATATATATATATTGCGTAATTTGTTCTCTATTCTTGGTGTCTTGATTTAATTTTAGTGTTTTTTGTTAGCCCATATTATTGTTAGCCCATATAGTTGTTAGCAGATGGGCCTTAGGGTTTTAGGTAGTCTTATGCCTATATATAGGCACCCCCTTCCCCATTCTAGATTGTTGTCTTCTATTCTCTTATGTAACTTTGTAGTTAGCCTTTTGATTCTTTCTTTTCTTGTTCTTCAATAAAGCCCTTGTTATATATCAACATGGTATTAGAGCCAAATAAATCGATCCTTCCCTAGTTGTAGCAACTACCAAGCGCGCAGATCAAACTCCGCGGTGAGTTCGCTGGGGGGTACGGGGGGCAACGCGCCCCCGTTCAGGGATGTTCACCTAGGTTTGCTGCTTCCGCTAGATCCGTTTAGATCTATTGTTACTGTTGTTGGTTTGGTTTGATTTGGACGGCGTTGTTGGTTTGGTTTGATTTGGACTACGATATTTTATTCTTATCGTTGTTTTGGGGTTGCTTATCTTGCTGTATTCCCGTTGATTTTGTTAATATGGCTGAAAAGGATGATTCTCTCAAATCCATTAACACTCAATTAGATGGCAAAAATTATGCGTATTGGAGTTATGTCATGAAGAATTTTCTTCGTGGCAAGAATATGTGGGGCTATGTTACTGGGGTTAAATCCAAACATAAGGATGAGAAGCCTGCGGATTTTGTATTGTCGTTGGATTTATAGGAAACTGCTAACTCCAAGGTTATCACTTGGATTAACAACTCCGCAACTCAGTCAATTGGTATGCAATTGGCTAAATATGACACAGCAAAAGAAATCTGGGATCACTTGGAGAGACTGTACACTCAGTCTAATTTTGCGAAGCAGTACCAATTAGAATACGATATTTGTGCTCTTCAACAGAATGCTATGAGCATTCAAGATTTCTATACTGCTATGTCTGATTTGTGGGATCAATTGACCCTTACTGAATCTGCAGAATTGAAAGGTTTTGCGCCGTATATTGCTGGGAGGGAAGAACAACGTTTGGTTCAATTTTTGATGGCATTGCGTTATGATTTTGAAGGACTACGTGGAACAATCCTTCATCGATCTCCCCTCCCCACAGTTGATTCAGTTGTCCATGAACTGATTGCAGAAGAGACTCGTATCAAGTCTCAATTGGATAAAGGGTCGAAAACACCTACTACTCCTGTTGTGTTTGCTGCTTCACCAGATCATTCTAGACCACACCGTTCTCAGACTTCCAATCAATCACGATGATCTCCTAAAGTTGCATTTGATGAGTATGCATTTTGCTAGCAGAAAAATCATTGGAAGGCTCAGTGTCCGTTGTTACTCAACAAGGTTAAGTCTGGTCAGCAACAGAAGAATGGACAGCCACACTCCTTTGGTACTCCTCCACTTCCTCCACAGTTTGCTGTTGCTGCACCATCAGTAGATGTTGAGTCTGTTAGCACTGTGCCTCCTTCGGCGTTGGATCCTCGGGTGTTCGAACAGTTCAGACAGTTTTTGGCCTCCAATCCTACTGTCATGTCAGCATCTAGCTCAGGCCCAGCTTCCTCTAGTACATCAGGTATTCCCTCATCCTTGTGGATTCTGGATTCTGGTGCGACCCAACATATGTCACATTGTCTGTCATCGTTTGGTTCCTTGTCACCCATTTCACCACTCTCTGTTATGTCTGCCAGTGCTACGTTTATGCCAGTCGAGGGTGTCGGTTCTGTTACTACTTCTCACATTGTTCTATCTGATGTCTATTATATTCCTAAACTTGCTTTTAATCTTGCTTCTGTTAGTCAGTTGTGTAGGACTGGTCATTGGGTATTCTTTTCTGATTTTGTTTGTGTTGTACAGGACCAACACACTCAGAAGGTGATTGGGATTGGCCGTAGGTTGGGGGAACTCTATGTCCTGGAGAGTCTCAAAGTGTCTGCTGTTGCCGCCTCTAGCATTGATTTGTCTTCTTTTCGTTTGAGTCCTTTGTCTTCGCAGTTTTATCTTTGGCATTCCCCCTTGGGACATGTATCAGTGTCACGTTTACGTTTTTTAGGCTCTACTGGTGCTTTGGGTCATTTAAACACTTCTAATATTTCAGATTGTAGTGGTTGTAAACTGGCAAAATTTTCTGCCTTACCTTTTAATAAAAGTATGTCTTATTTAATTGCTCCTTTTGACATTATTCATTCTGATGTATGGGGACCATCACCAGTATCCACTAAGGGTGGTTCGAACTATTATGTTTCATTCATAGATGACTATACTCGGTATACCTGGGTTTATCTTATGAAGCGCAGGTCTAACTTCTTTGGCATTTACAACAACTTTAGAGCCCTTGTTAAAACGCAACATTTGGCTGTGATAAAGTGTTTCAGGTGTGACTTAGGGGGTGAATATACCTCCAGTGATTTCACTCAGTTACTTGCCTCTGATGGTACCATACACCAGTCATCTTGTACAGATACTCCTGAGCAGAACGGTGTTGCCGAAAGGAAACACCGTCATATTGTTGAGATAGCACGCTCCTTACTATTATCTGCAGAGGTTCCTAGTAATTTTTGGGGAGAAGCAGTTCTAACTGTTGCATATGTGATCAATCGTATTCCTACTGCATTGACTTCAGGGATGTCTCCGTTTCAGAAATTATATGGTCACATGCCAGATTACTCTGCATTACGAGTTTTTGGATGTACGTGTTTTGTTCTTCGTCCTCATGTTGAACGAAACAAGCTGGAGCCAAAATCAGCTATATGTGTGTTTTTGGGGTATGGTGTTGGATAGAAAGGTTATCGTTGTTATGATCCTATCAGTCAGAAATTATATGTTTCACGGCATGTCACCTTTTTGGAGCATATTCCTTTCTATTCAATTCCAGCTAAATCCCATGATGTTACCAAGTCAGCTCTTCGGCGTATTGATCCATTTGGCATTGACACAGAGGCTCCAGTTTTGGATTCAGCTGTGCCACCCGATGTGCCGCCTGACAGTGCTTCAGCCCCGCCTGTGTCTGAGTCTGATCCTGATACTGGAGATCCACCACCTCTGAGGAGGTCTACTCGTCAGAGTAAGTCCACCAAACTACCTGATTTTGCTTATTCTGCCTACTCACCCCCATTTGCTTCCTTTATTACAAACATACATTAATTGTCTGAACCTGAGTCCTATAGAGAGGCTGTGTCTGATCCTCTTTGGCAGAATGCTATGGCGGAGGAACTCACTACTCTTTATCAGACACACACATGGGATTTGGTTACCCTCCCACCTGGTAAACATACGATTGACTGTCGATGGGTGTATAAGATAAAAACAAAGACTGATGGGTCTGTTGAGCGATACAAGGCTAGACTTGTGGCAAAAGGGTACTCACAAAAATATGGTATGGACAATGAGGAGACCTTTGTCGCGGTGACAAAGATGACGACTGTTCGCACTATGATTGTCGTTGCATCCGTTCGACAATGGAAGATATTTGAAATGGATGTCAAGAATGCATTTCTAAATGGTGATCTCCATGAGGAAGTGTATATGACTCCTCCATCGGGTATTGATCACCAATCGGGTGAAGTTTGTCGGCTTCGAAAAGCTCTATATGGTCTCAAGCAAGCCCCTCGTGCTTGGTTTGAGAAATTCTCCACTGTGATTACTTCCCTTGGCTTTGTCCCGAGTAACCATGATTCGACGTTGTTTGTTAGAAGTACAAGTGCAGGGTGAATCCTTTTGTCCTTATATGTAGATGATATGGTTATAACTGGTGAAGATCATGATGGTATTGAGTCATTGAAGCATGATTTGGCTCATTGGTTTGCCATGAAGGACTTGGGCCTGCTACGTTATTTTTTGGGTATTGATGTGGCTCAGTCTAAGAAAGGATATCTTCTCTTAGACTAAGTATATATCTGACTTGTTTAAACGGGCGCGCCTTTCTAACAACAGGACTGCAGATACTCCACTTGAAACCAATGCACGGTACTCTCCTAGTGATGGTGTTTTGTTAACAGATCCGAGTCTTTATCGGATTGTTGTAGGTAGCTTGGTGTATCTTACCGTTACTCGCCCGGATATAGCTCATGCAGTTTCACGTTGTTAGCCAGTTTGTTACTGCTCCTACTTCAGTTCACTGGGGAGCTGTACTTCGTATTTTGAGATATCTTCATGGCACCCAGTTTCAGAACCTCTTGTTTCCCTCGACGTCATCTCTCGAGTTGCGAGCCTATAGTGATGCTGATTGGGATGGCGATCGCAATGATCGCAAATCCACCACTGGTTTTTGTGTGTTCCTTGGAGATTCTTTGATATCATGAAAAAGCAAGAAACAAGATGTTGTCTCTAGATCTTCCACGGAGGCTGAGTATCGTGCTATGGCAGTGACTACATGTGAGATTGTTTGGTTACGTTGGCTTCTTGCAGATATGGGGGTTCAAATTTCTTTGCCTACTCCTCTACATTGTGATAACAAGAGTGCGATGCAAATTGCAAAGAACTCTGTTTTCCATGAGCGGATGAAGCACATTGAGATTGATTGTCACTTCACTCGTCATCATCTCCAGCTCGGGACCATATCGCTTCCTTTCGTTCCATCGGCCTTGCAGATTGTTGACCTTTTTACAAAGGCTCAGTCAGCGTCTCGGTTTCGTTTCTTGTGTGACAAACTCTCAATGCTTATTACTGTTGCATTATGAGTTTGAGGGGAAATGTTAGCCCATATTATTGTTAGCCCATATAATTGTTAGCAGATGGGCCTTAGGGTTTTGGGTAGTCTTATGCCTATATATAGGCACCCCCTTCCCCATTCTAGATTGTTGTCTTCTATTCTCTTATGTAACTTTGTAATTAGCCTTTTGATTCTTTCTTTTCTTATTCTTCAATAAAGCCCTTGTTATATATCAACATCTTTGATATTTCATGAATACACATATTCTTTTTTTTTTCTGTTTTTCTCCATTCTTTTTTCGTGGAATGTGTAAATGCCTATGATTTCTGCTATATATTTTTGTCTAATCTTTAATTTCGTTACATTGCAAAGAAGCATGTCATGGAAATTCTTATTTCCTGGAAGGGATTTTATCAAATGCTCCTACTCTGGAATCGTACATGTAGATTTAGAAGGATATCTTTACAGTTTCTGCTTCTATATATTGTCATACTACTGATAAGATGCTAATAAAGTAGTAAAGGTCTCAAACAAACAAACAAATCATAGAAAATTTAATGGAAATGGGTACTGTTGACAATGATGTGGTAGCCATAAAGTTAAACGTTAGAATCTTTCTTTGAAACAAGATTCATACGTGAATAGTCAGAATGTTGCGGAAGCCGAATATACATATAGTAATTAAATCACAATCACTATATCAAAATGCAGTTAACAAATAGTAAATGAGATAAGAATAAATAGAGAACATCAGAAATTTATGAGGTTCGGCAAAATTTTGTTATTTGCCTAGTCTTCAGACACAATCAATCCAAATTTATTTCACTCCAAAAGAATACAAGTGAAATACTACAAGAGAGAAAAAGAAGACTCAAAAGACTTAGAAGATGAGAAGGCAAGTGAAAGATGTGTTACAAATGAACCAAGAGCTATCTATTTATAGGAATGAATTGCTCTTGTTGATGTCATCAATGTCATCCCTATGTATGTAAATGTCAAAGTTAAAACACGTGAAACCATTTAATGGTTGCCCAAATTTCTACTATAAATTTATTACCTTGACATTTCATGCCAAAGAAAAAATTACCTTCCTTCCAAATGTTCACACTAGTTCACATAGAATCTTGTCAAATTTAACAAATCTCCACCTTGGCAAGATTCTCTATTTTCAATTTCTCTCTATGATAAATTTTGATTGTATCGTCAACCTCATTCTTTAATGTTCAACAATGTTGATCAAGTTCAAACAATATTGAAACTTGACCTCAGTCACCACTTTTGTCAGCATATTAACAGGATTTTCTGTAGTCCAAATTTTCTATACCATGACTCCACCTTCTTCTATAATGTCTCGTACAAAATGATATCGGGCATCGATGTGCTTCGTCCTTGCATGATAAACTTGGTTTTTTGCTAATTGTATAACACTTTGACTATCACAAAATACAATGATGCTTTCTTGTCCAATAGCAAGCTCTCTAAGCAACCCTTGGAGCCAAATTGCCACTTTCACAGCCTCTGTAATTGCCATGTACTCTGCCTCACTGGTAGGCAAAGCAATTGTTGACTGTAAAGTAGACTTCCAACAAACTGGTGCGTTTGCAAAAGTGAAAACATAACCAGTAGTTGATCTTCATTTATCCAAATCACCTGCATAATATGAGTCACAATATCTAACCAGATATTGACTATCTTCCTGCTAAAAACCAACCCAACATCTACAGTATTACGAATATACCGTAGAATTCATTTCACAGCTTGCCAATGCTCCTTTACGGGATTATGTATATACCTACTTACAACTCCCACAGCTTGTGAAATATCAGGCCTTATACAAACTATTGCATACATCAAGCTACCAACAACATTTTCATATGGAAACCTTGACATATATTCTCATTCAGCTTCATCCTTTGGCGACATAGTGTCACTAAGCTTAAAATGAGGAGCAAGCGGAGTGCTAATCGACTTTATTTTCTCATTCATGCCAAATCGGACTGATACCCTTTTCAAGAATTCTTTCTGAGATAAATAGAGTTTCTTTGAATGTATATCTCTTTTTATCTCCATGCCAAGAATTCTCTTTGTCTCCCCCAAATTCTTCATCTCAAACTCATTTCTTAGTTGAATCTTCAACTTCTCAATTTCTTTGTCTCTTGGAAGCAATCAATATATCATCAACATATAAGAGAAGTTATATAAAGGATCCGTCTTCAAGCTTGTGCAAATACACACAATGATCGTATTTGCTTCTTTTATACTTTTGTCGCAACATAAACTTGTCAAATCATTTGTACTAAGATTGTTTCAATCCGTACAATGATTTTTCAAGTTTGCACACCATATTTTCCTCTCCAACAACTTTGAATCCTTCTGGCTGAGTCATATAGATTTTCTCTTCCAAGTCTCCATGTAAAAGCGTGAATTTTACATCCAACCGAAGTTTCAAATTCAACTGTGCTACTAAAGCCAACAAAACTCTACTGGAGGAGTGTTTCACGACTGGAGAAAATACCTCATTATAATTAATTTCCTCCCTTTGAGCGTATCCTTTGGCCACCAATCTTGCTTTGTATCAAACATCTTCTTGGTTAGGAAATCCTTCTTTTTGTGCATACGCCCATTTGCATCCAATTTCTTTCTTACCCTTCGGGAGGTTGGCCAATTTCCATGTGTGATTTTGATGAAGGGACTGCATTTCTTCATTCCTGGCAATTCTCCACTTATCTTTTTCTAAACTTTGAACTGCGTCTTTATAAGTGGTAGGGATACCATCAACTACAATTGAGGATGCACAAGCTTCCATATCCATGAGACGAGCGGGTTTTCTTATTGTCCTTTTTGGCTTGCTGGTTGCTATTGATTCAAGTTGTGGTTGAGGTTCTTGAGTTGGAATCTCCCCCTCAACTGACTCTTCTTCTAGAGGAAAATCTTTCGTTGTTTCCTCATTTGATCCCTGCGTTGGAAAAATTAATTTTCCCTCAAACTCCACCCGCTTTGAAGTAACATCAATTTGTTTTACATCTTCAACTTTCATGAAAGTTAACATCCCTGCTGAATATAATTTTTCTTGTCTCTAGACACCATAAGCAGTATCCTTTGACTCCAGAAGTAATCCCCATAAATATAGCTGTCTTTGCTCTCGGATCCAATTTTGACTCTTTCATATGATAATATGCAATTGAACAAATACATGCAAAGAATCATAATCTTCAGCAGGTCTTCCATACCATTTCTCTAATGGTGTCTTGCCACCAATAACGGCAGATGGTAAATGATTAATGAGGTGACGTGCATATGTTATTGCCTCAACCCAAAATTCTTTGTCCAAGCCAACATTGGACAATATACATCGAACCTTCTCCAGCAAAGTTTGGCTCATGCATTCTACCACTCCATTCTGTTGTGGTTTATTTCTGATGGTGAAATGTCTGGCGATGCCATTGTCTTCACAAATCTTCTTGAAAAGATCATTTTGTATTCTCCATCATTGTCTGTGCGAAGACACTTGATCTTTGACCAGTATTTATTTCTCTCCTTCAAGTTCTACTGCACCCTTCGGTCAAGTAAATCAAGCTCATAGAAAAAAGAAAATCTTTTACATCGATGTATCGTACTCTCTCGACCAGGTCAATCCCAGTTTTCGAGATACCACATCAGCCCTTATCACCACTAATCCTATGTTATCAGGGGAAGCTAGGGATCGAGATTTAAAAGTGCTCTTTTTTTTTGTTAGCGAATTTCACTCATCAAGTTCTTGTTTGATCTATCGCTGTTAGAACACCACAATATTCGTCTTTTTGGGGTTAATGTTCTCAATGGTGAATCGATCATTCGATATCCTTTTCCTTCTGCGACGGAATGAAAGAAAAGTAATGAAACCTGCGATGGATACTGAATAACCTCCTTTTACTTTCTTAATAATAAAACCTTTGACCTTTGTATTCGTTAGGCAAATTTTTTTCAGTTCCATCCAAGCTCTGCCAGTTTGAGTCTCTACCATTGCGTTTCATTTGAGAAAAATTTTCAACACTTCATCTTTAGTTCTCATTGTATATACCTACACTCTCCAAGAAAAGTCATCAACAAAGGTTATAAAATAGTGTTTCCCACCTAATGAAGGTGTTTTAGAAGCACCTCAAATATCAAAGTGAACATAATCTAAAATACTTTTAGTATTATGGATAGCTATTCCAAATTTAACCCTTGTTTGTTTTTTCTTGATACAATGCTCACAAAATTCCAAGTTGCAAGACTTTACTCCTTTTAGCTATCCTTGATCTGATAAAAATTTTCAAGAATTTTCCTCCAGCATGTCCCAAGCGCATATGCCATAGCTTGGTCATTTATGTCTCCTTGTCATCACTGGATGTTATTGTTATTGTCCCAATAACTGTACTACCTTGATAGTGGTACATGTTATTATTTCTTTGAATTGCCTTCATTACCACCAGTGCACCGGAGCATATTCTCATCACCCTATTATCCGCAATGACTTTGAACCCCTTTGATTTTAGGGCCCCCACAGAAATGAGATTTTTCTTCAAATTCGGTACATATCGAACATCTGCTAATGTTCTGCTCAATTCATCATGATTTCTTAATTGGATTGAACCAACACCATATAGGGTAAGAGGATTATTATTTGCAGTGTGAATAACTCCACATTCTCCTTCTTGTAAATTAATGAACCAATCCCGATTAGGACACATATGATATCTACAAGCTGAGTCCTTCAACCATGCGTCGGATGATCTGGATGGCTCCATTGTAACTAGTGAGAAATCAGAGTCTATTACATTCAGCTACATTTGAATCCATGACAGCCTTCCAATTGTAGGTTTGACCTTATTTTTCAACTTTGGGCAGTCCTTCTTCTAGTGTCCCTTTTCTCGGCAAAAGACACATTCATCTTTGCTGGGTCTGGATCTTGACTTGGATCTTCCTTTCTTCGTTTTCATCTGGTTTTGAGAATGTCCTCTCACAATTAATGCTTCTCCTTCTCCACCCTTTTATTTTTCTCTCTTTCTTTGTTCATAGCTATACAAAGCAGAACAAACTTCTTTGAGAGATACTTCATCATTCCCATATAGTAGAGTAGTTTCGAGGTGCTCGTACTCATTGGAGAGTGAACTTAACAACATTAGGGCCATATCTCCATCACTAAAAGTCACATCCATATTCTGCAAATCTGTCGCCAACTTATTAAAGCTGGTGATATGATCATTCATTGTGGTATTAGAAACATATGTGAAGCGTAATAGTCTTTTTTATATGTAAAATTTATTTTGACTATTTTTCTTCAAGAATTTATCCTCCAATGCATTCCACAATTTACTTGCAGAAGTTTCCTTTGTGTATGGATACTTCTGTTCTCTTGCAAGGTAAGATAGAATGATACCATAAGCAACACGGTTGATAATTTTCTAATATTCTTCTTCTACACTGTTTGGTTTTTTTTCTTCTATGGCAATATCTTGCCCTTGTTGAAAAAGGACATCAAGAACCTTGCTTTGCCACATTCCAAAATATCCTGACCTGTCAAAAATTTTCTAACTACAAATTTCGCATTCGACGCAATTCTTGTCATAAGCGAAGATGCCAACGACAACGTATTACTGACACTAGATGTGGACTCTTCATTTTTCTTGTCTTCCATTTATTTTACAAATACTAATTGTTAGCTAACAGTATAGAGGACCAAAGTAATTCTTTTCTGATGTGGAAGTTCAGACTATGCTGCAACCACAGAGCATACTCAGATAGAACCTTGGCTCTGATACCAATTGTTGCGGAAGCCAAATATATATATATATATTGATTAAATCACAACCACTATATCAAAATGCAGTTAATAAATAGTAAATGGATAAGAATAAATAAAGAACACCAGAAATTTATGAGGTTTAATAAAATTTTATTATTTGTCTAGTCCTCGGACACAATCAATCCAAAAGAGTACAAGTAAAATACTATAAAAGAGAAAAAGATAACTCAAAAACCTTGGAAGATGAGAAAACAAGTGAGAGGTGTGTTACAAATGAACCAAGAGCTACCTATTTATAGGCATGAATTGCTCTTGTTGATGTCAGCAACAAAATCCCTATGTATGTAATTGCAAGGTTAATACATGTGAAACCATTTAATGGTTGCCCAAATTTCTACTACAAATTTATTACCTTGACATTTCATACCAAAGAAAAAATTGCCTTCCTACCAAATGTTCACACTAGTTCACATAAAATCTTGTCAAATTTAACACGGAATCTTGCGATTCCATATTAGGCACCAAATGTTGTGAAAGGAGAATGATGAAGAAAAAGACACTTAAGGGGAAGATTATCGAGGTTTTCGACTTTATAATGAGAATAAGGACAAGAATATGAGCTATTACTTATGTGAAAGTAGTGAGTCGGAGGAAAATTTATTTTGGTAAAAGCAGTTTTAAGAATTACAAAGCGTTGTTGAATGGATCTCCTGAGAGATGTTCCTCGAGTTCGTTCAGTTTGAAGAAAGGAAGGATCCAAAAGAATTGATCGTTCTTTTCATTGTTGAATCTCTCTTTGATTAATCAGTGTGTGACATTCTGAATCCTCATTACTAATGAAATCTAGCTCAGTGTAGATTTTTTTGATGAATTTTGTGCTTTGCTACCAAGTAAGCAGTTCAGAATTAAAGTGTCTTGCTGAAAATTTGGACTATAATCTTTTGGTAAATAACAATAGTTATTCTATAACACAAAAGTATTAGGAAAAATGTAGATAAATAGATTCTTCAATTCAATGCTTTTCCACTTAATAAGTGAAGGAGAGAGGAAAGTGATGAGTTGGTAATTTACCAACTCATTAGGCTCTTAAACTTGAGTTTTTGCTTAGTCTTTGAGTTGATTATATGGATTTTATGCCCTTTTTATTTTTGTTGTGTGCAGATGACTAAATGTGTAGAAAAGAGAAAAAATGGAGAAAAAAGAAGGAAGTGAAAGCAAATTGGTGGTCCATCGGTGAAGACCGGCAAAACGCCGACCAAAGGCCGTACCTCTAAGGAACAATGCCATCCGCGAACTGCAAGTTGCCAACGGCGACTCACCGGACCAGTCGCCAAAAGACACCCAAGTTTCTGAAAAGCAGTATAAAGATCTGGTGGTTCACGGATTGGTATCGGCTAAACGCCGGATAAACCGCTGATGCTCACTAGAGTTGAGTGAGGACCCAGATAAGACACCCGACGGTTCACGAATTGGGACTGGCCAACCGCTGATGTCTCCGTCGATTCCAGAATGGTGCTCAGGGGTATAATTGTCCAGCATGAGAAATGAGATAAGAAGTGCCCTACTTTTCAGGATATAAATAGCAGATAAAGTATTGTGTACTGGGGGAGATAGAGAGATATAGAGATAGTGCAAAGAATATCACATCATTGTTTCCCTTTTGAGCTTTAGAACATTCTCTTAGCAAAGATAGGGAGATTTTGATTGGCAAACTTGGAAAAGTACTCTTCTCTACTTCTTCTTTGTAATAGTAAGTTTCAGCCATTGTTGGAGACTATTTTGTGAATTTGATTTTACTACTCTTGCTATTAAATTCAATGAAGTTATTGATGAATGTGCTTTTGAAATTTCTTAATCATGGGTAGATAAATCATTAACTAGAGGTGTGTGATGATGAATACTTAATTAGAGTGGGTACTGCTAGAGTCATCTTCATATTGTTTAAACAAGTGTAAATCTGTTAGATTCTCTTTAATCTATAAAGGAAGATCCATTGATTATGATATGGGTCTATTTGTTCTTGCTTGATTGTTGCTTGTAAAAGAATAATTAAGTATTGGAAGAGAATTTAATAGTGGGTATGGATAAGAGATTGTGAAATTGGGCTAGAAATAGCTAAAATTGCAGTCTCATTCCTTGTTAGCAGCTAATAGCTAGAAATTAGTGCAGCTGCTAATCCAAATCCAATCGGGTTGAGCTAAATCGTGCTTAGAGGTTTGACAAAACTCTAGTAAAAGGTAAGTATAAGGTTGAAAAGCTGTAATTACCCTCCTCCCGAGATTATTTACATTTGTTGAACTCATAAGATGACCTAGCATATCCCGATCTAGTTAGTATATCATCTACACCACACATCTAGTCTTTCATACTCTTGTTGACAACTTTGTTGATCTTGCTGTTTCATTCCACTAAATCACCAAATACAATTCACTGCAAATTTTAATCCCTCCAATTTTATTTGTTTTTATGTTAACTCTACGTGGTGCAAGCTAACTTCAATTTCTCAACCGACACTTGTGACTATCATTCACTAGTCCTTGCGGGATTCGACCCCGACACTCGTCGGGTTACTTGTTTTGATACTTCGGTCGTGTATATGCTTTGCATGAAGAATATATTTTGGACGTTATCAGAAAGCGAGGATTAGCGAGCTTTATAAGACCGATCACTACATAAGCCGCTGATGGAGAAAGCTCGAAGAGCTTCCCTTCATTCATTACTAAGCCAAGGTCCTAGATATACAAGTCAGCCGCGCTTTTTCGATGAATCCTGCACCCATGGACCACCATTACAATCAAAATGTTCAAAAAGTGTGTTCTTGATTGCAAATTTATTCATTTTCCAGTTGAGGAGGGCACTTTCTTGTTTGCTGAATTTCTTTTATAGATTTCATATTTCAGGCTTTTCTATCTTTCCATTGAGGATGTGAAGTTGACTAGACTTCTATTTCAATGAAACTAGCGAGTTAATCTTGTTTCTGTTTCTACTTGACTCATCACTCCATAAAGCTGGCTTAACTATATAAGAGACTCATTTAAGATAAACTATTTGACTCCTCTCTAATGCATTATAATTATTTGTTATAGCTATTGATTTTTGGCAGATTCTAAATGCAGAAGTGGGTTAAGAAAGAGTAGCATGTAAGGGATGACAGTTTGACCATCACTCTCACTTTAGGAGCATACTACAAATTACTAAAGATGCACCTAATAGAGAGGGGGCTTAGATGGACACTTATTTACCTTGTGATTTGTCCTTTACTTGACAGGAAAGTCAAAGATCATCAAATGTATTTTGTTCCTCCGTTTTGCTGGAATGCTATCTTTAGCTTCTTAGATAACTAACTGAAAATATACTAATGCCATAAAGTATGCCAAATATAATTTATAACACTGCCCAACGTCTTATACTGTGTTTGGAATTTCACTTTCAAGAGCTGCTTTTGGATACATAACTTGATCTTATCGACACCTTTATAGGTAAAAAAAGAGAATATTGTGTTGTCATGCTCTTGATTTTATGCGTATCAGATTTTCATGGTTTGACAATTTTGTTTGTTTCTAATCTTTCAGATTGTTGTTGTGAAATCAATAGTTATCAGTCAATCCCACATAAAACTTCTGTCGTTCAGTAAGTGATATCTGCCTTGTACTGCTAACTAATGCATCTAATGATCTGTTTGTTGTAATTTCTGGTTCTAATCAACTCTTTAAGTTATTGTAATCCAACGTTTGTTCTTGATAAGAAGCACCAAAGTATGATGAACATTATGGTGACTAAGTAAAATGGCATATGGGGTGGGGGTCATCTTTGGAAACTGGATCCTTGATTAACATGCTTGATGAACTCATTAAATATCTATAGAATTGGTTGATCTCATTATGCAAATAATTAGTGAACCCCACCGGTTTAGGATATTGTCATGTCTCTTGATTTCACTGTCATGGGAATTTCTGTGTTTGAACATTTTTATAGCACTACGAAACAATTCGAAATTTGATGGTGAAGTGATATTGGCCAAAAATTATTTTATGAACTTGATATCTTTATCGAATTATGTGTATGCAGTTAGAGTTGTGCTGGTGTACCTATCTGATATATTCCAAGTCTTTTACTTTTTTGATGTTGAAGTCCTGATTACCAAGTTCCATGCAATTTATGAATACTCAAGTTAGTTTGTGATATTTATTAGAAATGTTTCCGTCTAATGCACCATCTTCCATTATTTGTGATTTTCTTTTCTTTATTCAAGCTTATGATAGCTCTCAAATAGTTTTCTTCATTTGATTTTCTACTCTACTTACTCCTAATGTGTTTGTTGAGTGCTTTACCTTAATTTATATTCCTCTCTACTCTCTGATATCAATCTAGGTAGACAGACCGTTTAACTAACATAATGAGATTTTCAGTACCCACATGAAACTATACATGAACCTGACTAGGCGGAATTTGAAAACAAATTCAAACTATATTGTAGAGACGAGTATCAGTTGCCGTTGTTTTGCTTTAAGACGAGCTTTAGAAATGTTATGTTTTACTTGATTAAACTTTTGACATTTTTTTCCAACAATGTTGGGCATGGGCACACGTCGGCCTTATTCTTAACTCCCTTCCTATTTCTTTTTCATTTTCTCTCTCTTCTATATGCTGGCACCGGCAGAAGAGAGTAGATGTGTTTGATGGCATGGTGTAGGATAGTTTTAACTGGCGGTGGCACAAGACAAAACGTTTCATGCATAACACTAGACTCTTCAAGACAACCAAATACAAAAACAAATTGAAAGCTATCTTCATAAGACAACCAAGCCAAAGACACTTTCTCATACTATACCAAATAAAAATATATAACAGACAAAAACCCAATGATTGCAACTTTCAGCTACAACCTACTCATCACTAGCGTTACAGTTCCTATGATGATATCCAATATGTACATATAATCTGAATCTAAACTGCTTGCATCTGGAGATGATTACTCGCAAGAGATTCAACACACACTTCTTGTTTCATTGGTTGATCATCAGAATCCGGTTCTGGTTGGTTAAGGTTCCGGACAAACTGAGTGAATGAAGGGAAATGTTCAGGAGAAAAGAAATCAGCACCCATTCTTTGATATGTGAACAAACTTATTTCTTTTTCACCTGACAGGTTCTTCTTTATCTGTTCGAAACCATTTGATGCATTTGCAACCATTGAGTTTTCGCCCAAGATTTTCACTCCATGCTTTCTGCAAGATGATGTAATTTGAGCAAGCAATAACTCTGGGCTCGAGAGAGATTCGTTTGGCTGGTGATTATCCGACAGATCCATCCCGGGCAAGATAATTTGGCATGAATGCTTTGCGAACATTTCAACAACTGCTACATAACCATCTCTGTTGACTGTGTTATAGAAACCTGTTGTTAGCTCGCTAGGGTGGGATTTGGTTCTATACCAAGAGTGCACCAGGGGAACTTTGCCACAAATGGAGATTGAACCTTCATGGAAAGTTTCAGACGCTAGAGAAAGAAGCATGCTTCCATGTGAGATAAGTTGCTCCGAGTACCAAGAAAGAAAAAAGTCACCATAAGTCGTCTCCCAAGATCCTCCATTCTCCTTGAAGAATTTGCTTGCCATGGGTTGTTGATCATAACCAGGGGCATCGTGCGGACCACCCAATCCCCACAGAGGATTCCCATTGCTTTCAGCATACTGTTTGAGAGAATTCAGCATGTATTTATCATAACACTGAAACTCACCAGCTCCTTGATGATTGTTCATTTTGGATGGATTATGATGAGAAGGATAGCGAAGCTCGCCTTCTGGTCCTAGACCAATGGAAATGCCCTGAAAGAGGACAAATTTTAGCAACTAATGAGTTTAACTTCTATAAATTGGTAAGTAAGAAGATTTAGGCTATTAAGTCACCTAAAAGATAACTATCATTAGATTTGTTAACGTAACTTGCTACATGTTAAAATGTACTAATAGTGTAAAATTCTTTTTGGTCAGTGTACATGAGTTAAATCCAATGAAATCATGATGCCCAAAATCTTGAAAGTTAAACTGAACAATTCATACCGTGATTGTGGTACCCATGAATGGAGAAAATGAAGCCTTGAAGCTTTCACAGAACTCTTTGTATACTTGAACTGGAGTCTTTCCATCAAGGACAGGAACATCGGTAACAGCGAATGAAAGAGAATCTTTGTAGTGTTGTCCGGATTGGTCATTAAAGAAGATACTAGGATCAGATTCACCAATCTGAGAAACCCATTCTGGGAGTGGAATTTTCGGTTCCTCTGATGCATGGAAGCAAAGTGACACATGAAGCTTAAGTCCCAACTTTTGGATCATTTCAGCTAGTGCAAGATAGCCTGTCCAGTCATACTTTCCCATGTTTTCCTTCTCAACAACTCCCCACCATATTGGGAGTTCTATGCCATCTACACCTAGTAACTTCAATGCTTTTAATCCAGCTGCAATTGCTTTAGCATGGTTTATCGTATTAGTACTTGAAACAACGTCAAGTGGCAACCCAACAAATAGTTTCACGCCATCAGTCTGCAAGAGCGTTTCCAGTAGAGCAAGACATGTCAATATAACCATGCTTTGATAAGAAAAAAGTCCAAAAAAAAAACAAAAAGAAATAAGGCCCATGGGGCTTGAAGCAAAAAGTGAGAAATGAAGGGCACACTCCCTCATCATGAAATTTTCAAAATTAAAAGAATATCAAACATATATGAATTTAGTAGTACGATAATCAAATCACAATTAACATAATCAATTTTAGCATCCAATAAACAATAATGCAGGTACTAATCCACTTCTCATGGATCTTCCCAGTTATTGAACTATACAGGACATTTGAACTCACAAAGTCACTCGCTGAGTTATCTTCAACAGTCTTAACTACCATAAATGCAAAAACAATGCACTCATCATGGTATTGCACAAGGTAACTCAATACTCCTAAAATTTAATAAGAGTGAATAGCAGGCACGTCTCAGTCAACGTGCCTGCTTATCACCGTAACAATTATTTTGGTCATTTCGTGTAATCTTTTGGTGTGTTCTTTAAAAGTAAAAAAAGATATTTAAAAAATTATAAGGTATTACTTAGTAATTTCACACATTTTAAAATATAGTAATTTTTGAAATTTGAAGGCATTACTTATTCTTTTACTATCGAATAAAGGTGAAAGCAGACACGTCTCCATTAACATGCCTGCTTATCACCGTAAGAGTATTTTGGTCATTTTATATATTTTTCGGTGTGTACTCCAAAAGTAAAAAAGAAAAAGAAAAAAAGAAAATATGGGGCATTATTTAGTAATTTCACACATTTTAAAACATAGCAATTTTTTGAAGTTGTGGACATTATTTATTTTTTCCTATGCATTGTTCATGTGGGGCATTGTATTCATAATTAAAGTATTTGTGGTGTTCAAGAATAATAACTATTATGGTTAGAGCTACACAATATATAATAAACAATATAATGTTATTCGTATTGGGCCGGGCAACGCGCGGATTATTCTGACTAGTATATAAATATAAATAAAAATAGAAGTATATATTCTTCGTCTTCTCAGTCGGTCATTGTCGGTTCGCACATCAAATCTACTTAGTTGTAATGATGACTTGACTCATTGCGCTTACCGCTGACTTGATCCCTAATAATTCTCGCCGGGAAATGGAATCTACGTCGCCGGAGTCAATCCTCCTTGAAGATTTCAGTCAGAAAGTAGATCTAACTCGGAGAATTCGAGAGGTTCTGTTGAGTTATCCGGAGGGAACTATGGCGCTTAAGGAGCTCATTCAGAATGCCGACGATGCCGGAGCTACTAAAGTTTGTCTCTTCCTTGCCCGTGATTCTCTGAAGAGGATTTTGTTAGTATTTCTAGGATTGGTGGCAGTGGCAAGCATGGCCAGGCTTGGAAAACCGGTCACTTTGGGTAATTTCGTCATTTCATATGTTTAACACATACCCCCAAAGGTTTACTTGTGGTCACCTAGTTGGTTTTAATGTGAACTGGCAATGACCTTGCTAATATGGTAACTGGAGGCGTGATGTGTATTACTTGAGTAAATGCTGCCACTTTATCAAATTTTGGTGCAAAGGTGACATCTGAAGTATTTTTGATATTAAAACTGCAAAATTCTACTTGAGATTATGAGAGCTTGACAGAGATTACCGGTTTTGGAGTTTGGACTGTTACTAGGCTGATTTTGTCTGTGTTTACTGGTGAGTTCCAATTTTCTGATGTCACGTGGAAGCAATTCAGGGAAGTGGAGAACAATTAAAATTATTAGGAACCTTTGTCAGGAAGAAGCTATTACAGTCAAAATTTTTAGTAGTATTCACAAATTCATAAACCAAAGACTAGGAGAATTTCGAACCAAAAAAATCAATATTTATTGACTGAGGGAACATTGTAAGCTCCAGTTGCTTGATTAGAATGGTAAAAACACCACAAGATAGAATAGCATATCAATATTATCCCAAAAAGTTTATAGTGTTAAGGACTTCAACCAAAAGCATCATTTTACATCCTACTTAGTTTTTATTTTTTATTTTTAATTTGTTCGAAGTGGAAACAACCTCTTAGCACATATGCAAGGGAAAGGCTGTCTATGCATATAGCTTCTCTCCCCTATCCTTCTTTCATTTTTTTTCTTCTTTTCACAATTTATAGAATCCATAGATTTTAAAGCAATAAAAAACAACACGAAATTAACATATTCTCTGGGATTCTCAAATTTCATAAATAACCAAGTGACAAAAAACAAGAAGAGGTAGCTTACCGGCTTAGGTTTTCTGTCAGCAAAAGCATTCTTTGACATCACTGGTTCAGCTTGTGAATAAGCAGATGCTTTCAGACTAAACCCATTCAAAGATTTAGCACGCAATTTCGTTCTTTGGCCAACACATAATTTTGAAATTTTCAAATAAGAAGAGATGTTTGAATTCAGATTCTTGATAAAACTACAATTCCCAACTTCTCTGCATCCCATATCATTCCTACACAAATTCACCTGAGAACTTCCCATCAGTGAAACCTCCATAATTTTTCAGAAAATCAGGATCTGGACGACTAGAAAAAAATTAGGGCTTCGAATGCTGAATTCTTGATAATCAGCAAAGCGGGTTTCAAGTAATTTGGTCAAATGAAAGGATTTAGAGGTAAAAATTGAAGGAATTGTAGAAGATGAATGGAGATTGAATTGAATTTGGGAGCAGTTTTTATAATGAAAAGAGTAAACTAATAGAAATAGGGCAAGATGAAGGAACCACGTGTCGCTTCTACAGCTAAAGAAAGTTGAGCCACATAATATTGAGCTTTCTTTATTTTCTCTTCCCCCTCTTTTCTTGCCCAAATATTCTGAACTGTTTTTCTCTTTTTTCTTTTTGTTTAAAAGAAATTGTTTAGGTGAATTGAAAAGTAGAGATATTATAAGTTTGCATAATAACATTATTTTGAATAGACTGCTTGATGAACTTAAATTTGTATTTTAGGTGATATTATTTAGCTGATGTGTTTCTTCCAGCAATGGACCTAAATAATACACTTTAAATTCAACCCCATTTTCAGAACGTGAGGCTTACTTATATATTCACTTTTTTATATTTTTTTAACAAGTTATAATCATCAAAGATTTTTAATTTATTTCATTTTATATACATATATTATTGTTAGGTGTATGAAATTGGAAAATAAAACGGGTGAGAAGGAAGCACCTAAAAGGAGATGAGAGAATATTGGGTGGTATAGAAAACCTTAGAATAGTAACATGACAAAGATGGGATATTTTTGTGTGGATAAGAAAAGATCAAAGGGTCACTGCTGACATGTCAAAAAAGGGCCAACCCCCCCATTTATTAATTTCTCTTTTTTTTTTTTTTTTTTTTTGTATTTGTTTCATCTTCTTACTGTTTAAATGTCAATAATTTAGAAAAAGCATAAACAAAAATGTCAGGACACGTGTCATGATACAGTGACTCTGCTGACTCACTTCCATGCCAGCTTCTTTATAGCAATTGTTCAAACGATTCGCTGACTGTTTGGTATTAATTGCTGACCATGTGAAAACTCCATTAACAGTACAACCTCAAGATAATGTTGATAAGGTTTATGCTTTCATGGAAAAAAGAAAATGGTTTAATATAATTTATCTGTATAGACTAATATTACACTTTTTCTCGTATTTATTAGCTCAAACATATATTTTAAATTTTTCTTTCATTTTTTAAATTGGCTTCATCTCAGCTTTATTTTATTTTTAAATCTTTCAATTTTATTTTTTATATTTTATTAAACACAAAATATATTATTCTATATAAAGTATTTAATGCGTATTAACAAATATTTTTTAAAAAGTATAAAATATTTAATTAAATAATGTCACGTATTTATTTATTTTTCATATCATTCAAATTATTTAATCCACTTTTTAATTTTTAGCTCCCTCCAATACGGATTTCAAAAAAACTCATTCTTAATATAGGTAAGAGAAAAAGGCTTCAATTTATTACTAATAATATTATTAAAAATACAAAATTCAATGGACATCCTCGAATTATCAATGATTTTTAAAAAAAATATTAACTGAGAAAATTTTAAGAAAATTGAAGTAGTTTCTTCGTCGGTTATTTTTCTGCAAAAACTATAAAAATAAAAAATCGGCGAATGTCGACCATTGATTTTTTTTTTCTGAAAGCTAATAGATGAATGTCAATTACTAACGTGTAAAATTGCAATAAATAAAAATTAAAGTTAAAAGAATACTAAAATAAAGTGTAAAAATGAAAAATAAAAATAAAAATTTAAGGTGTTTTACCTATTTATTAGTATAACTCCAAAATTCAACGGCATCTTTCTTTCTCACCATTAAATTAACTCTCTCTCTCTTCTTCTTCTTTTTCCCTTCAAACCCACACTACCTCTAAAGTTGTTGTACCAGTGAGCTAATTTTAATGGAGTTTTTGATTGGTTCACGCCTCAAAGGTTTATGAAAAAACGATTTACTTTTTAAGAATCATTCGTTTTCAAAAATTCTAAAGACATTACTTCTTTCATACTTTTACTCCGGAGAAAACATGGGATTTTTTTTTTTTTGGAAGGACTCGTGTACACATCTAATTCTTAATGTTTTATATTAATTTATTAATATAGTTGCTAATATAATTTTTTTTAAGGTTTCTCAAAACTAAACAAGAAATTTTTAGTTCACTTTAATTTTTATGTAGTAAGTATTCAATAGAAATTTAACTACTTTTGTCATGATTAAAAAAAATTACATTGTACCAATTTTTTATTTCTTTTCCTTTAGATTACACTATTTAGGTTTTTTTACTTTAAAATTTTAAATCTTGAAACGTAAAGACAGCTAGTACATTTATCTCGTTTCTTTCTCTCCATATATTACTTGCTTATTAATTTAATTTTTATTTTTAATGCTCCTTTCTTTGCTATTCAAATATCTTATACTTTTATTTTTTGCGACCTACAATTTTATTTTTTTTATTATAAGTTTTTAAACTTTTTTTTCAGTAACGGGTCCCACATTTTTGAAAAATCACATATTATCTTATTATTTTTGTTTAAAGTGAAAATAGTACAAATAAATTCTTAAAGCGCAATAACACTAAAGCATCCTATCCATTATAAATTATTAATTTTTTTTCCAATTAACGAATCCCACATTCTGTTAAAATTTACATATTGCCCTGTTATTTTTATCTAAAGTGAAAATCGTTTGAACATAAATTGTTAAAGTACAACAACACCAAAATGAAATATAAAAAATACCAAAATTTATCCTTATATAGACAAACAATTACATTAAACTATTATCTATCTACTAAGCTGCTCAAGCAGGCATAATTTTTTAAATTTTTTTCCCTTTACTACTTTTTTGCATAATCACATAGTACTTGGTTATTTTTGTCTAAAGTGAAAATATTACTGTCACGCCCCACCTTGGGAGACACGACCGGCACCTAATGTCATACTAGGATCTAGGCTGACTTGGCTGGCATATGCATCTCTGGTGCCTACCAGCGACTCAAAACCAAGAAAACAAACTGCTATATCTCGGCTGTAAACACAGTCTTGGGCCGACAAGGCCACGCAACACCTGTAACAGAAAACAGCTAACCCAGCAACACAATAGCAAAGGGATCCTATGCAGGCCGACAAGACCACCATGCTGTCTAGTTATAACGAAATAAAAACAGGCAGTCATATTCGTACCATAGCTAACAAGACTACTAACTAACTAGCTAAATTAGGCCCCACACGGTCAACACGCAAAATAAGACATACATAGGCCCCCATAAGCCTGGAAGGTGCAAGCAACACAGAAACAACCTACTGGGGCCCCCATAAGCCCTGGCAAGGACAATTCAATCTATATACCCCTATCCAGGTTCTTATGATTCTACTGGTGCTATAGCCAACCTACCTGGCTTCTAGGTCCACATCTGATCCCGCTGGACTCCAGTAACTGTGTCTGAGCCTGTTGGGCTTCTGTAACTGCACCCTGGGCACACAAGGCTCGACGAAGGGTCAGTGATGTCGATACGGCATAAAAGTAGAAGATCATTCGTGGATGGACTGTAATATGTCCCTTGGGCCTAAAGATAGTCCCTTGGGACATCACAAAGCTCCTCTGAGAAACATCATATAGCCCATAAGCGATGATACAGTTAGCAACCCTTAAGTTGGTCAACGGAAGGCTATCCTAGTAGGGGTCAATCCCAACCAATATACTACCATTAAGTCTCATTCTAGCCACTCAAAAAGTGTATTTGGATCTTAAGGCCTAACGCGACCGCTACTCGCCCCTAGAATAGTATGTATAGCTGCCAACAAGCACACCCCGTGTGCCTACATCTGCTCAAAGGATCCTGGCAGTGATCATAATTTCTAATGGTCTAGACCGAATAGGGTGAGACCTGGCGTGGCCTAAATGGTACTCTGAATGTCATGTTAGGACAACAATAGCTCATAAGCGAACTGTAAGGTCGCAGATGACCAACTATTTAGCTCCTTTGCTTAGAAAAACTATAGGCCTGCCGATCGGACATGCTCCTGAGCAGTCAGCCCCTAATCTTCCACAGACATCTTACTATAATCCTTAGCCTAAAGGTAATATCGTACTAACATGGTTTTAGTCCCTTAGACCTAACTTGGTCTATTCAGATTTCATATGTCTTCTCTGGGTGATTCCTAACCTTGTAGGTAAGTTGATCTGGACTTAGTCACTCACAACAACCTGTAGTTGAGTATCTTATAAGAGCAGGCTGGGGAGTTGGCCCCGTATTCAACTACTAATAAGGTTCTCTCCTTAGGGTACTCACGAGCCTATCTAACTTGTACAACTAAGATGACTTCTTGGGCGACCTGTATGATAAACACTAAGTCGACTGGAACTAACAGTCACTAGTAGTAGCTAACTAGATGGCAGGCTATCACTCAGTTCACTAGGCAACCCTGGTGCCGCTGACTCTAAGGTATGACCATCCTATCCAAATTTTTGGTCCTGGAGGCGTTAAGGTACGCCAACGGCCAATGGGTGAGCTTTACTGACAATACAAGCATCAAACTGAAAGTTATATCACCCTGCTACGCCCGATGCTGTCCAATTTACCAAATCAGGCCCAATAGCTAACCATAATCTTCTAAGGCCTTGGCATGACAGCAAAACGTCCGAATTCTCCTAATACAGTGAACAAAACAACAGAGGAGTTTCTATGATGCTCCTAGCATGATTCACACTTAACATACTCTTTCCTGACAAGGGATACTGCAATATACTCTCAGTATGTTTTCTACCAGCTAACCATAACATATATAATCATAATCTACTGACAGCAGCTAATCACAACATATAAGCTCATTATCTACTAGCAACAGCTAATCATAATATACAGGATCATTGTCTACTTTTGAAGGCATACTCGTATTACTATACAACGAGAATAACTTGCCGAAGAGATAAGTCTTAACATACCTCAAATGCCGATTCTCATTTAACTAATTAGTTTCAACCTGTAGCTGGCGGTTTCACCTAACTGCAACCCTTACACTAAGAGAATATGGTTATTTTCAATACTAAATTCGGCAAACAACGATATCTTTCATTAATAATAGTAACTATAATTCAACTCTGTTTATCTCGGCCAAAAACTCACAACTTCTCGAGAGTTTAGAAGAGAATTTTGTCTGTGGCCATTTAGGACTTAAGTTGGAGTAATTCCGACAACCTTTACTTGGTGGGGTTCCGATATATCGAGCAAATTTTCAAGAAACAACTCCGCAGAGATGCTTCCCATTGTCACAACCCGAACATAGGCCCGGATCGTAACACGGGATAAGGAACCCCGAGAGGCCCCAAGTCGACCCACGACATAAGCATACATCTAACTTCATTCATTATATGCTGAAGACCAATCACAAGGCATAGCGGAACATAAGCATAATCATGACATATAATAACAAACAGAATCACTCAGACATACACCAGCTGAGTACTACACACTATCTAAAAGCCTCTACTACATATGATGTGTTGATGGGACAACACCCCCATCTAACCTGGACAAGTACTGAAACATAAAATAGCATGAATGTCTGTCGAACGGCCCTCGGAACATGAGGACTCACCAATAAGCTGAAAGTATACTCTGGGATGATCTAGATATGAGGATGAGCCTGAGAGTCGGAACCTATATGATAAGACGATACAACATAGAAAGTATGCGGTCAATACGTGAAATGTACAGAGTATGCAAGGTAAGTAAAACGGATATTTAAAATATGTAAAAGCTCATAAAATATCATAAGAGTAGGACATCATGCTCATGTCATAAATATCGTAACATAACATATCAAAAGGCTTAAGGTTTTCGAAGCATCCGTAATACAATCGTAATTATGGCCATAAGCGAAAAGACAAAATGAACATTTCTTGAGCCAACATACGTCATCATAAACATGCATAAATCATAAGTAACAGAGGGAGATTCTCTTAACCGATATACCCCATATGAGCACACATGAAGTCCGACTTATAAACCTAGTTGGGAGGCCGTTTATACCTTGCCAAGGGTAGAACCATGAAGGGATTGATCACATGAAAGGGGTCATTTGGGCCAGGGACAGTCACAAAGGAGGTCTCAACATACCTACGGTGGCACGTAGTTTATGATATCCGGGGCAGAACCTGGGCCCGCGAACCTACTTGGTGTTTGATACTACCTCCAAAACATATATAGTGCTCATAGTATAACATGCATGAATTCATGGGATAGTTAAATCATGACAATCATAAACATTCTTGTACATACATGAACTAGCCATGACATAAGGCCTGTGAGTTGTCCAAAACATAATTCATAAATCATAGGTTTCATGCATACTAGTAGATAGGGGTGTTCATGGTTCGGTTTGGGTCGGTTTTTGATTAAAACCAAAACCAAGCCAATTTAGTCAGTTTTTAAATTTTTGAAACCAAACCAAACCAAACCAAATAAATTTCCACTTTTGGAAAGAGAAGAGTCAGTTTGATTATAGATCCCTCTGTCTTGCATTGGGTTAACTGGAGCTTTGATAAAGCGATAGGCAGAAGAGAGAGAATTAGTCTGTCTTTATAGACCAACTTTCCTCGCATCAAAGCTTTCCGGTTATCTTCCTTTCCGAAGAAAGGAAGGGCTTGTTATCGACGAAGAAGATCTTTATAATGTTCATCCTAAGAAAAGAAGTTTTCACTCGGTACAACTATTCTATGCTAGCATAGCATGCTTCTACTTTCTTGTCGGTTTGGTTCGGTTTGATTCAGGTTTTTGGTTTATAACTAGCTAATGATAAATTAATAATAGTAAAACAATAGAGACATGAGATAATTATTTCAAGTGAACATTAGGAATCAACAAATTTCTCTCTACTATCACGAGATGAATGTATCTGAATCTTCTATTATTTTTCAACACTATTCCAAAGTTTTAGCATGTTTAATTTGCATAAATTTAGAGGTTTTTTCATTTCACATATCCAATATCCATACAAAAACAATATACAACTTCATATAGAGTGATCAATTCTTCAAAAATCAAAGAGTTAAATGATTGAAGAGTAGATGGATGTCTTAGCAAAATAAAATTTAAAAAAAATGGGCAATATGTCACACCACATATAAACAATTAGACTTAGAGTATTGGGTTTGGACATATTTTTTAAATAATAGAATTTAAAAGTCTTGCAATGCATGTGAAATAAAGTATACTAAAACAAAATTAATGATTAAAAGATATAAAATATTTATAACTATTTATGAAAAACTATAAATATATATTCTAATAATTATAAAATTTATCGGTTCGATTTGGTTATTTCTTTGGTTTTTTTTAGTAAAATCAAAATCAAACCAAATATCGTCGATTTTTAAAATTTAAACCAAACCAAATGTCGATTTTTTTAATCGGTTTGGTATGGTTTGCGGTTTGGTTTGGTTTTTCACCAAACTATGATCATCCCTATTAGTAGATCATACATATAACTTATAAAATTATCAAATCATGATGGGTAATTGAATAAATTCATATTTCAAGTTATATATCATGCTGGGTTTATAATATCAACATTTTGAATAGTTGATTATAAATCAATTTTTCGTAAATCATGCATAATTAGGCTAAATTTGATTTCCATCACATAGTGTCTCTATCCCTTAACATGATAAGCTGAGGGTTGTAGGCTCTGTTCTCCAGGTATCTCCTACCGCCATCCACACACTGCGATGGGATTAGTCTATTTCTAATCTGAGCTTTACTATTGTTGGGGGTTTATTGCTTATGGATTTCCACACGTACTTGGGTGCTATTGGCAATCTTATCCCCCTCTCCCCCCCCCCCCCCCCCGATTTACTATCATAAAGGTCTAGATGACTTATTTAATCACTAGGAGTCTCAACCACTTTCTAACACTTTTCAGGAGTCAAAGGATCTAGCCCTGATTTACTATTTACTCTAGGCAATATCACCTCAATACTTACGCTCTTTGTTATACTGAGAACAAAGATAGGAGGTGAAAAATAGCCATATTTTATTATGGTAGGACTGAGGTATGGAACTTTACAGCATCCGAAGCATTAGAGGTAAGAATCCTGCAATTTCTCCCTTCTTTCGTACCTTTCAGGTAATCCAACATTAACTATCGCCCCTGTCTAATTATAAATATCTAGTAGGTAAGCCAACTAATATATATACTATACTCCTGACCTCCTACTCTGAGGATATAGAAAGAACCGGGGATGGTGTTGGCTTATATATTACCTTATGAGGTTCTTGGTGCCTCAGGAGGATGATGGGGAGATTAAAAGACGTTTGTTTCCGCTATTAGGTTGACTATCCCCCACCTGTGGCACCTCACTGGTACCCTTTCCTACTATTGTAGCTGACTTGCGGCTGACTGAAATCTATCCCATATCAAATATTATTCTAAACAGACATAACAATGAAAGCTTAGGGACTCATCCCTATACAACTTGGCACTATAACACGATCTGAGAAGAAGGAGGAGTAACCATACTATCATTCCTTGTAGCCTCCTGCTTATAAAATGTGGTGCACAATACATTTATAAGCAAAACTTTACTAGACATGGCTTGTAGACTCCCTGGGTTACGACCTGCTCTGATAGCAAGTTTGTCACGCCCCACCTTGGGAGGCATGGATGACACCTAATGCCTCATTGGGATCTGAGCTGACCTGGCTGGGCATATACACCTATGATGCCTAACAAGGTCACGCAACATCGAAAATAGCTAACCCAGCAACACAATAGCAAAGGGATTCTGTGCGGGCTGACAAGACCATCATGTTGTCTAGTTATAATGGAATGAAAACAGGTAGTCATATTTGTACCATAGCCGGCAATATTGCTAACTAACTAGCTAAGTTAGGTCACACATGGCCACCACGCAAAATAAGACATGCATAGGCCCCCATAAGCCTGAAAGGTGCAAGCAACAGAGAAATAACCTATCGGAGCCCCCATAAGTGCTGGAAAGTACAATTCAATCTATATACCCCTATCCAGGTTCTTATGATTCTACTGGTGCTATAGCCAACCTACCTGGCTTCTAGGTCCGCATCTGAGCCCGTTGGACTCCTATAACTGTGTCTGAGCCTGTTGGGCTCCTGTAACTGCACCCTGGCCACAGAAGGATCGACGGAGGGTCAATGATGCCGATACAGCATAAAAGTAGAAGACCGTTCGTGGATGGACTGTAATATGGCCCTTGGGATTGAAGATAGTCCCTTGGGACATCACATAGCTCCTTGGATGAAAATCATATAGCTCCTCTGAGAAATATCATATAGCCTCATAGGTGATGACACAGTTAGCAACCCTGAAGATGGTAAACGGAAGGCTATCCTAGATGGGGTCAATCCCAACCGATATACTACTATTAAGTCTCACTCTAGCCATTCAACAAGTGTATCTGGATCTTAATGCCTAACGCGACTGCTACCTACCCCTAGAATAGTCCGTATAGCTGCCAACAAGCATACCCCGTGTGCCTACATTTGATTAGAGGATCCTGGCAGTGATCATAATTTTGAATGATCTAGACCGGATAGGGCGAGATCTGGAGTGGCCTAAATGATACTCTGAATATCATGCTAGGACAACGATAGCTCATAAGCGAACTGTAAGGTCGCAGACGACCAACTACTTATCCCTTTTGCTTAAAACAACTGTAGGACTATTACTGATCGGACATGCTCCTAAGCAGTCAGGTCCTAATCTTCCACAGACAGCTTCCTATAATCCTTAGCCTGAAAGTAATACTGTAGTAACATGGTTCTAGTCCCTTAGACCTTAATTTGGTCTATTCAGATTTCATATGTCTTCTCTGAGCGATTCCTAACCTCGTAGGCAAGTTGATCTGGACTTAGCCACTCACGACAACCTGTACCTGAGTATCTTATAAGAGAAGGATGGGGAGTTGGCTCCGCATTCAACTACTGATAAGGTTCCCTTCTTAGGGTACTCACGTGTCTATCTGACTTGTACAACTGGGATGACTTCCTGGGCGACCTGTATGACAAGCACTAAGTCAACTGGAACTAACAGTCACTAGCAGTAGCTAACTAGATGGCAGGCTGTCACTCAGTTCACTAGGCAACCCTGGTGCCACTGACTTTAAGGTATAACCATCATATCCAAATTTCTGGCCTTGGAGGCGTTAAGGTACGACAACGACCTCTAGGCGAGCTTTACTGACAATACAGCCATCAAACTGAAAGTTATATCGCCTGGTTGTGCCCGATGTTGTCCAATTTATCAAATTAGACCCAATAGCTAACCATAAACTTCTAAGGCCTTGGCATGACATCAAAACATTAGAATTCTCCTAATACAGTGAATAGAAGAACATAGGAGTTTCTATGACGCTCCTAGCATGAGTTACACTTAACATACTCTTTTCCGACAAGGGATACTGCAATATACTCTCAATATTTTTCTAGCAGCTAACCACAATATATATAATCATAATCTGCTGACAGCAGCTAATCACAACATATAAGCTTATTATCTACTGGCAGCAGCTAATCACAATATACAAGATCATTGTCTACTTTCGAAGGCATAGGTCATATTACTATACGACAAGAATAACTTGCTGAAGAGATAAGCCTTAACATATCTCAAATGCATATTCTCGTTTAACTGATTACTTTCAACCTGTAGACGACGGTTGCACTCAACTGCACCCCTTACGTTGAGAGAATATGGCTATTTTCAATACTAAATTCGGCAAACAACGATATATTTCGATAATAATATTAACTATAATTTAACTCTGTTTAACTCGGACGAAAACTCACAACTTCTCAAGCGTTTAGAAGGGAGAAATGCTTACCTATTGCCTGTGGCCGTTTAGGACTCAAGTTGGAGTAATTTCGACAACCTTTACTTGGCGGAGTTCCGGTATACCGAGCGAATTTTCAAAAAATAACTCCGCAGAAATGCTCCCCGTGGGCCTATAACTTGTTATCCAAGGTGAAATTTGCGTTTGGAGGGAGTTTGATGGCGTAATTTGATGAAAATCCAATGGAATTCTCGTTTTCTCTCTATTCTTGGTCGAGGAATTGTTGGTGAATGATTTAAAATCAACAAAAAGGGCCTTATATAGTAATAGGGCAGTGGCCATCGCGCCGGGGGGGCTTTCGCGCCGCGCTTCCCAATGCATTGCGTGGTTACCGTGCGGTGCTGCCCATCGTGTAGGCAGGGCTGGCGCGTCATACAGGCCCTCACGGCCTGGCCTCAGCTGACCCTGCTAATTCACTCGACGATGTCCTCGCTCATCTTGCCTCCGAGGCTCATCCCGCACGCGTCATGCTCTCTTGCTCACCACAAGCCCACGCGCACGCACACTAGCGGCTAACATCTTACGGGGTGTTACAATTACAAATATAAATCTTTAAAGCGCAACACCACTAAAGCATCATATCCATTATAATTTTTTAATTTTTATCCCATATCTAAAAAAAATTTATATAGTACCCGATTATTTTATTCTAAAGTGAAAATTGTATAAACATAAATTTTTAAAGTGAAATAATACTAAAATATGGAATATAAACAATATCAAAATTATTCTTAAATGGACAAACGACTACATTAAACTGTTATTTATCTAAGCTGCTCAAGCAGGCATGTCAATCTGTTGTCTGCTTGAGTAGCCTATTGACACTTATATTATAGGAGAAATTGTGCTTGTAATATTATGAGTGTAATACTATATATATATTTCAATTTTAAATAAATTTTACGATATTATGTTAGTTTGGAGTGAGCATGGTACGGTATTGATTGATATTGAAAACTTTCGTTCGATAACTTTGATTTTTGATATCTACAAATTCTATACCATTACCATATCAAGTTAGTTCGGTGTGGTTCGTTAATTTTAATTTTGGTATCGGTATTTTGCTGTACAGTAAGTCGGTAATCATACTTTATTTGTCTTCGACTTATATATACTCAATTACTTATATAATAAAGAACTATGACTTTAACTTTTCAAAAAACGTCTCAATTATATTAGACTAATAATTACCTTCGTTAATCAACTGCAAAAAAGGATATTTCAATCATGGTAGGATAGTTAATTCTCATGAGCCTACTCCAAACATAATTCTATTTGAAATAAGCCTAAAGGACCAAAACTGTTCAAGAAAATTTAGTACTTTTGGATAAAAGATTAGTTCTGATAGTAAAATCCCCTATTAAATATATTAAATTAAATGTGATATAGTTTTATAATACTAAACTAGTATATATATATATATATATATATATATATATATATATATATATATGGATTGTATATATAATTATAAAACTTCGGCGTAATATTCGGTATTTCGATATCTATTTTATAAATACTAAATATCAAAAAAATTTAAAATTCATACGAAATACCGTACCATATACCATGATATTAAAATTTTCAATTTGGTAATGAAATTTGATATATACCATACCATGTCCACTCCTAACACTTTGTTTGGACTGTGGTTATTCATGATTTTATAATGTACAGTACTGTGTTGTATGATTGTATTGTACTATAATGTAAATACAATATTTGAATAGATTATATCGTTTGCTACTGATTAATAACATTTTTATTGTTTGATTTGGATGTATCATACTGTATCGTAACTGATAAGTTTACTAAAATGCCCTAAATTATTATATATGTTAAATTCATCAATAGTTACTAATAAAATAATTTAAGATAATTTTTTTCTGCTAATTTATCATAAATTATGCCTTATAAATATATTAAGTTGTTAAATTCATGCAAATTTTAACATAATAAAAAACATGTCAAAACAAATGTAATCGGATTTCAAAGAAAAAGTAAGCAGACTTCTAAGAAGTATAAGAAATCAAATCTAGGAAAAGAGAAGACTGAACGTAGAAGAGAACTGAACCCGGAAGACTATATAGGATAGGATTTTTGAGTGAAGTTAAATAATATAGGATAAAGAGTAAATAGGATTATGTAATATTAAGAAATGACATGATTGGAAAGAAAAATTAGAAAACAATGGGATTACACTATATAGGTGGTTTAATAAAGTGAGTCTTTTCATGGTCACCTAACCATGGAATCAAACCATACCATACCATATATTTTAAATAATAATTAAAACGAACATGGTACTCTTAAACCTCATTTGTTTGCACTTAATGGAGGTCTGAATATGAATGTTTCAGACCTTAGGTCATGAAGTGCATTTGTTTTTATTAAGATTTAAGCACTTATTTGGTCTGCATAGGTCTTAATCATTAAGATCTGGAACAAAGTCTTAATATCATTAAGAGGTATGATTGTGTGGATAATTTTCACCACCACTTTGTCCACAACTACCAGCTACCACCACTAACCACCTCTGTCATCACAACCACCACAACTATTACTGTCGCTGACCACCAACCACCGCCATTGTCGTCACTGCCACCGCCACCTCTACCACCACTATCAGTTACTACCACCACTACAGTCAATCCCCACTACTAACCATCTCCACCGTCACAACTAGCACCGCCACCAACTACCACCACCACACATTCTTTAGTAACCACCATCAACACCGCCAACTACTAATAGCAACCAACTTCACCATCATAACCACCATTATCAACCACCACCATTACCCTAGCCACTACAATACCAACCACCTCCATCATCACAATTATCACCACTACCATTAATAGCAACTATCATCATCATCATTACTAGTAACTATCAACACCCACCACCATTATTAGCCACTAACACCAATCATTACCACTACCATTACTACAAACTATCTTCTTCATCGCTAACGAACATAAATATATTATTTTATCATATAATAAATTTATTTTATTAAGTTGATATTTTTTTAATATTTAATTTTTCTTATTTTAGTATATTTATAAATAAATAAATTATGCATATTAAGATGTTGAAAAACAAACAGTCTTAATCATTCAGTGTTCAGATCTAGAAGCAACATCTTAATCATTCAGATATGCACTCAAATTCAGACCGCTTAATTTTAATGAAAACAAATGAAATCTTAGTAATGATATCATACTATATTATGGATAATCCCCGTCCTAACGAAGGGTAATGGTAGTAACTCTATTTATCGTTTCGAAACAATAAAATTAATGGAAGGTTTGACATGGAAACATCTTTAGAACATATTTCTATCAACTCTCGAGATTGTAAACCTTTATCTCTGAATTTCTCTCCATTCAAATTTTTCTATAATCATGGAAGAACATTAAAACTTTAGTATTCTGATCAAATTAATAATTTCTTCTATTTAAGTGAAAATAAATTTAAAGACTCTTAGTGCTTATATCTTTCTGCTCCACCATTCAGTCGATTGAACTGTCATTTTCTCATAATATCATTCTAAACCAGTTTTCATTCCAACAAGAGTATCCCCGTCTTTTTCGATAAGTTTCAAACTATCCCATTTGTTCTTCAATTTGATCTTATCATAATTTTTTCCAGTCTTATCATTGAATTTCTGCACCAAGACCATCCTACTTTGCTGAAGTGAGTGTTAGGACAATTTCTAGCCCTAATTTCTTTCACACATAAATTTAAAAATAATTCTATTGTCTCTACATCCCATATTGTAGCCTTCTCACTATTGATATCGTGCTTCACTTTCTTATAACTCATTATCTTGTCAATATTTATCGAAAAACAGGTAAGTTATAATAAGATATATTACAAGATTATATTTATATATCATAAAGAAATTTAACTAATATAGAACAAATAATTATATAATAATTGTAATCAGAGGCGGATTCAGGATTTAAACTCTATGGGTTCAAATTTAAGATTTTTAGTAATAAATTCATTGTATTTTTAAAGTTATGGGTTCATATCTATTATTAATTTCAAGTTTAGTAAATTTTTTACACATAAATTTATGCCCCGCATCAAAAGTTAATGGATTCAATTGAATCCATACTTATTAGGCTAGACACGCCTCTGATAGTAACTAATATCAATGATGCATGTTTTAAAATAGTAAAAGTGCAAGAACATAGGCCCAGTGCAGCAACCTCATTTTGACAGCAGCCTCATTGTAAGTGTTTTAAATTTTTTTCTCCAAGAACATAAGCCTCATTTTGACAGCAAACAATACTTGTATGAGCATATATAATTTGCATATCCCTAGTGCAGCAATGGAGCTTATCTAATTGGAATAATTAGAGTGCTACATAATGTAATTATTCAAAAGAGATTGAAATAGTGAAATGATATTTAATGTAGTTAAGCAGCTGCTAGAGCTCCACTGTTAGGCTGATAGCTTCTAGATTATTGAAACACTGTATCGGGTGTATCTATTGACTTTTGAGAACTGTCTAACTGGAAATATTCACTATGCATGTGAAAAATTATGCTACGAGATGTCATACAATAATATTTCAACTTCAATCTTAATTAATTATATATATTTTAATAAATTAAACTAAATTTTTTTTATAAAAATATCAATAATATCCTTAAATAAATTTTTATTACGTGTTAAGGTCAAGTTAAAGCAAAACATGTGCTAATTCTTATTATGAAAATAATATTTTGGAGGTTCTAAGTATTTATTTTCATTTACAAGGAACTTAATTCCATATGAAAGTGATATTTATTTTTCAGTTATTATCTCAGCTTGTATTAATCTTAATTTATGTTTCTGATGATGAACGAGTTGAGTTTCATTCCTTTTTTGGAGGGTTAAAAAATAAAAATATATGCCATAATAATAATATTTCATGTTTTTTTATATATATAAAAAAATTGGAATTAATTGCTGAACTCCAATGCAGCAGAAGAAAAGAAAAAATATATAAAGAGTGATGATCAGATCATTGAATAACAATTAGAAAAAGCTATATGCCGTAAAAAAAAATACTCAAGAAATCATACCTGGTGATGATGACGTTAGAGCACAGAGAAATTTGGTAGGCTGTTTGTTGATGCCGTCGGTCAAAATTTACTGAATGAATCAGATATTATAAAGCAAGGTATTTATTGTGTGTTTGGCTAAGTTTCTTACAGGTAAAAGGTATTTATTTTTTTTAAAAAATATTTATTTTTAAAAAAAATGAGGTGTTCAAGCTTTTGAGAGAAAATAAATGTTTTTAAGAAGCAGCATAAGCTGTTTTTCAGAAGCTAAAAAAAGTAATTTCTCTCCAAAAATACTTATTTGAAAAATACTTTTATGAAAAATACACTTAGAAGCACTTTTCAAAAGCTTGACAAATATTAATTATTACTCAAAAGTGATTTTTAAATTTATTGGTCAAACACAAACTGTTTCTCACCAAAAGTACTTTTTTGATAAGCACTTTTGAAAAAAGTTTGACCAAACACCTCAACTCCTTAAAATAACTAATTATGGAAAGAAAAAAAAAACACTTTTAACCTCTCAAAAGTTTGGTCAAACAAAGCTATAAATACCAACTGAGCGATTTAAGCAATTTGGTCTGTGTCCATATGTACAAAGGGCAAGTTACATCAGTTAAAAATATACATTTATTGGCTATTATTTTGATGGACGGCTATTTTATGTAAATTTTTTTATTAAAGAAAATGATAAAGGCCAAATTTCATTGGGGAGTGCTCCTGTCCTATATTTGTGCAAGCCATGAAAAGACCTCTATATAAATCTTTATCAGTAAGAATTTTGTTCAAACATATAATGACAATTATCTACAACTAAATGATATGTCACTTTGTATTTATTGGGTTTATGTTACACACTGAGAGAAGTGCCTTACAACAAAACGACCAAAATTAGTTACTTTGGAGGGCTGAGGTTGAGATTTTTAATCTTTTGAGAAGAATCCAAGAACAATGGTGAGTTTTATTGCATTTTCATTGCAGCATAGCTGGACTGTGAGAGAATGTGGTTAGGGCTTTATTTGGGAAAAACGGGTTTCAACTTTCAAGTGGAAAGGATAAATTCCAATCATTGTTTTAAATCAGCTTTCCCCCAAGGATTGAACAAAGTGCCATGGAAATGAAGGATGTAAAACAGAATAAGCTTAAATTTGAGAATAATCTAAACTTTTCCAACTTTCCAATCCAATTAGTAGTTGTAGCTACTGCTTCAGCCAGACCACTATGGGACTGGTTATTATAGGGGAAACAGATCAGGGGGAAAAGAAATACAGAAATTACCATTGAAGAACAATGGGAAGAGAGGCAGCAAATTAGTTTGCATTAATCTGAGATCTGAACCATGAATAAGGCTAGTTATCTACATAGTGAATTTACAAGAGCAAATTAAGTGTTGATAATACATGGCCTACGTCGGTATTAATGCCAGAATTTGGTTTTTGATGATTCCCATGCACTTCTGTATTTCAGCATAGACCGGAAAGTTGTGTGAGCAACAGGGTTGTAAGCTTGCTACAGCAGAATCCAGTACTTTTGCTACATCAGCTGGTGGAAACTGTCGTTCTGTGCACTTCTGCAGTCATGTACAATAGATAATCAAGTTGTGTCAAGCATAAAGATGGAAAATAATGACAATTGTATGGGTGACCAGAGATATGAACTGAATAAACAAAACTGAAGTGGTGCTTTTGGAGATATCATGTGCTTCTGGTCAGGTTCTCCTTTCGGAGTTGAGTAGCAAGAAATATATATAGTTTAAACTCATCTCCATGGGTATCCGCGTGTGGACTTATGAAGATGGAGGTCATGACAATGTTTTCTATACTGGAGATCATAATAATGTAACACACAGACAGAGACTATAGATTCATCTTTTTTTCTCCTTTTCACGTTAAAATAAATTAAGGACATCTTCCTCCCCCAAGGCTATCTGGCAGTCTTTGACAGGATAAAACTTGATTAGGGAAGAGGAATTGCTCCCTCAGTCAATCTGTTTGAGTCCACTCCTTCTCCCTTTATTTATCAGTTATCCAGAATCAGTGATTCTGAATCACAACACATTGCTGTCTTAGCTTGATAAAGTTAATTCTGTAATCGAGATATTAAGACGGGAAGCATTTTCTGGAGGTTATGGAAGTTTTTATGTCATGCAAGAAAGAGGCAACCCAATATGGAATCCGAGGTCATGAAGGACATGATATATTACCTACGCAAAGTTAATTTCCATGCCAATACATGAAATATTACCTACGCAAAGTTAATTTCCATGCCAAACTTTCTAAAGCAAAAATCTTATCACAAAAGCTAGTGCAAAGAAAAAAAACTTGGAAAATGTGCTGGAATTACGGAACAAAAGAACTTGCCAACAAAATACAGGAAAGGAACCAAGGTAACCAATTGTATTTACCTGAATCATAAGCAAAGTAGCAACGCATTTAGTGATAAGTTCTGAAGGAATTTCTGCTTCATTTCTATCTGACATATTCTTTGACTTAAGATCAGGTGGCTGCAACAGATCAATGCACTAAAAATCAATTGATATAGAAAAGAAAAAATAGCAACTAAGCAAACATGAGGTGGTAAAAAATCTCACAGTTGGCATGCAAGAATCATCTAGTGGAATCCGATCATTCACATAATCAATAGCCTCCTCAATCTTCTCGGTGGTGTTGTCTCTACCAGTAAATGAAAGCATTGCCTACACAGGAAAGTTAATCATGTCCTAAAAGAATCTACAGCAACATGCAGATGATAATGATGAGATCACAAACATGATAGAGTAGCATTAATAAAAATTAGGACACAATGCATAAACACAAACTTTTTACTGATGCGAAATTCTGGAGGCATTAAATTGATAAAATCAAGTCCAAACAGATTACATGATGTCTGATAATGTTAAACTTGGTTAAAAAAAAATTGTAAAAGGTTTTAAATGAACTAAATTGCAAATGTTTTCAGAAGAGTTACTGGAAGTCCAATTTTTCTCCTCTAAACTTTGATCCAGATGCATCTTTTCAAAATATTTTGATCTGGTTATATACCAAAATGAAATAGTTACCACCTTTATGCAAAATCACATATTATTATTGCATCTTTTCAAGAAGGCTGGACACATATCGGCCTCTTAAACTCTCCCAACTTTTTCACTTAGACACCTGAAGGGTTGTACCTATTGAACACCTTAATTATATTCAAACTATGTCAATTGAACACATATTGCACAATTCAGATTAGGTTTAGAGCGTGAAAATCACTTGCCATGAAATGAAAAATGTAACCAATGATAAAAATACGCGTCATCAAAGAAGAAAAATCAAAATTAAAAGAGAGAAAAATCTTGTCCGCTATTTGCCTTCATCCTGGAAGAGAAGCCTTCAGCTCTTTCCACCATTGAAGCACCAAGAGCTAATACCATATACTCATTTTTCTATTTTCTCCCTCTTTTTCTTCCATTATCACCACCCTTCCCCCTACAGTCGTCTTATTCATTTAGTCTCTTCCACTTTTTCACTCGGTACTAAGCATAATTTTCAGAGAGATATCATAGATAGATAATGGCCAAAAATTACATGAGGCAAGAAAAGCTTTAGACAAAATGGTTGCAGAGGTAGGTGCCATGAGAGAGAACTGGATTAGTCCCTCGAAATTGAGAAATTGGGGAGGAGAATTAATATTGCTTCAAGCCAAATGGATCTTGCTTGGGACAACTTTATGCAAATAAACAGGCTGCAAACTTGATTGAAGAAGCAAGAATAATTTTAGAATCAAATTTATATTTTGTTGGTGTCATTTTGTTATTGTGGTTCAGTGATGTGTTGTGGCAAGATAGGCGAAGGCTACTGTTTTGGTGGTGGAAGTGGCGGAGATGTAGACGGTAGATCGATAAAGAGGAAAAAAATAGAATATGGCTTTCCACTCTCCCAGAGGAGAGTGTATTGCACATGCTATGCCATGTCAGTAACATGTGTCTATGAGGTACACTTTAAATCAAGATTAAGTATTCAATAGGTATAACCCTTACTTCAGGTGTCTAAGTGAAAAATTCGGAAAAATTTAAGGGGCCACATGTGTGTTCGGCCTTTCAAGAAATGCATTTCAATATTCCCAGTATGCTGAGTTAAACTAAGAAATAAATCAACCTGGCCACCATGCAAATGAGGTTTCTGAAGAAGCTAATAAATATTAACACGCTATGCTTAATCATAACTCGCTTTAGAATTTTTTTCAAACATGATTTTAAACCGATTTGGGTCACACCACCAATGCTTTTAAAAGGACTCCCAACAGATACAACAGTTGAATGTCTACCTGCACGGCTGCATCTACCATAGTCCGGGCTTTGATTTTTGAGCTTTCTATTGTCTCGTTGACAAGGAATCCTGATTCCTGCGGTTGACTTGTACAACGATCAAAAGTGCTCAAAATACTAGGATCAGCAAAATTTGGAACTGGCCTTGGCCATGCAAGTGGAATGCTTCCGTGATATGTATTCCGCTGTCTCAAGCGATATAGAGCAGAAGAAACCTGCCAAAGCAAATGATTGTTATAGCAAACTTCGTGCAGCTTAGACAATTTGAATTCTAATATTGAGGATAAACATACCTGCTCATTGACTTCATTTAACTGTATTAGCACAGCAGCATATTGCTTCTTGAAAGGCTCTGAGTCCTTGAGAGAACATTCGTCGCTCTTTTGGTTTTCGAAAACATCATCATTCATGCGCCTCAACTCTGAAACCACTGCATCCTACATGTTCAACCTAACGACATGAGCTCACTGCACAGCTGGCACAAGATATTCATGCCTTTTGTATATCTAACATTAACTAGAGAAATGCTATTTGACACAAATCCTGAAACACATACATTGAAATACAAGAACAGCCGAAACTTAAAAACGAAATAAAAGAAGCAGTACAACTCTACAATAGAAGAAACTAGTCATCAATTTGGTAGCAGCATCTGCTCAGACTAGCTCCCTCTACCTTTAATATTCCCCACTCCAAACAGAACAGTAAACACAGCTTTTCTCAACAACAAATACATGCTCAGTGAATACCTCCACAGTTTTAGGAACAATTTATAGATGTGCATATAACTATACTTAGACTAAGTTCTACAAAGCTTCTTCAGCCTTCATCCTCAAAAAGTAAATAGAGCTTTAACCTTCTAGTTCATGAAATCTAATCCCTTCAACAATTTTTTCTTCTTTTTGCGCAAATAAAATTCAACTTCAGGGGGGAAAAAGTGAAGAAGATATTTCTTCCTCATTAGCTTATATCGGTAATTTGTAAACAAACGCCTGCTAGTTTTATTCATAAAGGTTTTTTATTTGGTTGAATAAAATGATATTGTTAAATTATGAGACCATCTCATCTAACTAGCTTTTAACTTTAAATTGCTAGAAAGGGAACTTGTTTAAATTGTGAACATCTTCTTCACATGCGTGCCTAATTCGTTTATTGGATTCAAGGACGTGAAGTAAGACTCGAATTTAGGATTTGTATCACCAAGACACCATGTTGAATTCTGTGACCACCTCATTAATAAGTTTTAGTTGGAAAGAGAACATGTTATTTAGGTGTACAATACTTGCATAAGCAGACTAAGATGTGAGCATACATAGAGAGAAAAAGAGAGAGCTAGCTTTCATTTGTATAATCTTCATTCATAGATCATATGAAGTAAAAACTAAGATTAGTTTTGTAACCTTTTTGTCTAGTGCACGAGTCAACTCTGCAAGAGCTTGAACATCAGCTTCTTTTGCTTGAATCTGAGGGACAGCAGAAGGCTTTGAATATGCTATCTGTTGATATGCGGCGGTTTCCATGACTCCAGATTTAGATTGCATATCAGCTTCTACTGAAGCCACCTGACCATCAAAGTTACTCATAAATTATGTGGAAGGATAACATTGAAAAGCCTACAAAACTCTCCGTTCTTCTTAAAGAAGAGGGGCAGCAAGTCTCAAAAGAGATGGTGGAGAGCAATTCCTTCATGTATTTGTTGGCCAGTGTGGATGGGAAGGAATTGAAGGTGTTTTGAGGATAAATTCAACACTATGTCAGAAAATTTAAGTGGAAATGTATAATTGTATTGTAAATTTTCATTTCTGGTGTAAAGAAGAAAATGTAGATGATGCAGATCAGTTGGTAGACTTTTTAGGATATCTGTAATTAGTTTTTGGTGTTATCACAGGATCATTACGGAGTTGTAAGGAATAATTTGAGAGAAAAATAAAACTCTATTACTCAAGAATAGAATTTACAAAGAGATTTTCAAACTCACAAAAAAACTCTCAAAACTCACTCCACTCACTAAGAACTACTCTCTTAGAGATGTATTCACTCTTTGGTGGATAATTTACAATGAAGATTAACCCTCCTTTTATAGAGGGTTGAGGTGGTGTGAATGGAGGTGTGAAAGGGGAAACTTTCTTCTTCAACAATGGTGGCTTGGGTAGGTGTTGAATGAATAATTCAACAATGGTGGCTTGGGTAGGTGTTGAATGAATAATTCAACAATGGTGACTTGGGTAGGTGTTGAATGAATAATTCAACAATGGTGGGTGAACAAATTTCTAGATATGTGCTAGAAATCTTTCAATTCTCCCCCTCTAGCCATATCTGGAACAACCATCCCGGCTATGTCTCTGCACAACTCCAATTTTTCTCGAGTAACCACCTTTGTCAACATATCTGCTGGATTCTCCTTCGTATGGATCTTTACTAGTCTCAACAGTTGTCGATCCATCACCTCGCGTATCCAATGATACCGAATATCAATGTGCTTTGTACGGGAATGGTACATGGAATTTTTGCTCAAATCTATAGCACTCTGACTGTCACAGTGTACCTTGTACTCTTTTTGCTTGATTTCAAATTCTTGGAGAAACCGCTTCAGCCACAACATTTCCTTTCCAGCTTCAGCTGCTGCAATATATTCTGCTTCTGTTGTAGATAAAGCAACACACTTCTGTAATCTTGACTGCCATGAAACAGCTCCTCCTGCAAAACTGTAGATAAATCCTGAAGTAGATTTTCTACTATCAAGATCTCCTGCCATATCTGAATCTGTATAGCCTTCCAAGATTGGATAAACTCCCCCGTAACTAAGACATATATTAGTTGTACCCTTAAGGTATCTGAGAATCCACTTTACTGCCTCCCAATGCTCCTTCCCGGGATTAGAGAGAAAACGACTCACTGTACCCACTGCATGAGCAATATCTGGCCTCGTACACACCATTGCATACATTAGACTTCCAACTGCTGAAGAGTACGGTACTGATGACATTTCCCTGATCTCTTCCTTAGATGAGGGACATGAACTCTTGCTCAATTTGAAGTGATTGGCTAGTGGAATGCTGACTGGTTTAGCGTTGTTCATATTGAACCTTTCAAGCACACGTTCAATATACCTTTCTTGAGAAATCCATAATCTGCGGGTTTTCCTGTCTCTAGTTATTTGCATTCCCAATATCTGTTGAGCTGGTCCTAAGTCTTTCATGTCAAAAACTTTAGACAATTCTTTCTTCAGCTGACAGATCTTTGTTGCATCCTTTCCCACGATTAGAATATCGTCTACGTATAGTAGAAGAGCAACAAAATTTCCATCTGAAAATTTTTGAATGTAGACACACTCATCTGTTACAGTTTTCTTGTATCCTTGACTTACCATACAAGAGTCAAACTTCTTGTACCACTGTCTTGGTGCCTGCTTCAGACCATACAAGCTTTTCTTTAGCTTGCATACGAGGTTATCACCTGAAACCTCAAAACCTTCTGGCTGCTCCATATAGATTTCTTCTTTCAAATCTCCATGAAGAAAAGCTGTCTTCACATCCATTTGTTCAAGCTCCAAGTTCATACTTGCGACCAATCCAAGTATAACTCTGATTGAAGTCATCTTGACTACTGGTGAAAAAATCTCATCAAAGTCGATTCCTTTCTTCTGTTGGAATCCTTTGACTACCAACCTTGCTTTGTATTTCACCACTTTTTCGCTACCATCTTTCTTTAGCTTGAACACCCATTTATTTTTCAGTGCCTTCTTTCCTTTTGGAAGTTTTACGATCTCATAAGTGTGATTTTTCTGTAGAGATTCCATTTCATCCTGCATTGCAAGCAACCATTTTTCTTTTTCCTTATGAGATATAGCTTCATGAAAACTCTCTGGTTCTCTATCTTCGATAAGCAGAAGATACTCGGATTCTGTATATCTTCTGGATGGAATCCGACCTCGTTCAGATCTACGAACTTCTGGATTGACAATCTGAGGATATTCACCATCATCTGAGCCTTGTGATGGACCTGAAGCTTCTGGTGGAGGGGTTTGTGGCTCCCCCTGCTCAACACCCTCTTCTTCCTCTTCTTCTGCTTCTGGTACTTCATCGTTATTTCTCACAAATGATTCTGTTACTACTTCTGGCATCTGAGCAGCAACATTTGACTTCTGAGACATTGTGGGTTTTTCAATGTCTTCTATTGTCTGGTTTTCATGGAACACCACGTCCTTACTTCTGATCACCTTTTTCTCCTTTGGATCCCATAATCTATATCCAAATTCTTCATCTCCATATCCAATGAAAATGCATGGAGTGGTCCTTGCATCGAGCTTTTGTCTGAGCTCCTTGGATACATGTGCATATGCTAAACATCCAAATACTCTCAAGTGTGAGTATGATGGATTCTTCCCAGACCACAGTTTCTCTGGAACTTCAAAATTCAGTGGTACTGATGGTGATCTGTTGATCAGGTAACAGGCGACTCTGACTGCTTCTCCCCAGAATGGCTTTGGCAGCTTAGCCATACTGATCATGCTTCGAACACGTTCCATGATTGTTCGGTTCATTCTTTCGGCTACACCATTGTGTTGAGGGGTGCGTGGGACCATTTTCTCGTGTCGAATACCATATGTTTTGCAATACACGTCGAAGACCTTGGAAGAGTATTCGCCTCCATTGTCCGACCGTAGACACTTTAATTTCTTTCCTGTTTCACGCTCTACCATGACATGAAACAATTTGAAGTACTCGAACACCTGATCCTTTGTCTTCAGGAAATACACCCATACCTTTCGAGAAGCATCATCAATGAATGTCAGAAAATATTTGTTTCCACCGAGTGATTCAATCTCTAAGGGACCGCAAACATCAGAGTGTACTAGACTGAGCAACTCTGATCTTCTCGTTGAAGAGGATTTGAACGAGACTCTATGTTGTTTACCAAATAGACAATGATTGCAAGGATCTAGTGCAACATCTTTGTCAACATTGATAAGCTCCTTATTTATTAGGGTAGACAACCCTTTCTCACTCATGTGGCCGAGTCTTTGGTGCCACAAATTCTGTGAAGCCTCCTTTTCTGCTACGTTGAGGCTATCTGTACATATCTTCACATGAGTCTTGTACAACGTGCCACAAATATGACCTCGAGCGACTGTCATAGCGCCTCTAGATAACTTCCATGTGCCTTTGCTGAAGTGATTATCATAGCCCTGTTTGTCAAGAGCTATACCTGAAAGTAAATTCAACCGAAGGTCAGGCACATGGCGGACATCCTTCAGAGTAATTGTACTCCCAGAACTTGTCTTTATTTGTACATCACCAATTCCTACAATCCCAGAGAAACTGGAATTTCCCATTTTCACAGCTCCAAAGTCACCGGCTTTGTATGTTGTGAAGTATTCCTTATGAGGAGTTACGTGGTAAGATGCTGCAGTATCTACCACCCATTCTGTGTCCTCTTTTGACACGTGAAAACATGTCTCATAATGTGTTGAACAGAAAGCTACATCTCCAGTGATAGTAACTAGTGTTTCTCCACCCTTATTCTTCGATTGCGAACTGCTCTGGCCTTGCTCTTCTAGCCATTTATAGCAATTCTTCTTCATATGACCCTCTATTCCACAATAATGGCACTTGAATGCTGGTTTTCTACCATCTGTGGATCTACCCCTGCTCTTGCTCCTGCCTCTCCATTTGCCTCCACTACTCCTTCGTTGTTTCCCTTGTTGTCTCCCACGATTTTCTGTAATAAAGGCATGGGTCTGATCTGTGCCCATGTCCTTTCTCCTTGCCTCTTCATTGAACAGGGCATCTTTAACCATAGACATGGTAAGTTTTCCATCTGGGGCCGAGTTGCTGAGAGAAACCACCAGCGTTTCCCAACTGTCGGGGAGAGAACTGAGAAGTAGAAGTGCCTGAACTTCATCACCAAGCGGCATCTCTACACATGATAACTGGTTCACCAGGCTCTGGAACTCACTGGTATGCTCGGCAACTGAAATTCCACTTTTCAGCTTCATGTTGACTAAGCGTCTCATCAACAAAGCCTTATTCCGAGCGGTCTTGGCCTGGTACATATCCTCCAACTTCTTCCAGAGGGCATATGCGTCTGTCTCCTGTGCAACATGGTGGAAGACACTATGGTCAATCCATTGTCGGATTTGACCAATAGTTTTTCGGTTTAATTTCTTCCATTCCGACAACTTGTCGGGATTAGGATTTACACCTTTTATTTCTATAAGGTCGAACAAATCTTTACAACTGAGAAGATCTTCCATTCGAGGTTTCCACAGCGTGTAGTTGGTGGCAGTGAGCATAATCATGGCTCCGGAAGATGATGTTGACTCTTCTGTGGTCATTATCACCTTTCAGTGATTAATTCACCGAATTTGGGACTGAAATGTAATTTCTGAAAAATCTTGCAGAAATTACTGCAGTAGAGTACTGTAAATCGTCTTCCTCCTCAATTTCTTTTGGGAGCTCTTACGACTTCATACGACGTCGGATTTTAGTTCCGAAAATATGTATGAACTCGTGTCGACGAGAGGAATGCAATGGTGTACTCAGAATTAAGTTTTGAGCACTTTTGAAAATCTCAAAAATTTTCAGCCTTACACAATTCTGATGAGCACTTCCGACGAGGCTCTGATACCACTTGTTATCACAGGATCATTACGGAGTTGTAAGGAATAATTTGAGAGAAATAACGATGAAGTACCAGAAGCAGAAGAAGAGGAAGAAGAGGGTGTTGAGCAGGGGGAGCCACAAACCCCTCCACCAGAAGTGTCGAGTTTGTCAAGGGGTGAGTTACTGTTAATAACTTCTTGGAGGTGTCCAGCAGACCCTTAATACTGAGGAATACAAATTACCAATTCTCAAAATTATGTGAAAAAGAAAATCTCAAGAACAAAACAAGAAGGGAGTTATGATCAAAACTCTAAATGGACTTCTCAAGGTATATATCAATATAGAATATATAGTATCACAGAGATTTTGAGATCTGGGTTAAAATTGGCATTCATGAATTCTACTAACCCCCAAGTTGAATGTCGGTTTTCCGGTTCTGAGGTAAATCAACTTGAGGTTCAGCTTTCTAAATAAAAAATCTAGAAATATAACCTTTCCATTTAGGTGCACTGAAGATATCATTAAGTAGTGTTTCTCTCTATCAGAGCAAGTAGAAGTCCTAAGTTCGAATCTCACTGCCGCCCATTATCAAACAGAATTTCCACATGTTTGGTCCATAAAAAAGAACCAGACCTGCATGTGAGGGGACGTTGCATGTTGAAGATATAATTAACTAAAGTATGCTTTCTCTGACAGTTTAAGCTTTCAGACGAGATGGTAAAACATTTTAACAATGTGGCCTACTTTGGTGTGGTATTTCACCTCAATTACCAAATTTAGAACATCAAGGGAAGGTACACTAAACCAAAATAGAAATACTATCAAATATTTATATTTTTGTTTCAAAAGCCAAGTATATTGAAATAATTTGATGGCTAAATCTCATAATTTAAACCCCCAAAGTCAACTTAGAACAATTAACTTGGGACAGAAGTACTATATTAATGTGCTACAAAAAGTTATATGACGCTCACTTGTATTCTTGCTACCATTTACATTCTATTTCTTACAAACTATAATGTTACAGTTGATCCCGCAGAGTTTTTCATTCACCACAAAAGCACTACAAACATCTATTTCAGATGGGTGTACATAGATTCTTTGATTGTTTATGAAAATATGTGATATAAAAAATCATGAAGTGGGGCCCAGGGCGTAGTTCAAGTGACAAAGGAGGAGGGGCTTCGAACTTGAGTCAAAGATTCGAGTTCTATGCGAACTAAGCTTGGTATTTAAGTGGAGAAGAGTAGAGGGTGGCTCCATTATTCCCGAGTTTTGAAAGTTGCATTGGTCCTAAGGGTTTTCCCCAGACAGATTTCTAGCTCATAAACAGAATAATCAAAGGGGAGATTGAAGAAAAGGAATAACTGCATGAGAAAAAGAAGCGTCACAAAAGGCATAAATTCAGAAAGGAAACATCACTTAAATTTGATTAGGAATTGGATAAAGAAAGTTCTCTCCTAAGTCCTAACATTAATTTGTTTGACCCAAGGTCAGTTCAGCCTGTTCTAATACTTCATGCTTGGTAGGCGGAAGCTCTACTAGACCTCCACACACCACTTAATGGGACAAGCCAAAACACAAAATACTAAATATAGATTAGCACACTCTAAAAGCTAGAAGAATCAAAAGGCCAATATCTCTGAGATAAGCACAGATACAAGCTACAACTACTCCCTGCTCCATTGCACCTATGAATCTATGTTCATAGTTTTTATAGAGAATTTGTTAGACCTTGTAGCAGAAAGAGTTAATCCTTCACTTGTGTTTTTCTTCCTCCTGATAAATAAATTCTTCACTTATGTTTTCCCAAGTTACAACAAAAAGCGGAGAATTCCTAGGGAGGTCATAATTGTATTGATTAGGAACTGGATGGGACAAATTGCAATATAAGTTTCTAAACCTGGGTTCTTGAGAATCATTGAATCCAAAATGTATGAAGTACAAAGGTATTTAAGGAAGAGTGGAGGAGAAGCACTGACCTTTGTCTGCTTTAGGAGATTACTGATGGGATTACTTGTTGGGGAGAAATGAGAGGGAACATCTCCATTCCCCATGCTGTCACCAACCGGAAATTTCATAAACTCATTTGCTCGTGCATTCATCTTGAGCTCATTGAAGCTCTCGAAAAACTTATCAACAGCATTTGCATGCCTTGTAAGTAATGTGGGCATGTTTTCAAATGGATTTAGAGGCATGCAATCAATGTCCTGCCAGAGCATTAAATGTTCTAATTAGCCATCAGGTCCAGAAAGCAACCACCGCAGAACCAAAAAACAAAGTACTGAAATACCGATTCTTTTTATAAGTACAATATTGAAATACTGATTCATACACAGTACCTGTTATGAACAAGTAGAAAAGCTAGTTACAAGGACAGATAAGCTTTGTCTTCCAACAGTTAAAAGAGATTACACGCAGGAGTTCAATAATTCAGTTTGTTTGGGACTTGAGTAATCAATTTAATTTAGTTATTCCTTTCTATTTCTCTTACTCACCGTCAGAAGCATCCTCAGAAGAAAGATTAGGCTTACCATATCTGGAGGATGGCACCCCAGTGTGAGAACAGACTTTGGACTCACAATAACATAACCTGATTCCTAATTTTATTTCTCACATTATGGGATAGCTTCGAAAGGGACATAAACAATTAATAAACTACTCCTAAATACCAAACTAGTAGTTGGCTATATTTATCCTATGTATCCGTCTACTCTATTCAAGCGCACTTCAATCAAATATTAAATAATGTCTTAGAAAAGGCAGATAAGGGGTTTTCTAAAACTAACGATTCTTTAAGTCTCACACTTATCCTTAAATGGAAATATACATTTCTAACCAGAGTAGAACTCTTGTCAAACACTGGACCTATCACAAGTGAAGCAATAACTAAAAATTAATCCCAACTAGTTGGCATTGCCTATATGGATCCATTCATTCCATTGTGATCTATTCTTTAGCTAAATCGACATTGACTTCGAGAGATTATAGGTCCTTTGATACAACTTTCCCAATGTGATTTTAGATTTACCACGTCCTTTTCTATCATCTTCAATCATCATAGCGCTGCACCTAAGGGTCGGTGCATATGGAGGTCTATGTAGGCATGGTCAAACCATTTAAAGCAACCTTCTCTCACTATATCCGTATATGTGCTACTTGCACCTTCATAATCATCTCTAAACATGTTAAATCTTTGTGAACCTAAGAGAAACTATAGAATAACATAGTAGAATATCATATAAGCACATACTAAGCAATAATGAATTACCATGACAAATTCAACCCCTAGCTCTGGTCGGTCAAACTGTACACGACATCTAGAGTGATCAACTGTCAGCACATTTCCATCATGTATCTCTCTTGTTTTTGGATGGATTGCAATCACACGTTGCCCAACCGACAAAGGCCTTGCAAGATCTGTGGGTAGCCCTTCCCTGGTACCTTCACGAAGTTCAGTATAATGTGATCTGACAGATTCCCGGTATTGATTAAGTTTCTCCTTTTCTTCATTCAAGAATTGCTCAGAGAATCGCCGTGGTTTGCCAAGAGAACTACATCAAGATAAGGATTGAATGGACCATAATTAACATAAAAATAACAAACTCCTAATGTTTAGGACTTGCCCAGGGAATAGAGTGACTTCCCAATTGAAGGAAAGTTGAGATGTATACCTTCTTATGACGCCCCATTCAACACGAGTTAACCTTGGAACATGCCCTAATCCAACATGATACAGGTACTCCACAAATTCCCTTTTGGCAAACCAAGGGTAGTCAATTGCGCTGTAGAACCACTCATATGTGCACCATCTTCGTACCTGATGGTTGGAAAGGCAACTGGAAATATTTTTCTGCATGCAATGTATGCAAGTTAACTAGTGTTCATATCACTATAATGAACTACAAGATGGACAAGGGTGCATAACTAACCTTAAGATTGAATGCTTTGTCACGAAGTGCAGTGAAGGATGCACTAGTATCATCCAAACTTTTATCAGGAATCTTCAAATCTTTTTGTCTTTGAGGTTTTTTCAGGTCCATCTTACGCCTGCTTCTGACTTTAGTAGGCAAGTTCACCTGGTTTTCCACAGGGATCTGTGCAGTTGATTGAGCTGAATCACTTCGTTCTGTTCTCGGATCTGCACATGATGAATGCTCCTGATCTTTGATTAATTTCGGCGACACAGTCTGATAGGATCTTTTACCCTTATTGGTCGACTTTTTTGATGCTTCTTTTGCCTATAGGAGAAAAAATATCATGTTAAGTTAGAAACACTGCAGCTGATTAAGGTATCCAATCTGGAAAAATGCTTAACACGGTGGCTCAAACATGTCTAAATCTCAAAACAATCACTTAAGATGGACAAAAATAAGAAAATTACCACAGCTTCCTGAGATTCAATAACATCATAGTTAACATGACCTTCAGCTTTTCGAGCCTGCATGATTATCCTCAGAAGTGTTACAGTGTTACACATCAGAATATTGAACAGGAATGCAATGCTGTCTCCTAATACCTTAGACGACATTGCTTTCTGTGCCCTCCTCGCCTGCTTTGTTTCAGGAACAGCATTAACATCAGTAGATGTAACTTTACGATGCTTTGATGTCGTACTGGAAGCAACTTCAAACTTTGATAAAGGTTGGCCCCATCTCGATTTAACCCCCGCCGATCCACGTTTGTCTCTTTGTCTGTGTGCTGGCACAGCTTCCAAGGAGCCAGATTCATCAACATGGTCATCAGTTTCATCCTTGACCTGGATCATTGACTCTGAAAAAGAAAAAGAGAGAATCTAATATACTCGCAGTTAAGAAAGAATAACAACTGCCAAAACCAAACGGAAACACATGAAGTGTGATCAAGAACAGGATAGTTAGCATACCCAACACTTCAATTGAAAACAAAAGGAAATAGTTAAGGAAAAAACAAACTTAAACACCGGAAGTGAAAAGGAAGTTGAAAGCACAAGCAGGAAGAAATAGCAATGTCACAACTTTGACAAGATGGAAGAATTAAACACTAGTCATATACTAAAAAGGTAAGAAAATTATAAGATCGTGAGCCCTGCGCAAGCTATTTGGACAATACAGAGAGCACAAACAAAGAAAAATGGAAAATACTCATCTTCTACAACACAGAAGAAATACACGAAGGAGCAGGCCAGCAGATTGTCATGACAAGGAATGGTAAACAAAAATCTTGTTTCATTGTCCTTGAATCCACAGTTAGGTCTATGAGTTCCAGGTTCTTCTATACTTGCTAATATATCACGAATCCATATACTTAGTGATAAACTTACCATTAAAATTCTAAATCAATAACCTCTTATACAAACTTACAAAAACAGAGTTAAGAAAAACCAATAGATTGCAACTACATGCACAATATTACCAGCTATTTTAGGAATTAGTACAAGCATGCCTTAGATTTATTTTTCTCTCCTTCCTAAGGGATATATCACATGATAAACCGTGAATAAATGTTAAAAAGTAAGCTTATACAACAATATACTGTCTGCATAAGAATTGAACGTCAGGACATTGTAATACACATCTTTGCACACTGTTATTTAGTTACTTATACAGAAATTTTGAAAAGATAAAAATTTTCAGAACAGCTAAGAAGTACCTAAACATGTGCAACACTTTTTTCCATCCAAATGAAGGTGAGTGTATCAGATAGAATATCACAATCTAAATAATTTAATCCTGTTGGTTCATTCTAAATAAGGAAACATCCATTTACTGCAAAAATGGGATACTTTTGGAATAAATTAATTACCTACTTATATGTCATAAACCGCATATGGACCTGAGATATTTGGTGTATCTTCTTAAATATATATGGTACTCGGTCAGTCATGCCAAGAGGTTTAAACAAAGCTATCATCAGTTGATCTGATCAGAAGGTGCGAAAATGCTGAGATGTATAGATAACTATTCCTATGAGCATATAATGGACCAAATGAATAGGCACTTTTGAAAGTGAAATCCCAAAAAAGAGACAAGGTCCACTGGGCTGGAAGTGAAAAGCGAGAAGTGAAGCGCACGGTTCTTTGAAGTGAAGTCCACAATTTACAAAAGATGAGAAAATACCAAACATGCATGAATTTAGTATTATAATAATTGACTTTCAATTAAAATAACTAATTCAGCATCAAATATACTATAATATTAATATTAACTCAACTCCTCAAAGTTGAGTTTCAAAGAACCGACTGCTTCTCTTTGGGGACACTTTGTGCTTCATTATTTGAAGCGCACAATTCACTGTAAGTGCATGACTTTGGTCCGTGGAAAGACAACCCCCACATCGCTTTAAGCAGCAAAGTGATAGCTTTTAACAATGCTGACCAGATAGGAATCATTTAACAAAGATATAATATAGCTAGCGTTAAGTTTAAAGGTCTACAGAATTTGAATTTTGGTGTAGGTTGAACATAGTAAATAGTGTATAGGATACTGTGTTAATAGATTCCTTACAGCTACAGCACAAATATGTTCAATATCTTTCGTATCTTTCCAAAGCACTTTCTTGGTGCTGGTATATTAATAAAATTACTTAAATTATCAAAAAACAAAAAAAATTAATGTGTGTCGTGTGTGTTTGGCCCAAAGAAACATAATTTCCATCAAAAGTAATGTCATTGTTTTGATTTTCATAGACCTGTTGGAGTAATTTAGACATTTGAACGCAATACACAGGACATATATTCTGCAAGTGAACTCTACAGGGACAGGCAAGCAGCTGTGAAGAGTATTAAAGAAAGAGATAGAAGCATGGCATAGTCCAAAAGCAAATGCGCAAACACAAGCTAAATAGAAATCACTGTTCTTATACAATTTTAGCTGAAGTTAACTTTTCAGTAAATTGAAAAAATCTGATATCTAAGTACAGAGTAAATTCAAAGATCTAAAGTTTCAAATAACAAGAGAGAATACCTGAAATGCATAGAGGCCAAAGTGGCTAGAATATTAGGCTAAGACAGGAGAATGTGAAAGGAGGGATAGAGAGATACTATCAACACCAAGCATATCTCAAATAGCCATACAAGCAAGCTTTCATGCAATATATTTCCTTTTAAATTTTCCAATTTTTTTTCGAGTTCCTTAAAAATGGGCTACCTGAAATGCGTAGAGGTCAAGGTGGCTGGATTATTAGGCTAACACAGAGAGAATGTGAAAGGGGGGATAGAGATACTATCAAAACCCAGCATATCTCAAATAGCCATACAAGTAAGCTTTCATGCAAAGATCTATAGAAACAGAATTGTGTATCCTTACCATCTTCATTTTCTGCTGGCATCATTAGAGACAAATCAGCCAAAGTTTGTAGAGCATCAAAAGCGGAGCTTTCATCTACATGAAGGAAAAAGTAAATTAGTAGATATATCCTCTACTTCCGCTCATTCTACCAAGATATAACAGTTTCTATCACATAATAACAGGTTAAAAGTCGAATTACTTCACCAAAAGTGGCAAGCTACTTTGCATTAAAAGAATAGAACTCAGAAATAACTCTTGCTTTACAACATGAAAAACAAAGTCAAGCTAATGAGAAAAGGACGATGATCTCGAAATATAACAGAATTTCCGGGATGTCCTAAGCCCTAAGTTGCTGAAAACTTGTAATTCTGAGATTCTCTACCTTTTCCAGGCTGTCTAAGACTTTTACAGATGAAGTACCTCCGTAAAGATTAATGTTATGAAGGTAATGCTCTCATCTATTGTGCCATAGTAAAGCCTTGTAAGCAAAAAAACTGGAGAAAAGGAAAAAGACCCCCTAGAATGGCAATTATAAAGCTTTGGTTACTATCATTATTATGGCACAGAAGTAACAGACACTTTGAGTCTTGAAGGTAGACTTGGAAACTTGTTTTGATGATTACGAACTTGGGAAACCCATTTATGTTTTCTTTTGTTTCTTATTTTGTTTGTGGATTATTCGTGAAAATCTGCTCCTGCTTTCAACTCCTATTCTGATGCTGTTCATATTCTGAGGTTTCCAACCACTTAGAACTTGTTAAACATTGGCATAGGGATGTTTAGTATGTCTATTGTGGAGCAATCCCTGAGTTGCTGCTTCTGTAAATAACTTGTCCTCCAATTTTATGGCACGTCAAGTGACGAGAGGATTGCCCAAGATCATATAAATGGGACAATTAACACCAAATCTCCACACACACACAACACTCTGGGCTGACATCTAGAGTGTGGACAATATAGCATAGGGCCCAAAATTGGGAAACCAAGAATAAGGACAGGTCTGGCTCTCATTCCATATAAAGAAATGGACCTTGGGCATAACTCAAACCCAAAGCAAGACCTACCAGTGTGAGACAGTTAACATCAAGATTACCAGAAGGGTGCGGGGGCTGGGAAGCTTTATCTAAAGAAAAAGGGAAGGGGCGTTAAGGAGATAATATATGTGGTTACATAGCCTTGTGCTAAAACGAAGCAGATACACTGTAATATACACTCATGTATTTCGATAGTAAGAATTAATGGTCACTGTGATGAAACAAAAACTGTCAATTTCTCCTTCGAAGAGAATTAGCCCTAGTTTAGGTTAGTGCAATAGTAACGCCTCATACTTACTGCTCAGCACTCTCGTCAAAATTGGATGCATGTTCAAATCTTATTAGGCACTCAACTTTACTTGTCTTTCCAAAAAATGCATCCTCCTTTCCCCTCTTAAGTAGTGGCAAAAAGATAAAATAGAAAAATCAAAGAGGACCAAAGGAACATTTAAAATGCTGTTAAATATATTAAAATGGAAAGTTCTAAAGAACAGCAATCTAAAAAACTTTGTATTACCTCTCCTGAACAGAACCTTTTTGCTCCTCTTACTAGAACCTTGTAGCGAGGCCCTTGAATTCTTTTCATCTGTGGCCTCCATTTCAAGTTTACCCCTTGCTGCGCCCAATCTTTGACCTTCTTCTGTACCACTACATGCCTCTTTGATATCATCAAAATGATTGTCACTGCTATCATCAACTTCCAACTTTTTACCATAAGGTCTTCTTCGCTTCTGTGTTGTTTGACCAAGGGTTCCAGTTTCCTCCAAATCATTCTTATACCGCATCAGCTCACCAGTGTCTGCTTCCATGCTTCCCTCTTCTTCATCCACTTCATTACTAAGAAGCTTGGCATTGCCCATATCCACTTTAACATGCTAGTTGGGAAAAAAATCAAATAGTTGATCTGCTGAGGACATATAGTCTATGCACATAAGGCACAATGTTAAACGAAAGTTAAGTAATACCCTTCTTTCAGCAGTCCCAATAGGTGGGGACATAGCACCATCCGTCCTACGGTTCGGTGTCTTAGAGACCTGAGGAGAACCACCTCTTTGTGAAGCTTCTGTTAAAACTAATGCTATCTTCACATCATCATCAGTGTCATCTGCCTGCAGTTTCACACTCTGCCTACTTGGAGAAAAATACTTCTCACCCTTGGGATTTTCGTAAGAAAAAGAAACAGGAAAGCGTGGGGTTCGTTTTCCAACAGCTCGAGGCCGGCTTCCTGAAAGGCAACTCCATAGAAAATTCATTAATATTATCACATGACAAGTGCTCAATCCTTGGATAAAGAAAGAGAGAGTAGGCTTCTATCTTGAGTTACAGATAATAAATGAAAAGAAAGATTTAATTTGTTAACATTCAAAGAGATTAAGCCTCAGTTCAATCTGTAAATAGGTCATGTGGAAGGCAGCTAAACAAAATGACATCCCGGAAAAGCTACTACTGCATGAAAGTACAATGCACTGGTGGCAATAAACTCTATGCAAGAATAACAAGCAAGAAAGATTCTAATATAGGACCAGCTGGAAAACTTTTTACAGATATTATATTCTTTTTTGTTGGATAATACTAAATACTAAATTTTAAATTATCCATTTTTTGTTGTGGGAGGGATAGAAGGGATAACGCACCTCCTGAACGCTTCTTCTTCAACAAAGTTAAACAACCATGACTAGCTGCTAATGCTGAGGATGCCATCTCAGATGTTTTAGATATATTAGGGTGAACTTTAGCCCGTGCACGTTTCTGAGGTTTTCGAGACATTCCAGCATCCTCATTACTTTCTTGCTCACTGTCGCTTGCTGCCTGACATCCCATAGTCAAGTCACTTCATCAGCAAATACCCAAAACTAAGACTCAGCTACAATATTTAAACACTAGAACTCAGAAACCATGAACAAATATAAGTGATAGCATTGAGCATATATACACTTCTCTTTTTAAAAAGGTTTTCTTTTCGACAGTAAGAAAAATGCTTTTGCTACAACCTAATGCCTAGAATCATTGTTCCTGCTGTTTATTTAATAAGGGGCCCGTTTGGTATGAGGTACTAAAAAAGTAATTCAAGTATAGACTTTGGTATTACTTTATCTCATGTTCGGTAGGCTTTTTTCAACTCCGTATTAATTAATATATGTGTTGACTTGTACCATAATTTTGGTATAACTTTATACCTAGTTCAAGGTGGAATAACAATCCCATGATTAGCTATACATGGATAAAACATTTGAAAAGACAATAATGCTCATTATTATTCCTCTCTATCCCTTCAAAATATAATTCGCAGCCTGAAAAGACAATTATTATCGCTTTATGAATAGATGTACTAATTTTTAAGACAACAAACCAAACATCTACTACGATGTAATCCCCAAATTATAATAATTACATCATAATCTCTACATTACTAATCTTTGCATTATTGATCCATACATTATTAATCCCTGAATAACTCATCTCCCTAAAACGGCTTGCAAAGACCTTTCTATTCAAGACGAGCTTCATTTTCCAATTGAAGTATTTAGGAACTCCATCCATTAGATGCCACAAAGCTCAAATTCAAGTATCTCATGTGCGACACTACTACTCAAGCTTGAAACAGATGTGAAAGGAAAATATAACTCTGGTTGATAGGGAAACTCAATATATCTTAAGTCTTACCAAGTTGCAGTAGTGATCAGTCATCATGGCAATCAGCCCAGCCACAGATGCAGTCCCCTCTGGAAGAGATAAATAAGCCTGAAAATACAGTACACTGAAGTGGATAACGAATTGCATCGTCATTTTATATGACTTAACAATATATTCAATGCTGATTAATTACTCAGTGTCATTTATTCTAAATTTAAAATCTTACAATAATACCACCATAGAAACAATCATCAAATTGTAGCCAACTTGTTACTGGCTAAAATCACAAGACCATGATTTATGATGGTTTTTTTTATCAACACAATAGTTTATGATTATTAACATGGCATTACATGCTTTCTATGTGTATAGCCATCTAAAAGGCAAAAATGATCACAAGTGAAGTGATTACTCTTTTTCAGACCTCATTTTTTTGCACTTAACGGTCATTAAGTGCATTTTTGTTTCCATTAAAATTTAAGCACTTATTAAGTGCATTTTTGTTTCATTAAAATTTAAGCACTTATTTCGTCTGAATAGGTCTAAGGTCTTAATCATTAAGATTTGGAACAGAGTCTTAATATCATCAAGAGATGCTCCCTCCATTTCAAAATAAGTAGTGTTTTAGCCTTTTCATTTTGTTTCAAAATAAGTGGTGTTTCACATTATCAAGAAGACATTAATGATGTTCTTCCAATTTTACCCTTATTTAAATGAAGAGAGATTTATAAATTATTAAAGAGCTACAACTTTTTCAAGGTATTTATTAAGAGCAAGTAAAAATGCATTTTCTTTCTAAAAATGAGTAATTTCTTAAGGAGTGTGCCCAAGCTAAAAACACCACTTATTTTGAAATGGAGGGAATATATTTGTATGAATTTTCACCATTACTCTATCCACAACTACCAGTCACTATCATTAACCACCTCTATCATCACAATCACCACCACCATTATCATCGCCAACCACCAGTGAGCACCACCACCATTGTCAACCACCATTATAGTCACCAACCACCCCTAACATCACAATAACCACTGGCAACAACCACTACTGTCAGTCGTTACTACACATACCACCTCCATCATTATTCTATAGTCACTCCCACCACCGCCGCCGCCACCTCTACCACCATTATAACTCTCCACCACCACTACGATCAATACCTACTATCAACCACCTTCAACATCACAACTAGCACCACCGCCAACTACTATAAACACATCGACAACCACCACACAATTTTCAGTCATCACCATCAACATCGCCAACCCTTAACATCAACCAACTTCACCATCACAATCACCACTACTAACCTTCACATCATGTCAGCCACTACAACACCAACCACTCCCATCATAATAGCTATCAACCACAACCATTACTAGAAACTATCACCATCACAATTATTAACCACTAATACCAAGCATTATCATGACCACCACTATAAACCATCTCCACCATCACTAGCAAACATAGATATTTTATTTTTTTATTAGATAATAAATCCATTTTATTAAATTAATTTTTAAATTTATTTAATTACTTTTTTATTTAAATTGTATATTTAATATACTTATAAATATATAAAATATGCACATTCAGATGTTGAAAAATAAACAGTCTTAATCATTCAGTATCCCGATCTAGAGACAACATCTTAATCATTCAAATGTGCATTCAGATTCAGACGTCTTAATCTTAATAAAAAAAAATGAGGCCTTAGACCAAATGTTGGTCCAGAAGATGATTGGTATGCTCTCCAAAAAGAAATTGCTCTTTCTCAATGAATGTGCACCACCAGGAAATGACAGTTTTGTTTTACAAGTACGGTGAAGTTTGGAGGGCTGTTGCACAGTACTAATGCAACATAATAGCAACAAAAGGAAAATGAACAAATCACATCACCAACTGGTAATGCAGATATATGAATGTGAGGATCAGTTTTGATGCAAATTCTTCAACTAATATCAATTACCATATTACATTGTTCCATATCAGGTTCCAGAAAAGGAAAATAAAGTAGCACAAAAAGTCCAACTAAGCTGGTTAAGATGATACAGAGATGCCACACGCACAAAAAAGCAGAGCAATGGAATCTGGAAACTGCTCAAAACAGACGAGAAAAAGAGAGAAAGAGGATGATATTATGATGAGACATTGTAAGGAAACTCGATCAGTTATATATCTTAAATTGCTAGTTACAACAGAATAATATCACATTTATTAAAAGAAACAAGGAAAACCTATAAGTGTCATATTATTGTTAATGGATATACGGCATCCTAGATCCTACTGCAAACACTGGGAACTGTGTTCTTTCCTTTTAACACAATCCTCCTTTCCTACTATTCTTTAGTCGAGAACAAAACAGAAACTTAAGTGTATGAAGTGTTTAATATGTGACAATCTCAAAGTACTCATGGAACCCTATTTTGGACACTTGGAAATTGAAATCTATGCAAGCTGGTGAGTACAAAACAACAAATCACCCGTACACAATAGACTATCTAATTATGTACAGAGCACTCATGGAGATGGGAGATTGCAGCTCATGTAATAATATCCAGAGGCATCTATGATACAAGTGGCAAGCACATATTACCATATCACCTATCATGACCATGTAAGAGGAAAGGTTAAATTATTTCCGAGAGTAAGAAAGTGTCAAAAGCTCTGTGGCAGAGGGAAAGCAATGTTAATTGATTGATTACCAGTACTAGAGAAACTGAACAACAGATGAAGACAGCCCCTCAAAAATTTACAACCCTAACCAGATTTATTTGTGAAAAAGATCCAACTTATTAGAGCACTTTGCTTCTCAAAGAACTTATATGTTCACAAGCCGACAACATGAAGCATTAGAACAAGATTCCAACAAAATGGACTCTCTGACCATGCTATCAGTATAGATGACATTTACGACCATGTATACTTCAGCAGGAATATGAATAAGAAGATGAAGAGAGGTATTGCCAATCAAGATACATTATTAGATGATATCATAAGCCAAGAGGATTCAATTACAAAGATGTGTTACTCTCTTGTCAGCATTCAGAACATACCCTATTCATCGTGTAAAGAGCTTCCACCATTTCTGCAGTTCGGGATTTCACTGCAGATGCAACCTGCAATAAGTACAAAGAACCTTTTAGAGGCAAGGCACCAGAGATCAATCAACAGCAAACACATGCAAGTTACGGGGTATATTCAAGAAACTTCAATTAATGGATATGCTTTGAATTTGAACTGACCTTTTTCCAATCTTTACCATATTTGCGGTATGCTTGATAGAAGCGTGTCAGGTCTTCCTCACTCCACTGGGGACCAAGCATGTCAGACAACTTCCTCTTCTGCAATTTTGAACAAAGAACTGTGTCAAAATGCAAATGTGATGCCCTCCCCCAGTCTTCATAGAATACGTTACATCGAACGTAAGAAACTAGATGAAATATTTATCCCTTCCAACTCAACATATTACCACTTTCTTTAAGAAACCATTTGGTGTTTAGAAATGAACCTTAGTCTAACTCAACTCCAAAACCTAGCTCATGATGGGAGGAGAGGACTGCCTAGGACCATAAAAGGAAACCACAATTCATTCCCTCAACCAATGTAGGACTTGACACTTCCCCCATGCTCAATACAGGACAACTGGAGCATGGATAAACATAATGCAGGGACCCAACATTGAGAAACACAACAACAAGAACCAATGGACCTGAGCTAGCTCTGATACTACATGAAAAAATGAACTTCGAGCCTACCTCAACACCAAAAGAAAGCTCTTGAAGGTAGGATTTTCCAAGTATATACAAGGAAACAACAACTTGTTCCCTCAACCAACATGGTACTTGATTGTTGACAATAAAAAAAGGAAGTGCTGGAAATTTCACTTTCCCCCATATCCTCCACCTTTACTAAGAGGAAAATTGTAGGAAACAATTTGAAAAGTTCCCCACTAAAACAACTTCCACAAAAATAGTGTGATGAAAGAATTGCAATATCTTTTTAAGGTAAGTTGAAAGTTAAAACCAGACATTGTCTTATCATTCCAAATTTTCCTCTTCCATTCAAGAAAAACATACAGAAAAATGTCTTCACTTCACTGACACATTTCTAGCAACTTCCTAACATCCTTGACGAAATCATTTATCTCTCTCCTTGCACATCTATCTCCTTTCAAGTTTCTACTAAGGAAAAGGTAAGATGCACCATCCAATGTTGTCAGGAGGCTCCACTTCTCAAACTAAAAAAGAGCATATTATCATTTCCAAGAAGACACTAATTTATCCTAGATTCCGAAAGAAAACAAAACCATAAAAGAAATCACTTACATGCCTCATCATGGAATATTACAAGAGCAAACAAAAGTATAATAAAACTCACCCGTTGCAAGCTTTTCTTTGCGTTGTCCCCATTGCCATCTCTACTGGGAGAGATTTCAGTTGTAGGAGATAATCGCTTGTTTACACTTCTAGATTTTTTAGCTGGAGCCATGCCTAAAATCTTGGAAAACCTATACTAAAAGGCAGAATCAAGCAAGCACAATCAAGATTCTGTTTATGATAATATGTTTTGGGAAGTGATAAACTACACCGCTAATGAGCATGATTTTAATATGTATGCACCAAGTTATAGTTTCAGCAAAATAAATGTCCACCGCATAGTTTGTTGATCAATATATAAGTAAATGGTAAATATTATATAAGCTAACAAGCGGATTATTAGCTACTAGTAATTTTTTTAACCTTCAAAACTCACATGGTCCTTTCAAATGGTTATCTTAGATATGCATGCATAATTTGTATTAACAGCTTTGAATTGTAGCTGCACCTTAAATACTTTTACCGTGCTTCCATAGGTTTAAACAGCATCTTCTATATAAATTTCCTCTGCACAAAAAAAAAAATCCTTACTTGTGTTTACCTAGAAAATCCAGCAAATATATGGAATTACGCCTGCCAATAATTCCTATTGATAAGATCGATAAGTTTTCTTGCAAGATGAACAAGGGTTATGAACATCTCTATATTCTTGCGCTGATGCTAGCTAATTCTATGTCTATGTGCTCAAAAGGGAGCAACCTTCAACCATGCCGAAAGATACCAATACTAACTCTCAGCACTCAACAGAATTTACAAGAAACACTAACAGACACAAAAACGGCGATCTGATAAATTTCTTAACAGACCCAGAAAGAAAAGATTGAAAATTTCAAAATCACAGTTAAAACCCCCCTTTTTTTTGCACGAATTTGTTGGGGTACAGCAAAAAGAAAAGGTGAGTTTGTTTACCTATCAAAACTGTTTCAGCTTGTAAAATCAAATTTCGGAACCATGAGCTGCGATACAAATGAGAGGATTTCGATAGGTGAATTTTGAAGGCCGGTGAGAAATTGCAGGAGAGTGAAGAAATTTGCGGTAGAGAGAATGAGAGAAAAAGGAGAAGAAGATGAAAATATTTGGGGGTAATAGCCGCGAAACTCTGTATTTGTATTTTATGCGAGCAAAAAATTGTTTTTATATATTAATACACTTTTCCTTTTCGAGTTGAGTTTAAAATAACTTTTGTCTTTTTCTGATTCAACATTTAGAAATGTCAAAATAGGATACTGGAACTTTTGAAATAACAATTAGGGGAACGAGTTTTAGAATTTAAATTACGAATCAGGTATAATGGCAGGTCGTCCGTCCAATGATAAAAATTTACAGTAATGTGGTTGGCTCGTTTTGGACGATATTTACTTCTTAAAATTTGTTTTCTGGGAAAATATTTTTAAAAAATCAAAATTCAAACGCCTCACTTTTGGCATGTGATTATTTTTATCAAAGACATTTTACTTCTATGTTAATAAATAAAAAAATGTTTTATGAACGATAGATTAAAGTAAATAATAGGAGAATTTGATTTTAAAAGGTTGAAAATATGATGTGAATAAAAATAATATAGAGAACTTATTTTGCCGAGCTTTCAATTAAGTTTATCTTGAAAAATGTTTTAATGTTTTTCCAAAATAAATACTTTTGAATAATACATTGCTATTTGTGTTGACCAAATTATTATATTAGAAAAATAGTTTATGTTTGATTAATTTTTCACAAAAGAAATACTTTTAAGAGTCAAAATTATTAAAAAGAATATTTACAAACTTACATAAAAATATGATTGTGTTAGTATTGTCATATTACTCAATTTTTATAATTGATGTAATTCCATTACGCTGGTCATCTCTAAGATTTTTTGTTGTCAATATTTTATCCTTCTTTTAGTTTTTTTTTTTAAACATAGCTTGTCACTTTTGTATTTTTCAAATCTATTTTGAAAATATTTTTTTCAACACTTTTATATTTTTTAAATTTATTTTAAAAATATTTTTTTCGAAGATTTTTTTGAAAAACAACCTTTCCACCTTATCCAAGGTAGGATAAGATGTGGGCACACCTCGTTATCCCCAAAATTCATTTATGAAATCACACTGATTATATTATTATTGTAAAATATTTTAGCTGTGTTAGAAATTTAATAAGACCTGTAGAAAGAAAAATATTAGTGAGATGATGGACAAATTGTAAGAAAAACGTCTCTTAATAAGAGATAATTTTGTGACACATATATTTGATAATAAATTATTTATTTTTTCTTTCAAGTAAATAATATATGGCAAATAATAATTTTGGTTATGCATATGTAACTATTAATTATAATTCATTAAGGAAATCATATTTTATAGAGAAGTCCCTAGGGTTAAAGTATTTTGCCTAAGAGTCCCTAGCCTATCTATAAGTACATGTGTGACTCCATCAATCTAGCATACACTTTGATAGGCAAGGGCTAGAATACTACAACATTTTTATTATTCTTTTTGGAGTTGCAAGTTTACTCAATACAAAGGCGATTCTTTAACACTTGAACAACTATGGCTCAAGGTGTGTTCCTATTTATTTTTGTTGTTCCATTTTGGCTCTGTATGTATTGAATTCAACATGTGGTATTTAGAGCCTGCTTTTAGCTGTATTTTTCAGTGTTATATTATGATTGAAATTATATAGACAACGCGTTGTATGATAGAAACTAATTTGTAAATAATATTCATTGTCTATGTTTGTTTATTTTGATATGCATATATAATATATTTTTTGGGTCATCAAATTATCTTATAATGAAATTGAATTTAGATCTAAAAATCCTATCATTAATACAGATCTACATGTTAATTGTATGTAAGCCCTTATAAGTTTTAGACTTTGAAAACATTAAGGTTTTTGTTGTTCTCTATTATGCTGACTCATTTTTTAGTAAAGTGATAAATTTAATGTTATACCCTATAAGTTTCTAATGTTTAGACGGCCTATTTGTACATTGGTTAAGAGTTTTAGAGTATGATACATACGAGAAAGGGCCCGAGAAAAGGTCGAACAAGCACGCAGTCGGGACCGCGAGGGAGAAGGCCGGACCAGCTGCCCAAAGGGGCAACGTAGCACGGACCCTCCCTAGCGTGTTGGGCTCCATGGCACGGCCTAGAAATGCAGCGTTAGGGTCCGTGCCACGGACCCCCAGTCCACCGCTCAAATTATATATATATTCAATGTCTTTCACTTGTTCACTTCAAAGTAAACCAGACCCGTGACCAGAAGTAATACACATGCGATTTTCAAGTAAATTTCCTCCGTTTATGCTGCTAAATGCCGCCTAAATTCAAATTAACTTCGGGTATTAAAGTTTAAGGCTGCAGGAAGCATTGCTACGGAGTTATTTTCACGAAATTCGCCCGACGAATCGTAACCCCGCCGAGCTAAAGTTGTTGAAATTGCTCCAAACTAGTGTCAATATGATCACAGGCTTAAAGTAAGCATTTCTTCCTTCTGGAATTTTGAGAAATTATGAGTTTTCAATCGTGTTCCGTTAAGTTGAAATATAGTTAATATTTATATACAGAGTTATCGTTTTTCTCCGAACTTAGTACTGAGATTAGTCATTTCCCCCCAGCAATATGATTGCAGTTGAGAAGAGCAGTTGAATACGAACTAAAACTCACCAGTTAATCAGTAATCGGCGAACGAGGTATGTTAAGGCAGTTTCCTTCGGCAAGTTAGTTTCTTTAACATGATAACTCAGTTTGAATCCCAGTAAGAATACCAGAAGCATGTCTATTCTGATTAATTATTGATATTAGCTGAAACTCGTATTCCATGTTAGTTTGGGATGGATTATGCCTGTATAGCCTTCATGACCGACCCCAGGATTATTAGCTGTGTCGACGCCCGCCAGGACGAGATGACGTCGCTCTACGGAGCGGTATGCCGTCCGCAAGGGACGAAGATGGGGTCCCAGGTCTTCATATGCCGTGGTTGGCTCTATACACCCCCATCGATCCTAGTGCTCGGGGTGCAGATATCAAAAGTCCACTATACTCAGACATAGCTACAGTCAGGGGCCGAGCGGGCTCAGTTGCAGACCTAAGGGGCCGATAGGACAACTATAGCTATTAGTTGACGCAGTGCGACCTTGATAGAGGTATATAGATTGAAGTGTACCCACCAGGACTTATGGGGCCCCAGGTGGGTTGTTCTGTGCTGATTGTACCTTCCGGATTATGGGAGCCAGGTAAGGTTTTTGTTTTCTTTAGTTATTAATAAATTAGATAGTAAGAAGTTCTATTACTCAGGTATGATCTCTCTCCCGTCATTTCAGTATTCTCAGTTCTATCTCTTTATTTCCATTATTTACAGTTATCACCTTACATATTCAGTACATATTGTACTGACGCCCTTTCTGGGGTGCTACATTACTTGCTTGCAGGTACGAATAGACGAGGAGCAGGTCCCTCGTAGCTTTCAGCCAGCATCACTAGAGCAGTTAGCTCCTTTCTTCCGGATCTTGTAGATAAAAGGTTTACTTCTTTTTTATTGTACAGTTCATGGGTAGGTCGGGGCCCTGTCCCGACCATCAAATTACTCCTAGAGGCTTGCAAATTGTTTCTATCTCCCTGTGGTTAGTTGCTATTGACCGTGTGGGGCCCGTATGTGTTGTAGTTTACATGTTGGCCATGTGGGGCCTTGTTTAGCTGACAGATTAGCGGCCTTGTCGGCCATAGTTTAGCTTAGCACTGGTTTTACTCTACAGTCATAACTAGACATCATGGTGGTCTTGTCGGCCCGCATAGGATTTCCTGTTATTTCCTGTTTCTGGTTAACTGTTTTCCTTTACAGGTGGCTATAAGACCTTGTCGGCCGGAGGTTGTATTAACAGCCGAGATATAGCCGTTATTTTCTTGATTTGGGAAGTAAGCCTGCACCAGGAGTGCATAAGCCTAGTTAAGTCAGTTCAGATTCTACCAGGGCACCAGGAGCCAGTCATGCCTCCCAAGGTGGGGTATGACAAACTTGGTATCAGAGTAGGTCGTATCCCAAGAAGTCTACAAGTCGTGCTAAGTAGAGTCTTGTCTATGGGTGTGTTGTGCACCACATTCTATAGGCAGGAGGCTGCGAGGCATGATAGAGTGGTTACTCTTTCTTCTTATCCAGTCGTGCCATAGAGTTGTACAGTATAGGGTGAGTCCCTAAGCTTACCATATTCTTTTATCTACAGAGAAATGACAGACCCGCGACACACCACGACTGGTAGGAGGTTGGATGTTGTAGTAGGGGAAGGCACTAGCAGGGTGCCTTAGTCAGAGTCATCCCGATCTGGGGGCGATAGGAAGACTTCATCTCGGTCTCTCCAGCACTCTCCACCACACTAGGAGCCGCTCGGAGCGGCAAATGTGATAGCACCGCCTCCAGCAGTCTCTATACCAGTACCATCGGATCAGGAGGTTATGAGTGTTGTTCTTATGCTAGCTCAGATGATGGTTGCACAGTCTCAGCCAGTGCTGCCCATGGTCGCAGAGTCTTCAGGAGGACCTGGTAGTTCGAGGGTTCGAGAGTTTCTCGCATAGAGTCCCCCGTAATTTACCGGGACGGACCGAGAGGAGGACCATCAGGGTTTCTTGGATCAGATGCAGCGGATTTTCAGGGTGATGCATGCTACCCCTACAGAGTCAGTTGAGTTAGCGGTATTCCAGCTACGGGACATCGCAGTACTGTGGTAAGAGAGTTGGAAGAGATCCCGAGGGAGAGGTGTTTCCTTTCCGACTTGGCCCAACTTCTCAAAGGATTTTCTGGATCACTACCTGCCACAGAAAATTTGACAGGCTCGAGTTGATCAGTTTCTACATCTAGAGTAGGGGTCGATGAGCATCCAGGAGTATGCTCTGAGGTTCGACTCCTTGGCCCGATATGCACCAGTTTTTGTAGATACCATGCCGCCTAGGGTGCATCGGTTTATTATGGGATTGAATCTAGAATATGTGGAGACCTGTATTATGGCCACTCTACGAGAGGACATGGATATTGCCCGCGTTCAGGCTTTTTCTCAGAATAATGAAGGGATCAGACAACGACAACGGGAGATAAGGAGGGCAAATTAGGAGCTGCGCCGCAGGGCCAGACCTAATGATATGCAGGTGGAGCCCCAGGGTGGACCCAGGCCACGATTTTCAGGCAGACCACCCAGACCCCCACCCCACAATAGCAGCAGGGGAATGGATCTGGTCGTCGGGGGCAGTCAGGACCCGGCGAGAGCTCACGACCAGCAGGTTCACAATAGCAGAGAGGAGTGGAGCAGAGTAGATTCACTATGCCGCTCTGCCCTATTTGCAGTAGACGTCACTCCGGGGCATGTAGGTATGGTTCCACAACATGCTATACCTGTGGACGGGAGGGTCAGCAGATGAGAGATTGTCCAGCCAAGGTTCAGAGTGATCGGGACCGATAATATAGATCTTTAGTAGGGTCATGTGCCCCAGCATCTCCAGCAGGGCGTAGGCCCTCAGCTCCAGCTGGCAGAGGCCGAGGCAGACCAGGGGCATTTAGCTCAGGTATCGGTATAGATCACACTTATGCCTTACCGGAACGACAGGAGTCCGAGTCATCGCCGGATGTGGTGACAGGTATGCTGGAAATTTTCTCTCATTCTGTTTATGTATTGATAGATCTAGGATCCACCTTGTCTGATGTTACACCATTAGTATCCCGGAAGTTTGGTATTAAGCCAGAATCGCTTCAGGGACCTTTTTTAGTGTCTACACCCATCGGTGACTCTATCATAGCCAAGAGGGTCTACCGGGGATGCACGGTAGAGGTTGTTGGTCTTCTGACTTTAGCAGATTTGATAGAACTAGAAATGATTGACTTCGACGCAATTATGGGTATGGATTGGCTGGCGCTATGCTATGCCAATGTTGAATGTTGGACCAAGACTGTCCGATTTTACTTTCCAGGGGAGGTTGTACGGGAGTGGAAAGGTAGTGCAGCCACACCAAAAGGTAGGTTTAATTCCTATATTTGAGCGAGAAAATTGATAGCGAAAGGATGTATTTATCATATTGTCAGGGTTCAGGATGTTCAAGTAGAATCTCTGACTCTTCAGTCCATTCTAGTAGTCAATGAATTTCTAGATGTATTCCCAGATGAACTACCTGGCATTCCCCCAGAATGGGAAATTGACTTTACAATTGATTTACTACCAGATACTCAGCCCATATCTATTCCTCCATACTAAATGGCTCCTGCTGAGCTCAGAGAGTTGAAGGAATAGTTGAAAGATCTGTTAGATAAGGGCTTCATCAGGCCGAGTACTTCACCATGGGGAGCGCAGGTTTTGTTTATGAGAAAGAAGGATGGCTCCCTCCATATGTGGATAGATTACCGACAGCTGAATAAAGTCACTATCAAGAATAATTACCCGCTTCTCGAAATAGATGACTTGTTTGATCAGTTACAGGGGGCGAAATATTTCTCCAAGATTGATTTAAGGTCTAGGTACCATCAGGTTTGGGTTCATGAGAGGGATATTCCAAAAACGGGGTTTAGAACCAGGTATGACCATTTTGAATTTCTAGTCATGTCCTTTGGGTTGACGAATGCTCCAGCAGTGTCCATGGATCTGATGAACAACATCTTTAGACCGTATCTGGACCTGTTTGTGATAGTATTTACTGATGATATTCTAGTGTATTCCCGCTCAGAGGCAGATCACTGGGATCACCTACGAACAGTGCTCCAAACTCTCAGGAATTGCCAACTGTATGTGAAGTTTTCTAAATGTGAATTTTGGCTGAATTTATTGGCCTTTTTGGGCCACATTGTGTCAGATGCTGGTATATAGGTAGATTCGCAAAAGATCGAGGCTGTAAAAACATGGCCTAGACCTACCACTCCGACCGAGGTACATAGTTTCTTGGGGTTAGCCGGGTATTACAGAAGGTTCGTGGAAGGATTTTCCACCTTCGCATCACCTTTAACCAAGCTAACTCAAAAAGCAACTAAATTTAATTAGACTGAAGCATGTAAACAGAGCTTTCAGGAGTTGAAAAACAGACTGACCTCAACACCGGTATTAGACTTGCCAGAAGGATCAGAGGGTTATGTAGTGTATTGCGATGCTTCAGGCGTCGAGTTAGGGTGTGTTCTGATACAACATGGTAAAGTAATTGCTTACACTTCTATACAACTGAGGAAACACAAAAACTACCCCACCTATGATCTGGAGTTGGCCGCGGTGATACATGCCTTGAAAATATGGAGGCACTATCTGTATGGCGTTCATGTATATAATTCACTGATCATAAGAGTCTCCAATACATTTTCACACAAAAAGAGTTGAATCTGCGGAAGCGTCGCTGGTTAGAGCTGTTGAAAGACTATGATGTAAATATTTTGTACCATCCAGGGAAAGCCAATGTTATAGCCGATGCCCTCAGCCATAAATCCATGGGGAGTTTAGTACACCTGAAGCCAGGACAGTGGGAACTGGCCCTATAACTGCATCAGTTAGCCAGTTTGGCCGTCCGTATAGTATATTCGGGAGACAGCGGAGCAGTAATTCAGAAGACGACAGTATCATCATTGGTTGCGAAAGTGAAAGAACGGCAGTACGAAGACCCTAACCTGATTCATCTCAGAGATAAGGTTCAGCAAGGGGTAGTAGTAAATTTCAAAATAATTGAGGATGGAGTTTTGAGGTATAGGGGTCGCCTTTGTGTGCTGGATGCGGCAAGGCTTCGCCAGTAGATCATGAGCGAGGTGAATCATTCCCATTTCTCTCTTCATCTGAGTTCAACAAAGATGTATCATGATATAAAAGAGATTTACTGGTGGCCAGGAATGAAGAAGAGTGTGGCAGAATTTGTAGCTCAATGTCCTAATTGCCAACAGGTGAAAGCCGAACATCAGAAACCCGACGGACTGACACAGGAGATAGCAGTGCCTACATAGAAATGTGAGGCAATTAATATGGATTTTGTGATAGGGTTACCTCGTACCAGACATAAATTGGATTCCATCTAGGTGATTGTTGACAGGTGGAAGAAATCAGCTCATTTTCTGCCAGTAAGGGCTACTTTTTCAGCTAAAGATATGCTGAACTGTATATCAGAGAGATAGTTCGATTTCATGGTGTTCCGTTATTGATTATTTCCGACATAGGAGCACAGTTTACAGCTAAATTTTCGTAGTCCTTTCATAGGGGCCTGGGGACGCAGGTTTAATCTGAGTACGACCTTCCATCCTCAAACAAATGGGCAGGCAGAGCATATAATTTAGACATTCGAGTATATGTTACGGGCGTGCGTGCTAGACTTCAGGGGCAGCTGGGAGGAACATTTACCCCTTATTGAGTTTGCTTACAATAACAATTATCATTCAGTAATTCAGATGGCACCTTATGAGGCCTTATATGGGCGAAAACGCAGGTCCCAGTTGGTTGGTTCGAGGTTGGAGAATCAGGGTTAATTGGGCCAGATCTAATTCATCAATCAGAAGAGAAAGTAAAGCTTATCAGAGAACGTCTGCTGACAACTTAGAGCCGCCAGAAATCTTATGTTGATGTACGGCGTAGGAACTTGGAGTTCAATGTAAACGACTGTGTTTTTAAAAGTCTCACCAATGAAGGGCGTAATGAGGTTTGGCAAAAAGGGTAATCTCAGCCCGAGGTTTACTAGGCCGTATCGAATACTCCGGAGAATAGGCCAGGTGGCATACGAGCTAGATTTGCCTTCAGAATTTGAATCCGTTCATCTGGTCTTTCCTGTGTCGATGCTATGAAAGTGCATAGGGGATTGTCACGATTGTCCCAGTTGAGGATGTCCAAGTCACTGAGGAATTAGCCTATGAAGAGGTCCCAGTAGCTATATTAGATCGATAGGTTCGTAGGTTGAGGACTAAGGATGTTGCCTCTATTAAGATACTGTGGAGAAACAAGAATAGAGAGGAAATGACTTGGGAGGCTGAGGACACATGAAATCCAGATATCCTTATTTGTTCCAGGCTTAGTCCAGACTATGCAATTAAAGTAAGTTATTGATTCAGTCACTGTTTCATGATTTGTGTATATATATTGCTCAGTTGACTCCAGCCTTATCGTGAAATAGTTGTTATAGTGTTATATGAAGTGCCTGTACTGGACTTTTCTGCATTTCAGGATTTTTGGATAGTTGATGTGTTGTGGATTTACAGCACCATTGACGCTCAAAACTAAGAAAATAGCATGGACTTAGGTTTATTTATGTAGATATGAGGCACTTTTCCTTTGATTTCAGGATAAATGGGTTTTGGAACAATAAATTGCAAAAGAAAGGTAAAAGTGTGGAAAAAAGGGCAAAAAGTACAGTCCACAGTACGATCCGCAGGATGGACCTACGAGTCGTACTGAGGGCCTTGATAAGAAGCTAAAAGTTTAACCTGGAAGACTGATCCCATGAGACTTGTCACGGATCGTACCATGATGGTACGAGTTGTGGTAAGCCAGTCGTGATGAAATCTAGAAGAATTGCATAGGAGGCTAATTCTTAGTACGAGAGTACCCTACGACCCGTGAGATAAAGGTACGAGTCGTACCATACCGGTCGTGGTGAAGTTCAGACAAAGTTCAAAGTATTAGGATCAAGCCACGGGTGCAATGTACGAGTCGTAGGATGTTGGTTCGAATCGTACCTTGGCCCAATACTTAGCCAAAGTTCAAACAACACTCCAAGCCACGAGTCGATGCCACGGTCCGTGAGAAGCCCCTACGAGTCATAAGTGGACCCATGATGAGGTCGGCTACAGATATGGAAAGCAGTCCTGTTAGTTTAGGAAAAGGATTCTTGTGTCTCTATAAATACTTTTTATGCTTTATTTTTCATAGAGGACGATGAATAGACTTAATTTTAGTAGGAAAACATTGTAGTGAGCAATTTTACATCATTGAAAGAGAGAATTGAGTTGGTTCAACCTTGTGATCAACCTTTTCTTGAACTCATATTGTTCTTGCAACTTGTTATTCAAGATTTCGTGGATTAATTGAAGGAATCATTTTTCTCAATCATCTTTTGTAAGTATTGTTTTATATCTTCAATAATGAACACAATTCACAACCTTGCAACTATGAGAGGCTAAAACCTCCATAGCTAGGGTTGTGGGAACCATGGTGGATTAACAAGTTAGGGTTGCACAAAGTGATTCTAAAACCAATACTAAATACTTATATTGTATTCTCTTCATCTTTAATGATTCTTAGCGTTGCGCAATGTTAGGAAGTGCCTGAATTCTTAACTTGCTTTGGTCGAAGAGGTAGAGATTAGGAAAAGAGAATTACAACAGAACCTTTGTTACACCCCGTAAGTTTCTAACATTTAGTTGGCCTATTTGTATGTTGGTTGAGAGTCTTAAAGTGCCATACGTATGAGGAAAGGGCTCGGGGAAAGATTGAACGAGTGCCAAGTCGGGATTTTGCGAGAGGAGACAAAACCAAGCTGCCCAGAGGGGCAAAGTGGCACGGAGCTTCTCCTCCGCGTTAGCTAATGTGGCACGGAGCAGAATCAACGCGTTGGGTAGCATGCCACGTTGCCTTGTCTACTAATCCAAGTATATAAACGCCTCACACTTAGAATTTAGATTAATTTTCATTTATCCTTGGCCAGCAGAGGTAAGAACGAAGGAGAATATTGGAAAATCATCCGATTACGCCGCTAAACACCGTCCAAATCTAAATTAACTCCAGGTAGTGAAGTATAAGGCTGTAGAGAGCATCGCTGCGGAGTTATTTTCGTAAAATACGCCCAACAAATCGTCGTCCCGCCAAGCCAGAGTTGGTGGAAATGCTTCAAACTAGTGCCAATATGATCACAGGCTTAAAGTAAGTATTTCTCCCTTCTAGATTCCCGAGAAATTACGATTTTTTGATCGTCTTTCGATAAGTTCAAGTATAGTCAATATATATATATATATATAAGTTACTATTTTCTTCGAATTCAGTAACGAAGTTGGCCCTATTCTTCCATTAATATGACTACAGTTGAGAAGGGCAGTTGAATACGAGCTGATACTCATCAGTTAGTTAGAAAACGGCGAACGAGGTATGTAAGGCTTAACTCTCGGCAAGTATCCTAGTCGTACAGTGTTACGACTTATGTTCCCGAATAGAAATAACAATGTTGATGCTGCAGATAGTTGCTACCATTAGATTGTAATTCGATATGTTGTAATTACCTGTTATTGATATACATATATAAATATCATATATGTTGCGAGTAACTGCTAATAGGGATTACAATTACATAAATTTTGGTTATCTGCTGGAAAACATATACAGATCGTACTGCAGGACCCCTCGCTAAAAGGGAGAAGGTTAAATGTGATTCACGTATGATCGCTTTAGAAACTCTTTTAGTTCTCAGTTTATTATGATGGTAGACTTATATGTTTGTTGCCAGGCCTAGACTTTAGAAGCTCATAAGAGTTATTGGCCTGAATTAGTTGGTTAAACAGTATGGGCGCTGTTAGGCGGTCTAACGACTAGTTGGCACCTGTATTGGTAGGAAAGCATCCTTAGAGGTCATTGACGTTATCGCACGTTCCAAAACCAGAAATAGAGACCTAAATAGGTATATTCTAAAGGTAGCGACACCAGGGTTCTCCAGTGTATTGAGTGATCGCCCGCCATCCCTTTAGCCTTACCAACTATTGTCAGTGTTGGTCAACTTAACAGTTATCATGTAGGATGCCCAGCAAGCCAGCCTAGTCATCTGAGTCAGATAAACCCGTGGGTACCCCAAGGAGGGGTCCACATCAGTAGTCAGTGACGGAGGGGTCCACATCAGTAGTCAATGACGGGCCAGCACCCTAGCCGGTTCTTGTAAGGTATTCAGGTACAGAGTGCCAGGAGAGGGCCAGTCTATATAGAATTGCTTATAAGATTGAGAATTGCCTAGAACAGTAATATAGATCCGAGTGGATTCAGACAAGGCTTAAGAAGTCAGTAGTACTCTGCTAGTATAGTGCTAACCACAAGTTAAGAAGATCAGCAAGCTCCCTATGAAGGATCAGGGTGCCGATCGCGCAGAAGCAAGTTCGACCAAGCCCAACCCTATAGTTGTTTAATTAGAAGAGTAAAGTAGTTAGCTATTCGCAACCCCATAGTTATTCAGGATTTATAGATGTCTGAGTAGGACATTCAGAGTATTGCTAGGCCACTTTAGACCTCACCCTATTCATCCCAGACTATTAGAGATCATGATCACTATCAGGATCCTTTGATCAAATACGAGCACATGGCCTGCCTACAGACAGCCATACAGATTATCGCAGAAGAGAGTAGCATTAGCATGAGGCCCAGAAGGCCAGATACGCTCTCTTTATATAGATAGATTGATGTGTCAGTATAGCACCTGGGTTGTGGTTGCCCTCAGTTAGAAGCCTTCCATGACCGCCCCAGGGTAAATAGTTGTGTCGACTCGCCCACCAGGGGTGAGGATACATCGCTCTACAGAGCGGCATGCCGTCCTCAAGGGACGAAGATGGGGATTCAAATCTCATATTGCCGTGGTTGGCCTTATACACACCCCAGCCGAGCGTTTACGCCTAGAGTGTAGAGATCAGGAGTCCTCCGGACTCAGACACAGCTACAGTTCAGGGGCCAAGCGGGCCCAGTTGTAGACCTAGGGGACCGATAGGTTGGCTACAGTACTAGTAGAGTTGTAGACACCTGAGTAGGGGTATATAGATTGAGATGTGCTCGCTAGGACTTATTGGGGGCCGAACGAGTTATTCTGTGCTGATTGTACCTCCCGACTTATGGGGGCTAGGTGGGGTTCTTGTATGAATTCTTGTCTGCTAGCTGTAATGTATAAATGTGTAAGTATGCAGTCTTAGCTTATATACATGTAGTGTCGGTTAGCTGCAGATTACCAATCAGCAGGCGTACAGGTTAATCTTTCGGCTCTTCTTTTTATTTACTTCTAGTCCTATTCAGCTTATCTATTGCCATACATATTCGGTACATATTGTACTGACGCCCTTCCCGAGGCGCTGCATTACTTGCCTGCAGGTAAAGATAGACGAGGAGTAGGTCCCTCGTAGTTCCACTCAACCGTACAGAGCCGTCAGCTCCCTTCTCCTGGCTTGTGTGATAGAGGTTTATTTCTCTTATTTGTACAGTATGGGCAGGTCGGGGCCCTGTCCCGACCATCTTATTACTCCTAGAGTCTTGCAGATCGTGTTACTTCCCTATGGTTAGATGACATCGGCCGTGTGGAACCCATATGTGCTTTAGATGATGTGTGTTGGCCGTGTGGGGCCCTATTTAGCCGTTGATTGGTGACCTTGTCTGTCATAGCGCAGTTTAGCATCGACTTTTACTTTTCAGTTATAACTAGATATCATGGTGGCCTTGTCGGCTTGCATAGGACTCTCTATGTTTGTTTGTCTCTGGTTAGCTGTTTATTTTCACAGGTGGCTATAGGTCGTGTCGATCGGGGGTTGTATTTACAGCCGCTATATAGCCCGTTGTTTTATTGATTCTAGAGTTAGAGTCAGCCCTGCACCAAAGGTGCTTAGGCTCAGTCAGCTCAGCAGTTCAGGTCCTAGTAGGGCACCAGGTGCCAGTCATGCCTCCCAAGGTGGGGTGTGACAAACCTGGTATCAGAGCATGTCATATCCCAGGGAGTCTGCAAGCCGTGCTAAGTAGAGTCTTGTCTATGGATGTGTTGTGCACCACATACTATAGGCAGGGGGCTGCAAGGCATGATAGAATGGTTACTCTTTCTTCTTCTCAAATCGTGCTATAGTGCAAAATTGTATAGGGTTAAGTCCCTAAGTTTTCCTTGTTATGTCTGTCTAGAGTAATGTTTAATATAAGACAGACACCAGCCAGTTGCAAGATAACTATAGCGGCAGGAGGAGGTATCATTAAGATGCCACAGTTGGGAGATAGTTAGCCTAAGGACAGGAGAGGACGTCCTTAATCTCCCCAATACTCTCTCGAGGTACTAGGAACCTCACACTGTGATACATCTATCAGCACCGTCCCCAGTTCATTTTTATAACCTTAGAGTAGGAAGTCAGGAGTATAGCATATATACGAGTCGACTTATCTGTTAGATATACAAGATCTGGTCAAGACGACAGTTAATATTAGATTACATGATGGATGTGAGAAAGAGAGGGAAATGCAGGATTCCCACCTCTATCCTTTTGAATGTTGTACAGTTCCATATTCCCGTTTCATTGCAGTAAGAAAGGGTTATTCCTACCTCATAGTTTTGTTTCCATTATAGCAAAGGGCGTAAGAATTGAGGAGATGTTGCCCGGAGTAAATAGTAAGCGAAGGTTGGATTTGTTGACTCCGGAAAGTGTTCGGAAAGAGTAGGGAGCCCTAATGTTTATGTAAGTTGTCCAGACCTTCACCGGTAATAAGTCAGAAGAGCGGGTAAGACTACCAACTTACTTGAAGTGTGTGTAAGAAATCCATCAGTGATAAACTCCCAGTAATAGTCAGGTTCAAGTCAGAAAAAGGCTGAATCCGCCGTAGCATGCTAATGACGACAAGATATGCCTGCAAGATAATGGTTGTGATCTCAGTTTGTGTTATCGAAAGACAGGGAGGTCATATGAATAAAATGGGTCTGACTGCAATCCAGAAGAAGTATAGATCGAGACCTGGCCGGTAACCTATTTGACAGTGTAAGGCAGGTACCATAAACCCTAGAGCTCAGTCTAAGGAAGGTAAGGGGAAAAGCACGAATACCAGACTTTGGGGGAAATTAGAATCACCTCCAGGTTGATAGAACATCGTATATTGAGGACTAAGCCTCGGGCTAACAGTTAAGAGACAGTAAGGTTGTAGCCTAAAATATTGCGGTACTCCCGCTTAAGGGGAAGGTAAGAGAGTGCCTACCCGGAGACTCTAATCTAGTGCAGCCTGAAAACAAGGCCCAGCAGATAGTTACGGGCCTTTAATATATCAAAAAGCAAGGTCACAAGGTCTGGATGTTGACCTCATGTTCCAAGGGTGGCGGAACTTCAAATAGCAGACCATAGCTAAGGTGCATGTGTTCGTTTCTCCCAGAATTTAATGAAAATGCAATGAGATGGTACGAGAGGACAGGAGATATAAGTAAATCATAAAAGTAGAGCCACAGTGACAGGCTAGAAAAGGTGAAATAGCAGGAACCGAGTTATACAATATAAGAGATGGTCGTGCTTGCAAGGGAGTGGAGAGTAATTAATATGAATACAGTCACAGGGTTACCTCACACCAGGTGTAGCCTGAACTTATTTGATTCAGTATAATAATACCAATGAGGTCAATTCGTGCCTCACCGATGAAATTAAGTCGCCATTAAGACTTATGTCAGGTTAAATACCCAAGAAGTAGATGGAGTGCATGGATCCCCAGTGTTTGATAAACTCCGACAGAGGGGCGCAATCTACGACTAAATTTTAGGAAGGGGTGTTGGAACAGACGGTGACATATGTTAACTTAAGCACAGTTCTGCATACCCCAATTGGTGTCTAAGTAGGATATACAACTCAAACTCTCGAGGCCTACTATAAATGAAAGTGGAAGCCTTTTAGAGGATAACTTCAGGCAGGTAGAGCAAACCTGGGCATATTAAAATGGGCAGAAGGAAAGAGTAATGCTTATCAGAGAACGTCTGCTGACTGCTAGAGCCGCCAGAAATTTTATCTAGATATGCGACGGAGAAACCTAGAATTTAATGTGGGTGACTGGGTATTCCTGAAGGTTTCACCAATGAAGGGTGTGATGAGATTTGGTAAGAAAGGCAAGCTCTACCCAAGGTTTATTGGACCTTATTAGATTCGCCGAAGGATAGGCCAGGTGGCTTATGAATTGGATTTACCCCCAGAATTAGAATCTGTTCACCCAACTTTTCACGTATCCATGTTGAGGAAGTGTATAGGAGATCCCTCCAAATTGTCCTAGTCAAAGACGTCCAAATCACTGAGGAGTTAGCTTATAAAGAAGCTCCAGTAGCCATACTAGATCGGTAGATCCGCAGGCTAAGAACTAAAGATGTTGCTTCCGTTAAAGTGTTATGGCGAAATAAGAACCGAAAGGAGATGTCCTGGGAAGCAGAAGACGATATGAAAACCAGATATCCCCAGTTATTTCAGACTTAGTCAGATTATGCAGCTAGAGGTATACTGTTGTTATTGTTTCATAAGTTGCATTATGTACATGTATATGTGAGATAATTTATTTCAGTCTTTGTGAGGTGAATGCCATAGCATTGTGTGGAGTACCTGTATTGGACTTTTCTGCGTTTCAGGGTTTTTGGATAGTCCATATTACAGGGGAGACTCTGCCAAATTTTTTTCAGAATAAGTAATTGCAAGGTAAGGTTCTTGCAAGTCGAAGTTAACATTCGAGGACGAATGTTCTTAAGGGGGGAGGATGTTACACCCCATAAGTTTCTAACATTTAGTCGGCCTATTTGTATGTTGGTTAAGAGTCTTAGAGTGCCATATGTACGAGGAAAGGGCCCGAGGAAAGATCAAACGAGTGCCAAGTCGGGATTTCGCGAGAGGAGGCAGAACCAAGCTGCCCAGAGGGGCAAAGTGGCACGGAGCTCCTCCTCCGCGTTAGCCAACGTGGCACGGAGCAAAATCAGCAGCGTGCCACGTTGTCTTGTCTGCTGCCCCAGGTATATAAAGGCCTCACACTTAGAAGTTAGATTAATTTTCATTTATCCTCGGCCAGCAGAGGTAAGAATGAAGGAGAACATTGGGAAATCATCTGATTACGCCGCTAAACACCGTCCAAATCTAATTTAACTCTGGGTAGTAAAGTATAAGGCTGCAGAGAGCATCACTGCAGAGTTATTTTTGTAAAATACGCCCGACAAATCGTCGTCCCACCGAGCTAGAGTTAGTGGAATTGCTTCAAACTAGTGTCAATATGATCACATGCTTAAAGTAAGTATTTCTCCCTTCTATATTCCCGAGAAAATATGAGTTTTTGATTGTCTTTCGATAAGTTAAAGTATAGTCAGTATATATATATATATAAGTTACTGTTTTCTTCAAATTCAGTAACGAAGTTGGCCCTATTCTTCTATTAATATGACTACGGTTGAGAAGGGCAGTTGAATAAGAGCTGATACTCATCAGTTAGTCAGAAAACGATGAATGAGGTATGTAAGGCTTAAGTCTCAGCAAGTATCCTAGTCGTATAGTGTTACGACTTATGTTCTCGAATAGAAATAACAATCTCAGATGCTGCAGATAGTTGCTACCATTAGATTGTAATTCGATATGTTGTAATTAGCTGTTATTATATACATATATAAATATCATATATGTTGCGAGTAACTGCTAATAGGGATTAGGGTTACATAAATTTTGGTTAGCTGCTAGAAAACATATACAGATCGTACTGCAGGACCCCTCGCTAAAAGGGAGCAGGTTAAATGTGATTCACGTATGACCGCTTTGGAAACTCTTTTAGTTCTCAATTTATTGTGATGGTAGACTTATATGTTTGTTGCCAGGCCTAGACTTTAGAAGCTCGTAAGAGTTATTGGCCTGAATCAGTTTGTCAAACAGTATGGGCGTTGTTAGGCGGTCTAACAACCAGTTGGCGCCTGTATTGACAGGAAAGCATCCTTAGAGGTCATTGATGTTATCGCATGTTCCAAAACCAGAAATAGAGACAGTAGGTATATTCTAGAGTTAGCGACACCAGGGTTCTCCAGTGTATTGAGTGATCGCCCGCCATCCCTTTAGCCTTACCAGCGATTGTCAGTCTTGGTCGACTTAACAGTTATCATGTAGGATGCCCAGCAAGCCAGCCCAGTCATCCGAGTCAGATAAACCTGTGGGTACCCCAAGGAGGGGTCCACATCAGTAGTCAGTGACGGGCCAGCACCCTAGCCTGTTCTTGTAAGGTATTCAGGTATAGAGTACCAAGAGAGGGCCAATCTACATAGAATTGCCTATAAGATTGAGAATTGCTTAGAATTGTAATATAGATCCGAGTGGATTCAGACAAGGCTTAAGGAGTCAGTAGTGCTCTACTAGTATAGTGTTAACCACAAGTTAAGGAGATCGGCAAGCTCTCTATGAAGGACCAGGGTGCCGATCGCGCAAAAGCAAGTTCAACCAAGCCCAACTCTATAGTTGTTTAATTAAAAGAATAAAGTAGTTAGCTATTCGCAACCCCGTAGTTATTTAGGATTTATAGATGTCCGAGTAGGACATTCAGAGTATTGCTAGGCCACTTCAGACCTCGCCCTATTCATCCCAGACTATTAGAGATCATGATCACTATCAGGATCCTCTGATCAAATACGGGCACATGCCGTGCCTGTAGACAGCCATATAGATTATCGCAGAAGCGAGTAGCATTAGCATGAGGCCCAGAAGGCCAAATACGCTCTCTTTATACAGATAGATTGATGTGTCAATATAACACCTGGATTGGGGTTGCCCTCAGTTAGAAGCCTTCCATGACCGCCCCAGGGTTAATAGTTGTGTCGACTCGCCCCCCAGGGGTGAGGATACGTCGCTCTATAGAGCGGTATGCCGTCCGTAAGGGATGAAGATGGGGATCCAGATCCTCATATTGCCGTGGTTGGCCTTATACACACCCCCGCCGAGCATTTATGCCCGGGGTGTAGAGATCAGGAGTCCTCTGGACTCCGACACAACTACAGTTCAGGGGCTAAGCGGGCCCAGTTGTAGACCTAGGGGACCGGTAGGTTGGCTACAGTACCAATAGAGTTGTAGACACCTGAGTAGGGGTATATAGATTGAGATGTGCTCGCTAGGACTTATCGGGGCCCGAACGAGTTATTCTGTGCTGATTGTACCTCCCGGCTTATGGGGGCCAGGTGAGGTTCTTGTATGAATTCTTGTCTGCTAGCTGTAGTGTATAAATGTATAAGTATGCAGTCTTAGCTTATGTACATGTAGTGTTAGTTAGCTGCAGATTTTGAATCGGAAGGCGTACAGGTTAATCTTTCGGCTCTTCTTTTTATTTACTTCTAGTCCTATTCAGCTTATCTAATTCCTTATATATTCGGTACATACTGTACTGACAGCCTTCGCGGGGCGCTGCATTACTTGCCTGCAGGTAAAGATAGACGAGGAGTAGGTCCCTCGTAGTTCCACTCAGCCGTACAGAGCCATCAACTCCCTTCTTCTGGAGCTTGTGTGATAAAGGTTTATTTCTTTTGTTTGTACAGTATGGGTAGGTCGGGGCCCTGTCCTGACCATCTTATTACTCCTAGAGTCTTGAAGATTGTGTTACTTCCCTGTGGTTAGATGACATCGGCCGTGTGGGACCCATATGTGCTTTAGATGATGTGTCTTGGCCGTATGGGGCCTATTTAGCCGTTGATTGGTGGCCTTGTTGGTCATAGCGCAGTTTAGCATCGACTTTTACTTTTCAGTTATAACTAGATATCATGGTGGCCTTGTCGGCCCGCATAGGACTCCCTATGTTTGTTTGTCTCTGGTTAGCTGTTTATTTTCACAGGTGGCTATAGGTCGTGTCGATCGGGGGTTGTATTTACAGCCGCTATATAGCCCGTTGTTTTATTGATTCCAGAGTTAGAGTCGCCCTGCACCATAGGTGCTTAGGCTCAGTCAGCTCAGCAGTTCAGGTCCTAGTAGGGCACCAGGTGCCAGTCATGCCTCCCAAGGCGGGGTGTGACAGCCTTGATCTTGATGATCATTATATTAACTTGAGTTGTGGTCGCATGATAGTTATATTTGGAACTTAGTGATAACGGTTAGTTTGCCAAACTCATGAGACTTGGTCAAGTAATTGAGGATCGTCATTCAATAGGGATTGGTCGACGTTTGAATGAACCTAAGTTATCAGTTTTGTAAGTAAGTATTGGTAAAGATCACAAGTGTATACCCAAAGCTGTTATGAACCCATGGGGAACACAAACCCTAGTTATCCTTTAATTATTGACTTGTAAAAATAAACTTGACTACTGTTTATTTCTATTATTGATTTTTATTAGAATCCCCCCATTGTGAAGTAATCACCATACAAGTTCATCTACTGGCTGTAATCTAGATCTTCTATAGTCCTTGTGGGATCGACCCCAACCTCTAGTTGGATTCTTTATTGACAACGTCCTCTTCATATTTCAGTTAGAAGTGTGGTTTGAGTGTTATCAATAGTCCATATTACAAGGGAGACTCTGCCAAAATTTTTCTAGGATGAGTAGTTAAGAGAGTTATGATCCCTGTAAGCTGAAGTTAACATTTGAGGACGAATGCTTCTAAGGGGGAAAGGATGTTACACCTCGTAAGTTTCTTATGTTTAGACGGCCTATTCGTACGTTGGTTAAGAGTTTTAGAATACAATTCATACGAGAAAGGGTCCCGGGGAAAGGTCGAACGAGCTTGGAGTCGGGAGAAGGCCGGACCAGCTGCCCAAAGGGGCAACGTGGCATGGACCCTCCCTGGCGCGTTGGGCTCCGTGGAACGGCCTAGAAACAGTACGTTGGGGTCCATGCCATGAACCTCGAGTCCACCGCCCAAATTATATATATTTAATGTCTTTCACTTGTTCACTTCAAAGTAAACCAGACCTGCGACCAGAAGTAATACACACGCTATTTTCAAGTAAATTTCCTCTATTTACGCTGCTAAACGCCGCCTGAATTCAAATTAACTTCGGGTATTAAAGTCTAAGGCTACAAGAAGCATTTCTATGGAGTTATTTTCATGAAATTCGCCCGGCGAATCGTAACCCCGCTGAGCTAAAGTTGTTGGAATTGCTCTAAACTAGTGTCAATATGATCACAGGCTTAAAGTAAGCATTTCTTCCTTCTGGACTTTCGAGAAATTACGAGTTTTCAATCGTGTTCTGTTAAGTTGAAATATAGTTAATATTTATATATAGAGTTATCATTTTTCTTTGAATTTAGTACTGAGATTAGTCATTTTTCTGCAGTAATACGATTGCAGTTGAGATGACGAACTGAAACTAGCCAGTTAATCAGTAATCAGCGAACGAGGTATGTTAAGGCAGTTTCCTTCGGCAAGTTAGTTTTTTTAGCATGATAACTCAGTTTGAATCCCAGTAAGAATATCAGAAGCATGTCTATTGTGATTAATCATTGATATTAGCTGAAACTCATATTCCATGTTAGTTTGGGATGGATTATGCCTGTATAGCCTTCATGATCGACCCCAGGATTATTAGCTGTGTCGACGCCCGCTAGGACGAGATGACGTCGCTCTACGGAGCGGTATGCCGTCCGCAAGGGACGAAGATGGGGTGCCAGGTCTTCATATGCCGTGGTTGGCTCTATACACCCCCATCGAGCCTAGTGCCCGGGGTGCAGATATCAAAAGTCCACTATACTCAGACATAGCTACAGTCAGGGGCCGAGCGGGCTCAGTTGCAGACCTAAGGGGCCGATAGGACAACTATAGGTATTAGTTGACCCAGTGCGACCTTGATAAGGGTATATAGACTAAAGTGTACCCACTAGGGCTTATTGAGGCCCCAGGTAGGTTATTTTGTGCTGATTGTAGCTTTCGGCTTATGGGGGTCAGGTAAGGTTTTTGTTTGCTTTAGTTATTAATAAATTAGATAGTAAGAAGTTCTATTACTCAGGTATGATATCTATCCCTTCATTTCTGTATGCTCAATTCTATCTCTTTATTTTCATTATTTACAGTTATCGCCTTACATATTCAGTACATATTGTACTGACGCCCTTTCTGGTGTGCTGCATTACTTGCTAGCAAGTATGGATAGACGAGAAGCAGATCCCTCGTAGCTTTCAGCCAGTATCACCAGAGAAGTTAGCTCCTTTCTTCTGGAGCTTGTAGATAGAAGGTTCACTTCTTTTTGATTGTACAGTTCATGGGTAGGTCGGGGTCCTATCCCTACTATCATATTACTCCTAGAGGCTTGCAGATTATTTTTATCTCCCTGTGGTTAGTTGTTATTGGTCGTGTAGGGCCCATATGTGTTGTATTTTACATGTTGGCCGTGTGGGGCCTTTTTAGCTGACAGATTAGTGGCCTTGTCGGCCATAGTTTAGCTTAGCACTGGTTTTACTCTACAGTCATAACTAGACATCATGGTGGTCTTGTCGGCCCGCATAGGATTCCCTGTTTATAGTTAGCTGTTTTCCTTTACAGGTGGCTATAAGGCCTTGTCGGTCAGAGGTTGTATTTATAGCGAGATATAGCCCGTTGTTTTCCTTATTTGGGAAGTAAGCCTGCACCAGGAGTGCATAAGCCTAGTTAAGTCAGTTCAGATCCTAGTAGGACACTAGGTGCTAGTCATGCCTCTCAAGGTGGGGCGTTACATTTAAAATGGAGTTAAAGTTTATATATACTTCTACTATTTGAGTTATCTGGTTATGTAAAATTTGTTTTTATAACTTTGCTATGAGATCTTATAATATCTGATTTAATTATAAGAATTACTATCTTAGAATTTAGAATGTCCCACAGGAAGGTTTAGAATTTACTTAGAATTGGTATTTTAGCGATTCACTTTTGATAGTTTTCAACAACTTATGTATGTGTATCCTTGTTTTGTGGTTTACAGTTTTTTCTATTGCTATTTTTAATGAAAATGCTCAAATTTCCGATGTTATCTGGTGACAACTGCAATAAATAGACGGAAAAAATTCTTCTTATTTAAGGGTGCTCAAACCTAGATCTGGCTCTCCATGCAGAAGAATCACCTAAGCCCACGGAATCAAGTATGCCATAGACTAAGACTTTTTATGAGCGGTGGAAGCAATATGTTTAATGTTCATAAAATCTCACATAAGCCAAAGCATTAGGGGTTCTATCCCTAACAGTGATAAGGCCAATGCTTAGATGAAAACAAATTGATAAACAATTTGTAAGCTCTGACAAGACTTTGGCCAGCACCCTTATGAAGAGGCTCTCAAGTATGACCTTTGATAGAAGTCATCTAGTGCGCGAGAACATTATGAAAATGAGAGACATTGCTACTAAACTCAAGTCCCTTGAGGTTGATATGTCTGCACCATTTCTTGTACATTTTTTCCTCAATCCTCTTCCAGCGGAATATGCTCCATTCAAGATATCTCACAATACACATAAAGATAAAAATGGTCAATTAATGAGCTTTTGACCATGTGTGTTCAAGAAGAGGAGAGGTTGAAACATGAAATACCTGAGTGTGTAAATTTGGTGACTCATGATAAGAGAAATTCAAAGAGAGGCAAAAATATTCCTATGAAAAAGAAAGACAGTCTTGATAAAGATTCCTCGCAGTTTCTGCAAAAAGAAAGGACACTCGAAGAAAGATTGCCTAAAATACAAGAAATGTCTTGAGAAGAAAGGTATTTTACCTTTGTATGTTATGAATCTAATTTCACTGAAGTTATACATGGTAGATTGATTCTGGTTCCACAACTCATATTGCTAAAACCATGTAGGGTTTCTAACTATATGAAAGTCGCCGAGAAGTGAACAAAATATTTATTCTGGCAATGGGACGACATTACATGTGGAAGGCATAGGGACTTATAAGCTTATTTTAAAGGATGATTTTTAATTAGATTTAGAAAATACTTGTTATGTTCCACCATATTCTATAAATTTAATTTCTGTTTTAAGAATATCAATTGCTGGTTATGATTTCAATTTTCATTATTCTTCGGTAAAACTTTTGAAAGACAATAAAGTAATTAGTTTGAAAAATTTAGATGGAAAGTTATTTAATTTGAGCTAAACTCCACAATTGAATGTAATATTGTAACTCTACATGATAAAGAAATTGACATTAAATAATGTATTATCAATGAAAACTTATCAAGTCTTTGGCACAAGAGATTGGGAAACATCTCTATCGAAAGAGTCAAAAGGTTAGTTAATGGTGGAGTTCTAGAAGCTCTTGATTTTCCAGTCTTTGGGACTTGTGTGGACTACCTAAAGGGCAAGCAGACCAACATATCCACTAAAGGTGCCAAAAGGAATTCTCAATTGCTTGAGATCATACATGCAGATATATGCGGACCTTTTCCTACCCCTTGCTTGAATGGTGAGAGATATTTTATCTCATTTATTAATGACTATTCAAGATACATGTATCTCTATTTTCTGTTTAGCAAATCAAAAGCACTTGATTCTTTTAAAGTTTTCAAAACAGAAGTAGAGAAACAAACTGGAACTTAGATCAAAATTGTAAGGTTTGATAGAGGAGGAGAACATTATGGTAGGTACACAGATAAGGATAAGTTAAAGATCCATTTGCTGAGTTTCTTGAAAGTGAAGATATAATTGCCCAAACTACCATGCCATGAATACCACAATAAAATGGTGTGACAGAAAAAAGAAATTGAATATTTATGGACATGGTAAGAAGCATGATTAGCAGATTAAGTTTACCTTTACCCTTATGGAGTGAAGTCTTAAAAAAATTATTGTGTATATTTTAAATATGGTTCTATCCAAGATTGTACCCAAGAAGTCTTCTGAATTATGGAAAAGATAAAAACCTATTTGTAGTCATTTACACATTTGAGGATATCCAACTGAGGAGAGCGTTTATAATACACAATTAGAAAAATTGGATGAAAGAACAAAAAATGATTTCTTTATAGCATTAACTCCAAAGGATTTAGGTTCTATTGTCCTTCTCATTCTCCTAAAATTGTTGAGGCTAAAAATGCTAAATTCCTTGAGGAACATGAAGTAAGTGAGAGTGATTTGATTTAAGTAGTGGAACTGAAAGAAGTATGGAAACCACCTATAGTACATTTATACTTTGGGAACTTGAATACTAATCAGACAAATTCTCATGAATTCTCTGAAGAGCAACAAGTTTAAAGAGACACCACCACATAAAGAGTCACATGAAGAACAACCCACTTTACCTGAACCCATTGAAGGATCATTTGAACAAGTGGGAGTAAGAAAATCCTCAAGAGTTCATAAACCAGCAATTTCTATTTCTAGCGATTATGTTGTATATATCCAATAGTTTGATTACGATATTGGACTAAAAGATGACCAATCCTCATTTTCACAAGCCATGAGTGGAAAAAACTCCACACTTTGGAATGATGTCATAAAGAAAGAATTGGAATCTATCGCCAAAATAAAGTTTAGAATATCGTTGAATTACTGAAGGAGTCTCTACTATATGATTCAAATGGATTTATAAAACTAAAAGAGACTCATCTGGTAATATTGAACTATATAAAATCAGACTTATAACTAAAGGTTTCACTCAAAAGGAAGATATTAATTACCATGAAATCTTTTCTCTCTAGTGTTTCAGAAGAATTAATTAAGAATGGTCATGTCATTAGTAACTCACTTTGATTTGGAGCTACATCAAACGGATGTGAAAATGGTATTGTTGAATGGAGATCTTGAAGAAGAAGTTTACATGTAACAACCTGAAGGATTTTGTGATAAGAATAAAAGTCTCCTTATTTTTAAGTTGAATAAATCTATTTATAGACTAAAATAGGCTTTCCGCCAATGGTATATTAAATTTCATAAAGTGGTTTCTTCATTTGGATTTATGGAGAATATTGTTAATCCATATATATACCTTAAGATAAGTAGATGCAAATATTTTTTTTCTAGTCATATATGTGGATGACATTTTACTTGCTAGGAGTGATTTAATATTGTTGTATGAGATGAAATATTTTCTTATCCAGAATTTTAAAATGAAGAATATGTGTGAAGCTTCATATGTCATTGGCGTAGAGATTCATAGAGATAGATCAAAGATTGCTTGGACTATCTCAAAGGGCCTACATTGAAAGAATTCTAGAAAGATATGGAATAAAGAACTGTTCACCATCATTAAAGGTGACAAATTCTTATTGAATCAATATCCACAAAATGCATTGGAACAAGAGAAAATGAAGCATTCCACATGCTTCATTTGTTAGGAGCCTTATGTATGCACACGCCTGCATTGATCTGATATTGCCTTTGCGGTAGGAATGCTTGACAGATATCAAAGTAACCCTGGTCTTATTATTGAAAAGTTAGTAAAAGGATTTTGAGATATTTGCAAGGAACCAAGGATCTTAATGTCATGACCCAAACATAGGCCCAGATCGAGATACGGGACAAAGAACCTCGAGAGGAAGTTGACTCGTGGCATGAACATGACATCTAACTCAACATACTCAAGTGGAAGTCTAACATAGATTATAAAGCAAAAATCTGGAAAATATCACAACATCTGAATACATAACTCAAGGCTGAATACTGAATACATACTATGTTTGAAAAGCCTCTACTACTGACGAGTTAATTGGAAAAGACCCCAACTAACTCACTAAAGTCTGAAACTGAAACTACTAAATACAACTGCAAAGAAGGGCCCTTGAAAGATGAGGACTCACCAACTCTGGCTGAAAAGTGCTAATACTTATGGTCTAGCTAATGAAGGGACTGAGCCTGTATCATGAAATGATACAGCATAGAGTATGCGGTCAGTACGTGGAAAGTACCAAGTATGTAAGGTAAGTAAAACCACTAAGCAAGTAAAATCATAAATTGTCACGCCCCGAGACTACCCCTTGGATGTAACACGGTACTTGGAGTCACAAGTGACCCCAAGTCAACCTTTGATCTATCATGCACCGGTATTCTGAGTAAACATACACAAAGGAACTTTGAAACAATATCATAAAGCATTTACGAAAGACCAGTCTGAAAACATAAAATTCAAATATTTGAAAAATCATGTCTGTCTAAAAGCCATCTAACTGAGGAGTTGTTGGGACAAACCCCTAACTAACTCTAAGTCTAACTGAATCTAATAAATGGTTGAAGTAAAGAAATAATGCCCTCGGATGATGAGGACTCACACTTCAACTGCTAAGATGGAGAATCTGAATTGCGGCAACTAACGGTGCTGAGTCAGAGAACCTGCAGCTGTATCATGAAATGATATAGCATAAAAGTATGTGTCAGTACTTTGAATGTACTGAGTAAGTGGGAGAAACATAACTGAATATAAAGTCTAAACTGAAATGACACGCACTGACCAACACATAAGCTGAACTGAACTACTGATGTAATCTGAAATGGTCAAGATGACCCTGTCTGATGGTCAAGGACATGCCCTAAGTCTAAAACACGGAGTCTTAGATATTGTACTAAACTGAGTTAAACTAAGGACTAGAACTGAACTGAGCTGCTTATTTTGAAATTGGACTGGACTGACTAGTGGGAGAGTCTATAACCGACATATAACCACGTGAGCTAGATGTGGAGTCCGATGTATACACCCCACCAGTAGACCCAATATACCTTGCTAGGGTATAAAGGCATGAACTGAGTGATCACAAAATTCTGGGGCCAATCAGGCCAAGTAATACTGTTACCTATGCTGGCAACATAGTTTTGGGTACCTGGGTACGCTGGAACCCCGGTCCGCTCGGTGCTAAGTTCTACTTCCACTGAAAAACATAAATTGAAGTACTAAGCTGATAGCTCGAAACTGGGGTCCAAGACTAGTTAGGGACGTATAACTACATGTACCCTGAGAGTCTTATCGGACCAGATTCTGAAACTGCGTTCTAGACTGGTTAGAGCTGCTTGTCTGGAAGCGTCATAACCATCTAAGAACAAGTTGTAACTAAACTGGGGTCCTGGGGCTGGTCAGAGATATATACTAGAATGTCATGACCGCCTAATGGACCAAAAACTATAATATGAATATGATTCTGATATCTAAGAGGCACCACTAACACCTCGAAATAGGAATGAAGTCAAACTGATAGATTCTGAAGAGACTCTACGTTCTAACTGGTCTGAACTACTAGCAGCTAATAGAGAACTCACTTATCCCAACAATACGGGAATTTCATAATATGGCAACAATTCAAGAATTAAAGAAATCTCATCGGACAAGGCTAAAATCATTCTTATCGGTGAAATAATTTCTCAACAAATATATAGCAAGAATTTTCTAGGAAATTCAGCCCAAAACATTCTTCATTCACTAGATGAAATTTAATAAGCAAAATCATTACCCGAACGTTAGGGCTTAAATTCATTTTTTGTACAAACATTGACAATTTAATTAGGAACTAATGAAGATAATATGAATAACCAACATGGATATTATTCTAGGCGAAATTAAAGAAAAATAACATGGGATTCATTCGTATTCGAAAGCTCAAAGCTAAAACTGATAAGGGAGTTATGGTAGGATTTTGGGGACAGAAGGGAAGGACAATTCCCTTGTTGAATTCCTACATACATGACTAATATTCTCCCGAAGAAGAGAACTTGAACTACTGCAATGGAGGACAACCCTAAGCTTGCTTGAGAGTTTTGTTGAGGAACCCTTCGATAGTTTTTCTGAGAATAAACGTGAGAATGAGGGGAGGAACCGTCCAAACCCTCTAAAAGGTCTGAATTTATGTTCAAAATGACGTGGTTTAGAGCTTAGGAGAATAGAAAATTACTAAATAGCCCTTAGAAATTTGCTGGGAAAAACTGTCAGGTGTCCCTAACAGGTTGTGGTGACTGACCACGACTCGTGGTCACTCCCGTCAAGTACACTGCCTGGGATCCTCAGTAGGTCATCACGAGGGATCTAATGAGTCGTGGTCACTAACCACGACTCGTGACTAGTCGTGGACCACACTGGTTCACTGCTGAAGATTTAACTCTAGACTAGGTAACGAGTCGTTGCCACAGGTGACGACTCGTTTCACCCACTCGTCAAGTTCACTGGTAAACTCAAAATATTCTCAACTCAAACCTGACAACAAATGACTTAATGGGTCATGGTCAGTGACCACGACTCATGATGTCCCTCGTTAGGTACATTGCCGCCCTCCTTTACATTATCCCGCCTTTTCCTCACGGTTCACCTAACGAGTCGTGATGTTTCTTAACGACTTGTCAAGTGGGCCGTCCTGCAACATTTCTGCAGTTTTTTAGTTTTTCTGATTTAAGTCCTGGAATTAGATTTTGAGTTTCCGGGGCATTACATAAATCATGCATATCATAAAAACATAATCAAGATAAGATTTTGAGAGTAGGGATTGTGTGCTATTTTTTGAAATCATGATTTGAACATAACTGAATCGGATGACCCATAGCTGAAAATTGGTAATCATAAGTAAAATTGAACATTGGGTCAAACCTGCTGAAAACATAATAACATGACTGATGAACATGCATAACTGAAATCATGAGGAACAATGGGGGACTCGTCATATAACTAACATTACCATGATAGAGCTTACGTGGTCCCGACTATTACACGCAAGTAGGCAGAGCCGTCTAAAACTTTGTCAGGGCTAAGGATGCTACCATGATATTGATATCAAGCTGAAGGCCCCTTAGAGGAAGGGAAAACTCACGAGAAAGGTCCTGAATAATCTGAACATACCTACGTTGGCGCGTAGTTCTGAGTCATAGGGTTGACTGACCCTTAGCCTACTTGGTACTAGACACTACTACCAAGAATATGTATATGTCCATCATTTTTCAACGAAGCTGAACCATTTTCTAGTGACGAAGCTGACTCATAACATACATGCATAAACATGAAAATATAACATGAGGAGTCTTGGGCTCGAACCATATTACAAGCTGAAAATAGTGGAAGTCTAGACTCCAAAATCTATGTGGTAAGTTAATACATGAAGTTTAAATAAATCATGAAACATACTTGATCATATGAGCTTGCCCAATACTTAAACATGTTGACATAGACTTGATCATTCGAAAACATGAACATAGACATGGATAATTCGAAATCATACTTTCTTTATATACATCTCATCATGCTTGAATATATAAATCATAGATCTCAACTTTCAAGAACTTTCATGGACGGGCATCATAATTTGTAAAACTTGAAAACATAATTATAATCGAAAATATTGTAAAATATGTCCATTAATCATAATTCAATATTTTAAATATGCTTAGATCATACCCATGATTGATACTTAGAGAATTCACATGTTGGGTTTAAAACCCATAGATTCATCAACTAGAATTTCATGAATTAAAGAGGGATTGGGCATGGGTGTGGACAATTACACCCATTCATAACCCTACATACCTGTAGAAATCTGATTTCACAACTCCCTTGATTTTCTAATGAAAATTTAGGGAAGAACTTGAGGAATCTAGGCTTGATCACCCTTAGGAGCTTCTACACTTGCATGCATGGAAGAAAATAGGCTTAGAATGAACCTTCCCCTCTTAAAACACCTTATTCTGAGCTTAAACGACGTAGTATAGACTTTAGGAACTTAGGAATTATGGAAAATCCCTTAATAAATTCACAGAAAAATACTCAGTACCAGTCCCCATGGGGGACTGGACGACTCGTGCCCTAGACCACGACTCGTGGTCTACTTCTCATCACCTACACTGGAAATTCATCACCACTAGTCAGCACGAGGGACACCACGACTCATGGTGTACCCTACGACTCGTGGTGACAACCCATTAGGGACACTGCCGAAAACATTCAACGTTCAATCAACTCTTGACCAAGGACCACTCAATGAATAGTGGTGCTGACCCCGACTCGTGGTCACACCTGTGGTCACCTCAAAACTCAAAATGTCAACCATGTCCAACCTCCTCCTCACAAGTCACTTAATGACTCATGGTGCACCCAGCGGGTCGCTGGATTACTCATCCCGTGATCTGGTGCAGAAAATCCTATTTTTTCTATTTCAACTCCCGGGTCTGATCCTAGGGCTTTCGGGGTATTACACTTAAGCACACACACAAATATTCTAACCCATGGAAGGTAATTGAATATTCTGATTCTAATTTGGGTGGGTGAAAAAATAGTGGTAAATCTACTTCTAGATATATTTTTCAATCTTGAAGAAGTGTAACATTGTTGCAACATCCATAATTAAAGCTGAATTTATAGCATGCTATAAAAATACATCACATGCATTATGATTGAAGTATTTCATTTGAGGCCTTAAGGTTATCGAATTTTATTTCAAGGCCCATTGAGAATCATTTTTAATATTGATATAAAATTTTGATGATTAAAGAATGTGTGAGAAAGTAAGATTGAATTTATATTTGGTAGTACTACTTTTGATGATTGTTGATCTCGTGACTAAAGATTTATCAGCTAATGTTTTCAAGGATCATTTAACCTATGTGGAGCTCATTATCTCAATTTGGTCTTGCTTTATTCTCTAACAGTTTGTCCATACAATATTTCTTCTACATGATTCTGCATACCTTTATTTTCATATATTATATTATGATCATTGGATCAATAAAGTTGGACTCTGAATGACTTATATTAAGCTCATTCATAAAGTTATTAAACACTTTGTTAGAATATATTATACATTGCAATACATGGAAGGAAGTGTTTGATTAAAAGCATGTCCACCATGATTCATGTAGTAATGTATACTAGTTAAAGTGATTGTTGCGCAACAATTTAATTGAGTGAATAAAGTTCATGGCAGTATTATTATGTTTATCACTCATAAAGAATTATCTGATTATAATATGTGGACCAAGTGGGAGAATGTAAGAAAAACGTCTCTTAATTAGAGATAATTATGTGGCCCACATATTTGATAATAAATTATTTACCTTTTTTTCCAAATAAATAATGTATATGACAAATAATAATTTTGGTTATGCATATATGAAAGTTTTCTTAATGGAAAGAGACTATTTTAATTATGATTCCTTAGGAAAATCATATTTTGTAGAGAAGTCCCTAGGATTAAAGTATTTAGCTTAAGAGTCCCCAACCTACTTATAAATACGTCTGTGACTCCATTAGTGTGACATACATTTTGATAGGCATAGGTTAGAAGATTTATAAATACGTCTATAACTCCATTAGTCTGACATACATTTTGATAGGCATAAACTAGAAGATTACAAGGTTTTTACTATTCTTTTTAGGGTTATAAGTTTACCCAAGAGAAAGGCGATTCTTGATAGCACTTAAACAACTATGGATGAAGGTACGTTCTTATTTATTTTTCTATTGCATTTTAGCTCTACGTATGTTCTAAAATTCAACAAAAATATCATACTGAAAAATGAGATAAGACAATGTTTTAATAGTTGATTTTCCCTTTAAAACTCAATAAGTAGTAGTTTATAAAAATTGTAGAAAAATACTTTTATTTTGAAAAATAAATTTTTTGGCTTCAAAAAATAAGCTAAAATTTGAAAATTTCCCCTATAACATGAAAATTATTTGTACTACTGCTCAAAAGTACTTCTCAATTTGATCTTTAGGAATTATTGTAAATACCCTTCATAGTTGTTCTAAACTTTAAGTTGTGCACTTAAATTTCATATAGATCTTATATCCCTTATATGGTTAAATTTTTCCAAAATCTTATAAATTCACATTTTGTAACCAACACTAATTTTAGGAGAAGTAGTGTGTCTAACAACTAATCATATTTTATCGCATAATTTTTATTATTTGTACTATTTTTGTTTTCTTTTTAATTCTTACAATATTTATTTATTATATATGTTTTGTACTTATTTTCTTGTTTTTTTCTTTTCTTCTTCTATAACTATATTTCATCTTTCTCACCAATAAAATATCATCACCCAAGTGGCTGTGATTGACACCTAAACTAATCCCCCCTGCTTCCCGGTGGGCAAACCAACGTGTCCCAACTTTTCACCATTCATACTAGTAAGTAAGCAATCTTAAAGTTAAAAAAAGAAAAAACGGAATCTTCTTTCAGAAGAAACTACAGCAGCTCAAAAGAAATCAGCTCACCCTCGGATATCTCTCAACTCCTTCTACAGATGAGGTCGAGAGGAACTTCCTGGATCACAGTCTATACTAAGAAAAAAAGTGCAGGAGTAGCACCAGTACGACACAATGTACTGGTAGGCAATCAGCCGACCTTAAATAATAAAGGATATACATGTGAAGCAACAACATACGTTCATTGAAGCAGATAAACATCACATAACCCTATTTCTAAAATCATTCAGAGTAAGGTCTAAAGCTGGCCTGCTCACTAGATTAGGCCTCACTACAACTAAGGGTGTTCACGGGTCGGTTTAGTTCAGTTGTTGATCAAAATCAAAAATCAAATTAAATTAATCAATTTTCAAATTATTAAAATCAAATCAGACCAACTAAAATATATATTTATCGGTTTGGTTATTACCGATTTTGGTTCGGTTATTCATCATACACAAAAATAAAAGAAACGAATAATAAGACTACATGATCAATGAAGAAGCTATATTACTAGAATGAATAGATGAAAGAATGACCATAATTTGGTATGTATATGGACCAAATATTACTTGTACATTGCATGAAGAACCATCAAAACAACATCAATGTTAGGCATAACATGGTACTTCTTGTAGTTGGTTGTTCTAACCTTTTCATCATAGAAGACAACAATTCAAAATTTTATACATCTAACACACTTTAAAGTATTAAATTAAGTAAATATTTTTTTAAAACATAATCTTGAATGCAATGTATCGGTTATTTTTGTTACTTAATTGCAAAACATGAACTCTGCTTCCTCAACTGAACTTTCCAATACAAAAATAAATAAAACCCATGGAGGCAAAAATAATCATCTTCCTCAGTTGAACTTCTAGTAGGAGAAACATCGTCGCACCACCGCACAGTCGCACCGTCATGAATCAAAGATCAAATGACCTATTGATCTTGGGCAAATTTATATGCCCAAGTGATACTCAAAAGTACCATTTTAGCCTTGTTTATCTATCAATGTGTATACATTCTCATGTAATTGATAATAAAATGTGAATTTATACTAACCAACATGATTAGCATTGTTTTGCAGGTAAAATGTAATTTTGGGAAGCTTAAATGCATGTTGGATGATATCGGGGTTGGACTTGGATGCGAGCACGGGACAAGGCAGTGGACAACATGAAATAAAGGGGATTCGCGATGGAGCCGTGTCACGCTGCCATCGCGGAGGCCTTCTGCCTGGATAGGGAAATTTTGCCCAAATTCCAGAGAGGGTCCGCGTCCGGTCCGTGGCACGGTGGCTTGGCTCCGCGTTGCACACCGTGCCACGTTGGGCCTTAATTCCTGGACCCCCAGTTCCAGTGAGGGTTCGCGTCTGTACCGTGTCACGGAGGCAGTGCTCCGCGATGCACTCCGTGACACGTTGCTCGTTATTCCGGGAAAAATTCCCAGTAGTATAAATAGAACACTTAGGTTCATTTTTCAATATTCTGACTTGGTGGAGCAAGAACGTGGGTTACAGGCAGTTGAGGGACGAAAATATCAGGGTTTTTTCTCTCTTTCCTTCTCCTTGTATTCAATTGCTTGTATGTTTAACACTCATTTAATGATGTTTAATCCACAAATGAGTGGCTAATTCCTCTTCTTGCTGAGGTTATGAACAATTGTGATGAAATGTGATAATTGATTCTTTGGTTTTTCATCTTTTCTTCCATGGTTGTTCTATTAATTCTTGTTCTTACTGCATTAATGTGTGGCCTACGTTAATGTATATCTAAAATGTCCGGCTTCACTCGAGAGAGCAATAAATTGGAAAGTTGTGAATTAATAGGATATGTTCTTTACTTGGTTTTGGAAAATTGAGTATTGATTTGCTTTCAGGATAGAAATATACCTGAAAGTCGTATTAGTCAATTTAGGAACCGGGTTTGTATGGCTAGAACATGAATTGCATTTAATCACAGAAATGTAGGTGGATGGTTCATGATTCTTAAGTGAGGTTAAATACGAGAGTTTTAATCTCTTGGCAAATGTTCTTGGCTAGCAACCGGAGGAAAAGATTAACCAAATTATAATGATAATTAATTTCATTACATGTTCGTTTAACCTCAGCATTCTTTCATTCATAGTTCAGACTCAAAGTAGATAATTGTTTTAGCTTTAGTATAAAAATTATAAAACAATCTATCAAACTCTTGGTTACACTGTTGTCTGCATTTTTAGAAGTAAAATATAGTACACTTGAGCAGATTGCACTTCATCCAAGTCTCTGTGGGATCGATACTTGGCTTACTAAAGCCACTTACTACTTGTTCGACCACGTGCACTTGCGTGTAGTTATATACCCATATAACGGACCCGAACACCTATTGTGCTATTTTTTTTGGTTTTGGGGGAAGTGAAATAGCTCAACAATTACCTTAGTGTTGAAATCTTATTTATTATTTTGTTGGGCTTGGACCCAATATGGCGTTCTTATTTCTCTTTTGGTTGTACACTTGTAGTCTTTTACTTAGTAAATAAAATAAAATTTTATGAATATAATTAGTAATAAAAAATAATATATTATGTATATATAATTATAAAATATATCTATATATATATATAAAATTTATTAGTTCGATTCAGTTATTTCTTTGGTTAGTTTGAACAAAATCAAAATCAAATCAAATATTATCGATTTTTAAAAACCAAACCAAACCAGATAAAGTTTATTTAATTGGTCTAGTTTAATTTTTTGATTTAGTTCGATTTTTACCCAAATCGTGAACATCCCTAACTGCAGCGGTGGTGTAACCGCGACAATAGTCTCGCCATAACTGTAAGGGTACCGCTGCAATGGTACTGCGTAGGCAGTAGCTCGACTCAACTGACAACCTTAACTCCTCACTTAGATATTCTCAACAATCAGTTCATCAACTCCGTATCATTTATACTTGGCTACAATTTGAACGGTTCACTACTATTGATCACACGGGATGTAAAATTGAATCCTCAACAATCAATTCATCAACTTATCACGGACTCATACATGACTTTAAAAGTATAAACATATCATAAACAAGTACATCAAACATTGCAACCACATGTAAACTACGCATATAAGGATTTTAATTCACTAGGTTTTCCTATTTTGAACCAATCTTTACACTTTAGGTCCTCTCTCGGTATTGTACCATCAATGATATGCCGAACACATGCCTCCTTCATATAACAAATAACACTCATTTATAAATATCACTGTACACATATGTTAAAGGATTTTATTTCTGCCCTTCCAGTCATGACCTGCATGAGACTCTAGAAAGTGATACCCGCTCCTACTCAATTGCTCGTCCGGATGCTCCCTTTGTAAATGAGCCACTCAAATATAACCACTCGCTCGGATTCTCCCTTAGGACATGAGCCACTCACTCATGATAAGACATGTTATCCGCTTTCATTATCTTATTCTATAAGTTATCAACCGATCAATTACTATGAATTTTTAGAGCCATCATTGTTGCCTCATCAACTTGGTTATATTTATAAAGATTCAAATATTTACATGGAAATTTTAAAGGATACATACAACATCTCAATGTACCCAAAAATTTCACAATAACAACATTTATTAATATTCTTCCTCTCCAGCTCACTTTACAAACATACTTAACACATCATCATATTGCAACAATTAGTGTCCGAAGACCAACTAAGCATGTTATTACTCCACACATATACACATCATTATATAAAATCTAACTCCTTATAAAATCATAACCTACCTCGATTGCCCGAAGAGAGAATTCAGCTATTCCGCAGGAGCTTTGCCTTTTTGTAAAGCCTCCGAACATTCAAAATCTTACACAAGCAAAGAAAAATCACATTCAATTATCTACACTTTATTCAGGCCTAGAATTTTGATTCTACCCCCCCACTCTACCTGATGTCATGACCAAATTCGATATTCCAAGGGCTAATACTATCATATTTTATCCCCACACAGGTTATCTTAACTTATTTCAGGAAGTTTTTACTCCAAAAACCCTTTTAAATTAGTTTTAACTCAACAAGGTCCAACCTTTATCGAATTCTAGGTCTCAAACCATGGTGAAATAAGCACTCTATAGTTATATTCCTCCTAGAAAGAGTTAATTGCCCACTTTTAGGCCTAGGAATCAACACCCAATCCTTCTCCTTCAAGTCTCCCTAGTTTCCACAATCTAGGATTTTTATCTTACAGAACATTATCTAAGACCACCCATTGATTCTAGTGTGTTAGGGAATTGAAAGGGGAGAAAACTAATTAAGAATCTTACCTTGGGATGAACAATTGCCTCAGCCTATAGAAAATTACCCTAACCTTTTTCAAAAGTCATGTCTTACTGTATGGGTGAAAAATCCCAAAATTCTTACTTAAACTGTCACAATGCCTCTCATCATCTGCTGTAGTAATCGTATTTTCGCTGTAGCGGACCCGCTATAGCTTCCAAGACCCTGCCACGGAGGACCCAATGGTTAGTCCCCCTTTTCCGTTAAGGCGGACCTCTGACTGTCGTGGCAGGCTTGCTGTAGCGACTCCCCTACCATTGCAACGGTCCTCGTTAAGTAGTAGCTCAAAAGTTTCTAGCACATTTTTCATTCCTCCACCCCAAATCAAAATCCAACTCCCCTAGCACTTCCCACCATGGACTTGGGTGAAAATAGGGTGTTTTGGACTTAATCCCCTTGTAATGACGGATGGGTCATTTGATATGCCGTGATTTTACGGCACTTTCGATGCTTAAAACATAGATGTGTTTATACAGATATGAGGTTCTTTTATTGTATTTATAGGAATATCAGTTCCAGGAATTGGATTGAAGAAAAGAAGTGAAAAAGGGTAGAAAATGTTGTTCTACGGGTCATAGCACGAGCTGTACCATTTGGATACGAGTCGTAGCTAGTGCCCATGACAAAGAAGCAGAAAATGCATAAATGCAGGTCTCAAGGTATGACGGGATGCCATGATTCATGGCAGTATTGTATGACTCATACTATAGGCTCGTGGTGAGAAGAAGAGAACCAATCACTTGACATCCTCAGGGCACGAGTAGATTGAACGCATCGTACCAACATAATTCAAATCATAGGAAGGATCCGTAGTATGATCATCAACGGTGCTGCATTTCAGAAGTCCATGCCATGACTACTAACTATGACTCGTAGTGACACATAACGAGTTGTACCAGGCACCTGCACCTGAGAAGTTCAGAAGAGGCCAAGTGTGGTACAAGCACTGACCATGACTCGTAGCATCCTGCTATGACTCATAGGTTATCTTGAAGACTGCAGTTCTTGTTAATTTAGGAAAAGATTTTTAATGAATGTATAAATACTTTTCTTTTATTTTTTATTAGGAATCCCATACTTTACATTATCAGTGTATTCAGGAATATCCCAACACTACTCAGAGATTGAAATTACTCGAAAGAGCAACAAGTTTTCTTCATTGTGTTCTTGATTTTCAAGGATTATTTTGAAATTGATCATTGAGTTTTTATTCATTCACTATTGTAAGTCTTTAATTATGAATTCCTCTATGTTTTCTGATTTCATTCTTGCAATTATGAGTAGCTAAACTCCTACACCTAGAGTTGTGGGAACCATGCTGAAATAACTGATTAGGGTTAACACAAAGTGATTCTAAATCAATATGAACGCTTGTATTGTTCTTTCCTTCATGATAATTATTTTTTGACTGTGCACAAAGTTAGGACTAGCCTGTATTCTCTACTGCTTGAATCTAAAGAAATAGAGATTAAAAAAAGAGAATGACAACAAAGACTTGAAATTATCAACTTTCAGTTGATAACTTGAGCTGCGGTCGCAGGAAAGTTGAGTTAGAATCATTGATAAGGGTTAAGTAGGAATCACTCATGAGACCTAAGTGGGTGATTGAGTATAGTCATCTAATGGGGGCTAATCAGTTGTTTATATGAAAATGACTTATCAATTCTATAGGCTAATTATTGGAATAGATCACAAGTGTAATAGACCCCACCTAGTTATGAATCCATGAGGAACACTTCCCTAGTTAATTGCCTATCTTTGATAACCACACTATTTTTACAACATTATCACTCATTATTTCTACAAAACTCCCCTATTTGGAGATAACTGAACTAGAAGTGTAAATAATAGTATTAGTCAAAATCTTGACCATATTCCTGGTGGGATCGATCCCAATCCTGGTTGGGTTCTTTATTTAACAATGACCGCGTTATACTTCTTTTGAGGTGTAATTTGAGCATTATGAAAAATCATGTCGTTGCCAGGAAATGCGGCTTAGGATTAGATTAATTGCTTTTATTTAACTTTTAGTCTTTATTGACTTGTTTTTGTTTTCTTTTGTTTTTGTTTTATTCAGGATACTACTGGGCAAAGGCTAAGCACTCGGAGTAGTGGAACTTCCCTAGTATGAGAGTGGCCTCTGTAGTCAACTTCTATGGATAAAAAGATATTTCCAGTGCCTATGGAGGAGAGGCTTGGTCTTGAGACACTAGCAGCCGTAATTATGAACTTCAAGGAGGATGGTGTTCAAGGGTACGAGGAGATGGTAAATGCACTGACTGGAATGGGGTCCTGTAGTTTCAGTCCGAAGAAGTTGGACCTTGATCGAAAAAATCGTGCAACTCCAGCAAAACCTTCAGTTGAAGTGCCACCAGTCTTAGAGCTTAAGTCTCTGTCTTCACATCTGAGATATGCATTTCTAGGGGAAAATAACACTTTGCCAGTTTTTATTGCTGCAAACCTCATAGAGTGGCAAGTTGAGGCCCTAGTATAAGTTCTAGAATGATTCAATAAAGCAATTGGTTGGACCATTGCTGATATCATCGGGATTCCACCAGGCATATGAACCTATAAAATTCAGCTGGAACCAGACTGCATACCAAGTATAGAGCACTAGGGAGATTGAACCCACCTATACAAGAGGTGGTGAAGAATGAGATTATTAAATGGCTGGATGCTGACGTTGTCTACCTCATTGCTGATAGTAAGTGGGTGAGTCCGGTACCATATGTACCAAACAAGGGTGGAATCACTATGGTTCCAAATGAGAAGAATGAATTAGTCCCAATGAGGCCAGTCACAGGCTAGCGTGTTCGCATGGACTACCGAAAACTCAACCATTGGACACAAAAGGACCATTTTCTGATGCCTTTCATGGAACTAGATGCTTGACCGATTGGCATGTAGAGGCTGGTCCTACTTTTTCGATGGTTATTTGGGGTATAATCAGATCTTTATAGCCTCAGAGGATCAAGAGAAAATCACCTTTACTTGTCTTTATGGGACTTTTTCCTTCAGGAGAATGCCATTCAGATTATGTATCACATCCACCACATTTCAGGGTTGTATGATGTCCATCTTTTCAGACATGGTTGGGGGTTTGGTGGTTGGTGGGGGGTTTGGTGGGCATGGTGGAGGACATCATTGAAGTATTCATGGATGATTTCTCTATCATGGGTGATTCCTTCAATGATTGTCTTGATCACTTGAGCAATATGCTCAGCAGGTGTGAAGAGACCAACCAGGTACTCAATTGTAAAAAGTGTCATTTCATGGTCAAAAAGGGATTTTACTAGGCCACAAAACTTTGGGAAAAGGCATAGAGGTGGACAAAGCAAAAGTTGAGGCTATAGCCGGATTGCCACCACTTATTTCCGTCAAAGGTATTCGAAGCTTCTTCGGGCATGCAGGCTTCTATGGGAGGTTCATTAAAGACTTCTCGAAGATCTCATAGCCCTTATGCGAGTTACTTGAGAAGGAGGTAAAATTCATTTTTGATGATGCATGTCTGCAAGCTTTCGAATGCCTGAAAGAGAGACTTACCTCAGCCCCTATTATCGTTGCACCAGACTGGTCTCTTCTTTTGAGGTGATAATGATGCCAGGTTTGTTGCCCTAAGTTTTGTCTTGGGAAAAAAGAGAGAAAAAATATTTAACCCTATTTATTATGCCAGCAAGACACCGAATACAGTTCATAGGAACTATACTTTGACTGAATAGGAGTTGCTGGCAGTGGTTTTTGCATTCGAAAAGTTTTAGGCATATTTGCTTGGAACTAATGTGATTGTCTATACTGACCATGCAGCTCTGCAGTAGTATGATATCAATGAATAATTCTAAACCAAGGCTAATCATATGGGTGTTGCTCCTACAAGAGTTTGAGTTCAAGGTGAAGGATCGAAAGGGGGACTGAAAATCAAGTGGCTGATCACTTATCTAGATTAGAGGCAGAGGCAAGTTCGAGGTGTTGGTTGCCTCACAAGATTTGATCGCATGGTTTGCTGACTATGAGAATATTTGGTTAGTGATATCATTCTTGCAGATTTGACCTCCCATTAGAGGAAGAAGTTCCTGGCCGACGTAAAGAGATTCTATTTGGTTGAGCCATACTTGTTCCATATCTGTGCAAATGGGCTAATTGCCAGATGTTTCCCAAATGTTGAAATGTTAAGTATACTGAATGCCTGTCCCTCATCCCCAGTTGGCGGTCATCATAGTGGTATTTGAACTGCGCATAAAATTTTGCAGTACGGGTATTACTAGCCCACAATCCATCAGGATGCTTATAGTTTTGCCAAAGCTGTGATCAATGCCAAAGACAAGGGGATATAACTCGTAAGCATGAGCTACCACTAACCCAATATTGGATGTGGAGTAATTTGACATATGGGATATTGATTTCATGGGCCTATTTGTGAGCTCGTACGTGATGAAGTATATTCTGGTGGCTGTGGATTATGTCTCGAAGTTGGTGGAGGCCGTTGCACTCCCTAACAATGAGGGAAAGAGTGCCATAACATTTATGAGAAAGCATATATTTGTAAGATTCGGTACTCCTAGAGCCATCATCAGTGATGGTGGGTTTCACTTATGCAATCGTCTCTTCAGAGCTCTGCTTGAAAAATATGGTATGAAGCATAAGGTGGCAATACCCTACTATCCTCAGTCAAACGGACAAGTAGATGTCTCCAATAGGGAGATTAAGACCATCTTGGCTAAAATAGTGAACACCAATCGAACAGACTGGTCTAGAACACTCCTATTGACACCTCGACATATCAACTGGTATTTGGAAAGTCTTGCCTTCTACCAGTAGAGCTTGAGCACAAGGCATTACGGGAACTCAAGAAATTGAATCTGGAACGGAGTGAAGCTTTCAACTTGGGGTTGGAGCAGTTGAATGAATTGGATGATATCTGACACCACGCTTATGAAAGTGTAGCCATATACAAGAAAAGGAAGAAGATGTACCACGACCAGAAGATTGAGAAGAGAGAACTCAATGCCGGTGATCTAGTCCTGCTATTTAATTGACTTTATTTGCATCCACATAAGTTAAAGTCTAGATGGATGGGACCATATAGGTTGGTACAGGTATTCCCATATAGAGCCATTGAACTGGAGAATCAAGATGACAAGAGGTTCAAAGTGAACGGCCAGAGGGTGAAGCAGTATCTGGGAACCATCGATGAGGCAAAAGTGATTGAGTCGGTGTATCATGACGAAGTCTAAATGTCAGGACCTGAACGGAGGTCCGGATCGCGACACGGGACAAGGAGCTCCAAGAGAATCCAAGTCGACCCATGGCATGAACATACATATAACTCGATCAATAAACATAAGGATTAACATGATAATCTTATAGGAAGAATATAATAAGCATAACATCAGAAATACACGAATCTGAAGCTGAATACATTTTATTGTCTGAAAAGCCTCTAAGTCTGATGAGTTGATGGGACAAGACCCCGACTAACTCTCTAATACTGAAACTGAAAGTATATCAATATCTAAAGGCAAATGATCCTCAGAAGATGAGGACTCACCACAACGCTGGGTGCTAACTCTGGAACTGGCTACTGACGGGGTTGGGTCTGAGTACCGGGGCCTGTATCATAATACGATACAACATAGAGTATGCAGTAAGTACGTGGAATGTACCAAGTATGCAGGGTAAGTAAAAATCACTTAAAATAAGTAAAATCATTTGAAACATGTATAACGTAAAACAACATTAAGATTAGAATATAAGAGTAGGACTTGCATGCTATTTTTTTGAAATCATGATCTCAATATAACATAACATCATAACTAAATTGATTGAACCAAAGCTAAAATCTGATAATCATAAGTAAAGCTGAATATTGAGTCAAACCTGCTTTAGAACATATATAGATATGTATATCATGATTGATGAATATGCATAACTGAAATCATGAGGAAAAATGGGAGACTCGTCTTTTAACCGACATACCACAATGGAACTTACGTGATCCCAACTATCACACTCAAGTGGGAAGAGCCGTCCAAAGCCTTGCCAGGAATAGGAACGATACCATGATATCGATATCAAGCTCAGGGCCCAATCGGGGCAGGGCATAACTCACAAGGGAGGTCCCAAAGTATCATATGTGTGTAAGTAATATCCTAGTTAGCACATAGTTTCGAGGAATAGGGTGATCGACCCTTAGCCTACTCGGTGCTAGACACTACTCCCAAAAACATGCATATGCTCTCCATTATTTTTCAACAAAGCTCACCATCGTCTATTGACGAAGCTCAATAATTAAATACATCTCAAACCTGAAATTATGCATATGAGAAGCTTTTAGCTCTAACCATACCACAAGCTGAAAAATAATTGGGAGTCTTCGTTCCAAAACCATGTGGTAAGCTTAATCATACTTGAACATGTGGGCATTGCCCAATACTTCAACATGCTTGAAATTACTCAATTCACATTGAAAACATGATTATAAACATGGGTAACTCGATAACATGCTTTTCATCAATAATATCTCGTCATACTTGAACAATCATCATAAATCTCAACTTTCATGATTTTCTCATAGATGGGCATTTTAATTTATAAAGCTTGAAACATGATTTTTATTGAAAACAACGTAAAACTTGCCCATGAATCATAATTCAATAGTAGAAACATATTTAAATCATACCCATGTAGAGAATTAGGAATTTCATGCATTGGGTTAAAATCCTATAGAATTTACATAGAAAATTCATGATTTAGAGAGGGATTGGGCACGGGTGTGAAAGGATTCACCCACTCATAACCTTACATACTTGATCATAGATGATTCTTACACTTATCTAATTGCCCAAGAGGAATTGAAGAGAACTTGAAGAAGAACAAGCTTGATCACTTCCTAACTCTCTAACTCTGCATGCATGAGGAAGAATGGCATAAAATGAACATAACCCTCTTAAAAACCATCATTAATAACTTAAAACGACGTACTTTAGGCCTTAGGATAATAGGAATTACGAAAAAACCCTTACTAAGTTCGCAGGAATTAACTGACTGCCAGTCCCCATGAGGGACTGGACGACTCATCACTTCAGGCCACGATTCGTGGCATCATCCGTCAATTACACTGCCTGAGGGTTCGTCTGGGGCTCATCATGGAGAACTTCATGATTCGTTACTGGTGACAACGAGTTGTGGTCACCACTCGTCACATGCACTGCCTTAAATTCAAATATATTCCATCTGGCTGACCACGACCCATCCCATGAACGTGGTGACTGACCATGACTTGTGGGGACCTTTTGTTGGGTACACTTCCATTTCTCTGCACATTCTCAAAATCATTGCCCACGACTGACTCAATGAGTCATGGGGCCTGACCACGACTCGTGGTCGTGTACGTGGGGACCTTAACTCCCAAAATCTAATTAACACCTGATCTCGGGCAAAATAGCATGCCCGAGTGATGCTTTATAACTTAATTTAATCTTGTTTAGCTAATTAATTATTACATTTTCATGTGATTTTATATAAATGTGAATATATGTACTAACCAACATGATTAGTCCTTGTTTTGTAGGTTTAAATGAATTTGAGGAACTAATTTATAAGTTGGTGAAGTAGAGAAATGGAGTCGGAAGCAATTTGCAAAAGTCGACAAGAAGCATGCCTTGGCAAGGCTGGCCGCGCCAGGCAGCATGCCACGCTGTGCGTGTGCCGTGCCCAGCGCCGTGCCACGCCCATGCCAGGCGCAAGAGGAAGGCATCAAGCAGGTAGGCGTTCCGCGCGCCAGCGCCGTGCCACGCCAGGAGACCTGCGTGCCAGCAGCATGCTATCGCGTCGCATGAGCAGCGTGCCGTGCCGGCCATCGAGGCAAGGGGCTGCCGAGAGTTGATTTTTTGTTGATTTCCTGTGTTCCTCCGCGTTACCTCCGTGTCACGGAGGCAGTGCTCCGCGATACACTCTGTGACACGGAGCCATTCCACGACAGGCTTAATTTTGCACGATTCTCATTTACTATAAATAGGTCCCTTAGCTCCTAAAATCATGGGGTCACGATTTTATTCTGAAAAACCACCTAGGAGTGAAGGGAGAAGTGGGAGAACTCACCTAGGGTTCATCAATTTCATCTTCTCCTCTACCAATTCTTGTAAGTATGTTACTTTAACAATGTTTTCTTGTAATTTTACGAACATGAATGGCTAGAACCCTTCCTCTAGGGGTGAAGCCATGAGTTATGATTGTGTTTTTACGAATTTATGTTGGAATTAAGTTATCGATTGTTGTTTTGTCTTGCATTCTTGATTATGGTTGTTTTTATGATTGATCAACATGAAAACACACACGTTAAACTTAGGCAAATGCTTGAGAAAGAAAACCTAGGGAAGAACATAAGAATGTAAGAGGCAAGTTCTTGTCTTTTGATAAGATTTTGTGGTTAGGATAGAAAAATACCTAATACCTTGTTTGGTTGATAAAATGGGAGGAGAGAAAGACACCGACTTAGAATTGTCACTCCACCACTCGAAGAAGTAGTTGTGAAGCTAAGTTTGGTTAAATAGTTGGAGGTACGTAAGGACCCTAATCAATGGCATACCCCATAAACCACATCCACGTAGTTAATTTCCCACGAACTAGAATTAGCATCCTCGCTCTCAACGTAGTAGTGAGGCTAGTTTGTCGTGTTTAGAGGCTCGAAAGGCCATGAGCATGCAATTCTAATTATGTGAGATGACAATTGATAGTTTCATACTTAACAATTGCAATTCGTAGTAGCGCATGATTATCCGGCTTTAACTCTATGTTGCTCCTTGAATGGATTCAAAATATTTCGTTGACCACAATTAGACTTAATTAAACTCTATCAAAAACTTTTATAATCAACATTTGCGGTATTTAATATCACACTTGAACCTGATAGTTAGCTGAATTGGTCTAGTCCCTATGGGTTCGACATTTCGGTTCTTAAAAAGAGCCACTATATTACTTGTACGACCCGTACACTTGCGGGCCACAACAAGTTTTTGGCGCTGTTGCCGGGGACTCGGCGAAGTTTTGATAATTTATCTGTTTTTATGTGATTTTTAAATTTCCTTAATTGTTGAGAAACTTGGTCTTAGTCTGACTTATTGTAGGTGACAGGTTGTCCTGCCGAGCTGGCTAAAAATAGAGAGCTTGTGGAATCGTTGCTTGAACCTGAACGTCAAATTCATTTGCGAAGGAGAGTAGCTCTAGAGAAAAAGTTGAAGAGACTTCAAGAAAAGGTACAACAACAACCACCCGCAGAACAAGCACAATTGTCACCGGAAGCAATGGCAGCCAGACCAGTTCGCGAAGTGGCAATCCCACAAGCGACGAATGTGAACTCTAGTATCTGTAAACCGGAGCCTGGAGGGAACTTTGAGCTTAAACAGAACATGGTGTAGTCGTTACATTCTAGTGGTCAATTCACTGGGATGGCACATGAGGACCTGCAGCAGCACTTACAGAACTTTCTGGAGATTAGTGACACGTTTGTCCCCACCGGCGTGTCCACAGATTATGTCCGACTTACCCTCTTCCCATTTTCATTGTTGGGAGAGGTGAAAAAGTGGTTGAACGCTGAGCCACTGAACTCCATAACTTCGTGGAATAACTTGGCTAAGAAGTCCCTTATCAGATTCTTTCCTTCAGGCAAAACTGCAAAGTTGAGAAGTGAAATACTGAGTTTCAAGCAGAGGCCTGATTAGAATTTATATTTGACTTGGGAAAGATTCAAGTCATTATTGAGAGACTTCCCCCATCACCAGCAATCGAATGAAGTGTTGGCTCATACCTTTGTAGAAAGTCTAGACCCACACACGAAAATTTTACTAGACTCTACATCGTGAGGGCAAGCCTTAGAGAAGACTTATGATGAGTTGTACACTTTGTTGAACAGAATTGCTCAAGGAAATCCAGAGTAGCACAACGAGTCATCGAGAGGGGCAGGAAAGAGAGCAGGGTTGATAGAGGTAGATGGAATGAATGCCTTGGCAGCGCAGTTAGCTTTGTTTCAGCATCAGATGATGACTCAGTTCAATAAACTGAGTATGAACCAACAACAGGGCCAGGTTAATGCAGTTCAGCAAGCTCCAAGTTGGTGCGAAATTTGTGGTAACAATGGGCACAATGTAGAATCTTGTGGAGCCAATCCAGAATCAGTCAATTTTGTTGGTAATGTGCAGCGAAACAATCAGAATTTTGGAACCAGTTACAACAGAAATTGGCAGGGCCACCTGAATGTTTCTTGGGGTGGAAACCAAAAGCAGAGTTATATGCAACCTCAACAACAGCAGTATCAGCAGAGTAGGCATAATGATGGTCAATTGAGCAGCAGCATTGAGGAAACATTACAGAAAATCATGGAGACCCAGACTCAGTTAGCAGAAAATCAGGCGAGGATGGCAACAAAATTAAAGAATCAGCAAGTGGCCACCCGCAATATTGAAAAACAAGTGGGTCAGATAGCAGCTGCTCAAAACATGAGATCGCAGGGGGGATTACCAAGCGACACAGATCCTAACCCCCGGCAGATCAATACTATCAGTCTGAGAAGCGGTAAGCAATTAGCTGATGCAGTGCCAAAAGAGCTGAGAAAGGAGGTGCAGCCGGAGTTGGTTAGACCAGGACCATCCACCAACACGGGAGAAAATCAGAGTGCTGGGCAACAAAATGCACAATCTTCATTGTAGCCAGCAAAAAGACCACCGCCACCATTCCCTCAGAGATTCAGAAAGAGCAAGGAGGAGGAATGCTTCAAAAAGTTCTTTGAGAGTTTCAAAGAACTTCACATAAATTTGCCTCTTATTGATGTTTTGCAGGGAATGCCCGAGTATGCTAAATACTTGAAAGACGTGATGGCGAACAAAGTCAGATTGGTAGATGTCCAAACATTAGCACTGACAGAGGAGTGCAGTTACAAGGTATTGAGCAAGATTCCGAAGAAGCTCAAAGACCCAGGGAGTTTTACCCTCCCCATACAAATTGGTAAAGCTGAGGTGTGATGAGCTTTGTGTGATCTAGGGGCAGCAGTTAATCTAATGCTCCTATCTTTATTCAACACCCCGGGGTTGGGAAAATCGAGGCCAACAAGGCTAATGCTGCAGCTGGCAAATAAGTCGCGAGTGACACCTGAGGGAATAATAGAGGACCTTCTCATCAAAGTGGGTAAGTTTATTATACCTGCTGATTTTACTATCTTAGATTTTCAGGCTGATGACCAGGTACTCTTAATCTTGGGATGGCCATTCTTGGCCACCGGAGGAGCGGTGATTGACTTGAGAGCAGGGACCCTGAAAATGAGTGTCGAGGATGAAGAAGAACTTTTCCGAGTATACCAAGAAATGAACCCATCCACGCACTACAGAAACCTTTGTTAGGTTAGTGTGCTGTCAGAGGATGAGTGTGGGGTGGGGGATTCATCAGGTCCATGGCCAAAGGTAATGACAAGTGTTCAGCCCGAGTCTGATAAAGGGTTTTAGAGTATGAAGAAGTTGGAGAAAGAGAGGAACAGAGTGGAGGCTATTTCCTCTAAAAATCAAAAGAAAAGGAGATGGTTCTCGAACGGGAACCTAGGTATGAGGATGTCCTGAAGAGGATAGTCCACGTCGTGCCGCGACGTAAAATAAGGCGCAGCTTGGGAGGCAACCTAAGGGTACCCCAGGTACAATTTTTTTATTTTGGTTTGTGTTGATTTTGTGATTTTCATTGTTTTTGTGTTTTTAGTGGAAAGTTAAGCACAGATGGAAGGGAAGTCTGAGTACCCGAGAAGGAGGAAGCTAAAAAGCATGGAATAGAAGAAGTATGGGGTAAAACACCCACCTATGAGAACTTGAAGAAAAACATGCTTTTAGCTTGGCATGAGGCTCAGGGAGTATTTCTCATCCTTTTAATTTTAATTTGATGCTATGAGGACATAGCAAGATTTAAGTGTGGGGTGAGGAAAATTTCAAAAATTTTGTGCTTAACGATTTTTGGTGAATGTAATGCTTGTGCGAAATAATTGAATTTTTTTTTGTAATTTTTTGTGATTTTTGTGAGCCAAGCATGACTTCATCACCCGTTGGTTTTTCTTTTTGGTTCTTTTCCAACGGGGGGTCTTTGAACCGAAGAATAAAAATTTTCTTTGTCTGTATATAATGTTTTTAGTGATAGTTAGCGACTGTTTCCGACGATGGATGGATGACGACCGTCTTGAGGAAAATTAGTTAATAAGTTTTGGTTTTTGAACCCGTAGTTAATCGATGCTTGATGTTCTTGTTATGTGCTATAAATGATTGTAAGATGCAAGTATGTTCAGTGTTGAAGCATGCAAGTGTATAACTTTGTGTGAGACACTTAGGTTCTTGAATTTGACTCAATATGATTGAAGCTTAATTCTGAATTCTTGTGATTAGCTGAGTAAGAGTCTGCTGAATGTGTCTTGAATTGAGCATGTGCCATGAGTGTAAGATTTTTGAGTATTTGGTGCTATTGTGGAGTGTCTAGAACTTGCTTAGTGTGTTTATAAAACAAAATGAAGGATGTGAATTGTAGGAAATTATTTAGGCATTTCTTTGAATGAACCTAAATGTTATCCCTCATTTTGCCTACCTTGAATAATTAATCCTAGTTAGCCCCATTGAGCCTTGAGCCTATTCTTGGATAGCTGCAACATAAGCTTAATCCTTTTTATTTCATTATCCTTGAATTTGATCCAAAACTCCTAAGTGCTTAAGTGAAAAATTCCAAAGAGTAAAGGAGTGAGAAGAATGAAAAAGAAGGAAAAACAGCAGTCGTATAAGTTGAGAAAGGTCAAGGGTGCACTTGTTTGAATACGGTTTAGTATTAGTAGGGAGTAAGAAAATAAATTAATGAAAAGTTACTTATAGAACTCCTTACTAATAAGCTAAGAGTGCCTAAACAAATGGGGGAACATAAGAGGAAAAGGAAAGCTGAAAGGAGATGAAGGTGAAGTGAGAGAAGGGAAGTTCGTAATGAGGGCGTGATGTATTAAAAGCGCTTAGGGAAGATAGTTACTATTACTGGCCATAATAGTACCTACCCGTCCCTTAGCTACATTACAACCTAAAAAGTCCTACTTGATCTTACATTCATACATCCTTAAATTAGTGGAGTAAAACACTAAGGGAAAGCTTATGGGTCATTACATGATGCATGTGAATTCTGTGTGAGAGTGAGCGTAATTCTATTCATGTACCCACACATGTTGTTGTCACACCCCGCCTTGGGGGGTATGACTGGCACCTGATGCCCTACTAGGACCTGAGCTGCTAGACTACTGAGCCTGAGCACATCTAGTGCCTGGCTGGCTCTAACTCAGATTTCTGAAAACAAAGGGCTATATAACGGCTGTAAACACAGCCTCTGGCCAACTGGGCCTATAGCCACCTGTACCTGTAATAACAGCTAACCAGAGACATATCAATATAAGGGAGCCTATGCGGGCCGACAAGGCTGCCATGCTGTCTAGTTATCTATAACTCAATAATGGAATACTAAATAACTACGTGACCGGCAAGGTCACCACTACTGACTGGATAAGGCCTCACACGACCAACATAAACTGAAATGCTAAACAACTATAACAAGTTGCACGGCCTCATACGACCGGCTCAACTGAGCACAGGGAAATATATACAGACTGCAAGCCTCTAGGAATACTGATAAGATGGTCGGGACAGGGCCCTGGCCTACCCGTACTGTACAACAAATGAGAAATAATATAAACCTCTGAAATATCGAGCGCCGGATGACAGGAGCTGATGACTCTGCGCTGGCTAGGATCACGAGGGATCGCCTCATCTATGAGTACCTGCAGGCAAGTAATGCAGTGCCCCAAATGGGCGTCAGTACCGCTGGTACTAAGTATGTAAAACGACAACTGAAAAATATCTGTAAACAACAATACAACTGATGGAACTGAAATAGAAAGGAATAGACTAAACTGACTGAAAATGTAAAGTTATGCCTACTCTCAACTATGCTGGAAGGAGTAGGAGTCATACCTGGAAATGTATCGCTCTATTGTCGATCTACTCGTATCTAGTGTAACATGGCATAACATAATATAACATAGCATAGCACACACAAACCTTACCCGGCCCCCATAAGCCGGGAGGTACAATCAACACACAATCTATACCCCTACCCCGGTCGTCCCATCTCCTATAATAACTATAAGCATCCTGCCGATCCCCTGGGTATGCACTTGGGCTCGCTGAGCCCCTGACTATAATTGTACCTGAGTCCGGAGGACTCTTGAATCAACACCCCGGGCGTACCCGCTCGACGGGGATGTATAAAGGCCGACCAAGGCACAATATGGGGAAACTGGCATCCCATCTTCGTCCCCTGTAGGATGGCATGCCACTCTGTAGAGCGAAGTATCCTCGTCCTCTGGTGGACGAGTCGATACAACTATTAACCCTGGGGCGGTCGTGGATGCTAGGTAATCCAACCCCAAGACAATACAGTGGTCTCAACTAGTAATACTATCTGCATATACCACATGCTGAAGCTGGTGATGATAATGTATCTGTACATACTATATGCTGACTAGTGATAGTGAAATGTGTGTATTTAATATATGTTGAGACTGATAATGGTATATATATATATATATAATCTTCTGTCATACTGTGCTGAGTCTAATGTTGAACAAGATATAGTTTTTCTGCTGGGAATCATGCTGTATAACTGAGTTTTTATAGTAATATGATTTGCTATTTCTAACATGCTTTCTAAACTTCATTTTAACCTACCATTCTACTTCTGAGATACCCTTCAGATACTTATATTGCTTTACTAAGTTTCAACTGAATACGATAATATCCTAACATACTTTACTAAATCACATACTGGGCATGCTGTACAGTTCCTAACACTTTGTACTAGAATTTATATCATGCTAGCAAGTTTCACTCTATACATAACATGATGCTTCCAATATCGTACTAATATTCATACTAAACATAACACACAACTTTTGAAACATTCTACTGGCCTTTGAACCATTTTACCATACCGAGACTACTAACTTGCCGAGGAAACTAGTTTTACATACCTTAACCTCGAGTTATCCGACTGTCGGACGAGGTTCGGTCAGTATTCCAGCTAAATCTCCCAACTACATTCATAAACACGTCAATTAGTACTAAATGCAACATTATTCTGATGGACGGCGTCACTTTCGATATAATTGTAGCCTAAGCTTAGGCTTATCGAAAGACGGTCGAAAACTTGCTATTTTCCAGAAGTCCAGAAGGGAGAAGTATTCACTTCACAGCTAGGAGCACATAGACACTAGTTTGGAGCAATTCTACTTACCTTAGTCCGGTAGCTCGACGATTCATCGGTCGTATTTCGCGAAACAAAATCCGTAGAAATGCTCCCTGCTGCTAAATACCTCGGTACCTGAGGTTAATTTGAGTTTGGACTACGTTTGGCAGCGTAATCAAACGATAATATATTACCCCTCTTCGTCTCTCTCTGTTTCTCTGCGTTTTCTGGAAATTAAATGAGGAATATAACCTCACAAACCGAAGTGGGGGCTTTATATACTTGGGCCTGGACAGGCCCAACGTGTCACGGAGCCAACACGGAGGCTCCACCTCCGTGACACGTTGCCATCGCGGAAGGGCTCTGCCTCGGCTCCTTCCGTGATGGTTCGACAGGTTATCCGTTCGATCCTTTCCCAGGCCTTTCTCTAGCACGTATGGCTTTCAAATATGCTTATCCACCGTGCGAATAGGCCATCCAGGTGTCAGAAATCTTATGGGGTATAACATTCTCCCCCCTTAAGAACATTCGTACTCGAATGGAAACTGCTATCTAGAGGACTTCTCAACTTACTTGTTTAGAAAAATTTCGGCAGAGTTTCCCCTGTAATATGGACTATACCAAAAACCTGAAATGCAGAAAAGTCCAATACAGGTACTGAACACAATACTTTAAGATTCACTGGATAGCTAAGCATCAATCTTTCTCATTTATTCATACACAACTATAAGGTATTGCATAAGTAATAATACGGACATACCTGTCGCCTGACTAGGCCTGGAATAAGTGAGGATATTTAGTCCTCATATCTTCCTCCGCCTCCCAAGTCATCTCCTCCCGGTTCCTGTTACTCCACAATACCTTGACAGATGCAATATCTTTAGTTCTCAATCTGCGAATCTGTCTGTCTAGGATAGCTACTGGAACCTCTTCATAGGCCAGCTTTTCTGTAACCTGGATATCCTGGACTGGGACTGCTCTGGATGGGTCTCCTAGACATTTCCTCAGCATAGACACGTGAAAGACCGGATGAACGGATTCCAATTCTGGAGGCAAGTTCAGTTCATATGCTACTCGGCCTATCCTTCGACGAATCTGATAAGGCCCAACAAACCTTGGACTGAGCTTACCTTTCTTGCCGAATCTCATCCCACCCCTTTCATTGGGGATACTTTCAAAAATACCCAGTCATTCATATCAAACTCCAGGTCTTTGCGCCGCACATCTGCATATGATTTCTGGCGGCTCTGTGCAGTTAGTAAGCGTTCTCGGATAAGCTTTACCTTTTCCTCTGACTGCTGAACAATGTCTGGCCCAACCAACGCTGATTCTCCTATTTCAAACCAACCAATCGGCGATCTGCATTTTCGCCTGTATAATGCCTCGAAAGGCGTCATCTGGATGGCTGAGTGATAGCTGTTATTATAAGAAAATTCAATTAACAGCCAATGCTTGCCCCAGCTACCTCCAAAATCTAGCACACACACTCGTAGCATGTCCTCGAGTGTCCGAATAGTGCGCTCAGCCTGTCCATCTGTCTGAGGGTGGAATGTTGTGCTCAAATTAATCTGCGTCCCCAGACCTCTCTGAAATGACTGCCAAAATCTAGCCGTAAACTGTGCTCCTCTATCAGAGATAATAAATATTGGAACACCGTGTAATCTAACTACTTCTCTGATATACAATTCGGCATAATCTTCGGCAGAGAAAGTAGCTTTTACTGGCAGGAAATGGGCTGATTTCATCAGTTTGTCAACAATTACTCAGATTGAATCATGTCTATGCCTGGTACGGGGTAATCCTGCTACAAAGTCCATGTTTACTACTTCCCATTTCCATAGAGGCACAGCTATGTCCTGAGTCAAACCACCTAGTTTCTGATGTTCTGCTTTCACCTGTTGGTAGTTAGGACACTGAGCTACAAATTCAGCAATTTCTCTTTTCATACCTGGCCACCAGTAGTTTTCCTTGATATCATGGTACATTTTTGTCGTGCCTGGGTGGAGAGAATATCGGGCGTAATGCGCCTCGCTCATAATCTGCTGGCGAAGCCCCAAAATATCTGGAACACAAATGCGGCCTTTACATCACAACACTTCATCCCCGGTTATCTGAAAATATGTCACCTCTCCTTGCTGAACCTTGTGTTCAAGTTAAACCCGGCTAGGGTCTTCATACTGTCGTTCTTTACTTCCACCACTAAAGACAACACTGTGACATTCTGTATTACCGCTCTGTTGTCCTTTATTTCTGCTATGTGAACGGCTAAACCGGCTAACTGGTGTGATTCTCGGGCCAATTCTCGCTGTTCAGGCTGCAAGTATGCCAACTCCCCATAGAGTTACGGCTAGAGGCATCTGCTACCACATTAGCCCTTCCTGGGTGATACAAAATATTCACTCTTTAAGTCATAAACTACTGCAGCTAACTCCAGGTCATGGGTAAGATAATTCTTTTCATGTTTCTTCAACTGCCTGAAAGCAGAAGCTATTACTTTACCATGCTGCATCAACCCTCTGTACCTTCTGGCGATACTAACAGCGGGGCTGATGTTAGCCTGTCTTTTAACTCCTGGAAGTTCTGCTCACACGCCTCAGTCTGCTGGAACTTTGCTGCCTTCTGTGTCAATTTAGTCAGAGGTGCTGCTAAGGTGGAAGATCCTTCCACAAACCCTCTGTAGTACCCGGCTAACCACAGGGATTGCGTACTTCGATCGGAGTGGTAGGTCTGGGCTATGTCTTCACTGCTTCGATTTTCTGTGTATCTACCTGTACACCAGCCTCCGACACAATGTGACCAAAAAGGCTACTGAACTCAGCCAAAATTCACATTTAGAAAAATTGACATATAATTGACGGTCATACTGGTTTATTATACCGGAGAATCTGACAAGTAATCTACCGGTATAGCTAGAGCTTATCTGGCCTTCTGGCCGCATGCTAAGGCTACTTGTTGCTGAGATAACCTGAATGACTATCTGCACACCATGTGTCCGTATCTGATCAGAGGATCCTAACAGTGATCATGATCTCTAATAGTCTGGCTGAATAACATTGAACAACTAAATAACTGGGTTAAATGACCCGAATGTTGCAGTAGTCCAACGATGCTCTACATGTCCTACTCGGACATCTGTAGCTCATGCATAACTGCGGGGTTGTAGACAGCTAACTGTTTTGCCCTCCTAATTGAACAATTGTAGTGTTGTGCTGGGTCCAACCTACTCTCAGGTGATCCGTCCCTGGATCTTCATAGGGAACCTACCGATCTCCTTGTCTTAGTAAATATTGTGCTAGCAGGGCATTACCAATTTCTTACGCCTTAATCGTACCCCCTATGGATTTATATTACTGTCCTTGGAAATTTCTCGGTCTTATGAGCCATTCTGTAAAGACTGGCCTCCTGTTAGGGCTCTGTATCTGAATACCTTATGAGAACCAGCTGAAGTACTAGTCCGTCACTGACTACTGATATGGACTCTTTGTTGGGGTACCCACAGGTTTGTCTGACTGAAATGATTGGCTGACTTGTGGGGTGTTCCACATAGTAGCTGCTAGGTTGACTAAGGCCGACTCTCACTTATAAGGCTGGGAAAATGATGTACGACCACTTAACATACTGGAAAAATTCTGGTATTGCTAACCCCTGAAGTATACCTATTCGGCCTCTATTTCTGGTTCTGGCACATGCGACAATGTTACTGATCTTTAGGGATGCTTCCCTGCTAATACAGGCGCCAGCTGGTTGTTAGACCGTCTAACCGTGCCCGTATCATCAACCACATAACTCAAGCTACTAACTCCTGTGAGCTTCTTAAGTCTAGATCTGGCAACAAGCATATAAGTCCGTTAACTCAATAAACTGAGAACCGAGAAAGTTTCTATGGCTCCATACGTGAATCACACTTAACATGCCCCCCTCTTTTGGTGAGGGGTCCTGCAGTACGATCTGTATATATTTTCTAGCAGCTAACCAAAATCTGTGTGACTGTAACCCCTATAGCCAACTACTCACATCATATCTATTATCTGTACATATATATATCAACAACTATGTACAATACATACTGAATTTTGTGATGATACGTAATCTCTGACATGCTTTACTGAATTTCATACTGCACATGATATACCGCTTCTACGGTCTAATGATATCTCATATCCTCACTTTAGCTATGATATGCTATTTGAAATTTCACCACTCTTACAATGTGGGGTCAACATCCGAACCTTGTGGCCTTACTTGGCATTATATTAAGGCCCGTGACTGTCTTTTGGACCTTATCTCTGGGCCACACTAGATTGGAGTCTCTGGTTCGGTACCCTCTTACCTTCTCCTTGGGCGGACATACCGCAACATTCTAAACTACAACCTTACTGTCTCTTAGCTGTTCGTCTAAGGTTTAGTCCTTAATACACGGTGTTCTATCAATCTAGGGGTGATTCTGATTTCCCCTCAAAATCTTATATTCATGCTCTTCACCTTCATCTTCCTTAAACTGGGCTATGGGGTTCAAGGTACCTGCCTTACGCTGTCAATAAGGTTGCCAGTCAAGTTCCAACCTATACTTCTTCTGACTTGCAGTCGGACCCATCTTATTCATATGATCTCCCTGTCTTTTGATATCACAACTAAGATTATAACTATTATCTTACGGACATATCCTTCCGTCGTTAGCATGCTACGGTGGATTCAACCTTTTTCTGACTTGAACTTGACTCTTACTGGGAGCCCATCATTGACGGATCTCCTACACCCACTTCGAGTAAGCTAGTAGTCTTACTTGCTCTTCTGACTTATTACCGTGAGGGTCTGCACAACTTACATAATCATAAGGGTTCCTTACTCTTTCTAACACTTTCGGGAATCAACCAATCCACCTTTCACTTACTGCCTGCTTTGGGAAACATCATCTCAATCCTTGTGCCCTTTGCTACACTGGGATCAAATCTAAGGGGTAGGAATGACTTTTTCTTGCCGCAACAAAATGAAGACATGGAACTGTACCATACCTGAAAGGATAGAGGTGGGAATACTACATTTCCCTCTCTTTCTCACACTTATCTGATAATCTAATATTATTTATTATCTTAATCAGATCTTATATATCTAACAAATAAATTGACTCATTTATACGTTATGCTTATGACTTCCTATCCTGAAGTTATCGACATATACTGGGGATGATACCGATAAAAGTATAACATTGGGAGGTCCCTGTTACCTCCTCCCGCTACTGTAGTTACCTTGTAACTGGCTGATGTTCTCTCCTGTTGCTATATCTGATCTTCTGCCTAGAATAGAATTTCGCTGGTCTGACTTGTATCTGTATTCAAAGAATATGATGTTTTAAAAGGACCAACCCTATACTGTACTGTGCTATGGCACGACTGAGTATGAAAGAAGGGTAACCATCCTATTATGCTTCGCAGCCTCCTGCCTATAGTATGTGGTGCACAACACATCCATAGACAAGACTCTACTTAGCACGGCTTGTAGACTCCCTGGGACACGACCTGCTCTAATACCAAGTTTGTAAAGCCCCGCCTTGGGGGGTATGACTGGCACCTGATGCCTTACTAGGATCTGAGCTGCTAGACTACTGAGCCTGAGCACATCTAGTGCCTGGATGGCTCCAACTCAAATTTCTGGAAACAAAGGGCTATATAACGGCTGTAAACACAGCCTCCGGCCAGCTGGGCCTATAGCCACCTGTACCTGTACTAACAGCTAACCAGAGACATATCAATATAAGGGAGCCTATGCGGGCCGATAAGGCCGCCATGCTGTCTAGTTATCTGTAACTCAACAATGGAATACTGAATAACTACGTGACCGGCAAGGTCACCACTACTGACTGAATAAGGCCTCACACGGCCAACATAAACTGAAATGCTAAACAACTATAACAAGTTGCACGACCTCACATGACCGGCTCAACTGACCACAGGGAAATATATACAGACTGCAAGCCTCTAGGAATACTGATAAGATGGTCGGGACAGGGCCCCGACCTACCCGTACTGTACAATAAAAGAGAAATAATATAAACCTCTGAAATATCGAGCTCCGGATGACAGGAGCTGATGACTCTGCGCTGGCTAGGATCACGAGCGATCGCCTCCTCGTCTATGAGTACCTGCAGGCAAGTAATGCAGCGCCCCAAATGGGCGTCAGTACCGCTGGTACTGAGTATGTAAAACGACAACTAAAAAATATCTGTAAACAACAATACAACTGATGGAACTGAAATAGAAAGGAATAGACTAAACTGACTGAAAATGTAAAGCTATGCCTACTCTCAACTATGCTGGAAGGAGTAGGAGTCATACCTGGAAATGTATCGCTCTATTGTCGATCTACTCGTATCTAGTGTAACATGGCATAACATAATATAACATAGCATAGCACACACAAACCTTACCCGGCCCCCATAAGCCGGGAGGTACAATCAACACGCAATCTATACCCCTACCCTGGTCGTCCCATCTCCTATAATACCTATAAGCATCCTGCCGATCCCCTGGGTATGCATTTGGGCTCGCTGAGCCCCTGAATATAACTGTACCTGAGTCCGGAGGACTCCTGAATCAACACCCCGGGCGTACCCGCTCGACGGGGATGTATAAAGGCCGACCAAGGCACAATATGGGGAAACTGGCATCCCATCTTCGTCCCTTGTGGGACAGCATGCCACTCCGTAGAGCGAAGTATCCTCGTCCTCTGGTGGACGAGTCGATACAGCTATTAACCCTGGGGCGGTCGTGGATGCTAGGTAATCCAACCCCAAGACAATACAGTGGTCTCAACATGTAATACTATCTGCATATACCACATACTGAAGCTAATGATAATAAAGTATTTGTACATACTATATGCTGACTAGTGATTGTGATATGTGTGTATTTAATATATGCTGAGACTGATAATGGTATATATATATATATATATATAATCTTCTGTCATACTGTGCTGAGTCTAATGTTGAACAAGATATAGTTTTTCTGCTGGGAATCATGCTGTATAACTGAGTTTTTATAGTAATATGATTTGCTATTTCTAACATGCTTTCTAAACTTCATTTTAACCTACCATTCTACTTCTGAGATACCCTTCAGATACTTATATTGCTTTACTAAGTTTCAACTGAATACGATAATATCCTAACATACTTTACTAAATCACATACTGGGCATGCTGTACAGTTCCTAACACTTTGTACTAGAATTTATATCATGCTAGCAAGTTCACTCTACACATAACATGATGCTTCCAATATCGTACTAATATTCATACTATACATAACACACAACTTCTGAAACATTCTACTCGCCTTTGAACCATTTTACTGTACCGAGATTGCTAACTTGCCGAGGAAACTAGTTTTACATACCTTAACCTCGAGTTATCCGACTGTCGGACGAGGCTCGGTCAGTATTCCAGCTAAATCTCCCAACTGCATTCATAAACACGTCAATTAGTACTAAATGCAACATTATTCTGAAGGACGGCGTCACATTCAATATAATTGTAGCCTAAGCTTAGGCTTATTGAAAGACGGTCAAAACCTTGCTATTTTCCAGAAGTCCAGAAGGGAGAAGTATTCACTTCACAGCTAGGAGCACATAGACACTAGTTTGGAGCAATTCTACTTACCTTAGTCCGGTAGCTCGACGATTCGTCGGCCGTATTTTGCGAAACAAAATCTGTAGAAATGCTCCCTGCTGCTAAATACCTCGGTACCTGAGGTTAATTTGAGTTTGGACTACGTTTGGCAGCGTAATCGAACGATAATATATTACCCCTCTTCGTCTCTCTCTGTTTCTCTGCGTTTTCTGGAAATTAAATGAGGAATATAACCTCACAAACCGAAGTGGGGGCTTTATATACTTGGGCCTGGACAGGCCCAACGTGTCACGGAACCAACGCGGAGGCTCCACCTCCGTGACACGTTGCCATCGCGGAGGGGCTCTGCCTCGGCTCCTTCCGCGATGGTTCGACAGGTTATCCGTCCGATCCTTTCCCGGGCCTTTCTCTAGCACGTATGGCTTTCAAATATGCTTATCCACCGTGCGAATAGGCCATCCAGGTGTCGGAAATCTTACGGGGTATAACAGTTGTGATCTAAAATTTTTTGCGTGTGAAAAAGGGGTAACTCTCTTGTCGTGAGGGCATATGTTGAATGAAGGATATAATTCATGTCGGATTTCTTGATCAGTTGATTCGCATGAGTTTGCTAAGATTGAGAGTCGATTCTTGAGGTTAGGAAGTCTTGGCAGGGTTGTATTTGATTTCAATGATCAAATCGTGCATGCTCTGTTTTTAGCTTGTTATCTTAAATAATCATTATAGCCGTAGCTTGAATTATCTTGCTAAATTAGCTATGTGTGAGTCTCCATATGCATGAGATGTAAAAGGTTTGTTCGAGGATGAATAAGACTTTAAGTGTAGGGTTGTGATCTCGGGTAAAATAGCATGCCGAGTGATGCTTTATAACTTAATTTAGTCTTGTTTAGCTAATTAATTATTTACATTTTCATGTGATTTTATATAAATGTGAATATGTGTACTAAACAACATGATTAGTCCTTGTTTTGTAGGTTTAAATGAATTTGAGGAACTAATTTATAAGTTGGTGAAGTAGAGAAATGGAGGTGGGGAACAATTTGCAAAAGTCGGCAAGAAGCATGCCTTGGCAAGGCTGGCCGCGCCAGGCGGCTGGCACGCTGTGCATGTGCCGCGCCCAGCGCCGTGCCACGCCCATGCCAGGCGCAAGAGGAAGGTATCAAGCAGTTAGGCGTTCTGCGCGCCAGCGCTGTGCCATGCCAGGCGACCTGCGCACCTGTAGCATGCCATCGCGCCGCATGAGCAGTGTGCCACGCCGGCCATCGCGGCAAGGGGATGCCTAGAGTTGATTTTTTGTTGATTTCCAGTGTGCCTCCGCGTTACCTCCGTGTCACGGAGGCAGTTCTCCACGATACACTCCGTGACATGGAGCCATTCCACGACAGGCTTAATTTTGCACGATTCTCATTTACTATAAAGAGGTCCCTTAGCTCCTAAAATCATGGGGTCACGATTTTATTCTGAAAAACCACCTAGGAGTGAAGGGAGAAGTGGGAGAACTCACCTAGGGTTCATTAATTTCATCTTCTCCTCTACCAATTCTTTTAAGTATGTTACTTTAACAATGTTTTCTTGTAATTTTACGAACATGCATGGCTAGAACCCTTCCTCTAGGGGTGAATCCATGAGTTATGGTTGTGTTTTTACGAATTTATGTTGGAATTAAGTTATCAATTGTTGTTTTGTCTTGCATTCTTGATTATGGTTGTTTTTATGATTGATCACCATGAAAACACACACGTTAAACTTAGGCAAATGCTTGAGAAAGAAAACCTAGGGAAGAACATAAGAATGTAAGAGGCAAGTTCTTGTCTTTTGATAAGATTTTGTGGTTAGGATAGAAATATACCTAATACCTTGTTTGGTTGATAAAATGGGAGGAGAGAAAGACACCGGCTTAGAATTGTCACTCCACCACTCGAAGAAGTAGTTGTGAAGCTAAGTTTGGTTAAATGGTTGGAGGTACGTAAGGACCCTAATCAATGGCATACCCCATAAACCACATCCACGTAGTTAATTGCCCACGAACTAGAATTAGCATCCTCGCTCTCAACGTAGTAGTGAGGCTAGTTTGTCGTGTTTAGAGGCTCAAAAGGCCATGAGCATGCAATTCTAATTATGTGAGACGACAATTGTTAGTTTCATACTTAACCATTGCAATTCGTAGTAGCGCATGATTATCCAACTTTAACTCTATGTTGCTCCTTGAATGGATTCAGAATATTTCGTTGACCACAATTAGACTTAATTAAACTCTATCAAAAACTTTTATAATCAACATTTGCGGTATTTAATATCACACTTGAACCTGATAGTTAGTTGAATTGGTCCAGTCCCTGTGGGTTCGACATTTCGATTCTTAAAAAGAGCCACTATATTACTTGTACGACCCGTACACTTGCGGGCTACAACAACACCCTAATCCTCACCACGAGTCACATCACGACTCGTGGTCTTCTCCCATGGGTCACAGAACGACTCGTTCTGTGACTTGATGCCAGATTTTAAATTTCCTCCATTTCAACTCCCGAGTTTGATCTTTGGGCTTCTGGGGTATAACAATATCTCCCCCTTGAGAACATTCGTCCTTGAATGTTGGAAGACACATAAGAAAGCAGAGAAATGCAATCATCTTATTCAAATACTGATCATTTAAGCTGAAAATTGATGAAATAACTATCTCCGATTCAAACTACATAGCTGAACTGAATTCACAAATCATACATACATCCATTTACATAACTGAAACTTGGGCACATGAACTGAACTTGAAAACTAAATAGAGTTTTAGGGCAAAACTGATACCTCAAGCTGGAAGTGAGTCGATAGAGAATAAATGTGGGTATCTAGCCATCATGTCTGCTTCGACTTCCCACGTAGCTCCTTCAACCTGTTGATTCCTTCATAAAAACTTGACTGAAGCTACTTCCTTGTTCCTTAGCCTTCGAACTTGACGATCCAGTATTTCCACCGAGACCTCCTCATAACTAAGGTTGTCTTTTACATCAACACTATCCAGCGGAACAACTAGAGCTGGATCATCCAAACACTTCTTTAAGAGCGATACATGGAAAATAGGATGCACGAAAGCTAATTCTGAGGGCAACTCCAATTCATATGCCACTTTGCCAACCTGTCTCACTATTCGGTAGGGGCCAACATAACAAGGGCTGAGTTTTCCTTTCTTTCCAAACCTCATCACTCCCTTCATGGGAGATACCTTCAGAAATACCCAATCATTCACTTCAAACTCCAATTCTCTCCTTCTCACATCGACATAGGACTTTTGGCAACTTTGAGCGATTTTCAACCTGTCCCGTATGAGCTGAACCTTCTCCATCGCCTCATGGACCGATCTGGTCCTATCATCGCCGCTTCACCAACTTCGAACCAGCCAATAGGAGACCTACATCTCTGCCCATGGAGAGCCTCAAATAGAGCCATATAAATATTAGAATGGCAGCTGTTATTGTATGCAAACTCAATAAGAGGCAAATGATCATCCCAAATACCCTTGAAGTCAATCACATATGCTCTCAATATGTCCTCGAGAGTCTAAATTGTCTACTCCGCTTGACCATCCATTTGCGGGTGAAATGCTGTGCTGAGCTTAACCTAGGTACCCAGTCCTTTTTGAAACGACCTCTAAAACTGAGAGGTAAATTGGGTACCTCTATCTGATATGATGGATAAGGGCACCAGATGCAATCGAACTAGCTCTCGAATGTATAGTTTGGCATAATTCTCCACCGAATCTGTGGTTTTGACTGGTAAGAAATGAGCGGTCTTGGTTAACCTGTCTACCGTAACCCAAATGGAGTCATATTGCCGTTGAGTACGAGGCAATCCCGTGATGAAGTCCATATTGATTTCTTCCCATTTCCAAGTAGGAATACTGATATCCTGAAGCACACTCCCCGATCTCTGGTGCTCTACCTTCACTTGCTGACAGTTTGGACACTTAGCTACAAATTTTGTGATGTCCTTCTTTATGCCATTCCACCAATAAACTTCCCGTAAGTCACGGTATATCTTGGTGGCTCCTGGATGTATGGAATATCTTGAACCATGAGCTTCGTGAAACATTCGATCTCTTAAATCAACATCCGAAACACACAAACAACCCTGATATTGGAGCACCCTATCTCCCCCTTTTGAGAAGACTTCTACCTTTTAATTCAGAACGACTTCCTAACTTTACCAAAATAGGGTCTTCGTCTTTTCTAGCTTTTACATTAGTCACCAAAGACAATTCTGATCCATTCTGAACGATAACACCGCCATCGGTCGAGTCAACCAACCAAACTCCCAACCTTGCGAGTCGATGCACATCCCTCACAAGCTACTTCTTCCCCTCATCCACATGGGACACACTCTCCATAGAGAGTCTAATAAGTGTATATGCTACTACATTTGTCTTGCTTGGATGGTAAGCACACTCATATCGTAGTCCTTGAGTAGCTCCAACCACCTTCTTTGCCAAAGATTGAGATCCTTCTGGGTGAACACATATTGCAGACTCTTGGTCCGTAAACACATCTATGTGGACCCCATACAAATAATGTCGCCATATATTCAAGGCGAATACCACCGCGGCCAATTCAAGATCATGGGTCGGGTAATTCTTCTCATGAACTTTTAGTTGTCTAGAAGCATATGCTATAACTTTGTCGTGCTGCATCAATACACACCCAAGTCTGATCCTTGAAGCATCACAATACACCTCGAACCCATCAAAAACCTCAGGTAGGGTTAACACCAGTGCTGAGGTGAGTCGAGTCTTCAATCCTTGGAAGCTCTTCTCACAAGCCTCCGACCATTAGAATTTCACCTTCTTTTGGGTCAATTTGGTCAAGGGTGATGCAATAGATGAGAAACCTTTAACAAATCTCTAATAGTAACTAGCTAAACCCAAAAAGCTCAGAATATCTGAAGGATCCACTGGTCTAGGCCAATTCTTCATCGCTTTTATCTTCTGAGAGTCTACCTTCTACCCTCACTTGATACCACATGGCCCAAAAACGCCATGGAGTTCAAACAAAACTCGCACTTGCTGAATTTGACATATAATTGGCGATCCTTCAGAGTCTGTAGCACCACTCTCAAATAAGAGGCATGCTCCTCCTCGCTCCCAGAGTATATCAGGATGTTATCAATAAACACAATCACGAACATATCCAGGTATGGCTTCAACAACCTATTAATCAAATCCATAAAAGCTGCAAGAGCATTCGTTAGTCCAAAAGACATAACTACAAACTCATAATGACCACACCGCGTCCTGAAGACTGTCTTTGGAATGTCACTCTCTTGAACTCTGAGCTGATGGTATCCGGATCTGAGATTTATCTTCAAAAAGCATTTGGATCCCTGAAGTTGGTCAAATAAATCATCAATCCTGGGTAGAGGATATTTGTTCTTGACGGTGACTTTGTTAAATTTCCGGTAACAAAGAGACCATCCTTCTTTCAGAAAAAGAGAACTGGTGCACCTCATGGGGACTTGCTCAGTCTAATGAAACTCTTATCTAATAGGTCCTTAAACTGTTCTTTCAACTCCTTTAGCTAGGCCGAAGGAATTCTATATGGAGGAATAGATATAGGCTACATGTCGGGAAGAAGGTCAACGCCAAAATCAATCTCCCGCTTGGGAGGGATTTCCGGTAGATCGTCTAGGAAGACTTCTAGATACTCACATACTATTGAGACTGACTGGATAGTCAGGGTCTTGGATGTTGCATCCTTAACCCTAACTAGATGGTACACACAACCCTTAGAAATCATCTTTCTGGCCTTCAGGTAGGAAATGAAACTACCTACAGGCACAACTGAACTACCCTTCCACTCGATGACTGGATCACCCGAAAATCTAAACTCTACTACCCAGGTTCTAAAATTAACTGAGGCATAACATGCAAATAACCAATCCATGCTGAGGATAACATCAAAATCGGTCATGGCTAACTCCACTAGATCTGCTGAGGTGACTTTCTAAAAGACTATGACCGGGAAAATTCTATACATTCGTTTAGGTACCACTGAATCATCTACTAGAGTAGAGACTGAGAAGGGTTCTGACAAGACTTCGGGACTGAGTTCGAAACTACTAGCCATGTAAGGTGTCATAAAAGATAAGGTAGCCCCTGGATCTAAAATTCATAAACATCAATATGAAAAACTCGCAACATACCAGTGACCACATTCGGGGAGACCTCCTGCTCCTGGCGGGATGCTAAGGCATAGAATCTACTTTGGCGCTGAACCCCATTTGTGCTAGTAGTGTCCCCCTGCTGTACTGAGCATGCAGGTGGAAGCGGGGCCTCAGCCCCCATCATGGCTCTATCTCGCTGTTGGGCAATCTCTGGGCATGTGTCCGGGCTTCCCACACCCAAAGCAAGCACCTGAACCTGCCAAACACTGTCCCGTGTGCCCCTGACCACATCTGTGGCAAGTTGGGATGCTAGAATCTGCGGGTTTGCTGCTCTGACCCCTAGAGCTTGATGCTCGCCCCCTCTGATTTTGCCTAGGCCTGGATGGCACACTCAATGCTGAAGATGCTGGGGCTGAAGATCTATGGGGGGTCTGCTATCGGTGCTCACCACCTGACCTCGGTTGGGAGAATCCATAACTATCAGTCCTGGCCCTCTTGGCCTCTCTCTCCCTCATATGTGTTGCCTCCATCTGCTGGGCATACAGGATTATTCGAGGGAAATACATATCCTGGTGGAGCATAGCGGTCCTACAGTCCTTGTCCAAATAGCCCACAACAGCATGAAAAAACCTGCTCACCCGCGTCGTCTGATCAGCCACGAACTCTGAGGCGTACTTCGATAGGCGAGTGAACTCGAGGGCATACTCTTGCACTGTTATTCCCCCTTGCTTAAGATTCACGAACTCGGCTGCCTTCAACTCCCTTATCTCATGAGGGAAGAACTGATCTAGAAACGCAACATCAAACTCCTCCTAAGTGACAGGGCCTGCTCCGGCGGCCCTACTATCTTTCCATTGTCGAAACAAGATGTGTGCGACCCCTTTCAGCTGGTATGAGGCCAACTCCACACACTCAACTCCATTCACCCAATGACTTGGGTGATCTTCACAATCTCATCAATGAACTCATTGATCTTGGGCAGATTTATATGCCCAAGTGATACTCAAACGTATCATTTTTACCTTGTTTGTTGTGCAATGTGTATATAATATCATGTATTTGGTAATAAAATGCAAATTTATACTAACCAACATGATTAGCATTTGTTTTGCAGGATAATGTGATTTTTAAGAGCTAAAATGCGTGTTGGAACTATGTCGGAGTTGGACTTGGATGCGAGCGTGGAAAAGACCTCGGATGGCATATTTTGCAGTGGCTCCGCGATGGTGCCGTGCCACGCTGCCATCGCGGTAGCACACTGCCTGGGCAGAAATAAAAGTGGCAATTTCCAGTGTGCCTGCGCGTCAGCTCCGTGGCACGGAGACAGGCCTCCGCGATGGCCTCCGTGCCACGTTGAGGCTAATTATCCGGACCATGCAATTTCCAGAGAGGGTCCGCTTCCACGCCGTGTCACAGAGGCAGTGCTCCGCGTTGGCCTCCGTGACACGTTGCTTGTTATTCCGGGAAAAATTTCCCACTAGTATAAATAGCACACTTAGGTTATTTTTAAAGAGAGTTTTTTTTAGTTTTAGTTTTAGTTTTTTGAGCCTGAGTTCAGAAGTGGGAGCAGGAACGTGGTTTTGTGGCAGTTGAAGAATAGAAAAGATAAGAGTTTTCTTCTCTTCCCTTCTTCTTTCCTTCAATTGTATGCATGATTCACACTCATTCTAGGATGATTAATCCAAGAATGAGTGGCTAATTCCTCTCTTGCTGAGGTTTTGAACTTGTGAAATGAATGTTGGTAATAATTGATATGGTTTCTTCTTCTTCTTGCATGTTGTTCTATTAATTCTTGTGCTTATTACATTCTTGATTGGCCACCATTAATGTATATCTAAAAAGTCCAATTTCACTCGAGAGAGCATGAAATTGGAAAGTTGTGAATTAATAGGGTATTGTTCTTAACTTGATTTGGGAAAATTGGGTTTTGATGTGCTTTCTTGATAGAAATATACTTGAAAGCCGTATTAGTCAATTTAGGAACCGGAATTGTAGTGTTAGGTCATAAATTGCATTTGATCACAGAAATGTAGACGAATGGTTTATGAATCTAAAGTGAAATTAAATACGGAAGTTTTAATTTCTAGGCAAACGTTCTTGGCTAGCAATATGAAGAAGAAGATGACCAAATTATCATGATTATCAAGTTCATTACTCGTTCTTAACCTTGGCATGTGCATATCCATTGTCTAAACTCAACGTAAATGGTAGTTATTAATTTTAGTAGATAATTAGTTTAGAAACAAAACTTACTCAAATCTTGGTTGGATTGTTGTTAACATAGTTAGAAATAGAATAGAGATATAGTAAACTAGGCAGTTTTGCATATCTAGAGCAGCCTCCTTGGATCGATACTTGGCTACTTAGCCACTTTATTACTTGTTTGACCACGTACACTTGCGTGTCGGTGTATAATATATACCGAGCAGCAGAGCGCGAACAAGTTTTTGGCGCCGTTGCCGGGGAGGGTAGGCGATTTGTAAAATTTTGTTTAGTGTAAATTTACTGTATTTGTATTTTTATTTTCTTAAGTGTTAACAACTTGGTCTTAGCCTGTATTTTGCAGATTTTTATTTCTGTGAACACTGGCAAGGGACAAGGAGCTGGTGGAATCTTACTTAGAGCCAGAACGTGAATTGCATAGTCAACGTAGAGAAGCTCTTCGGAAGAAGTTGCAGTTGCTCAAACAGTCTATGATGGAGCAACCCAATCCACCAGTTGTGCGGGTAGTGTTAGTGCCCGAGGAAGTAGCAGCCAGGCCGGTTCGCGAGGTGGCAATCCCACACGCTAATAATGTACATTCCAGCATCCGCAAACCAGAGCCTGGGGGGAGATTTGAGTTAAAGCAAAATATGGTGCAACTTTTGCACACTAGCGGGCAGTTTACCGGTCTCCCTCACGAAGATCCGCAACAACATCTCCAGAACTTTTTGGAGATAAGTGACACTTACATCCCCGCTGGAGTGTCACCTGATTATGTTCGGCTCACCTTATTTCCATTTTCCTTACTTGGTGAAGCCAAGAGGTGGTTAAAAGCTGAACCACCCAACTCTATATCAACGTGGGATGATCTTGCAAAGAAGTTCTTGATCAGATTTTTCCCTTCAGGTAAAACAACTAAACTTAGAAGTCAGATTCTAAGTTTTAAACAGAGGGAAGGAGAAAATCTTTATCAAGCCTGGGAAAGATTCAAGTCCATGTTGCGGGACTGTCCTCATCATCATCAGTCAAATGAGGTGTTGGTCCACACTTTTATTGAGGGTTTGGAACCCCACACTAAAATTTTGTTAGACTCAGCAGCTGGAGGGCAAGCGCTGGAGAAGACTTATGAGGACCTGTACACTTTGCTCAACCGAATTTCACAAGGCAATCTGGAATGGAATGCAGATTCTTCAAGAGGTGGAGCAAGGAAAGCAGCGGGAGTGCTTGAAGTGGATGGATTCACAGCTATCGCTGCACAGATAGCTGCTTTGCAAAATCAGTTAAACACTCACTTCAGCAATATGAATTTGAACCAGCCGTCAGCCTCAGTTAATGCAGTCCAACAGATGTGGTGTGAAGTGTGTGGTAGTAGTGAGCATTCAGCTGAATGCTGTGGTGCAAATCCTGATTCTGTCAACTTTGTGGGCAATGCACAGAGGAATCAACAGCAGTTTGGTGGTGGCTACAACTCAAATTGGACGAATCATCCAAATTTTTCGTGGGGTAGCAACAATCAACAAGGCCAGGGTTTAGGGCAGGGTATGCACAGAAACCAAGGAGGGCAACAAGGCTATCAAAATCAGTTTAGAAATCACAATGCCCCTCCTCCACCACCATCACCGACTATTGAGGAAATGTTCAAGACCATGATTGCCAACCAGGCACAATTGCAGGCTGACTATGTCAAACTGGCGGCCGAAGTAAAGAACAATAAATTGGCAACCAAGGCTCTTGAATATCAGTTTGGGCAATTTGCCAGTGCCCAAAATACTAGACCAAGGGGAGGACTACCTAGCGACACGGATCCCAATCCTAAGCAGGTAAATGCAGTGACCACGAGGAGTGGTTTACAATTAAAGAAGGTGGAACCGGAAAGACCGCCTCAGAAGTCAGGAGCAGCAGATATTGAGGGAGAACAAACCTCAGATACGGGGAAGACCAAAGAAGCTGAACCAACAAGGCCTCCACCCCCGTTCCCTCAACGACTTAAGAAACACAAGGAGGAGGCGTGTTTCCAGAAATTCATGGAGGTACTTAAACAGGTACATGTTAACTTACCTCTTGTTGATGTCTTGCAGGGTGTGCCAAAATATGCAAAGTATATCAAAGACATCGTGGCCAACAAAAGTCGCTTGACCGAGTATGCCACGGTGGCTTTAATGGAGGAATGCACATCCCGTATTCAGAACAGGTTGCCCACTAAACTGAAGGATCCTGGAAGTTTTACTATCCAGCTGACGATTGGGCAAAGTATCCGAGCTCGTGGGTTATGCGACTTGGGGGCAAGTATAAATCTGATGCCATCTTCGGTATTCAGAAAGTTAGGGCTAGGGAGTCCTAGACCTACAACAGTGATCTTGCAGCTAGCAGACAGGTCTTTAGCTAAGCCGGATGGCATTGTGGAGGATGTGCTAGTGCAGGTAGGCTCCCTCATTTTTCCGGTAGATTTCATTGTTCTGGATTTTGAGCCAGATTCAGAAGTCCCATTTATTTTGGGACGACCATTTTTGGCAACCGGAAAGGCATTGATCGATGTAGCTGCGGGTCAACTCACGATGCGAGCACACGACAAGGTTGAGGTGTTCGACGTGTACAAGGCACCTAAGCTCCCGACTGTCTATAAGGAACTCTCGGTGATCAACGTGATTGATCATGGGAATGCAAATGGATTGAGTGATTCCCGAGAGTTACTAGGTAGGCTACCAGACAAGGTTGAGAACTACTGGGGATATGACCATGATCGGGTCAAATCGTCCATCTCCCTAGTAAAAAAAAATTGAGCGTAATGGCTGTCGAGCCGCGACGTTAAACCAGGCGCTGCACGGGAAGCAACCCGTGAAAAATATTTTTCTTTCTTTTTCCTTAGTGTAAAGTTTTTCTTTTATTTTATTTTCTTTTCTTTTTCTTGACTAGGTTTAGATGTGCATTTTAATTAGTAATTTTTATTCTTTTAGTAGGGAATCTAGTCATTTAACCAATTTTTGTTTAGTGAGGTGATTTTCAGGTATACCGGAGGAAAAATACGTGGAATCGAGAAAACGAGGCGAGGTATGAAAAATAAAATTTGATAGTGAAACAGAGCACTGGCGCGTTGGCGCCGTGTCACGGAGGCAATGCTCCGCGTTGGCCTCCGTGACACGTTGAAGGCAAATCTGGAATTTTTTAAAATTCCAGTAAGCCAACGCGTTGGCTCCGTGTCACGGAGGAGGGCCTCCGCGTTACCCTCCGTGACACGTTGCCCTTATCCCAGTGCCGGGTCACACCGGGTTTCCGGGTGACCCGCGTGTTTTCTTAATAAAAACCCCCGATTTCGCCCCTATTTTCCCCATTCCCTCTTCCCTCCGCGACCAAACACCCATTCCCCTACCCCCAAGCTCCGTGCCACGTTAAGAGGCAAGGAAAACGTCAAGTCTTCGTCGATTCTTCAATTCCAAGGTATGTTTTCATCGTCTATCTCAAATTTTTGGCGATTTTTGTCGATTTTGAACATGTGAGGTGAGATATATCACCCTAGGTAGAAATTAAATATGACGTGAATTATTTTGCGATTGATTGTGTTCGGAGTGTTGTAGTTGACGAGTGAACTTATCGATTGATTAAATAATTCATTGTTGATTGTCGAATTGAGTTCTAGGGCTTGGGGTTGTTGAATTTTAACTTGGGTAACTTGATAGTTTGACGAAATTGATGCCGGGGTGTGTTTATTATTTGAGATAAGTCGTGGTAAATATTGTATAATTGGTGAAAGACGACTAATTCTCGATTTTTAGTGGGACATTGCGTAATATGTGAATTGGTTGAATTGCTTAGATTAGTGTATATAAAATGTTTGTATTGTTGTTTCTATTTTGTTGTTGTTATTGTTGCTAAGTGCTATGGGTGAATAGCTGTCGATAGTAGGATTGGGTTAGCTGTATGAAGTCTGAGTAGTTCGCTAGCCGTTATGTTGTCGAATTTTTGTGAATGCACTAAGCAATATGTTTATAGTGATTGTGTTTGGGGTGTAAATAGATCTATCCTTGCTAACATGTTGTAAATATTGTTAAAGACTAAGTGTGGGGTAAATTTTGTTTAACCCGACCTTAGCCAAAACTAACAAGTTTTTAGCTTAACGTTGTGCTTGTCTGTGTAAATTGACAGGTACAATGGCCAGCCGACAAGATAAAGGAAAGGGTGCTTCAACCTCAGGCACCGGCAGAAAGAGAATGAGACTGGGCACTGCTGTCCCAGCTGCACCTGCTGTTCCACGCGGTCAACACCACCGATACGGAACACGATGGGTTACCGATGAAGGGAAGAAGTGGTACGCAAAGCATAAGGAGAACAAGTACTTCCCGGAGGAACATATTGCAAGGGAACCACTTGCACAGGAGTTCCCTCACATCGTACAGAGGATTGAAGCAGCTGGGCTCAGCTTTATTTTTCAGGAGCCCAAGGAGTGCAACCTTCACTTGGTCTGGGAATTTTATGCCAACTGGAACCCGGCCATCAGAAGCCACACTATTAAAATCAGAGGGCAGATTGTCACTTTGGAACCCCAGCAGCTGAATGCCATCGTTGGAGCGCGGGACACAGACGCCCACGTTCTCCGCCAGATCAACATCACCCCACCGTACGCCGACATCAGACGTACGTTGTATGGGGCTCGATCCACAGCCCGATGGAGTAGACACAAAGAGAGGGGTTACCACCAGACTCTGCCTTATTCGCAGATGAACAGGGAGGCCAGAATCTGGCTAAAAATTGTATGTTCGTGTTTGATCCCGGGAGTACATATGACAGACGTGACCCGGGACCGTGTCTGCCTGGTGTATGCCCTTATGAAAGGGCTTGAGATTAATGTGGGGGCGGTTATAATATCCTCCATGAAGAGAGCCAGACTACACCAGGGCCACAGATACGGGTTTGGCGGACTCATCACCACCTTCCTCCGAGGCCTCGACGTTGAGGAAGAAGCCTTGGATTACATTCCGCAGTTGGAGCGGCGGGCCCTTGATGTGACAAAGACCAAGGCCCCCGACACTACACACGGACCTGTGCTGACTCTGGGCGAGCGACATGCTCGTGACGACCAGTATATGGCCCGTATGTTCGGTATGCAGATGTTGCAGCTACGGATAGGTGGGAGACCAGCCACCGAGGATGAATTATGGCAGCTGGAGCTGGACTACCCTTTTGGCGAGAACGCAGAGCTTTATGCAAGGTGGGGCCAGCCTTTGTGGAGCCGACTGACGACGACGCCCCTACTGATGAGGAGACACGTCGTGAGGACTCTGATGTGGAGTCCGATGACGGCGAGGGAGCTGATTCAGATATGGGCGACGAGGCCGCAGCACCGGATGAGGAAGTCGAATATTTCGACTGAGCAGGGAGTTTCACCACCCAAAATTTTGTGCTTTGTATTTTTGTGAACACTGAGGACAGTGTTCGATTTAAGTGTGGGGTGGGGAGTAGTTAGGTGCTGGGTCATAGGCTCTAAATCTGCTGTATATTCTTCCTTGACGTTTGTGTATGTCTGTGCTTTCCCTGTTGTTGCGAACTGATTTGTGAATGATGTGTATATATTTGTTTGTGGCTAATGATGTGTGTCTTTAAAAAGTTATGGTTGCCTTTGTAAATATTTTGTAAATTTTGTAAATATTTTTTTCTCTATCGATATGATCGATATTTTTCAAAATTTTTGCGAAAGGATGTTGCACTTATCAACATATTTTGTAAATATTTTTTTTTCATCGAAATGATCGATGTGTTGCAAAACTTTTGAAGTTTTATTTTTGGGTTTCTCGGAGTTTGTTTTCGGTTCTTTTACCGAGAATAGTCCCATTGAACCGATGTCAGAGTTAGTGAACATTCCCTATGATGGATGGATGACGACCGTCTTAAGGGAAATGTAGTCGATAGGAGTAGATGATTTGTTTTTAGTTTCTTTGGTGGATTGCATCAATAAACTGTAGTTGTATGGTTGCTAAAATTTTGTTGCGTGTGTAATTGATGTTCGAAATGCGAAAGTGATTCGTTTGAAAGCATGTAATTGTGTAAATATGTTGAGTTACCTAGGCTATAGAATTTGGTTCATTATGATTGAGGCTTAATCTTGAATTCATATACTTGACTAATTAAAGAGTCTGTGAATGCATCTTGATTCGAGCATGTGCATGAAGTGTGAGTGAGGTTTTGCTATTCCATGTCATTGTGAATTGTCTAGAACTTGCCTGGCGTGTATACAAAGCGAAATGAAGGAGGTGTAGTGTCGGAAAGGATGTAGGCATTTCTTTGTTTTAACCGTTAGTTTCCATTTTTTCCTTGTCAAGTTCTACCTTTTATATGTTGTATACCCTAGTCAGCCCGTTGAGCCTTTAGCCGATTTCTTTCTTTTGTCCAGAATTGTATGAACTAAGCTTTATTCCTTCTTTTCATTAGCCTTAAAGTCTATAAGAAGCTCTTAAGCGCTTACAAAGAACAAAAAAATTGTTTCCCAAAGTGTTAAAGAGTGAAAAGAGTGAAAAGAAAAGAAAAGCAAAGTGAGGAAAGAAAAGATGATGTTGAAGAGGCACTAGTTGTAATTAAATGAAATTGAGGGTACATGAAAACCTTCCATTTGGGGTCAAGTGTGCCTGATAAAATGGGCTGTATGAAAGTAAACCAGCATGAATGGGAGAAAAAGAGAAAAGAGGAACAATGTCCATGAGTCGATGGGAATGAGTTGAAAAGGCGCTTAAGGATGCTAGCAACTATTATTGGCTAATCCAATATATATATACTAGATCCATAGCCCAGTTACAACCCATTAAAAGTCCTATTTGATCCTACACTGCATTTCTTTATATTAGTGGAGTAATACACTAAGGGCAAGCCTATGGGTCATGACATGATGCATGTGAATTCTTTTGGGAGAGAGAGTGAAATTAATTTCTATATGCCCCTACTTGCATGTTTGTGTGCTGCACGAGCATAAAAGGGGAAGTTTCTCTCGAGTTGTGAGGGTACATGCTTGATGAAAGATTGATTTTCGTGTCGGATTTCTTGATTAGTTGATTTGCATGAGTTTGCCGATATCAAGAATCAATTCTTAAAAGTCTAGGAAGCCTCGATGTATTAAGGTCATTGTCTTGTACGACCAAGCATGTTTTCTTGATGATTTGCAAAAATCGAATAATCGGTATGACCGTAACGTAAATGGTTGCACCATAGTGACAAAGGTTGAGATGTGATGTGCATGATTTGTGTATGTGTTGTTCGAGGACGAATAAGGATTTAAGTGTGGGGTAAGTGATCTTGGGCAGATTTATATGCCCAAGTGATACTCAAACGTATCATTTTTACCTTGTTTGTTGTGCAATGTGTATATAATATCATGTATTTGGTAATAAAATGCGAATTTATACTAACCAACATGATTAGCATTTGTTTTGCAGGATAATGTGATTTTTAAGAGCTAAAATGCGTGTTGGAACTATGTCGGAGTTGGACTTGGATGCGAGCGTGGAAAAGACCTCGGATGGCATATTTTGCAGTGGCTCCGCGATGGTGCCGTGCCACGCTGCCATCGCGGTAGCACACTGCCTGGGCAGAAATAAAAGTGGCAATTTCCAGTGTGCCTGCGCGTCAGCTCCGTGGCACGGAGACAGGCCTCCGCGATGGCCTCTGTGCCACGTTGAGGCTAATTATCCGGACCATGCAATTTCCAGAGAGGGTCCGCGTCCACGCCGTGTCACGGAGGCAGTGCTCCGCGTTGGCCTCCGTGACACGTTGCTTGTTATTCCGGGAAAAATTTCCCACTAGTATAAATAGCACACTTAGGTTATTTTTAAAGAGAGTTTTTTTTAGTTTTAGTTTTTTGAGCCTGAGTTCAGAAGTGGGAGCAGGAACGTGGTTTTGTGGCAGTTGAAGAATAGAAAAGATAAGAGTTTTCTTCTCTTCCCTTCTTCTTTCCTTCAATTGTATGCATGATTCACACTCATTCTAGGATGATTAATCCAAGAATGAGTGGCTAATTCCTCTCTTGCTGAGGTTTTGAACTTGTGAAATGAATGTTGGTAATAATTGATATGGTTTCTTCTTCTTCTTGCATGTTGTTCTATTAATTCTTGTGCTTATTACATTCTTGATTGGCCACCATTAATGTATATCTAAAAAGTCCAATTTCACTCGAGAGAGCATGAAATTGGAAAGTTGTGAATTAATAGGGTATTGTTCTTAACTTTTTTTTTTTTTTTTTTTTTTTTTAAGTAAACGCCCTTGTCGCGGGCAGGGGCTGAGCAACACCCCCAGGCCTTATCATAAATAAAAACAACAAAACAACAAAAATAAATACATGGAGGGGGACATAAACCTTACCTCCGATTTAATGGTGGTTCATAGGTCGGCCATCCTACTAAGAACAGCCAACCCATCCCCGTTACCGAAATGAAATCCTGGAAACTATGCACCTAACGGAGAGGACTCCTCTCCAATACATAAGTTCTAGGAAAGCAATAAATGAGGGAGACTCTCCCCTTACATAGTAAGAAAAGAAAGTCATAAAAAAGCTAAGAACTCATGGTGGTTTCTTGATTCTCTTCAACTTTCTTCTTCTGAAGTTTGCCATGCCAATTTTGTCTAATTTGTAGTGGCCTCTCGCTTCTCTCGGCATGTCCTGCACGCTGTGAAAATGGTGGGGAGTGTCCAGGTCATGACTATACTTCGAAAGAGCATCTGCCGTGAAGTTTCCTTCTCTATATGTATGCTTACTTTGAAAGTACTCCAACCCGGATGTGAGGTTCTGCAGTTCCTCTATGTATTTTTTGATATTCCACTGAGGTTCGATGGAGTTAGTGAGCCATTGTAAGAGCAGGTATGAATCTACCTCCAATATGACTTTAGTATAACCCTGTAAAATGCACCAACGAAGCCCATAAACCGCTGCTTGGATTTCCGCCTGGTTGTTAGTACCTGTACCTAAAGGGGAAGCAAAAGCAAATATCAAATTCCCTTTGTGGTCCCTAAGAATACCACCTGCTCCTATTCTTCCCGGGTTATCGAGAGCGCTGCCGTCTGTGTTAAGCTTGACTAGAGGATGAATCGGTTTGATCCATTGAACTCTAATCACCTTAACTTCATGCTGACATTTCTCCACCAAATTACTCAAATCTGACCATTTAGACGGCCACGTGATATAAGGAAAGGTGGTGACTAGCATGCTCCAAATGTCCCTGCAGATAGAGTATTTGACCCTACTTGAATTTGACTTCTTGCTGCCATATTTGCTAGCGCATCTGTTCTTCCAAAGGTTCCAGCAGACAAATATGGGCGTAGCCTGAAGGATGAGTTTGTGAACCTCACTGTTATGTTTGGACGTCCACCAGGTCATAAGCAGGCTTCTCAACGACGTAGCTCCCTGATTAATTCCCAGCGGGTCAGAAAAATACTTCCAGATATATTTAGCAAAGTGGCCTGTTACGAAAATGTGCTCTATGTTGTCCAGACCAGGTCTGTAGCAACAAGTACATTCCGCTGGTACACCCCCAAAGGTAACAATTTTCTCATTCGTAGGTAATTTTGCTCTTAAAGCTCTCCAGAGAAGAAAAGACACCTTAAATGGTATACTTTTTTGCCAAGTGGAAGTATTAGTCAGCGTTCTGTTCCTTTTCCTTCTGACTAAGTCCCAAGCCGAGGTACAAGTAAAGTTCCCATGGGTATTTAGTTTCCACACAGGTTGGTCGGGAACACCCTGTTGAAACTGAACTTGTGTGTTGAGAATTTGGTGAACTAAGTGAGGCGGAGCATGACGAGTCACCATATCCTCATTCCATCATCCATTGTCCATGAACTGGGAGACCGTCATGTTGTTGAGCCTCGGTATCGGGTTTTTATGGTAGGCAAGAGGTCCAATTCCCAACCAGTCATCCCACCAGAAATAACATGATCCCGAACGGAGGACCCATTGAATATGTTTTTCTGCCTCAAGCTTATTTCCCATCATATGCTTCCAGACTAAAGTTTGGCCAGTATCCCACTTTTTACTCACTGGATTAGCCCTTTGGCAGTACTTAGCTTTGAGGAATTTTGCCCATAGAGAGTTCTTGGTTCTAAAGCTCCACCACTGTTTATACTGCAAAGCAAGACAAACATCTGGCAGCTGCCTGAAGCCTATGCCCCCTTCCTCGTAAGGGTAGCAAAGATTTTCCCAAGAGGCCCAATGGTATTTCGTCCTCTCAGCTTCCCATCCCCAGAAGAAGTTTGCTGTGAGTGATTTGATCTGTCTGAGGGTGGTTTTCGGAGGTGAGATAGCCGACAGAGTGTGAATAGACAGAGATTGCAAGACAAATTTCACAAGCGTCGCCCTTCCTCCGAAACTAAGCATCCTAGCTTGCCACCCTCTGATTCTAGCTACAGCCTTAGCCACCATGCCTGAAAAATAAATGATTCTTTGCCTTCCTACGTATAGGGGGCAACCAAGGTATGTGATGGGGCTGTCTTTTTGAGTGAAACTTGTGATGGTCTTGATTCTGCTAATAATATCCTGAGGTGTGTGGGCGGGGACCATGAAGTGACTCTTTTCCTTGTTGATGAGCTGATCGGAGACACTTTCATATGTAGAAAGAACATTCATAATCAGCTGCAAGGTAGAAATAGTCACTGAGGAAAAGATGATAACATCATCGGCAAAGCTGAGATGGTTTATCTGCGGTCCCTTTTTCTCCATGTGAAACCCCTGGTATAAATGATGCTGGAGAAGATGATTCATCATCCGAGAAAACACCTCCGCTCCAATGATGAAAAGGGCCGGGGATAGAGGGTCACCTTGTTTCAAGCCCCTAGTGGAGTGAAAGAATCCATGTCTCACACCATTGACTATGACAGAGTACCAATTGTTAGCCATGATTCTCCAAACCATGTCAATGATGCTCTCACCGAAGCCCATCCTTCGCATCACCAAACAGATATATGACCAGGAGACCCTATCATAAGCCTTGGTCATATCCAATTTGATGACTACATTGTCCCCCTCTTTAGGCCTTTTGATGTTGTGAATAATCTCCTGAGCAAGCATAATGTTCTCCGAGATGCTTCTGCCTTTTACGAACCCAGACTGGTTATCCAAAATGAGATTTGGTAGAATGGGAGCTAACCTTAGGCAAATGAGTTTGGAGATAATCTTGTTGGTGAAGTTGCTCAGACTAATAGGTCTGAATTCCGACAACTTATTAGGATGGTCTACTTTTGGGAGCAGAATCAAACAAGCGTGGGAAAAGTATTTGGGCATAGTTTGACCACAAAAGAATGCCTGAACAACTGCCAGGAGGTCCACTTTAATGATGTCCCAACAAGCTTGGAAGAATCTTCCATTCATTCCATCTGGTCCGGCAGCCGAGTGAGGACTCATGGAGAAAATCACATGTCTCAACTCATCAATGGTTGGCATAGCTTGTAGACTGTTGTTTTGTTCCTCGGTAATCATCCTAGGAATACAATCAAGGACTTCCTCATTAATAGCCCTGTCATTGCCTGTGAATATGTTCTGGAAATATTCACATGCTGCTTTGGCTATAGCTTGGTCACCTTGAAATTCAACTCCACTGTCATCTTGAATCTTATGGATGAATAACCGTCTCCGTCTACCCCTCATCAGAGCATGGAAGTAACTCGTGTTCGCATCACCCTCTTTGAACCAATGCAGTTGTGAATTTTGTTTGAGAATAGATTCTTCTAATTTCATGTACCTGATGTATTCAGCGTTCAGTCCATGTAAATTAGCTCTATTCTCCTCTGTGTTTTCAGTCAATATCTGTTCCTCCGCCATCCTGACTTTCTCTTCAAACTCCTTCACAATAGCATAAATGTCACCAAATTCGGATTTTGACCAACTGCTAAGAGTGGAAGCGAGTCTCTTCATTTTCATGTGAAAGACCCACATAGGGCTACCCTTTATTTCTCCACCCCAACAGTTTTCGACAGTAGGTAGGAATGATTGACTATCCACCCAACAGTTCAAAAATTTGAAGTACTTGGTGATGTTCTCCTGTCTTACGGTAAGCTTCATCAACAAAGGACAATGATCAGAACCCACCGAAGGAAGGTGTGTAACCGCGGTGTGAGGCATGGACTCTAACCAGTTATCATTTACCATAGCTCTATCCAGCCTCTTCCAGATTCTAGCTTCCGCTTCTCTTTGGTTGCACCAAGTAAAATTAGGTCCATGAAAGCCCAAGTCCGTAAGGCCACAGGCTTCAATGACACTAATGAAGTCGAAACTTTTATTCATGTTGTATGGTAAACCTCCCATTTTCTCTTCAGGATCAGTGATGACATTAAAATCACCCACCGTGCACCAAGGCAACTTAGTGTCCGCATAACTCATCAGTTTGTCCCAAAGAGGTCTTCTGAGATGGTTTCTACACTTGGCATAAATAAAGGTAGTCAAGAATGTGGTAGGATGTTCCTCATGCTTGATTTCACAAGTAACCTGCTGGTCATCGGATTCTAAGACTGTGCAAGTAACATCTTGAGTCCAAAAGATCCAAATTTTTCCATTAGGGTTACAGGCTGCCTCCTTCATGTTGAGGTACATTCTACAATTGTTGATATGAGAGTTATCCGTGAACGGTTCCAAAATTGTGATCATGGATAACTTGTGCAGCTTGGAGAGATTTTTAATTCTCTCCATAGCACCTTTGGTATGGATACCTCTAGCATTCCATATGATTGTACTAATCATTGGGAACTTTGACTTTGGGATCTGGTTATGGGTCTGTTTGTTATGACAGATGTTCCAGCGGCAGCGCCTTTAGTATAATGAGCTTTATCCTGGTGTTTCCTTGGGGATAAATCTCGTTTGACCGACGCCTGCTGGATTTCATTTGGTTGTTCCGATTCAGTACCGGGACCGACTGTTCTAGTCAAGAGTTGACTGATTTCTTCTTCCTCCTCATTCTCAGCATCTTGGTCCCCTATGGATTGGGAATCTTGGTCAAACTCATCTTCAGAATGTATGACCCTATATTCGTCATCTAAGTCCTCAAGCATTGGTGGAATGGAGTTGAGGACGCATTCCCTAGGAGGGCTTACGTAAGCTTGAAGTGGGGAGACATTTGTGACATCTTGTTCATTGGCTAAACTAAAGTTTGTACCAACTTCCTCCTTATTTCCTTCTTCCTGCCGTAAACATTTGGATTGTTGGGACTGATTTTTGGATTTTTGGGATTCTGGGGATTTGTGCTGATTTTCATGACTTTGAGAATTAGGGGCATTACTGCTCTGTTCAATCATAAAAGGACTTCCTTCATAAGTTCCTTTCAGAATTTCCAACTTCTTTTTAATAGCATCCCTTCTCTTTTTACTTGCCTTGTTTTTGGATTTTGAATTAGAGGACTGCTCCTGGTTAGAACTCTCCTCTAAATTTCCTTCCTCAGTCATATTCTTTTGGAGATTAGTCTGTTGCAGCCCCATATTCTGATCTGAATCCATACCGCGAGCAAGAACAGAGGTAGCAGGAGCTCTAGAGTCGTTCCTAAGGTCTGTGTATTGGTTCTCATGCAAAACATGAGACAAACACCCCCCTTTGGATATCCCTTCCTGCATGTTAGTGGGTTTCTCCTCCAAACCTTCCATACCTCCATCAACTACAGAATCATGGATAACAATAACATCATTATCTTTGGGGGGAGCCATGGGGGAGGGGAGCATTGAGTCAATACCTGTGGTCTTCATTCCACTTCCTTGTTCTGTGTTGATGCCTGCTTTAAGACTATTGGGAATTTTGGATTTTGGGAGCATTGAGTCAATACCTGAATTTTTGGCCTTATTTCCATTTTGCTGGAGAGTTTGCTTATTGGCTTCTTCAGCCTTGTTATCATTTGGAGTCCCCTTGCTGTTGATCTGCTCCTGTTCATTATGGTTATGGGGAGGGGGTTGTTGAACATGGACTCCATGCTCAACATTACAATTTGGGAGAGAGTTAAGAGACATACCAGATGAGTTTGTCTGAATAGGTCTGTAAACTTGTTTGCTACTTTCCTGAAGTTTTTGATTGTGAGAATTTCCTTTGAAATTCTTTCTCTTCTGTGTTTGCCATTGATCTTCTGGATTTTTACTTTTAATCTCCTCCACTGTTTGCTCTCCCTGCTTGGTACCAGGTGTTTTCCTTTGAGCTTGCGGTTGATCTTCCTTGTAGCCAGCGTTATATAGATTGGATTCTTTTTTCTCTAAATTTGCCTGCTTGATGTTCTTATGAATCTCCACATCTGCGTCCCTTCTTTTCTTAACTTCTTCATCATCTTTCTTTATAGAACAGTCGTTAACCAGGTGACCCTGATGCTTACAGAAAGAACAATAATCTGGTACATCTTCATATTCGATAGCTTGCCATTTTCCTTTTGTGATATCATCTTCATCATACCCCAACCATAAATGGTGAGGTCTATCCTTGGTTAGGTCAATTTGAATTCTCACTTTAGCTACACTTCCTCTAGTCTTCTGGACAGAGGCAGTATCCAAGTACAATGCTTTACCAATTGGAGATAGGAGAGCAGTGAGAAACTCTAAGTAATAACAGTGCCAAGGGAGTTCAGGGAGGGTGACCCATACAGGAACAATCGAAGTATCTTCCTCTGGTGTAAAGGTAGGGGTCCATGTTTGCAATCTCATAAGTTTGCCCTCAATATTCATTGGGTTCTTAACTTGATTTGGGAAAATTGGGTTTTGATGTGCTTTCTTGATAGAAATATACTTAAAAGCCGTATTAGTCAATTTAGGAACCGAAATTGTAGTGTTAGGTCATAAATTGCATTTGATCACAGAAATGTAGACGAATGGTTTATGAATCTAAAGTGAAATTAAATACGGAAGTTTTAATTTCTAGGCAAACGTTCTTGGCTAGCAATATGAAGAAGAAGATGACCAAATTATCATGATTATCAAGTTCATTACTCGTTCTTAACCTTGGCATGTGCATATCCATTGTCTAAACTCAACGTAAATAGTAGTTATTAATTTTAGTAGATAATTAGTTTAGAAACAAAACTTACTCAAATCTTGGTTGGATTGTTGTTAACATAGTTAGAAATAGAATAGAGATATAGTAAACTAGGCAGTTTTGCATATCTAGAGCAGCCTCCTTGGATCGATACTTGGCTACTTAGCCACTTTATTACTTGTTTGACCACGTACACTTGCGTGTCGGTGTATAATATATACCGAGCAGCAGAGCGCGAACACTCATGCGGGTCCTCATCTACTTTTGACCCAAGAAACTCTGGCGGGTTCATTCTTAAGAAATCACTGACTCGATCCACCGTCGTATTGTCATTCTGCGGGACATGCGCGACTGCCTATTGATTGACATGAGCGGTCAAGGCCTGCGCGAGCATCTGAATAGCTGCCCGAAATTCAGCATGGGCAACCACTTCGGTGCATGGTGCTCCTTGACTGGTGGGGCTTGTTGGTGCCCGTCTCCATTGCCATCCTCATGGCCGTTTTCACTCCCATTTCTCCTACCGTTCACTCTGCGTGGAGCCATGATTCTGCAATAGCGAATAGCATGAATTAGAAGGATAGGGAGACATTTCATCTCACGACCTAGATCATGAAAGAAGGGAACATTTCCTAAATGTCTCGTAGCCTCTTCTTCATAAGTGTGGCACGATTCACAACCATGAAAAAGACTCTACTTAACGCGACTTTTAGACACCCTAGGACACTTCAAACCTATTGCTCTGATACCAAGTTTTTCATGACCTGAACGGAGGCCTAGATCGCGACATGGGACAAGGAGCCCCAAGAGACCCCAAGTCGACCCATGGCATGAACATACATCTAACCCGATCAATAAAACAGAAGGATTAACATGATAATCTTAGCGGAAGTCTTTAATAAGCATAACATCAGAAATACACGAATCTAAAGTTGAATATATTCTATTATCTTAAAATCCTCTAAGTCTAATGAGTTGATGGGAAAAAACCCCGACTAACTCTCTAATACTTAAACTGAAAGTATATCAATATCTAAAAGCAAATGGTCCTCGGAAGATGAGGACTCACCACTACGCTCGGTGCTAACTCTAGAATTGGCTACTGACCGGGCTGAGCCTGAGTACCGGAGCCTGTATCATAAAATGATGCAACATAGAGTATGCGGTCAGTATGTGGAATGTACCGAGTATGCAAGGTAAGTACAACCACTTAAAATAAGTAAAATCATTTAAACATGTATAATGTAAAACAACATCAAGATAAGGATCTGAGAGTAGGGTTTGCATGCTAATTTTCTGAAATCATGATCTCAATATAACATAACATCATAACTGAATTGATTGAACCAAAGCTAAAATCTGATAATCATAAGTAAAGCTGAACATTGAGTCAAACCTGGTTTAGAACATATATAGATATGTATATCATGATTGATGAATATGCATAAATGAAATCATAAGGAACAATGGGAAACTCGTGTTTTAACTGACATGCCACAATAGAGTTTACGTGGTCTCAACTATCACACTCAAGTGGGAAGACCTGTCCAAAGTCTTTCCAAGGCTAGGGACGATACCTTGATATCAACATCAAGCTCGAGGCCCAATCGAGGCAGGGGATAGCTCACAAGGGACGTCCCAAAGTATCATATATGTGTAAGTGATATCCTACGTTGGCACGTAGTTCTGAAGAATAGGGTGATCGACCCTTAGCCTACTTGGTGCTAGACACTACTCCCAAAAATATGCATATGCTCTCCACTGTTTTTCAACAAAGCTCACCCTTGTCTATTGACGAAGCTCAATAATTAAATACATCTCAAATATAAAATTATGCATATGAGAAGCTTTTAGCTCTAACCATACCACAAACTAAAAAATAATTGTGAGTCTTCATTCCAAAACCATGTGGTAAGCTTAATTCAGGAAATCATAAATCATACTTGAACATGTGGGCATTGCCCAATACTTTAACATGCTTGAAATTACTTAATTCACATTGAAAACATGATTGTAAACATGGATAACTCAATAACATGCTTTTCATTAATAATATTTCATCATACTTGAACATTCATCATAAATCTAAACTTTCATGATTTTCTCATAGATGGGCATTTTAATTTATAAATCTTGAAACATGATTTTTATTGAGAATAATGTAAAACTTGGTAGAGACATATTTAAATCATACCCATGTAGAGAATTAGTAATTTCATGCATTGTGTTAAAACCCCATAGAATTGACATAGAAAATTCATGATTGAGAGAGGATTGGGCATGGGTGTGAAAAGATTCACCCACTCGTAATTGTACAGATCTGATTATAGCTGATTCTTACACTTCTCTGATTGCCTAAGAGGAATTGAAGAGAATTTGAAAGAGAAGAAGCTTGATCACCTCTATAACTCTCTAACTTTGCATGCATGAGGAAGAATGTCCTAAAATGCATGGGGAACTTCACGATTCATTACTGGTGACCACGAGTCGTGGTCACCACTCGTCACATGTACTACCTCAATTTCAACTAAATTCCATCCGGATGACCATGACCCATCCCATGAATCGTGGTGACTGACCACGACTCACGGGGACCTTTTGTTGGGTACACTTCCATTTCTCTGCACATTCTCAAAATCACTGCCCATGAATGACTCAACGATTTGTGGGGCGGCCATGACTCGTGGTCATGTCCATGGGGACCTTAACTCCTAAAATCTAATTAACACCCTGATCCTCACCACGACTCACATCACAACTCGTGGTCTTCTCCCATGGGTCACAGAATGACTTGTTCTGTGACCTGATTCAAAATTTCAAATTTCCTCCATTTCAACTCTCTGGTCTGATCTTTGGGCTTCTAGGGTATAATACTAAATAGTCCATATATCCACATTGTATCGCAACATTAAATCAAGTGCTACATGGAAGGCAATCCATGGGGTAGTTGGTGAAGTATGAGTAGCCTACTGAGGATAGTAGGAGCGCCTAGAGCACTACAAGTCTGTTTTCCCTGATTTTATTTTGCTTCTTTGGAGACAAAGCATAATTTCTGTTTGGGTGGGGGTGTACTTTCTTTTGTTTGTTTTTGTTTCACTCAAAGGTTTATATTGCCATATTTCTTTTCTCTCGGGCATGCTATCTAGTAGAACCAACATGTTTAGAATGTATGTTTTTTTTAATTAGAAGTAATCTAGGAGTACTTGGCAGCCAATAAAATGCAAATGTGTTTGAATTTTGTAGCTTTTGAAAATAGCCCCTTTTTTGTGATGAACTCTGCGTGTATATACTGCAAATCATGACCAATGTGGATCTTTTAATTGCATTAGAGATATGAGCATGATTAACTGTAGTGTAACTGTGTATGAACTAGATAGGTAGTAGTGTGATATAACCCTGTGCCACGTGAGAGTCAGGTTCTTACTTAGTTCAGTTCTGTGTGTGTAATCTAAAACTTGCCTAATTAGTCTTGCTTAGGTTGACAGACAGTTAATTAGGAAAGTATCATAGGTCATTTTCGATTTTTGCCCATTTATTGCCTAAATTGTTCCACCAAATAAAATGAGTATCCCTTGATCCAAAGTTTGAGCCTGATTGGGACCTTTTCCTTGATTTATCCTATTCACCTTCCCTAATTATTTATAATGAACCTGTTTTGTCCCTGGTCCCTCCTTGTACATTATGAACCTCAACTCAGGCAAAATACCTAAGTTGAGGGTGGCTAATGTAAGGGTGCATAAACTGTGTGGGAAAGATAAAGAAAAAGATGGTTAGTGAAAAGATGGGTGTGGTAAGAAAAAGAAAAGAAAAAGAGAAAAAGAAAAGTGAAAAGAAAAAAGAGATAAAAAGAGATAAGAAAAAAAGTGAAAAACAAATCACACCCATAATTTGAAAGTAGAATATAAGGAGAAAGGGGAGAAAAGGAGATAAAAAAGTGGAACTGGAGTCATAATATATGTAGTGAAAAGGAGGGTGAGTCACTTTATCCATATTCACCATATCTGTCCTCAAGCCTACATCACAAGCTGAGAAAAGTCTTACAGTAATCCTGATTCGACTGTCTGAAAATTTAAAGTAGAGAAAATAACGACAAGCTTATGGTATCACATATACAGTATTTGAACTTCTTTGTGAGAGTGAGTTCTTTGCTACTAGTCTAGGTTTCTGATATGTACATCATTGTGAGTGTTTGAGACTTCATTTGTTGTGATGGTACATAGGTTGTAGTATATACTGCTAATTGTCTATGTAAATAGCATTAGTGTTTGCTCAGTTGTCTGCTGATAATTTGATGCCATCTTCAAATCTCTTTGTGCTATGATTTGTAGTTGCACGTGTACACAACATTCTCAATTTTTATTGTTTGAAAGAAGGGGTTGATAGTTGACAATGATCATGTGTACAAATTGTTAACACTGTCGGCTGTGAGTCTTTTAGTTTACTTTCTAGTTAAGCATCATATGTGTAATAGTGTTTTGTTTGCCCGAGGACATGCAAACTTTCTAAGCTGAGGGTGTTTATGTGTCGTAGTTTTGCGACACTTTCAATGCTTAAAACATAGAAAAGATACTAGGACTTGGGTGTGTTTATATAGATATGATGTTTTTTTACTGTATTTGTAAGGAAATTAGTTCTAGGAATTAGATTATAGAAAAAAAGTGAAAAGGGGTAGAAAATGGTGTTCTATGGATCACAGCACGAGCCATAGCTAGTGCCCGTGATAAAGAAGCAGAAAATGCATAAATGCAGGTCTCAGGGTACAATAGGATGCCACGAGTCGTGACAACATTGTACGACTCGTACTACACGATCATAGTGAGAAGTAAAGAACTTGACATCCTCAAGGCACGAGTTGATTGAACGGATTGTACCAGCATGGTACGAATCCTAAGGAGGATCTGTAGGATGATCATCACAGTTGCTGCATTTCATAAGTCCATGCCACCACTACTAACTACAACACATAGTGACATATCACAAGGCATACCAGGAACCCATACCCGAGAAGTTCAGAAGAGGCAAGTGTGGTATGAGCACTGACCATGACTCATAGCAGCCTGCTATGACTCATAGGTCATCTTGACGGCTGCAGTCCTTGTTAATTTAGGAAAAGATTTTTAATGAATGTATAAATACTTTTCTTTTATTTTTTATTAGGAATCTGATACTTTACATTATCAGTGTATTCAGGAATATCCCAACACTGCTCAGAGATTGAAATTACTCGAAAGAGCAACAAGTTTTCTTCATTGTGTTCTTGATTTGCAAGGATTATTTTGAAATTGATCATTGGGTCTTTAATTATGAGTTCCTCTATATTTTCTGATTTCATTCTTGCAATTATGAGTAGCTAAACTCCCACAACTAGGGTTGTAAGAACCATGATAAAATAACTAATTAGGGTTTCTTGTTGGTGAATAACATTAGGACTAGCCTATATTCTCTACTTTCCTGAATCTAGAGAAGTAGAGATTAGAAAAAGAGAATGGAAACAAATACTTGAAATTATCAACTTTCAATTAATAACTTGAGATGCAGTAGCAAGAAAGTTAATTTGGAATCATTGATAAAGGTTAAGTAGGAATCGATCATGAGACCTGATCCGGTGATTGAGTATAGTAATCTAATAGGGGCTAATCAATTTTTTAGATGAAAATAACTTATCGATTCAAAAGGCTAAGTATTGGAATAGATCACAAGTGTAACAGACCCTGCATAGTTATGAATCCATGGGGAACACTTCCCTAGTTAATTGCCTATCTTTGATAACCACACCATTTTTACAACACTATCACTCATTATTTCCATAAAACCCCCTGTTTGGAGATAACTGAACTAGAAGCGTAAATAATAACATTAGTCAAAATCTTGACTATATTCCTCGTGGGATCGATTCCAACCTTGGTTGGGTTCTTTATTTGACAATGACTGTGTTATACTTCTTTTGAGGTGTAATTTGAGCATTATCATCGTTACATTAGATACCAATCCTACTGTATGATGTAAGAACCATCCCCATGATATTTCTTTAACATACGGACATGAAATACTATATGTACTCCATACAAGCCTGGCATCAACGTGAATCAGCCAAGCGCATGCAAATGCACATGGTCGTTCAAGTAATATAGGACTATGAAGTCCTGATTATTGATCCTTCAGATACTTGTTAGATTAATTATTCAAGATTATTATATTATCTCACTATTCTATGAAAAAACAATAACATGGGGAATGGTTTGGAGATTTAAACTACTAAACTTGAAAAGTTAAACTAACTATTTGATTGAATGCAATTTCAGAAATGTTTGTACTTCAAATGATGATAGAATCTAGGGTAATAGCACTTTCACTTCAGGTTGAGTTTTCAAGACTTTATTAGCTAGATTAATTCTTCCTAAGGTTGCTAGTTTTAAGTTACTATCCTATTTCTTGCCACTCTCCCAAGCATCTAAGAACTATCCTATGAACCCTAACACCTTTATCCCTATGGTTGCCGAAGAAACATGAGATGACGGTTGTGGCTACTTGTGTATCAACTAAACAAGGTTGAAGGGTATATTTCTATTCTTATCAATAACTTCTATCTTGATCGCAGTCGAACAAGAGTCTTTGAATACCTATTTTATATTTACTTTTAACCCTTTTAGTTTCCTCTCCCGAGTTCAACCAAAAGCCAACATTTTTATTCGAAAGGTGATCAATCTAATGGATAAGCAATTAACATAGGTAAATGTAAACAACCTTTCACGAAGAATCAATACTAGCATAATCAATCTATCAAACTTTAACCATTTGCTATGGCCAAAACCCTAGAATGGGAGTTTAGCTACTTATGTTCAAGTGGAAAAACAAATACATCATCATTCAAAGCATAAAACAATAGAGAAAAGAAGATAAATCTAAGTTATGAATTTTTTTCTCCTCCAAAGCTGCGTTACACCATCAATACAATCAAACAATATGATGTCAAATAGCTAATAAACGACCTAGATGTTATATTTATAAGTGAGGCCTCAAATGACGCTTTTGCCCTCAAGTATTTATCTTCAAAATCAGCAAAATTTGTCTTAGTGCACCAGGTCTGGCTCAATTTTCCTCTGAAGTTTTGCTTCGGGCACCCCACGCCAGCGAACACACCAATGTGTTAGTCAAATTTCTGGGCATCTAGATGCCCCTAGTGCGCCACGCCATCCAAAGCACCAGAGTGTTAGAAAATTTTTCTAAGTTTGGGATGCTTCTGGCGTGCCACGCCATCCATCTCGCCAAGGTGTTGATCAAATTTTTCTCCAACGTTAGGGACCTGGCATGCCACACCACCCATAGCACCAACTTTTGTGTAGATTTCTCTGAAGTTTAGGGGTTGGCGCGCCACGCTAGCCGTCTCACTAGGACAACTTTCACAAACTCTTCTTTCTTCACACCTTGGGTCATTTCTGAGTCCTTTTTTCTTGGTTTACTGCTCAAAACATCTTAAAACATTTGTTAACTCACAAAACACACATAAACATGAATTTATGTATTTCATAAGGATTATGAACTCAAAACAAGGTAAAAGATGGGAAAAACATGAAAAATAGGCATAAGAATATGCCTAACACCACCACCCCACACTTAAACCATTATTCGTCCTCGAGTAATCCTCAATTATATGCATAAGCTCATCTTTTACCACCACTTGTCATCTCTATCAATTCTCACTCAACCAACTAGCATAGAGCATATGAGTAAGTGGTTCATCAGCTTATAACAATTCACATCAAGCACATATAGAGTTTTCATATTCAAGACTACACAATTTCTATAACCGACTCATATTTTCAAAACAGGGCCAACATGATTAAATATGAAATGTGCCACATATAGTACACTGACTTATCTTGTGCCCTCACTTTTAATGATATTCCTCTCTCAAATTATCAATGCAAAACATGGAACATAATAAGTAAGGCATACTCATGCTCACACATATGTCATATACCATAAGCTTGCCCTTCATGTACATTAAACTACTTAATTGTTTCAAGAGATTAAGATCATAAGGACTTTTCTTGGTTGTAATGTCGGCTAAGGGACAGGTAGGAATGATTTTTCTTTGATAGTGACTACCACTCTAAGTGCTTTAATACATTTTTCATCTTTCTTATTCACTACTTTCTCCTTTATTATTCACCCTTCATTTCACTTACCCTTTTTCTTTTCTTTTCATTCCCCTTTTTCACTACATGAGTGATAGTCTTTGCTTATAGAATCAATATGAATATTCACTATTAGAACTCTTTCTTTTATTGTCCTAGCAGCAAGTAAACAACATGTTTTATGGGCATCCCTCTTCTCTTTCCTCTTCTTATCATCCACATATTTTCCTTTCCCTTAACTTTTTCTACCTCGGTGGACTCCTCATTCTTAACTCCCAAAGTGTCCAAGACTATCTTTGGATCAAAAATTCTGGAGGTCACACAACAAAAGGATATATGCTACTTTAGTGGCTAAGAAAAGAATAAGGCTTATGGCTCAAAGGAGGTTAACTAGGGATAATATTCAGGAGGGTAAAACAAACATAGAAAAACATGAATTTTTCAAAGAAATGCCTTGATCATCTCTTAATTCCCTAACAACTAGACCTGCAGCATATACTAAGGCAAGTTCTTGATGCTACACTATGTACAAGATACAACAATTAAGCTCACCTCACATGGCATCAAGAATCTAATCGGTTTCCTATAGCTACACATTCATACAATCACATTGAATGACACTTTTCATTATTAAGCCCTAAGAGTGTCTTGAGACAAGTTAAAGAACTTAATGTGTCTCTCATGGAGTTCTCACTTATGCAATTAAGAAGACCACTTCATTGACTCGAGCATAGCCATTAAGTAGAACGTCAAAGAGCAAACAAAAGTGGATGATATATGACTCAATCCTAAAAATAAGAATTACATGAGTAATTTTTTTTGAAGATGATCATCATCCCCATCCATCATCGGGACGGGTCACTAATCTGTGAATACACGACTCCTAAAAATGAAAAATTACCCGATTCAAAGGTCTTTCCTTCAGAAAAGAACTGAGGCCCTAAGAAAAATCGAAGGGTGGATGAAGTATGCCATTTTTCAAAAAAAAATCAAAATAAGTCAAGTAAGCTTGATGGCATACTCACTCTTGACCTCAAAATGTCGAAAGATACCTCACCCCACAGTTAAAGTCATGCTCTCCTCAGAGCATCTATAAAGTAAAAATCATACAAGTGTGAGAAATACTCCCTGAGGCCCTCTAGGACCTAGATAGAAGCATGTCTTTTGGATTCACGGGTCGTATGACCCCACACTTAAGATCAAGACGTGCTACTTAGCTTGAGATTTGGGTACTCAGACTTCCCCTTCCCTGCACATAAAATTAAAAAAACAAGTGACACTATATAAAAAAAATAAAAACCACACTATTACAAATTGGGTTGCCTCCCAACAAGCGCCTGATAAAATGTCGCAACATGGCGCCATCAAGTTTTACCACTTTTCCTTCCACTTTGAGTTTATAAATTTCACCCCTAGTTTTTTTTTCAATTTTCTGTTATGCTTAGGGGAAGTGGTGTAAACATGAAGGGACCAAGTAATAGATGTTGCATCTTGCATTTCTTGGCCTTTAAGTGAGGGATACCATTATGTCTCTTTGGAATAATAAATTTTAAAATATAGGGGCATTGTTCCTCATCTACACATCTCTCTATAGGCTTGGAAGACTCTATTTCTAGGTTTCCAACCAAACACAATATCGATAAGTATTTAGAATGAGGACCAATACGTCCTAACTCTAAGATTGAATTATGCTTAATATCCTCACTTTTATCCACCTCCTCAACATCGACATCAACCAACAAAGAATAGTCTAATGGTTGGGATTCTTCTTCTTGTTTCATGCATTGGCTAGTATTCACAACACTTTATAGTTGGGCCTCAGACGCTTAACCTTTTCATTCAAAAGAGCCTACAGGTCATGGATACTTGAGCCAAATTGGTCTATCTCTTGTCTGAGCTCTATTCTCCCTTTCACTTGAGGTTTCTCTTGAGTTTTGGCGAAGATCGTGACTTGTAAATCATTACAAGTTGCAGCCTCAGTGTAATGCCCCTGAAACTCAAAATCTAATTCCAGGACTTAAATCTGGAAATCTGGAAAAGCTATGGAAAAGCTACAGGACGACCCACCTAACGAGTCATTAGGTGAACTCACGGCTCGTTAGGTGAGCCATGAGAAGGAGGTTTGAGGTTTTTGAGAAGGGAGGTAGTGTACCTAACGAGGGACTTCACGAGTCATGGTCACTGACCACGACCTGTTGAGTCACTCGTGCTCAGGTCTGGGTTGAGGATATTATCAATGGAGTAGTGTACTTGATGGGTGGGGGCAATGAGTCACGGTCCCTAGTAACGACTCATTATGTCCCCAATTACCAGCCCTAGTGAGTTTTTAGCTAGTGCAGTTTACGAGTATCACAACGAGTCGTCGTTAGTGGTAACGACTCGTTAGGTGACCTGTTACCAAGCTTAGCATTTAATCTTCAGAAGTGTGACAGTGTGGTCCACGAGTCCCTCGTGGTGAACTACTGGGGAGCCTAGACAGTGTACCTAAGAAGAGTGAATACGAGTCGTGGTCAGCCACCACGACCCGTTAGGTCAAACGTTAGAGTCACCTGACAGTTTTCCCCAGCGATTTTCTAAGGACTATTTAGTAATTTTCTATTCTCCTAAGCTCTAAACTAAATCATTTTAAACATAAATTCATACTTATTAGAGGTTTTGGACGGTTCCTCCCCTCATTCTCACGTTTACACTCAGAAAATTTATCGAAACTCCCTCAAGAAACTCTCTAGCAGGCTTAAGGTGTTCCTTCATCGCAGCAGTTCAGGTCTTCTTCTTCGGGGAACTTTCATCCAGGTATTCAACAAGGGAATTGTCCTTCCATTGTGTCCCTCAATATCCTCCCATAATTTTCCTATCAGTTTAGTCCTGCGATTTTTGAATATGAAGAGGTTTTCATGTTGGTTCTCGTTAATTTCAATTGGGTTATTATCCATGTTTATTACTCATATGATCTTCATCAATTTCATAAGTAAATTTTTGTTGTTCTTACCAAGATGATTTACAACCTTAAATTTTCGAGTAAAGATTATTGCGTATTACATTCCGTTTATTTTGCAAAGTATGTTTTGGGCTGAATATCCTAGAAATTTTTATTATATATATATATATGTGTGTGTGTGTGTGTGTGAGAGCAATTATTCCATTTAGGAGAATGATTTTACCCTTGTTGGTGAAACACCTTTAAATTCTTGAGATTTCGTCATATTATGAAATTCCCGTGTTGCTGGAATGAGTTGTGTTCTCTATTAGCTGCTTAATAGTTTAGTTTAGTTAGAACGTACAACCTCTTCAGCGCTATTCAGAAAGTGTCAACTGAGCAGTTTGACTTTAGTCTTTTTCTGAGGTGTCAGTGGCGCCTCTCAGTTATCAGAATCAGACTCAGATCATAGTTATTTGATCCATTATGCGGTCATGACATTCTAGTCATATAGCTCCGATAAGCCCCAGGACCCCAGTTCAGTTACACTTTGTTCTTAGACGATTACGACGCTTCTAGATAAGCAGCTCTGACTAGTCTAGAACCCAATTTCAGAATCTGGTCCGATAAAACTCTCAGGGTACTTTCAGTTATATGTCCCGGACTAGTCTTGGGCCCTAGATTCAAGCTATCCGCTTAGCGGTTCAGTATAGGTTTCCAGTGGGAGTATGACTTAGCACCGAGTGGGCTAGGGTTCCAATGCACCCAGGTTCCCAGAACTACGTTGCCAGCGTAGGTTACAGTATTACTTGGCCTGATTGGCCCTAGACTTTTGTGATCACCCAGTTCATGTCTTTAACAAGGTATATTGGGTCCTACTGGTAGAGTGTATACATCAGACTCCACATCTAACTCACGTGGTTATATGTCAGTTAGAGACTCTCCCACTAGTCAGTTCAGTCCATTTCAGAGTAAGCAGTTCAGTTCAGTTCCAGTTCTATCAGTTATCTCAGCTTAGTACAGTATTGCAGACTCAGAATTTTTAGACTTAGGACATGTCTTTGACCACCAGACAGGGTCATCTTGACCATTCCAGTATATATATCAGTCGCTCAAATCAGTTTGCTTGTTGGTCATTTAATGTCATTTCAGTTCATACTTTGTACTTCATTTATGTTTCCTCCCGCTTACTCAGTACATTAAAAGTACTGACGCATACTTTTATGTTGTATCATTTCATGATATAGCTACAGGTTTCCAGATTCAGCAGCGTTAGCAGCCTCATTTCAGATCCTCCTCAGTTGCAGTTGAACTGTGAGTCCTCATCATTCGAGGGCCTTATTTCATTCTCTTACAGTTTTATTTAGACTTAGAGTTAGCTGGGTGCTTGTCCCAGCAACTCATCATTTATAAGGCTTTCAGACATAGAGTACATTTAGATTCAGATTTTGTAAAATTTATGTTTTCTCTTAGTTTCATTTTCTGAAAGGCTTTTATGTTGTTAATTCAAATCTTCCGCTATGCATGTTTTATTTAGGATACCAGTGTATGATAGAACAGGGGTTGACTTGGGGTCACTTGTCGCTTCAAGTACTATTTTACGTCCAGGGTGTAGGCTTAGGGCATGACAAACTTGGTATCAGAGCACTAGGTTTAGAGTATCCTCAGAAAGTTTGAAAGCCGCATCGAGTAGAGTCCTTTTCATGAGTGTGAAGCGCGCCACACTTATGATGAGGAGGTTATAAGATGTTATTAGGAAAACTCCCTTTTGTTCATACTCTTTATCGTGCGTTAAAGTTCAATTTCAGAAATGCCCTTCTAATTCATGCTCTGTTTCATTTCAGCGAACCATGCCTACCAGACGCGATAATGGAAGAAGGGCCGGTAGTGTCAACAAACCTTCCCCACCATCCCCAACAGCTCTTCAAGATGATTCTATGTCTACCGCTGAATTTAGGGCGACCATTCAACTGTTGTCCCAAACAGTCACCAACCAGGTGAACCAGCAGGTGGTGCCGATGAACAACAATGGGTCTGTAACAGTTGCGAGGGTGTGGGACTTCACACGTATGAACCCTCCATCTTTTCAAGGATCCAAGGTAGGGGAGGATCCCCAGGAGTTCATGGATGAGGTTAGGAATATCACCCGCATTATGGGTGTTAGCTCTTCTGAAAGTGCTGACCTGGCTGCCTACCAATTAAAAAGGGCAGCTCAGGTCTGGCATGACCAGTGGAAAGCGGGGCGACCAGTAGGAGCAGGACTAGTGGAGTGGAAAGATTTCCACACAGATTTCTTGGATAGGTTTTTCCCTCGGGAGCTGAGGGAGGAAAAGATGGTGGAGTTTATGAATTTGAGACAGGGCAACAGAACTGCAGAGGAGTATGATCTGGAGTTTACTTGGCTGTCTAAGTATGCTCTAGAGATGGTAGCCGAGCCAAGGGCTCACATGCTGAAGTTTGTAAATGAAGTGTCAAATTTGGTCCTCAAGGAGTGCAGGACCGCGATGCTAATTAAGGACATGGACCTTTCTAGCTTGATTGTCTATTCTTAGAAGATTGAGGCTGAAAAGTTGAAGGATATGGAGCGTAAGAACAAAATGGCAAGGACTGACCATTCATATTTTGGCCATCAAAGGTCTAGCGGTGGTAATCACCCCAACAACAGCAGAAGTAGCAACAACAGCAGAGAGCCCTAGCACCCAGCTCAGCCAGCGCCCCAACCTTCTGATCCCGCCAGGATCGAAGGGGTGGGTTATCTGGCACTCAGCCTCAGACTCACAGTATAGGGAATAGGTATCTAACTTGCCCCAAGTGTGGTAGGAATCACCCATGAGAATGCCTTCAAGGATGAGAGGGCTGTTTTGGGTGTGGACAGCTTGGACACAGGCTTAGGGAGTGCTTGTCAACAGGGCGAGGGAGATCACAATCTACCACCTCATCAGCTCCAGCAGGCCGACCAGCTTAGTAGGCCAACACATCAAGTACAGATGGCGGTCAGCACCAAAATCGCTTCTACGCTCTATCTTCCCGTCAAGATCAGGAAAGCTCACCTGACGTAGTTACTGGTATGTTACGTCTCTTCCAACTAGACGTGTATGCCCTCTTAGATCCAGGAGCCACTCTTTCATTCGTGACTCCCTGTGTAGCAGTCCAGTTCAACATCAGTCCAGAGGTCCTCTTAGAACTATTTTCAGTCTCCACCCCGGTTGGCGAGTCAGTTAGATCCAGTCGGGTGTATAGAAATTTCCCAGTATCAGTCCTAAATAAAGTTATTCCAGCTGATCTTGTAGAGCTAGACATGATCGACTTTGACCTTATTCTCGGCATGGATTGGTTACACTCCTACTATGCCTTAGTCGATTGCAGAACTAGAGTTGTCAAGTTTTAGTTTCCCAATGAGCCAGTGTTAGAATGGACGGTAGTAGTTCAATGCCTAAGAGTAGGTTTATTTCCTACCTTAAAGCCCAGAAACTCATCTCCAAGAGATGTATTTATCATCTAGTTTAGGTCAAGGATTCCAACTCTGAGACCCCAACTATCCAGTCTGTTCCAGTGGTCAGCGAATTCCCAGATGTTTTTCCTAAGGATCTTCTCGAAGTTCCCCTTGAATGGAAAATAGACTTCGGAATAGACCTCCTTCCAGATACTCAACCCATCTCCATACCTACTTACAGAATGGCTCCAGCTAAGCTTAAGGAGTTGAAGGAGCAACTAAAAGATCTTCTTAACAAGGGTTTTATTAGACCCAGCATCTCTCCCCGGGGTGTTCCAGTGCTATTCATGCGTAAGAAAGACAGTACCCTCAGAATGTGCATAGATTACCGTCAGCTGAACAAGGTCACAGTTAAGAACAAGCATCCCCTACCCAGAATTGACGACATATTTGACCAACTTTAGGGAGCCAGTTGCTTCTCAAAAATCGACCTCAGGTCAGGGTACCATCAGTTAAGAGTCAGAGAGTGTGACATGCTGAAAACAACATTCAAAACTCGGTATGGTCACTACGAGTTTGTAGTGATGTCCTTCGGGCTAACAAATGCCCCAGCAACCTTCATGGATTTGATGAATAGGGTCTTTATTATGTACCTGGATATGTTCGTAATTGTATTTATCGACGACATTCTAGTATACTCCAGAAATGAGGAAGAGAATGCAAAGCACATGAGATTAGCATTGCAGACACTCAGGGACTGCCAGTTGTTCGCCAAGTTTAGCAAGTGCGAATTCTGATTAAAGTCCGTGACCTTCTTAGGTCATGTGGTCTCAGCTGAAGGAATACAAGTAGATCCTCACAAGATAGAAGTCGTAAAAGATTGGCCCAAACCTACCTCTCCTACTAAAATCAGGAGTTTCCTAGGCTTGGTCGATTATTACCGATGGTTTGTGGAAGTTTTTTCCTCCATAGCATCTCCTCTGACTAAGTTAACACAGAAGAAGGTGAAATTTTAGTGGTCGAACTAGTGTGAGAAGAGTTTTCAGGAGTTGAAGACTCGACTCACTACTGCTCTAGCTTTAACCTTGCCAGAAGGATAAGATGGGTTGGTTGTTTATTGTGACTCTTCTAGAGTTGGACTCGATTGTGTTCTGATGCAACGGGGCAAAGTGATAGCCTATGCCTCCGGAAAACTCAAAGTTCATGAGAAGAATTATCCAACTCATGACTTGGAGCTGGCAGCAGTGGTATTCGCACTAAAAATATGGAGACATTACCTTTATGAGGCTCACGTGGATGTGTTCACAGATCACAAGAGCCTTTAGTATGTGTTCAGTCAAAAGGACCTAAACCTGCATCAGAGACGGTGGTTGGAGCTGCTAAAGGACTATGACATGAGTGTGCTGTATCACCAGGGTAAGGCCAATATGGTGGCTGACACCCTAAGCAGACGGTCTATGGGATGTGTGGCTCACATCGAGAAAGGCAAGAGGGAGTTAGCGAAAGAAGTTCACAGACTAGCCCGGTTAGGGGTGTAGTTGGTGGATTCAGCTGAAGGTGGTGTGGTAATGCAAAGCGGGTCAGATTCATCCTTGGTAGTTGAAGTCAAATCCAGTCAGGATGATGATCCCATCTTACTTAAGCTTAAGGGAGCAGTCCTCAGAAAAGAAATAGAAGTTTTCTCCCAAGGGGGAGATGGGGTGCTCCGTTACCAAGACAGGTCGTGTGTACCGGATGTCGGTGAGTTGAGACAGCAAATACTAGCCGAGGCACACAACTCGAGATACTCTATTCACCCTAGTGCTACTAAGATGTATCGTGATTTATGGGATATTTACTGGTGGAACGACATGAAAAGAGATATCGCTGAATTTGTAGCTCAGTGCCCGAATTGCCAACAAGTCAAGGTAGAACACCAGAGACCCAGAGGCATGACTCAAGATATCAGTAAACCCACATGGAAGTGGGAAGAAGTAAATATGGACTTCATTACAGGTCTAACCCAGACTTGTCAGCGGCATGACTCGATCTGGATAGTAGTAGACCGGATGACTAAGTTAGCTTACTTCCTCCCAGTCAAAATCACAGAGTCAGCTGAGGACTATGCCAGACTTTAACTGAGAGTTAGTCAGACTCCATAGGGTCCCTTTATCTATTATTTCAGATAGAGGAACTCAGTTCACCTCGCACTTCTGGAAATCCTTTCAAAAGGGACTAGGCACTCAGGTCAAGCTCAACACAGCTTTCCACCCGCAGATTGATGGGCAAGCTAAACGGACTATTCAGAGCGTAGAAGATATGCTAAGAGCGTGTGCAATCGATTTCAAGGGTAATTGGGATGACCATTTCCCTCTTATTGAGTTTGTGTACAATAATAGCTACCATTCTGGCATTCAGATGGCCCCATTCGAAGCATTATACGGGAGAAGGTGTAGATCTCCTATAGGATGGTTCGAGGTTGGAGAAGCTACCATGATAGGGCTGGACTCTATTCACGAGGCAATGCAGAAAGTTCAGTTCATCTGAGAATGGTTGAAAATAACTCAGAGCTGTCAGAAATCTTATGCCGATGTGCGAAGAAGAGAGTTGGAGTTTGCAGTTGATGACTGGGTTTACCTAAAAATTTCGCCCATGAAAGGGGTGATGAGGTTTGGCAAGAAAGGAAAGCTCAGTCCGAGATATGTGGGACCTTATAGAATTTTGAGGCGTATCGGTAATGCAGCCTATGAGCTAGAGTTACCTTCAGAACTAGCAACTGTGCACCCAGTTTTCCATCTGTCACTTTTGAAGAAGTGCATCGGAGATCCAACCTCAATTATGCTATTAGACAACGTGGGAATAAAGGATAGTCTCTCAAATAAGGAGGTACCAGTCCAGATCCTTGACTGTCAGGTTCGTAAGTTGAGTATTAAGGAAATAGCTTCAGTCAAGGTCCTATGGAGAAATCAGCAGGTTGAGGTAGCTACATGGGAGGCCGAAGCAGATATGATGGCCAAATACCTGAACTTGTTCCCTACCGTCTCTAACACAGCTTGAGATATTAGTTTTGATCCTAAAATTCAATTTAGTTTTCATGAATCAGTTCAGATGTTCAAGTCTCTTTTACGTTTTTGAATGTATGTATCAAAAGTAATTTCAAATCAGTTATGTATTTTGAAACGGAGGTAGTCATTCCGGTAGTTTTAGAGTCAAATGAGCAGTATTTGGAAATTTTGATTGCTATTTTCTGCTTCCTGTGTGTTTTCTAAAATTTGAGGACGAATATTTATAAGGGGGAGATATTGTAATGCCCTAGAAACTCAAAATCTAATTCCGGAACTTAAATCTGGAAATCTGGAAAAGTTGCAGAAAAGCTACAGGACGACCCACCTAACGAGTCGTTAAGTGACCTCACGACTCGTTAGGTGAGCCGTGATAAAGAGGTTTGAGGTTTTTGAGAAGGGAGGTAGTGTACCCAATGAGGAACTTCACGAGTCTTGGTCACAGGCCACGACCCGTTGAGTCACTCGTGGTCAGGTTTGGGTATTATCTGTGGATTAGTGTACATAACGGGTGGGGGCAATGATCGTGGTCCCTAGAAACGAATCGTTATGTCCCCCGTTACCAGACCTAGTGAGTTTTTAGCCAGTTCACCTTACGAGTGTCACAACGAGTCGTCGTCAATGGTAACGACTCGTTAGGTGACCCATTACCAAGCTTAGCATTTTATCTTCAGAAGTGTGATAGTGTGGTCTACGACTGGTGACCATGAGTCGTGGTCAGTGACCATGACTCATTAGGTCCCTCGTGGTGAACTACTGGGGAGTCTAGACAGTGTACCTGACGGGAGTGACCATGAGCCGTGGTCAGCCACCACGACCCGTTAGGTCACCTGATAGTTTTTCCCAGCGATTTTCTAAGGACTATTTAGTAATTTCCTATTCTCCAAAGCTCTAAACTACATCTTTTTGAACGTAAATTCAAACTTATTAGAGGGTTTGGACGGTTCCTCCCCTCATTCTCACGTTTACACTCAGAAAATTTATCGAAACTCCTCTCAAGAAACTCTCTAGCAGGCTTAAGGTGTTCCTTCATCGCAGCAGTTCTGGTCTTCTTCTTTGGGCAACTTTCATCCAGGTATTCAACAAGGGAATTGTCCTACCCTTGTGTCCCCCAATATCCTCCCATAATTTTTCTATCAGTTTAGTCCTGAGATTTTTGAATATGAAGAGATTTTCATGTTGGTTCTCGTTAGTTTCAATTAGGTTATTATCCATGTTTATTACTCATATGATCTTCGTCAATTTCATAAGTAAATTTTTGTTGTTCTTACCAAGATGATTTACAACCCTAAATTTTTGAATAAAGATTATTGCGTATTAAATTCCATCTATTTTGCAAAGTATATTTTGGGTTGAATATCCTAGAAATATTTATTATATATATATATATATATATATGTGTGTGTGTGTGTGTGTGTGTGTGTGTGTGTGTATGTGTGTGTGTGAGCAATTATTCCATTGAGGAGAATGATTTTACCCTTGTTGGTGAAACACCTTTAAATTCTTGAAATTTCGTCATATTATGAAATTCCCGTGTTGCTGGAATGAGTTGTGTTCTCTATTAGCTGCTTAGTAGTTTAGTTTAGTTAGAACGTAGAACCTCTTCAGTGCTATTCAGAAAGTTGCAACTGAGCAGTTTGACTTTAGTCTTTTTCCGTGGTGTCAGTGATGCCTCTCAGTTATCAGAATCAGACTCAGATCATAGTTATTTGATCCATTAGGCGGTCATGACATTCTAGTCATATAGCTCTGACCAGCCCCAGGACCCCAGTTCGATTACACTTTGTTCTTAGACGGTTACAACGCTTCTAAATAAGCAGCTCTGACCAGTCTAGAACCCAATTTCAGAATCTAGTTCGATAAGACTCTCAGGGTACTTTCAGTTATATGTCCCTGACTAGTCTTGGGCCCTAGATTCAAGCTATTCGCTTAGCAGTTCAGTATAGGTTTCCAGTGGGAGTATGACTTAGCACCGAGTGAGCTAGGGTTCCAGTGCACCCAGGTTCCCAGAACTACGTTGCCAGTGTAGGTTATAGTATTACTTGGCCTGATTGGCCCCAGACTTTTTTGATCACCCAGTTCATTCCTTTATACCCTGACAAGGTATATTGGGTCCTATAGGTGGGGTGTATACATCAGACTCCATGTCTAACTCACGTGGTTATATGTCGGTTAGAGACTCTCCCACTAGTCAGTTCAGTCCATTTCAGAGTAAGCAGTTCAGTTCAGTTCCAGTTCTATCAGTTATCTCAGCTTAGTACAGTATCGCAGACTCAGAATTTTTAGACTTAGGACATGTCTTTGACCACCACACGGGATCATCTTGACCATTCCAGTATATATATTAGTCGCTCAGATCAGTTTGCTTGTTGGTCATTACATGTCATTTCAGTTCAGACTTTATACTTCATTTATGTTTCCTCCCGCTTACTCAGTACATTAAAAGTATTGACGTATACTTTTATGCTATATTGTTTCATGATATAGCTGTAGGTTTCCAGATTCAGCAGTGTTAGCAGCCTCATTTCATATCCTCCTCAGTTGTAGTTGAACTGTGAGTCCTCATCATTCGAGGGCCTTATTTTATTCTCTTACAGTTTTATTTAGACTTAGAGTTAGCTGGGGGCTTTTCCCAGCAACTCATCAGTTAGAAGGCTTTCGAAAATAGAGTACATTTAGAATTCAGATTTTGTAAAATTTATGTTTTCTCTTAGTTCCATTTTCTGAAAGAATTTTATGTTGTTAATTCAAATCATCTGCTATGCATGTTTTATTTAGGATACCGTGTATGATAGACCAGAGGTTGACTTGGGGTCACTTGTGGCTTCAAGTACCGTGTTACGTTCAGGGCGTAGGCTCGGGGCATAACACTCAGCCATCATCTCTGTGAGCTTGACACTCATCCTTTTTAAGGCTTTTCCCTGTTCAATAAGTTTCTTCCTCATTACTTCCATATGATTCAAGATCAGTTTTTCCATATTGCTCATTTGAGGATAATGTTCCTCCTTTTCATTATTCCAATAAGCATAAAAAACAACATGAGGATCGTAATAGGGGCTTGAAGAAGGGGAATAAGAATTTGGGAAGCTACTCTAATAGCCATCCAGACCACCATATACACCACAAGTATGATATTATTGCCACAAGTGGGCTCCTCCATAATTCAGACACGGATCATCAAAATATGAATATCCATCATTTGACCCATTTATATACCAAGATGTCATGTTACGAAGAGTGATAAAATACTAAACAAAAATAGAAATCTATACAATATACTTACAAAAATTAAATACTTGAATAATGTAATAAAAATCCTAAACAAAAATAATTAGTCTATATTGAAGTCCCCGAACAACGGCACTAAAAACTTGATGTCGCTCAAGCGCACACAAGCGTACGTGGTTGTCAAGTAATATATGATAGTGAAGTCCCAATTATTGATCCCTCTTAGACTTATCAGATTAATTGTTCAAGGTTATTATCTTATCTCACTATTCTAAGAAGCAACAATAAAAATGGGGAATGGTTTGGAGATTTAGACTACTAAACTTGAAAAGTAAAATTAAATATTTAATTAAACATGACTTCACAAATTTTATACTTCAAATGATGAAGAATCTAGGGTAATGGAACTTTCGCTTCAGGTTGTGCAACACCTCAGACCCCCAGAGTGAAATATTAAAGCAAAAGTATAAAAGTTGCAGACCTGGTGTTAGAGTGACAAGGGAAATGACGGCTCGTCACACCTCTGATGGTGGATCTGATGGCCGTCAGCTTGACGACAGATTGTCACTTATACCGTCGAGGTCTGGTCTTTCAGCTCTTGGGTGATGGAGGTTCCAACGGATTGCCAAATGAGTGAAGGCTCGTCATGGAAACTATCACCTAGGCTAAGATTTACAAGCCCTCCATATTTGAGGTGACAGAGTGGACAACGGACCATCAGTCAAGTGATGGCCCGTCACCCTGACCGTCACTTGAGGGAAAAGTTTTGGGCAATTCTTTTTAAGATCGATGGAGGAGATGACAGACCGTCAGGCTTGCGACGTCCTGTCACCTATTCCGTCAAACGCGCAGCAACCCAGAAATTTCAGATTTCTAAATATATTCCCAGGGGTAGTTTCGTATATTCCAACTCTAGTCCCAAAACTATGACATTTTGGGAATATTTTCAAGGGATTTAGAGGGGTAATCGATCCTCCTCCCTCATTCCCTACTTAGATTACCATACTCACGTTCGTAACTCTAGACCTTCCCTCTCAAGTAAGAGCTAGAGCTTTCAACTCTTCTCAGAAATTCCAAGCTTCTTCCCCGAGGTTTACTACTCCAGGTATGTGGGAATTAAATAGGGTAATTCTTTCATCCTTGTGTCCAAAAGATCCTCAGAATCCCTTTTCTATACTAGCCCTATAAGAGTTATGAACTAGGGCTTTTCAGATAATTATGGATGCTCTTCAATTACGACTGTTTTGTTAGTTCTATTACTCTAGCATATGATCTTTATGATTTTTGTGTTAAATTTCATAGTATGATTTCTATCCCTAGCTTTAATATGACTCTTGGGTTGGTCCTTTCATTACTTAAAAGCTGGTTTAGATTGCTCTATTTTTCATGGATTATTGTTTAAACATGATCCTCAGTATATATGTTCAACTTGAAGTTAGCATTTTTAGATTATCAATATACTTAGCCTTCCCCAAGAATGTCAGCTGATCAATTTGACTTTTAATCAGTCTTTTGAGAAACTCAGTAAATTCAGTAATATCAGTTTATCATCTTGTAAGTTGTTCTTTAGAGTGTTATAACGCTTTCAAATAAAGCATCTCTGACAAGTCTTAGAACACGATTCCTTTCAGGTCCCTAGACTCTCATAACACTTCCACATAAGTAGTTCGTACATAGTCTTAGGACACCAGTTTTGAGCTATCAGCACAGTTAGACACACATATGATTTCCAATTGGGAGTTGCACTTAGCACCGAGCGATCCAGGGTTCAGCGCACCCAGGTTCCTAGAACTATGTTACCACCATAAGTTATTAGCCCAAATGGGCCCCAAATAGTGATCACATAGTTTAGACACTATACCCTGGCAAGGTGCAGTGGGATTTCTCCGATGGGGTGTATACATCAGACTCCATGTTTAGCTCATGTGGTTATATGTCAGTTATAATCTCTCCCACAGTACTACTCAGTCCGGTACTATTATAGTCTCCAGTTTAGTTCAGTCTTCCAGATTTCAGGATATGCTTATGACCTTTAGACAGTTATTAGTACTTACAACATTATCAAACTTTCAAATTCTTTCAATACTTACGATTCTAGATATGGTCATTGCATGCCTTGTTAGTACAGTTTACAGATTTTTAGTATTCTTATGTTTGACTTATATCTCACATATATAGTACATTCAAAGTACTAAACGCATATTTCCATGTGCTATATCATTATATGATATAGGTTCAGGTACCCAGCACCAGCATCGCAGCTAGTTTTCCCTCGGCGAATTCCCCAGCAGCTTTAGTGGTGAGTCCTCATTTTTCGAGGATCGGAGTTTTCATTTTAGTCTATTATTTCTAATTTTAGTTTCAAACATTAGAGTTAGCTGGGGTTTGTCCCATCAATTCATCCATTCTTTAGAAGGCTCTTCAGACATAGTATGTTAGTTATAATTGAGTTTGGACATCTGTTTAAGTTTTAGTATTTTATTCAGAGGATTCTTTATTTATTATAGTAGTTGATTATGGATTTGTGTAGATTTCACATTATATTATTTTATAGTAATCCAGTATGTTAGACTTATTCCATGCCATGGGTTCGCTTAGGGTCACTTATGATCCTAAGTACCGTGTTGCGTTCAGGGTACAGACCGGGATCGCGACAAACTTGGTATCAGAGCATCAAGTTTAGAGTGTCCTAGGATGCCTAAAAGCCGCGTTAAGTAGAGTCCTTTTCATGGGTGTGAAGCGTGCCACACTTATGAGGGGAAGGCTACGAGGTATTTTTAGTAAAATTCCCTTTTTTCATAATTCTTATCGTGCATAGTGTTTGATCTCTGAAATATCCTTCTAACTTGTGCGTTACCCTTTTCAATTAGTGATGCCTCCTAAGAAAAGAAATGAAAGGAGGACCGGTAATGCTAATCAGCCAGCCCCACCAGCTCCAGCAACCCTTAGGAAGATCAGGTGTCAAATGTAGAGTTCTGGGTTGCTATTCAGATGCTGGCTCAAGCAATCACCAACTAGGTAACCAACATGTCAGGGTACCAGTTAATACTAATGGGTTTACAGCTGCTGCCAGAGTTGGGAATTTTACTCGGATGAATCCCTCAGTATTTAACGGGTCTAAAGTAGGCGAGGAACCACAGGAATTCATTTGATGAGATTTAGAAGATCACCCCAATCATGAGTGTTAACCCGATTGAAAGTGCAGATTTGGCTACTTATCAGTTGAAGGGGGTGGCTCAGATTTGGTATAAGCAGTGGAAGGATAGAAGGCGGAATGGAACAAGTTTGTGACTTCATTCCTTGATACGTTCTTTCCTCGAGAGGTTTAAGGGAAGCTAAGGCTGCTGAGTTTATGAACTTGAGGCAGAACGACATGACGATACAAGAGTACGCATTGAAGTTCACTGAACTATCAATGTATGCTCTGGAAATGGTAGCTGAGCTGAGGGCTCACATGCTCAAGTTTGTGAATTGAGTCTCGAACTTGGTGGTCAAGGAGTGCAGAACTTCTATGCTCATCAAAGACATAGACATCTCCAGTCTCATCATCCATGCACAATAGATAGAGGCAGAGAAACTGAAGGAGATAGAAAGGTAAAGTAACCGGGCGAGGATAGGTCAGTATGAGTATTCCCAGCAGAGTTTAAGCGGTGGTAATTGCCCCCAGTAGCAGCAACAAAAGCCTCCAAAAGCTTCTACAGCCAATGCTCGATCTTTCAGCCCCCATAAAGATAGAAGAGGTGAGACATCAGGCTCCCAGTCCAGAGCCATGTTTCCAGCAATCGCACTTTTCCAGCATGCCCTAAGTGTGGTAAGAACCACCTGAGTGAGTGTCGTCTGGGCAAAGAGGGTTGTTTTGGGTGTGGCCAACTAGGTTGCAGATTGAGGGATTTCCCGTCAACAGGAATGGGGAAGGCCCAGTCCACCACATTGGTAGCTCCGCCAGGTCGTCAAACATAGCAGGTTGTTACCTCAGGGATATGTGGTCGTCAGCGCCAAAACCGATTCTATGCTTTATCCTCTCGTCAAGACTAGGAGAACTCACCTAACATAGTGACTGGTATATTACGTCTCTTTCAAATAAATGTGTGTGCTTTACTAGATCGGAGTCACACTTTCCTTCATAACTCCTTACATCGCTATCCAATTTGATATTAGTCCAAAAATTCTCTTAGAGTCGTTTTCAGTCTCTACTCCGGTTGGTGAGTCAGTTAGAGCTAGCCGGGTGTATAGAGATTGTCTATTTACAGTGTTGCATAAAGTCACCTCAGTTGATCTAGTAAAGCTAGATATGGCTGATTTTGAACTTATTCTTGACATGGACTTGTTGCATTCTTGCTATGCTTTAGTTGACTGTAGAACTAGGATCATCAGGTTTTAGTTTCCTAATGAACCAATCCTAGAATGGAAGGGTAGTACATCAACACCTAAGGGTCGGTTCATCTCATACCTTAAGGCTAGGAAAATGATCGCTAAGGGATATATATGTCACTTGGTTAGGTTCAAAGATTCTAGATCCAAGACCCAAACACTTCAGTCAGTTCAAGTTGTATTCCTCGATGTATTTCCCAAAGATCTTTCTAGAGTTCCTCCCGAAAGGGAAATAGACTTCGGCATAGACCTTCTCCCAAATACCCAGCTTATCTCAAATCCTCCTTACATAATGGCTCTAATTGAGCTTAAAGAACTAAATGAATAGCTGAAAGACCTTTTAGATAAGGGCTTCATCAGGCCTAACATCTCTCCATGGGGTGCCCCAGTCTTATTTGTGCGAAAGAAAGACAGTACACTCAGAATGTGCATTGACTACCATTAGCTGAACAAAGTCACAGTCAAGAACAGGTATCCTCTACCCAAGATTTATGACTTGTTTGATCAATGTTAGGGAGCTAGTTGTTTTTCCAAGGTAGATCTCATATCAGGATACCACCAGCTCAGGGTCAGCGAATGTGACATTTCGAAGACTGCCTTCAAAACTCAATATGGTAACTACAAATTTGTAGTTATGTCTTTTGGACTAATCAATGCTCCTGCAGCTTTTATGGACCTGATGAATAGGGTATTCAAGTCGTACCTAGAAATGTTCGTTATTTTCTTTATAGATGATATTATGGTTTACTCCAGAGTAGAGAAGGAGCATGCAGACCATCTAAGAATAGTTTTACAGACTCTCAAGGACTACCGTTGTTTGCTAAATTTAGCAAGAGTGAGTTCTGGCTGAAGTTAGTTGCATTTCTTAGTCATGTAGTCTATCACACCCCACCTTGGGAGGCATGACTGGCACCTGGTGCCCTACTAGGACCTGAACTGCTGAGCTGACTGAGCCTAAGTACCTCTAGTGCAGTGCTGATTCTAACTCTGGAATCAAGAAAACAACGGGCTATATAGCGGCTGTAAATACAACCCCCGGCCGACAAGGCCTATAGCCCTTGTGAAAGTAAACAGCTAACCAAAGACAAACAATCATAGGGAGTTCTATGCGGCCGACAAGGCCGCCAATCAACAGCTAAATAGGGCCCCACACGGCCAACACACATAGTCTAAAATACATATGGGCCCCACATGGCCGATATTATCTAGCCACAAGGAAGTAACACAATCTGCAAGCCTCTAGGAGTAATAAGATGGTCGGGACAGGGCCCTGACCTACCCATATATACAAATAAAAGGAATAAACCTCTATCACACAAGCCCCAGAAGAAAGGAGCTGACGGTTTTGTACGGCTAACTGGAACTACGAGGGACCTGCTCCTCATCTATCTGTATCTACAGGCAAGTAATGTAGCGCCCCGGGAAGGGCGTCAGTACAATATGTACCAAATATGTAAGGCAATAGATAAGCTAAATAGGACTAGAAGTAAATAAAAAGAAGAGCCGAAAGATTAACTTGTACGCTTGCTGATTCATAATCCGCATCTAACTGACACTACATGTACATAAGCTAAGACTGCATACTTACACATTTATACACTACAGCTAGCAGACAAGAATTCATACAAGATCCCACCTGGCCCCCATAAGCTGGGAGGTACAATCAGCACGGAATAACTCGTTCAGGCCCCTATAAGTCCTGGCGAGCACATCTCAATCTATATACCCCTACTCAGGTGTCTACAACTCTACTGGTATTGTAGCCAACCTACCGGTCCCCTGGGTATACAACTGGGCCCGCTTGGCCCCTGAACTGTAGCTGTGTCTGAGTTCGGAGAACTCCTGATATCTACACCCCGGGCGTTAAGGCTCGGCGGGGGTGTGTATAAGGCCAACCAAGGCATATGAGGATCTGGATCCCCATCTTCGTCCCTTTCAGACGGCATGCCGCTCCGTAGAGCGACGTACCCTCGCCTCTGGCGGGCGAGCGACACAACTATTAACCCTGGGGCGATCATGGAAGGCTTCTAACTGAGGGCAACCCCAACCTAGGTGCTATACTGACACATCAATCTATCTGTATAAAGAGAGCGTATCTGGCCTTCTGGGCCTCATGCTAATGCTACTCACTTCTGGGATAATCTGTATGGCTGTCTGCAGGCAGGCCATATGCCCGTATTTGATTAGAGGATCCTGATAGTGATCATGATCTCTAATAGTCTGGGATGAATAGAGCGAGGTCTGAAGTGACATAGAAATACTCTGAATGTCCTACTCGGACATCTATAACTCATGAATAACTGTGGGGTTGTGGATAGCTAACTACTTTAGTCTTCTAATTAAACAACTATAGGGTTGGGCTTGGTCGAACTTGCTTTTACGCGATTGGCACCCCGGTCCTTCATAGGGAGCTTACCGATCTCCTTAACTTGTGGTTAACACTGTACTAGCAGAGTACTGCTGACTCCTTAAGCCTTGTCTGAATCCACTCGGATCTTTATTACTGTTCTGGGAAATTCTCAATCTTATAGGCAATTCTATATAGGTTGGCCCTCTCTTGGCACTCTGTACCTGAATACCTTACAAGAAACGGCTAGGGTGCTGGCCCGTCACTGAGTATTGATATGGACCCTTCCTTGGGGTACCCACGGGTTTATCTTACTCAGACGACTAGGCTGGCTTGATGGGCGTCCTACATGATAATTGTTAAGTCGACTAAGACTGACAATCACTGATAAGACTAAAGGGATGGCGGACGATCACTCAATACACTGGAGAACCCTGGTGACGCTAACTCTAGTATACCTATTTTGTCTCTATTTATGGTTTTGGAACGTGCGATAACGTCAATGACCTCTAGGGATGCTTTCCTGCCAATACAGGCGCCAATGGTCGTTAGACCGCCTAACTGTGCCCATACTGTTTAACCAACTGATTCAGGACAATAACTCTTACGAGCTTCTGGAATCTAGGCCTGACAACAAATATATAAGTCTACCATCATAATAAACTGAGAACTAAAAGAGTTTCTATAGCGTTCATAACGCGAATCACATTTAACCTGCTCCTTTTTAGCGAGGGGTCCTGCAGTACGATCTGTATATCTTTTCTAGCAGCTAACTAGAATTTATGTAACTGTAATCCCTATTAGCAGCTACTTGTAACATATCTAATATTTATATATGTATATCAATAACAGCTAATTACAACATATCGAATTACAATCTAATGGTAGCAACCGTCTGTAGCATCTGAGATCGTTATTTCTATTCGAGAACATAAGTCGTAACACTGTACGACAAGGATACTTGCTGAGAGTTAAGCCTTACATACCTCGTTCGCTGTTTTCTGACTAACTGATGAGTATCAGCTCGTATTCAGCTGCCCTTCTCAACTATAATCATATTAATGGAAGAATAGGGTCAACTTCATTACTGAATTCGAAGAAAACAATAACTTTATACATATATAGTAACTATATTTCAACCTATTGGAAGATGATTGAAAACTTGTAATTTCTCGGGAATCTAGAAGGGAGAAATACTTACTTTAGGCACGTGATCATATTGACACTAGTTTGAAACAATTCCATCAACTTAGGCTCGGCCGGACGACGATTTGCCGGGCGTATTTTATGAAAATAACTCTACAGCGATACTCCCTGCAGCTTTATACTTCAATACCCGGAGTTAATTTAGATTTGGACGGCACTTAGCAGCATAATCGGACGATTATTAAATCTTTTCCTCGGTTTCCCTCTGTTCTGGTCGAAGTTATATGAAAAATAATCTAACTTCTAAGTGTGAGGCCTTTATATACTTGAGGCAGCAGACAAGGCAATGTGGCATTCTACCCAACGCACTAATTCTGCTCCGCGTCACTCTGGGTAACGCGGAGGGGGATGCTCCATGCCACTTTGCCCCTCCGGAAACTTGGTTCGGCCTCCTCCCGTGAAATCCTGACTTTGCACTTGTTCGGCCTTTACCCGAGCCCTTTCCTCGTACATATGACACTCTAAAACTCTTAACCAACATACGAATAGGCCGACTAAATGTTAGAAACTTATGGGGTGTAACATAGTCTCTAGTGAGGGTATTCAGGTGTATCCTCAGAAGATTACGGAAGTCAAAGACTGGCCGAGATCCAATTCTCCATCAGATATTAGGAGTTTCTTGGTCCTAGCCGGTTATTACCGTCGGTTTGTGGAAGGAGTGTCCTCCATTGCCTCTCCTTTGACCATACTAACTCAAAAGAAGGTGAAGTTTCAGTGGTCTGATGCATGTAAGAAGAGTTTTCAGGAGTTGAAGACTCGACTCCCTACATCTCCAATTCTGACTCTACCAGAAGGTTCAAATGGGTTTATGATCTATTGGGATACCTTCAGAGTTGGCCTTGGTGGCATTCTGATGTAGCATGGTAAGGCAATAGCTTACGCCTCCAATATAACTTAAGGTCCATGAGAAGAACTATCTGACTCATGACCTCAAGCTGCCAGTAGTAGTAATTGCCTTGAAGATTTGGAGGCATTACCTTTATGGGGTTCATGTGGATGTTTTTGTTGACTACAGAAGCCTACAGTATGCGTTAAGTCAAAAGGACCTGAATCTACATTAGAGAAGGTGGTTAGACTTGTTGAAATACTATGACATGAGTGTGTTGTATCACCTGAGCAAGGCCAATATAGTGGTTGATGCCCTCAGCAGGAAGTCTATGGGGAGTGTTTCTCATGTAGAGGAGGATAAAAAGGAATTGCTAAAGGATATTCACAGACTAGCTCGGTTAAGGGTCCAGTTGGTTGATTCCACAAAAGGTGGAGTTGTAGTCTAGAGTGGGTCAGAATCCTCCCTAATGGTAGAGTTAAACCAAAGCAGGAGGAAGACCCAATTTTTCATAAGCTGGAGGAAGCAGTCCTAAGGAAAGAGGTGGAAACTTTCTCTAAAGGGAGAGATGGTGTGCTCAGTTACTATGGAAGGTTGTTTGTTCCAGATGTGGACGATTTGAGGTAATAGATAATGGAAGCTCACAGAACTAGGTACTCTATCCACCCAGGTGCCACTAAAATGTATCGTGATCTATGGGAAGTCTACTAGTGGAATGACATGAAGAAGAACATTGCAGAATTTGTGGTGAAGTGTCCAAATTGCCAACAGGTCAAAGTAGAACATCAGAGACCATGGGGTATGACTCAGGATATTAGCAATCCTACTTGGAAGTGGGAAGAAGTAAACATGGACTTCATCACAGGTTTACTTCGTACTCATTGAGAACATGATTCAATTTGGGTGATTGTAGATTAGATGATTAAGTCAGCATATTTCCTTCCAGTTAAGACCATAGGCTTAGACGAGGATTATGCTAGACTGTACATTAGGGAGTTTTTCAGACTACATGGGGTTCCCTTGTCCATCATTTCAGATAGGGGTACTCAGTTCACCTCGCAATCCTGGAAGTCATTTCAGAAAGGACTTGGTACTCAAGTTAAGCTCAACATAGCTTTTCACCCACAGACAGATGGCCAGGCTGAGCGGACTATTCAGACTTTGGAGCATATGTTGAGGGCTTGTGTGATCTATTTCAAGGGTAGTTGGATGATCACCTACCTCTCATCGAGTTTGCATACAATAATAACTACCACTCCAGTATTCAGATTTCCTTGTTCAAGACATTATATGGTAGGAGGTGCAAATCTCCTATAGGGTGGTTTAAGGCTGGTGAAGCTTCCTTGATAGGACCTGATTCAACACGTGAGACCATGCAGAAGGTTCAATTTATCAAGGAACAACTGAAAATAGCTCAAAGACGATAGAAATCATATGTGGATGTAAGAAGAAGGGATTTAGAGTTTGTTGTGGATGATTGGGTATATCTGAAAATCTCACCTATGAAGGGGGTGATGAGATTCGGGAAGAAAGAAAAGCTTAGCCCCAGATATGTTTCCCTTAAAGGATCCTAAGATGCATTGGCTATATGGCTTATGATCTGGAATTTCCTGTGGAGTTAGCATCGGTGCATCCAGTCTTCCATGTATCCTTGTTGAAGAAATGCATCGGTGACCCGACCTCAATAGTGCTTCTAGAGAATATCGAGGCAAAGGAAAATCTCTCTTACAAAGAAGTTCCAGTTCAGATCCTAGACAATTAGGTTTGTAAGTTGAGGAACAAAGAGGTTGCTTTAGTAAAGGTCTTGGGGAGAAACTAGCTCATGGAGGGAGCTACATGGGAAGCCGAAGCAGATATGATGGCTAAATACCCTCATCTTTTTCCTTCCAACTCAGTTTCAGCTTCATGGACAAGTTTCCTCCTTAACACTTTATCTAGTTTGTTGTTAAGATCATGCCTATTAGTTCCTTTCATGTCATAGCATGTGTTTACAGTTTATGAATTCAGATCGGTCATGTATTTCAGTCCCGAGTCTGTCACTCTGCCAGTTTCTAGTCTATAGTTCTCAGTTTGGGATTGCAGCTCCTTCCCTATGTTGCTCAGCCTGGTTAGCCTCCATTCGAGGATGATTATTCCCAAGGGGGAGATATTGTAACACCTCAGACCCCGGAGTAAATTATTGTAGCAAAAGAATAAAAGTTGCAGACTTAGTGCCGAGGTGATGGGGGAAGTGATGGCCTGACACACCTTTGATGGTGGATCTGACAGCCGTCATCCTGATGATAGACCATCACTTGTACCATCAAGGTCTGGTCCTTTCATCTCTTGGGCGACGGAGGTTTCAACAGACCGTCAAATGAGTGAAGGCTCGTCATGGCAACTGTCACCTAGGCCAAGATTTCCAGGCCCTCTATTTTGAGGTGACGGAGTGGATGACAGACCATTAGTCAAGTGACGGCCCGTCACCCTGACCATCACTTGGGAGCAAAGTTTGGGCCGATTCTATTTAAGCCTGACGGTGGAGATGATGGACCTTCAGGCTTACGACTGCCCGTGACCTGCTCCGTCAGACATGCAGCAACCAAGAAATTTCAGATTTCTAAATATTATCCTAGGGATAGTTTCATATATTCCACTCTTTTAGTCCCTAAAATATGTTGTTTTAGGAATATTTTCATGGGATTTAGAGGGATAATCAATCCTCCTCCCTTATTCCCCACTCAGATTCTCAGAATCGCGTTCGTAATGCCAGAGCTTCTCTCTCAAGCAAGAGCTAGGGCTTTCAACTCTTCCCAAAAATTCCAAGCTTCTTCCTCGAGGTTTACTACTCCAGGTATGCGGGAATTAAATAGGGGAATTCTTTCACCCAAAGATATCCTCAGAAACCCTTTTCTATACTAGCCCTATAAGAATTATGAACTAGGTCTTTTCAGATAAATTATGAATGTTCTTCAATTCCTATTGTTCTCTTAGTTCTATTACTCTAGCATATGATCTTTATGATTTTTGTGTTAAATTTCATAGTATGATTTCTATTGCTAGCTTTAATATGCCTCTTGGGTTGGTCCTTTCATAACTTAAAAGTTGGTTTAGAATGCTATATTTTTCATGGATTATTGTTTTAAACATGATCCTCAGTATATATGTTCAACTTGAAGTTAGCATTTTTAGATTATGAATATACTTAGCCTTCCCCAGGAATGTCAGCTGATCAGTTTGACTTTTAAGTAGTCTTTTGAGAAACTCAGTAAATTCAGTAGTATCAGTTTATCATCTTGTAAGTTGTTCTTTATATTGTTATGACACTTTCAAATAAAGCAGCTCTGACAGTCTTAGAACACATTTCCTTTCAAGTCCCTAGATTCTCATAACACTTCTAGATAGGTAGTTCTTACATAGTTTTAGGACACCAATTTTGAGCTATCAGCACAGTTAGACACATTTATGATTTCCAGTTGGGAGTTGCACTTAGCACCGAGCGGGCCGGGGTTCAGCGCACCCAGGTTCCTAGAACTACGTTGCCACTATAGGTTATTAGCCCAAATGGGCCCCAGATAGTGATCACATAGTTTAGCCACTATACCCTGGCAAGGTGCAGTGGACTTTCTCCAATGGGGTGTATACATCGGACTCCATGTTTAGCTCACGTGGTTATATGTCAGTTATAGTCTATCCCATAGTACTACTCAGTCCAGTACTATTATAGTCTCCAGTTTAATTCAGTCTTCCATATTTCAGGATATGCTTATGACCTTTAGACAGTTATTAGTACTTACAACATTATCAGACTTTCAAATTCTTTCAATACTTTCGATTCTAGATATGGTCATTACATGTCTTGTTAGTACAGTTTACAGATTTTCAATATTCTTATGTTTGACTTATATCTCACATACATAATACATTCAAAGTACTAAACGCATATTTTCATGTGTTATATCATTATATGATACAGGTTCAGGTACCCAGCACCAGAATCGCAGCTAGTTTTCCCTCGGTGAATTCCCCAGCAGCTTCAGTGGTGAGTCCTCATCTTTCGAGGATTGGAGTTTTCATTTTAGTCTATTATTTCTAATTTTAGTTTCAAACATTAGAGTTAGCTGGGGTTTGTCCCATCAACTCATCCATTCTTTAGAAGGCTCTTCAGACATAGTATGTTAGTTATAATTGAGTTTGGACATCTGTTTAAATTTCAGTATTTTATTCAGAGGATTCTTTATTTATTGCAGTAGTTGATTATGGATTTAAGTAGCTTTCACATTATATTAGTTTATAGTAATCCAGTATGTTAGACTTATGTCATGCCATGGCTTTGCGTGGGGTCACTTGTAATCCTACTTATCGTGTTACGTCAGGGTACAAACTCGGGTTAACCATCCCGAAATAGGTCTGGCACACCGCACCACCTAGTGCACTAGGTCTGGCTGAATTTTCCTCTGAATTTTTGCTCCGTGCACCCCACCACAGTCAATGCACCAATGTGTTAGTCAAATTTTTGGGCATTCGGACACCCTTGGCGCACCACGCCATCCATAACACCAGAGTGTCAGAAAATTTTTCTAAGTCTGGGATGCTTCTGGCGTGCCACTCCATCCATCTCGCCAAGGTGTTGATCAATTTTTCGCTAAAGTTAGGGACCTAGCGCGCCACGCCACCCATAGCACCAACTTTTGTGCAGATTTCCCTAAAGTTTGGGGGTTGACATGCCACACCAGCCAAATTTCGCGTTTGGATTTAAAACTTGATCATGTAAAAAATCGAGAAAAAGACCTCAGTACGAGTCACAGTACAACTCGTAGAATCAAGGTACGAGCTGTACCTGGACACGTAACAAGGGGATAAAGGAAATCAGTAAGTGTGATTGAGAGAAACCAAGATTACATGTTACGACTCATACCACCATGGTACGGATCGTACTGACTAGTCATGGAAAAGTTCAGAGAAATGGTCAGGGAACTTCTGGGTAACCATGAGCCATGGTATGACTCATGGCACGTTGATACGGATCGTATAACCTATTCATGAGTTGAATCAGAGAAATGTTCAAGGGGAAATCACAGATCATAGTATGACCCATAGGATCATGGTACAAATCGTAGGAGGCTTCTCTGGAAAAGTTCAGAGGATGGCATTGATCAGGGTCCCTAACCACGGACGCCAGTACGGATCGTATGATCCTAGTACAACTCGTAGGTGGAGTCGTACCACCTGAGGGTCAAAAATATTAAAGCAGTTTCCAGGGGAATTTTTGCAAAACCCTATTATCCTAACTACTAAAATACGTCATATTGGGATTATTTAGAAGGGGTTTTAGAGGATTATTCGACCCTCTCCCCTCATTCTTTCCAAAAGTCACTTAGAGTTTCACGTAAGAACTCAGACAAGTTTCTCAGGGCAAGGACTAGGGCTTCTATCCTCCTCAAGATTTTCAGGTGCTTTCTCAAGGAAATTCTAATCCAGGTATGTGGGATTTCGGCAAAGGTCTCCTATCACCTTTGTATCCCAAGATATTCAGTAACCTTAGCCTAGAATCTAGAAATCATGACCTAAGGTTTATCTTCAATTGTTGAAATTTCTTAACTTTACTATGTTTTAGAGTTCCCATGTACAATAGCTTGTTATGATTGAGATGTCATCTTTGATTTGGAAAATGTCTATAGTCTTTCTATCATATATATATATATATATATATATATATATATCTGTTGGGTTGATCACTTGCACGATTTAACAGTTGGTCTAGTATGATTATAATTATTTTAGGTATTGAATAACTTAGTCTTTTCAAGAGTTGTCAGCTAATCAATTTGACCATTATCAGTCTTTCGACAAACTCAGTGGAATTAGTTTATCAGCTTGTTAGTTGTTCTTTAGACCGTTACGATGCTTTCAGATAAAGCAACTTTGGCGAGTTATAGAACATAGTTTCTTTCAAGTCCTTAGACTCTCAGAACACTTCCAAACAAGTAGTTCTGACTTAAGTCTTAGAACATCATCTTTGAGTTATCAACACAGTTAGATACAACTAGAATTTTCAGTGGCAGTAGTACTTAACACTAAGTGGACCGGGGTTCAGTGTACCCACGTTCCTAGAACTACGTTGCTACCGTAGGTTATTAGCCTGAATGAGCTTTAGACAGTGATCACCCAGCTCAACTACTATACCCTAGCAAGGTATAGTGGGCCTTCTCCAATAGGAGGTGTATATCGGACTCCACGTTTAGTTCATGTGGTTACATGTCGGTTATAGCCTCTCCCATAGTACAGTTCAGTCCAGTACGATCATAGTCTCCAGTTCATTTCAGTCCTCCAGATTTCAGGATATTCTTATGAACTTCAGATAGTTATTAGTACCTACAGTATTATCAAATTTTCATATGCTTTCGGTATTTATGATTTCAGTTATGGTCATTGCATGTCCTGTCAGTACAGTTTATAGATTTTCAGATTTTTGTCATTTATTCAGTAACAATTAATTTTGTATCAGCTTATGCTTTTATTATTATTTCAGTACGTCTATTTTAGTATAATATGCTCTACTAGGGTTTGCTTGGGATCACTTGTGACTCTAGGTATCGTGCCATATTCAGGGTGCAGACTCGGGTCGTGACAGTTGTATTTCCAACATATGTGATATCTAATGGAGAACCATTTCCAATAATGATCTTATCAGGTCCATTATAAGGTCTGAGATCAGATAGGTTACCTAAGTTATTTGTCATATGGTTGTTGGATCTTGAGTCTACATACATATTGTCATCTCCAGTTGATGAATTTTAGAGGTTGACAATAGCTAGTGCTTATGGTAGCTCATCTGCAAATTGATATGAATGGTCCCATCTGTAGAAGCACTTTAGAGCAGTGTGGTTATTCCTACCACAAATTTGACATGTCTCACCTGTAGAACTCTGCAGGTTTCTCTTGTTCTAACTTCCACCTTGAGTATTCTAATTACTCTGATTGTTGTTTCCTTTTCCAGTAGGTCTGAAATCTCTTCCCCTAGAGTTGAAACTGTTATGACCTCTGCCTCTTTGAGAGTAGTTTCCTCTTCCTCTACCTCTTTGAGCAAAGAATGCCATATTGTAGTTTTTTGAGGCACTTCTTCCTCATCTTCTCTCATGTCAAAGCCCCTGAGTGCATTGACAAACTGATTTAGAGTAGGATAGAGTGTGTTACCTAACATGACTGTTCTGAATGTCTTGTATTTGAGGCCTAAGCCTCTAGCAAAGATGATCACTTTGCTATCTTCATCAACAGGCTTGTATATGGCTGCAAGTCCATATCAGATGCCTTTGAATTCTTTAATATATTCATCAATCTTTTTGTTTCCCAACTTAACATTCTTTAACATTCTATAATTGTTGTTTAAGTTGGAATTCCTTGTCCTTAGTTGCTTGGAGATAGGTTTTTTCTACGCACTCCCATATCTACTTGGCAGTGGAACGTCCTACTATGAGGGACATACTCTCTTCTAACAGTGTACCTGAGAACTAACTTCTAAGCAGAACATCCTTCTCCTCTCAATCCCTTTATTGATACTGTCTTCAACAGCCTTCGCAAAGCCATTTTCAGTAGCTTTCTCTAAACCTGTTGGTGCTGGTGCTGGTGTTAATCTCCTTGATGAGATATATTAACTTTATCACCCAGATAAGTTGCAACATATGTGTTCTCCAAATCAGATAGTTATTTGGTTTGAGTTTGATGGAACATGAGGCAATGAGATGGTGCAATGATAAGGTAGAGAGAGTATTGGTCGAGGATGTTGTAGGGGCCATTTTTGCAAGGACAGAAACAGTTTTTTCAGGATTCAATACTTAAGTAGTAAGAAGAGTTCTTAGAGCTCTGAAACCATAAAGAACTCTCAAGTTGTTTAAGAGAGAAATTGTTATGCATTTGATGATCATAAATGTTTACAATGACTCCTACTTATAGGAGAAGAATAAAAGAGAATTAAGATAATTACAAAAGTCCTACAAAAAAGTAGACTTAAGCTAACTTAAGACGCATACAAGAATAGAAGTTTTAGTAATACTATGATACTAAACCACACGGCTAATGCTCAACTTCCCCCACACGGCTAAGACCCAAGCTTCCTCTTTGATCTTGATCTCTTTGGTCTTTATCTTCAACACTTAATTCGCCACCTTTTAATAGTAAAACAATCAAAAAAGTTTTTACTAAAGTCCCATAAAAATACTATGCTATCGTGTTCTAACTTCAACTAGTAATTTTTACTTGATGTTTTTTTTAAAAAATATATACTGAAAATTAATTGCACTGTACCAATATTCAACGAAAATTGAGATGATGAATAGTTTTGAAAAATTTAATTTTAATTATACAAAATCAAATAATTAAAATATTGAATTGATAAAATTTATAAGATAATCGTTTGAATCATACCATTGATACCCCTTATAAGTGATCGCAGCAAAATATGAACTCAAAGTGACTATAGGAAAATGGTGCAGTTCACCCAAAGTGCGGCAAAGTTTAAAAAATAGAATTGAAATGGGTTCGCCTAAAGGCTGGCGAACTCTTTGTTTATTTTTTAAAAATTTAATTAACAAACAAAGCGATAAAAGTGGACGTTTAGAGATTTTATAGTTCGCCCAAAGATGAATGAACAATCGTTTTGGTATATATTTTTATAGACATGCCCTTTGATGCAATAAATTGAAAAATATGCGGTTTTAATACCGAACTCCGATTATTTGCACAGTGTATCCTCTTTTGAAGCCACACTTTAATAGTGGCCTTAAAAAAGATTATTTGTGCAAATTGTTCCATTAAGTCGGTCCATACAGAAGTTTTGCCTTATTTGGAAAGAGTTACTATCTTAATCGAATTAGTGTAATTATTAAGATTATTATTCTAATAATTACATAGTCTAATAATTATGTAACTTATTAATTATACAAGTTTAATAATTATAATGACTTGTTTGTTTGTCCTAACATAATTATAATATAATTACAAATATATTATATAGTTGTACAAGTATAATTTCATAGTTATATTTAAATTTAAAAATAAAAATTTAATTATCTAAAATTAAAAGTTATGTTTGAAAAATATGTGCCTTTATAAATATTATTAAATTAGATATTCAAGATGTATTGTTATAAAAAATATAGTATTAAATAATTATATATGTGGAATTAATATACTTTAATTCATTTGATTAGTAAAAAGTAAAAACACACATTTTTTAAGAATACTATGTAAGTATGTTAGAAAAAATAAAAATCAATATTCACAACTATAATACTCTACTATAACCAAAGTAATCTAACAATTTATTTCTGATTAAAAATGAACGGTATGTAATGTAAAATAAAAAGTCAATACAACTAAATAAATCAATTGGAACCAAAAAATATAGCTTAAATTTAAAATTTCAAAAAATAACATAATACTCATATGTCAAATTTAAACAAAATATAAAATAAACTCCAATATAACTTAAGTAAAAATAATTCAAAAAAAGAGAGAAATATATGTTTATAACCTCATTAAATAATGAAATTCAACTTTAATAATATCATTCGATACAAGCCAAATTTGTTAATGAGTCATTCTTTTTAAGATTAGAAGATATAATTTTAAAAAATTAGATTAATAACATAACTATAATAAATGAAGAAAACAAAGAAAGTTAAAAAAAAAATACGAGAAGAAAGATCATATGAAAACACAAGAAATAAAGAATGTGAAATGAGAAGAAAAAAAAATGAAATGAAAGATATATATGTAAAATAAAAAATAAATTTAAAAGTAAAACTAAAAATAATAAAAATTAAAAAAATGAAATAAAACTAATAAAAAAGAAAAAAATAAATTATAAAGTAAACATAAACAATCAGCTTACCTGAAGGAATTAAAAAGTATAATTACTTTCCTTCAATTACACTTAATAAAGGAATTTAAAAGTATAATTACTTTCCTTCGGTTACACTTAATAAAATAGTGATCAAGTAATTATAAAATCAGATAAATATATTCAATTATGGAATTATATCCGAATCCAATTAGATTATGATTTTCCAATGATGCTCTAAAAGGGAAGTTGAGAATTGGTAACACGCTTCAGAGTTGCAATAGTATTAGGACAACCAGTATATATATATAAATGGATGGGGTTGTTGGATTATGTTTGCGTTGTTTAAGGATGGTGATGGTATGGGTGAAAGAAGCAAGTGCATTGATATGAGGCTTTTCTTATGGAACGAGAAACTGACAAGGAATCAGATATCAGAATCGGAAGGGCTCTGCGTGATTCTAATTCATCCTTGTGAATGCGGCACTTCTCTTTGCAAGGGTTCCGACAATAGCTGTTACCCTACCGTCATCCCCTTCGATCTCTCAAGGCTACTCAACAAGGATCCATCCTTGTTTCCCATTCTTCTATGTGCTACTCTTCAATTTCTCCCCCAAAATATCACACAAATGTCCAATCACATCTCTTCTTACTTTTTCACCCAATTTCAGTTCCCTCAACGACAACGACCTCCATAAGTCATTGCCCTTGAAAATCTCCCATACTCTCTCCATCGATTATACATCATCACATGATTCTGTTTCTGTTTCACTTGTTGATTTACCACGGAGGCCTCCTCCCCCTATCCCCTCCTTCTCTAGGTTTGTAAAGGACTGGGATGAGGAAGAGGAGCTTCTCACTAGCGTCCGTAGTGTCTCTACTACTGATTACATGAATGATCCATACCATCGCTACTTGGACGACGTCCTCGACTATATCTACGCGTTAAGGGAATACACTGGTGAAGCTGGAATTTGCCCAACCAGACCACCCATTGCGGCAAATATACCAAAAGGACTTGTCGAACTCGGACCCTCTCTTGGGCTCATACCCCACCGACTCAATGACACCAGAGATCTAATGGACGACACTTGCGCTGTTTGCTGTGCAGATTTTGAAGACAAGAATGAGGTGATAACAACTAATTGCTCGCACGACTTTCATACTGGCTGTCTCCTGTCTTGGCTTTTAGAGAAAAACACATATCCAACTTGTAGAGCTGTCTATCCTTTGCATTATTCACCTTCTTCCAACTGCCGCAAACGGCCTGAGCACAACATATTGGAGGCTAACGGTAAACGTCATAAGCACAACATATTGGAGGCTAGCGTTTAAAAGAATGTACTATCCCATTTCATTTTGTGTGAACTTTGATGTGGCAACAAAGTCTAAGAAAGACTTATACAAGTCATGAGATTTCTGTGGCTCTAAAATCAACCAATTAGAAAAGAAAAAGAGTTACATAAGATGTTCTATCTTTATGGATTTTCTTGAATGGTTATCGTAGATTCTTTGTTCTTTTTTGGTATTATATTGCAAAGAAGGAGCTTTCATGTGCTAGATAACATCTTGGACAATGTGTTGGCTATTTGCTTTTTTTTTTTCAATTTTCTCATATAATTATTGCAGATTGTTTTGGCTGACTTTAAAAATTGCATCTTTTCCAATTTTTCTTGTATACTTATTAAGGATTCTCTATTCTTTTGGTATCATCAAATATCAATTTCAATTTGAAAACGAAGTAATTTTTATATGCCGAAAGCATTCAGTTGCTGGCTGTTTGTTTGTAAGCATTCTTCTTAGTGTTCTTTGCATTTCTCAAGGTCTAGTGAAGCTCTTTGCTACGTGTATCATAGATACCTGTGGATGTCATAAACATGAGCTGCCGTCTCCCATCTCCACGAGCTGTGTACATAATGTACTCACTATTTGTTGTTCTGTACTCAACAGCTGCATATACTTAAGACTCCAATAGTAGGGTTCCCTGAGTACTCTGAATTGTCTTTGATACACAATTTTCTATTGGTACCTAATAAAAATGACGTCTCCTAAACCTATAGTAGGAAAGGAGAAGGATTTTGTTAAAAGGAAAGAACATAGTTCTCAGATTTTGCTAGAGGTTATCATATATCTTTTAGCAATAATATGACAATTATGTTCTCTGCCATTTCTACTCTGTTGTGGTTTGACACACTTTTATCATTGATTTAGTTTCCTTACTGTGGTTTATTCTAATATCATCATTTTCTTCTCTCTCTTTCTCTGTCTGTTTGGCAGATTCCATTGGTCTGCTTTTCTTTTTTCCTTCTATGTGTGTCTGTGTCATCTCAACCAGCTTAGTTCGACTGTTGGTGCTAGTTTATTTTCCTCTTCTGGATCCTGATATTTAACATTGTAATCCCCTGGGTAACTGATATTACTTGAAAATATTTGCATCAAAGCTGAGCCTCAGATTCATAAATCTGCATTATTAGTTGGTAAAATGATTTGTTCATTTTCCTTTCGATGCTATTATGTTGCATTAATACAGTGAAACAGCCCACCATATTCCATCATTGCACATGAAGTAGAAGACACTGCCATTTGCTAGTGGAGTGCATGTCACTTTGGTAGAGTGTATAAGAATAATGCTAAATAAGTGGTCGTTTGATAGAGCGCATAAGAATAATGCTAAATAAGGTGTATTAGAATGCTTGTATTAGTTATACTTGCATTAGTTATATTTGCATTAGTTATGTTGAGGTTATTTCTTATGCAGTGTTTGGTTTAGTGTGTTAAAAATAACTTTCATTGAATAATTTATTAAAAAATATTATTTATTTATAAAAATTATATTCCACAAATAAGATAGGAAGGATGTGGAAAAGGTTTTGAGAGCAATTATGTCTTTAACCATGCTAATGCATGCATTAACAACCATTGCATTACTAATACCATGGTTTTTAATGCATTAGTTATGCATAGCATAATACAAAATAGAGTGTATAACTAATGCTTGTGTTAGTTATACATAGGTTAAAAAAGTGTACCAAACAAGGTATTACTAATACACAAAGCTAATGCTTGCATTATTTTTTTCTAATGCATTCTACCAAACGATCACTAAGAGCGATTCTTTCTGGAGAGAATACCAATCATTTTTTGGACTAACCTTTGGTGTTAACAAAAAGAGAGTAATCACTTCAGTCACGATTGTTTTACCCCTTAAATGGTTATTCATAGCGGGGTGGGTAACAAGATGAAGAACAGACAAGGAAATCAAAATAAGAAAGAGATAGAAACTAGACACAATATTGTATCTACTCTGCAATAACTGGTAAATAAAATACCAAAGACCTCCTATTAAGAATTCCAATAAAGCACCTAGCTATAGGGAATCCTCAAAGAGGCATAGAATCCTCAAGCAAGAACAATTGAAGTTTGAAAGTAACAAAAGCTTTCCACCTTTAATCTCACACAAGAAATACAATTCATCAAAGTCAAGTTGGAATGAAGCAAAGACCTAATAAGACTATTTATAAGAAGGACCAGAATGGGTTCAAACAAATACACAAAACAGCCTTAAAGTAGGGCCTAGAAACTAAGTGGACCGAATTGGAAAACACTAAGAGAAATCTGGGCATGCCGCAGATGTGGATTTTGCTTCTTTGTTACATTGGAATGAGAACTGCCGCTACGATTCTTGGCTAGCACTTCCCTCTTTGGCTCTTTGAGCTTCTTGAATTCTTGAGATTAGCTTCCTTCTTTTGAACTTCCCATGCAGCATGTTGTAGACAGTAAACCTTCATGGCTTCTTTCCTTAATCTTCTATACCAAGCTCTTTATGGGTATATGAAGGCTTCCAAGTTTATGATAGTTACCTTTGTTGTACTGTTACATTTACCTAAAAAGATAGTTACCTTCGGTGCCTTCGGTTATATACACAGAGAATATAGAGTGCCACGTTAATCATCATAAACCATTGTTTTTGTAATAAAATATTTTCATAAATCATACCAATAAAAAAATAATAATCTTCATAATTTTAGCCAGAAACAGGTCAGCGACAATTTGATGATTGTTTCTGTGGTGATATTATTATAAGATTTTACAGTTTAGAACAACATATGACAGCGAGTAAATAATCAACATTGTGTATGTTGTTAAGTTGTAAAAATGATGAAAATCCTTACCTAACTTCATTCTACTGTATATTCAGGCTTATGTTTCTCTTCGAGAGGAGTGCATCTGTGTTTGGGCTGATTGCCATGATGACTAGTAGTTACTGCAACTTGGTATGACTTGAAATATATTGATTTTGAGTAAGAGGAATATGGTGTACTATATGTTTTATCTGTTCACGCCTCCTGACTCCCTTCCCCATCCACCAGACTTAACTTTCTGTTCCTATTTGTTTCAAGCTGAAGGAGTCGAATAGAGCATGAGATATTAGATTTTTAGCTTTTTGGCATATAATGTATGGAGTTTCTCTAATACTTCAATCGAGAAATGCATTTTGTCTTGAACAGAAAGTCTTTGCAAGCTATTATTAAATCAATATCTGGAAAGACGATTCCATGCATTATGTTGTAGCAAAGCATTGGCCTTACTGTGGACAAGAAAAACTTATTTTAAAGAGAAGCGAATATCTGCTCAATGCTATCTCTTATACCTGTTCATGGTTCTGAGTTCTAGTGTTTAAATATTGTAGCTGAGTCCCTGAGTCTTAGTTTCGAGTATTTTCTGTTCAAGTAACTTGATTATGGGATGTCAGGTAGCAAGTGACAGTGAGCAAGAAAGTAATGAGGATACTGGAACATCTCAAAGATGTGCTTGGGGTAAATTTTTAGCCTAATTTTTTGAACATCTGAGATGGTATCCCCATTAGCAGCTAGACATTGTTGTTTAACTGTGTTGAACAAGAAGCGTTGGGGAGGTGTGTTGTCCCTTCTACCCCTCTTGCAACAAGAAAAGATAAGTTAAAATAATCTTTCAAGTTGGACCTAAATTAGTATCTTTCTTGCTTGTTATTCTTGCCCATAGTTCATTGTCACCACTGTGTTATACTTACAAGCAGTATAGTCTTTTCTCGTGTTTCATTTTGTTTAGCTTCTTTCCAACCTTTTGCTATAAGGTTTGTATACGGGATTTTCGCATCATTTATAAAATTGTATACCTTATCAAAAGAAAAAGATTCTTTCCAGATGGCCTATTTACAGATTGAACAGAGGCTTTCCCTCTTTGAATGTTGACAGACAAAATCTTTCTTTTCGTTTATTATCTGTAACTCAAGAGAGAAGCCTACTTTCTTGTTCTTTATCTAAGGACTGAGCCCTTGTCATGTGATATTATTGATGAAGTTTATTGGGATTTGCCTTTCAGGGAGCGGGCCTTGTGCTGTTGGAAAATCCCACTTTACTTTTTCTTTTTTCTTTTGAAAATCCATGGCATGATAAGTATATATCTCAAAGTAGGCAGAGGACATTGGTGATGATGGTAAGATAACATTAGTTTTAACAGAAGCTTCACAAAGAAGGGGGCCTCCACAGGTCTCTCAAAACCAAATCGTAGGACCTCACCTGTTGAGACTGCTGAAAGAAAGGTATTGCTTAACTTTTGAGTCATATTTTGACCTATTTCCATAGACTATATGTCCTCAGTAGATCAACTTCTTGATTATTTTCTTTCAGAGTAGTGTGTTAAACAGATATGGGCAATGTCAAGCTTCTTAGTTATGGAGTGGACGAAGAGGCACTACTAGAAATAAAAAAAAAGCTTTTAATGGCAATTATTTAGTGGCAAAAAGTTAATTGCCGCTAATACATTCTGTAAACATAACTATTCCCCGAATATTTGTCAAGAATGACTTATTTTCACTGGCAATTGAAAGGAATGGGTGTCGTCAGCTTATATCATTTCATCTTGCTTCCAATTTTTGTTTGTTCCCTCCTTTATTTTTTCATCAAAAACAAATTTTGCTCTTTTTGGAAAATTGATTTCACGGATCTATCTTTCGTATCCTTCACACCTATCACCACAATATTGACTCTGTTGCTCGCTGTCGTGAAGGTCTGTAGCAACCACGAACTGTTCCGCCGTCAGTTGCTTTGCTGTCCTTCCTTTCTCATGCCTTTTCTTCTGCTCTTCAAGGGAGTTTCAGTCTGTTGGTTATCCTTTTATCGTCAGAGGTTAAACAAGCAGTGAAAGAACATGAGGTAGAATAGACTAGTGACGAAGTAAAGCGAGAACCATGAAGGTACAGATCCAATTTATCTGCAATGTAATTCTATTGGAATTGGGTAGATTTTTAATTTTTGACATTTTGATTTCTGGAATATCAAAGGATGCTGATAATTGGTATATAAGTGGGGATTTTGATCAAAATGTTTCTTAATTTGTCTGTGAATTATTATTGGAGTAGGTCTTCCTGGAACTTGGATTACTTTTTAGGCATAGGTCTTTCTTCTTACTTATTTTTTTTATATTAGTATCCCACCAGAGCAAGTATTCAGAAGATTAATGTGTATGCTTGATGGATTACTGTGATGGTTGGTAACAACATTAAAATCACCGTGAAATATCCATTAACCTCCTTTGAACAAAAGGGAAACATGTTCATGAACTTCCCATCTTCGTCAAAAATTGGACACATGCTATATATATAGGGCTTGAATATGCACTTATATATAATGTATGTTGAGCTTTGAAGAAGTTCTTGAGCTGCTTTGTGCATGATGAGCTATGTTTTTTTGCAACTTGCAGCTCTGCATAATAATACATGGTCAATAATCCTTCAAATTTCTTTTGGCAAAAAGGCTGATGAAACTAAGATGCTCTTAGTTGTTTTTATACCAAATATTGACAATTTTATAATAGTTTATAGCAAATAGTTGACACAATTAATTAAAACTACAAATGTTTCATTATTGTCCCTGTTACAGTTGAAGCTCTGGTTGTTCTAATAACCAGGGTTATCAAAAGCAAAAAAGCGCAAAAAAGTTCTAAGGTCCGTTGGGGCTTTAAGCGCAAAACGCAAATAAAGCGTGAGTTTTAATGAAAAAAGACGCAAAGGGAGAAAAAATACAAATATATGTATGTTTAGTCCAAAATTAATAATTGTAAGCAGGAATTACAAATATATGAACAAAGAAATTGAAAAAAATTTACGGTCGAGTGAAATATCAATTGTTTAGTGTCGCCTCTTCAAAAGAGGCTCCATTTTCAAGGAAAAGTATGCCTTAGAACCTTGAAGATACACTAAAGCGCATATTACGCGAGGCGAAGCGCTCAATACGTTTTGAGCAGAACTTCAGGATTTAAGTGCGCCTTTGACAACACTGCTAACAACAAGAATGGTTACTCTGGATGAAACATTTATTTGTGTTTTGGTAGGAATTAACAGGAAAATACTCACCAATCACCATGCTTGTCTGCTTCTTCATATAGAAATAAACAGTCACTAGTTTGCAATTGCTTATGTTTAGAAAATAATTTTTTTACTTGTCTATCCACAAAACTTGTGATTATCTTCCTAAATATTTCAGTGGCTTGGCAAGGTTATGCAGATTTATACATGAATTATAAGCGGAGAACTTATCGTTTTACTAAGAGAATGAAAAGGGCTTTGATGGAGAGGTTGATAGTTCCCATGCGGACTATGCTAAACCAATTCATGATATGAGGATGATCTACCATTGGGTGCACAAAGCCAAGTTCTAGTAGCAGAAGAAAGAAAGGTAAAGAAGCCTGCCAATGGTCATAGTGAATAAATTTATTTCAAATTTGTTGGAGCCATTTGGACAACTTCTGAAAAGTATTCTTGAAACAAATAATTGTATAAAAAGTAAACTTGTTTGAATAGTTAAGAGTTTTATTGGGAGTTGGCTGAAGAAGAGAAATTCAAATGGCACTTGCTACTAATGGATATTGAATCTGTTTTAGCTATCTGAGAAAATAATCTTGGGTGGTTTGCGAGATTCTAATGTACTTCAACTGGTTGTTGCAAATTTGTCATGTTCTACACTTCCCATTTTGCATCTTTTTTTACACTTGATACCTATGTCATCTTTTTAACTGGTTGTTAAACAATGTTTTCTCTGTAGGAATTGGAGGTACAATTGAGCTCTTGTACAACTACTGAATGAGTGCACCTGCCATGGAATCCCACATTCATGTCCACTTGAGGTTTGTTCTACTGAATAGTTAGTATTTTCATTACCAACAATTCAAGTTGGAACAAACTAACATTTTCATGGTTTGTGATAGATTCAGGATGCGGATATTATTAATACTGATGTCACCGGTTATTTTTAATGTAAGTAGTTGGTTGCAATTGATTAGTACAATTTACTTGTCTCTCGTTTTCATCAAGTTTTCTATTTATACTGAAACGTGTTATAAATATGATGATGTAAGATAATATGGTTCTTCTGCTTCAAGATGCAATTATCCTTATTCTTGAGATCCATGGTTGTTTTCATTCTTCAATGTCATCTCTATTGGAATCTTCCAATATTGATTTTTCCTGTCTGCCGATTGGGATTTAAATCTTGCTAACCTGTACTAGTAATGATGTGATTAATTATGTGGACATTATTTATTCACTGTTTGGTTTGTTATATTAAATGAATAGCGTGTCTCAGAATAGAAATAGTACTGAACATAGTGTGTATCAGAATAAAAATAGTACCTCATATTGTTAATGTCATGATTTACTTTGTATAAAGATAAGTACTAAATAGGATGTATAACTAATAGTATATTTGTATATACAGGTTAAAATCAATACTAAAGAATGGATTGAATAAATACCAAAACGTAATATATATGTATGGCATTTCTCTAGTACCTAGTAATAAAAAAAAATTATCTTTTGACATTCACTCGTTTTATTATTTCAGGTAATGAAGTATGATATATAATTAGTACTTACTTTTGTACCTTTCTTGTTCAGCGAAGAAAATATTCTTATGGCATTTTAATTACATTTACTAGAAATAAAAATGGACATTAAAAGAGTAAATTAAGCCATTTTTAGAATGAATTTTGTGGCCCTTAAAATTATCTTGTCAATAGCCCTTGAAGCGGGTAATGTTTAGCGTCAATTTAATTACATTTAGCGACAATAACATAGATTCTAAAAGTATTGACTGAGCCATTGAGGGAGCGAATTTAGCGGTTATTATAATTATCTCTACACAATAAATAGCTGTTGAAACAAGTCCTTGAAGGCAATTTAATTAAACTTAAAAGTGAAGAGTGATAAACACACTTATAGTATCATGTTTTTTGAGATTCATACATGAATAATCAGATGTGCGAGTTTAATACCTGAATTATCACCAAATGTTTATCGAAATACACCTCAACTATGAGTTGCTTATTTTTTCTACTTGAACGATAGTGATATTTCAGGTAGGAAAAGTGAGCAACTGATAGTAAAAACATATTTTCGATAAATATTTAGTGGTTGTTCAGATAAAAAACTCATACACCTAATAGTTTAGATATGAACTCAAAAAATTGTGGTACTTCAAGTGTATTTTTTATTATTAACTCTAAATTATTAAGATAATGAATCTAGGATCACATCAAGGTAGGAGTGAAATAAAAAAATAATAATATTTCATGTGAACGGAAGCTTGTCCAGATGGGCTCAAGCTAAAGCAAAAGAAAAAAGTTAGCTTTCTATTGAATGAGCCCAAACAAGAGCGGATGCACGCTAGATCAAAGCATTTTTAACTGGTCAATAATATATACACCTATTAGGATGAAGCATAATTGAAATTGAACTCATATCTCTTTGATGGTAAGTGAAACTATATGAGCCATGATAATATACCGCGGTATGTGTGAATTAAAGTTATTGTCTGTTTTTTTGGGTTAAAAGGCTAAAAAAGAATTGGTTACTATTCTATCTGGACCGACATACGAGGTGAATATCTACTATTCACAAGAGTTGTTGGCTTGCAGATAAAATTATACTGAACTAAACGTAGGATTGTAATATTAAGATAAATTATTGAGTGTAGGTTCAAAAATTCACCTAATTCACCTAAATTGCCTTCTTTTTTTTAGTTTAATATCTGAATTTAGGGGCAGATTTATAAGTAAGGGTGGGGATGTCACGCACTCGGACGTTTCAGTTGAAATTTTGTATATCTATGTATATATGTATAATATATCTATATTATATTAAAAGTGTGAAAATCCTTATTAATGTTGATTGAATTTTTTGCCCTTTATTAAAAGATATCGTAATAGATAAAATTATCATTTATTTATTTTACACAATTATTATTTAAAATTATTAGTTTTAATTATTTTTATCACCTTATTTTATAATATTAAATTTTTTATTTATCGCATAATTTTATTGCGGTATAAACCTAAAAAAATAAAGAATTTGAAAACCTCCATGAAATTTTTCTTTCCTTTTTAATGGGAAAAGAGCTTTCCCTTTCTAGTGGCAAGGCAGTTTTACAGGAAAATAATATTAATTCTTTCCTATATTTTTCTTTTTTTTGTTTTATAGTCACGAAATTTCTTTTTTTCTTTTTGATCAAATTTTTCTTTAATAGTAATGTTTTAATATTCTTATACTTTCAATTTTTTTTATTTATAAATTTTTTCAATTTTATAAAATAATTTATTATTGCGTAATTTAATTCATCAATTCTTCTACATCAATACCTTTGATTCAATCTCTAATGTTGTGTATTTTCGTGTTAATCTATCTTCTTCTTTTTTTGATGTTATAATTTTTTTTTATGTTGTGTATTTGAAAGACAATTGTAATTGCTATACCAGCTCAAGTTGTTATATTCAAAATAGATTATCTCCTTTAGTTGAGTCTAATATTGATACTACGTTATCTCCTTTAATTGAATCTTATATTGATATTATGTGATTTAAATTTTGTGTTATTTATAATTGACATTCTTCATCTGTTCATACATTCACAAGTTTCATCTATTCAGGTAAAGTAACCTCTTCATCTCATAAAATAATTTTTTTTATAAAATTATAAAATATTATAATTATAAATCTTGTGCAAAATTTATTTTAGATAATCTTGCAATGAAATCTGAAAAGGATTTCGTGAATGAAATTGTATCAATTAACAACTTAAGGCGATATGATTCTCATTGGATAATAAAAGTCTTAGTAATTGAACCAGAATTAATAAAAGAGTATAAAAAGATAACAAAAGAAGCACATAAATGACTATAACATTAATTGACGAAGAGGTAATAATTGTTTTTCGTATTATTTTATATTTTTACATATATGTTTGAGTTCTTATCTATTATATACATACATATACATACATACATATTATATATATATATATATATATATATATATATATATATATATATATATATATATATATATATATATATATGTTATACCCCGTAAGATTTCCGACACCTAGATGGCCTATTCGCACGGTAATGGAGCATATTGAAAGCCATACGTGCTAGAGAAAGGCCCAGAAAAGGATCGGACGGATAGCCTGTCGAACCATCGCGAAAGGAGCCGAGGCAGAGCCCCTCCGCGATGGCAATGTGTCACGGAGGTGGAGCCTCCGCGTTGGCTCCGTGACACGTTGGCCCTGTCCAGGCTCAAGTATATAAGCCCCACTTCGGTTTGATTTCATTTAACTCATCAAAAATTTCCAGAGAACGTACGAAAACAGAGAGGGACGAAGGAGGTTAACGTATAATCGTTCGATTACGCTGTCAAACGTTGTCCAAACTCAAATTAACCTCAGATACCGAGGTATTTAGCAGCAGAGAGCATTCCTATGGATTTAGTTTCGCGAAATACAGACGACGAATCGTCGAGCTACCGGACTAAGGTAAGTGGAATTGCTTCAAACTAGTGTCTATGTGTGTCTAGCTGTGAAGTGAATATTTCTCCCTTCTGGACTTCTGAAAAATAGCGAGTTTTCGACCGTCTTTCGATAAGCCTAAGTTTAGGCTATAATTATATCGGAAGTGATGTCGTCCTTCAGAATAAGGTTGTATTTAGTACTGATTGATATATATATATGAATGCAGTTGGGAGGAATAGCTGAAATACTGACCAAGCTACGCTAGTTAGTCGGGAAATCAGAAGCAAAGGTATGTAAAGCTAGTTTCCTCGGCAAGATAGTAATCTTGGTATAGTAAAGTAGTTCAAAGGCCAGTAGAATGTTCAGGAGTCGTGTGTTATGTTTATTACGAACGTTGGTACGATATTAGAAGCACCATGTTATGTATAGCGTGAAACTTGCTAGCACGATATAAATTCTGATACAAGTGTTAGAAACGGTACAGCATGTCTAGTATGTGATTTAGCAAAGAATGTTAGGATATTATCGTATTCAGTTGAAGCCCAGTAAAGCAGTGTAAATACCTGTAAGGTATCTCAGATGTAGAATGATAGGTTAAAATGAAGTTTAGAAAGCATGTTAGAAATAGTAAATCATGTTACTATAGAAACTCAGTCATACAGCATGATTTCCAGCAGAAAAACTATATCTTGTTCAACACTAGACTCAGTACAGTATGACAGAAGATTATATTTATACATATATATACTATTATCAGTCCCAGCACGTATTAAATACGTACATATCATTATCACTAGTTCAGCATACAGTATGTACAAATACTTTATTATCATTAGCTTCAGTATGTGGAATATGTAGGTAGTTTTACTAGTTGAGACCACTGTATTGTCTTGGGGTTGGATTCCCTAGCATCCATGACCGCCCCAGGGTTAATAGCTGTATCGACTTGTCCGCCAGAGGACGAGGATATGTCGCTCTACGGAGTGGCATGCCGTCCCACAGGGGACGAAGATGGGATGCCAGTTTTCCCCATATTGTGCCTTGGTCGGCCCTTACACACCCCTGTCGAGCGGATACGCCCCGGTGTTGATTCAGGAGTCCTCCGGACTCAGGTACAGTTATAGTCAGGGGCTCAGCGAGCCCAAGTGCATACCCAGGGGACCGGAAGGATGCTTATAGTTATTATAGGAGATGGGACGACCGGGGTAGGGGTATAGATTGCGTGTTGTTTGTACCTCCCGGCTTATGGGGGCCGGGTAAGGTTTGTGTGTGCTATGTTATGTTATGTTATGTTATGCCATGTTACACGAGATACGAGTAGTTCGATAGTAGAACGATACATCTCCAGGTATGACTCCTACTCCTTCCAGTATAGTTAAGGGTAAGCATAGTTTTACATTTTCAGACAGTTAGTCTATTCCTTCCTATTTCAGTTTCATCAGTTGCATTGTTGTTCTCAGATATTTCTTCAGTTATTGCTTTACATACTCAGTACCAGTGGTACTGACGCCCGGTGGGGCGCTGCATTACTTGCCTGCAGGTACTCATAGATGAGGGGCCAGTACCTCGTGATTCCAGCCAGCTGACAGAGTCATCAGCTCCAGTCATCCGGAGCTAGATAGCTAGAGGTTTATCCCTTCTCTTTTGTTGTACAACATGGGTAGGCCGGGACCCTATCCCGACCATCTTATCAGCATTCTTAGAGGCTTGCAGACTGTATATATTTCCCTGTGGTCAGATGTGCCGGTCGTGTGAGGCCGTGCAGTTGTATAGCTGTTAGTACCTTTGTTTCTGTTATGTTGGTCGTGTGGGGCCGGAACTTGACAGTAGTGGTGACCTTGCCGGTCATGTAGCTTTCCAGTATTTCATTGTTGAGTTACAGATAACTAGACAGCGTAGTGGCCTTGTCGGCCCGCATAAGCTCCCCTATATTGATATGTTTCTGGTCAGCTGTTAGTACAGGTAGGTGGCTATAGGCCTAGTCGGCCGGAGGCTGTATTTACAGTCGTTACATAGCCCTTTGTTTCCCTAAATCTGAGTTAGATCTAGCCAGGCACCAGATGTGCTCAAGCCCAGTAGTCTAGCAGTTCAGGTCCTAGTAGGGCACCAGGTGCCAGTCATACCCCCCAAGGCGGGGTGTGACAAACTTGGTATCAGAGCCGGTCGTGTCCCAGGGAGTCTGCAAGCCGTGCTAAGTAGAGTCTTGTCTATGGATGTGTTGTGCACCACATACTATAGGCAGGAGGCTGCGAGGCATAATAGGATGGTTACCTTTCTTTCATACTCAGTCGTGCCATAGCACAGTACAGTACAGGGTTGGTCCTTTTAAAACTTATCATATTCTTTGAATACAGATACAAGTCAGACCAGCGAAATCCTATCCCAGGCAGAAGATCAGATATAGCAACAGGAGAGAACATCAGCCAGTTACAAGGTAACTACAGCAGCAGGAGGAGGTAACAGGGACCTCCCAATGTTAACCTTTTATTGGTACTATCCCCAGTATATGTCGATAACTTCAGAATAGGAAGTCATAAGCATAACGTATAAATGAGTCGATTTATTTGTTAGATATATATATATATATATATAAGACCTGATTAAGATAGTAGACAATATTAGATTATCAGATAAGTGTGAGAAAGAGAGGGAAATGTAGGATTCCCACCTCCATTCCTTCAGGTGTGGTACAGTTCCATGTCTTCGTTTTGTTGCAGTAAGAGAAAGTTATTCCTACCCCTTAGTTTTGATCCCAGTGTAGCAAAGGGCATGAGGATTGAGATGATGTTGCCCAAAGCAGGCAGTAAGTGAAAGGTGGATTGGTTGATTCCAGAAAGTGTTAGAAAGAGTAAGGAGCCCTTATGATTATGTAAGTTGTGCAGACCCTCACGGTAATAAGTCAGAAGAGCAAGTAAGACTACTAGCTTACTCGAAGTGGGTGTAGGAGATCCGTCAATGATGGACTCCCCGTAAGAGTCAAGTTCAAGTCAGGAAAGGGTTGAATCCGCCGTGGCATGCTAACAACAGCAGGGTATGTCTGCAAGATAATAGTTATAATCTTAACTATATCAAAAGACAGGGAGATTATATGAATAAGATGGGTCCGACTGCAAGTCAGAAGAAGTATAGGTTGAAACTTGACTGGCAACCTTATTGACAGTGTAAGGCAAGGTACCTTGAACCCCATAGCCCAGTTTAAGGAAGATGAAGGTGAAGAGCATGAATACTAGATTTTGAGGGAAAATCAGAATCACCTCTAGATTGATAGAACATTGTGTATTAAGGACTAAACCTTAGACGAACAGTTAAGAGACAGTAAGGTTGTAGTTTAGAATGTTGCGGTATGTCCGCCCAAGGAGAAGGTAAGAGGGTACCGAACCAGAGACTCCAGTCTAGTGTGGCCTAGAGACAAGGTCCAACAGACAGTCACGGGCCTTAATATAATGCCAAGTAAGGCCACAAGGTTCGGATGTTGACCCCACATTGTAAGAGTGGCAAAATTTCAAATAGCAGATCATAGCTAAAGTGCATGTGTGTGTTGCTTTCAGAATGGGATGAAAAAATCCCATGTAATGATACGAGAGGATATGAGATATTATTAGTCCGTAGGAGCAGTATATCATGTGCGGTATGAAATTCAGTAAGGCATGTTTGAGATTATGTATCACCACAAAATTCAGTATGTATTGTACATAGTAGTTGATATATATATATATCTACAGATGATAGATATGATGTAAGTAGTTGGCAATGGGGGTTACAGTCACACGGATTTTGGTTAGCTGCTAGGAAATATATACAGATCGTACTACAGGACCCCTCACCAAAAGAGAGGGTGGCACGTTAAGTGGTCGTGCATCATTTTCCCAGCCTTGTAGGTGAGAGTCGGCCTTAGTCAACCTAGCAGCTATTATGCGGAACACCCCGCAAGTCAGCCAACTGTCTCAGTCAGACAAACCTGTGGGCACCCCAAGAAAGAGTCCATATCAGTAGTCAGTGACGGACTAGTACTTCAGCTGGTTTTCGTAAGGTATTCAGATACAGAGCCCTAACAGAAGGCCAGTCTTTACAGAATGGCTCATAAGACCAAGAATTTCCAAGGACAGTAATATAATCCAAGGGGGTATGAATAAGGCGTAAGAAATTGGTAGTGCTCTGCTAACACAGTGTTTACTAAGACAAGGAGATCGGTAGGTTCCCTATGAAGATCCAGGGACGGATTGCCTGAGAGTAGGTTGGACTAAGCACAACACTACACTTGTTCAATTAGGAGGAAAAAATAGTTAGTCGTCCACAACGCCGCAGTTATGCATGAGCTACAGATGACCAGGTAGGACATGTAGAGCATCGTTTGACTACTGCAGCATCCAACCCAGCTATTTAGTTAGTTAAGGTTATTCAGCCAGACTATTAGAGATCATGATCATTATCAGGATCCTCTGATCAGATACGGGCATGGTGTGCAGATAGTCGTTCAGGTTATCTCAATAACAAGTAGCCTTAGCATGCGGCCAGAAGGCCAGCTAAGCTCTAGCTATATCGGTAGATTACTTGTCAGATTCTCTGGTATAATAAACCAGTATGACCGTCAGATTCATGCCAATTTTTCTAAATGTGAATTTTGGCTGAGTTCAGTAGCCTTTTTGGTCACATTGTGTCGGAGGCTGGTGTGCAGGTAGATACACAGAAAATCGAAGCAGTGGAAACATAACCCAGACCTACCACTCCGATCGAAGTATGCAATCCCTGCGGTTAGCCGGGTACTACAGAGGGTTTGTGGAAGGATTTTCCACCTTAGCAGCACTTCTGACTAAATTGACACAAAAGGCAGCAAAGTTCCAGCAGACTGAGGCATGTGAGAGAACTTCCAGGAGTTAAAAGCCAGGTTAACATCAGCTCCAGTGTTAGTATCGCCGAAAGGTACAGAGGGTTGATGCAGCATGGTAAAGTAATAGCTTATGCTTTCAGGCAGTTGAAGAAACGTGAAAAGAATTATCTTACCCATGACCTAGAGTTAGCTGCAGTAGTTTATGCCTTAAAGAGTGAATATTTTGTATCACCCAGGAAGGGCTAATGTGGTAGCAGATGCCCTTAGCCGTAAATCTATGGGGAGTTGGCATACTTGCAGCCTGAACAGCGAGAATAGGCCCGAGAATTACACCAGTTAGCCGGTTTAGCCGTTCACATAGCAGAAATAAAGGATAACAGAGTGATAAACAGAATGTCGCAGTGTTGTCGTTAGTGGTGGAAGTAAAGGAACGGTAGTATGGAGACCCTAGCCGGGTTCAACTTGAACACAAGGTTCAGTAAGGAGAGGTGACATATTTTCAGATAACCGGGGATGAAGTGTTGCGATATAAAGGCCGCATTTGTGTTCCAGATATTGTGGGGCATCGCCAGCAGATTATGAGCAGGGCGCATTACGCCCGCTATTCTCTCCACCCAGGCGCGACGAAAATGTACCATGATATCAAAGAAAACTACTGGTGGCCAGGTATGAAAAGAGAAATTGCTGAATTTGTAGCTCAGTGTCCTAACTGCCAACAGGTGAAAGCAGAACATCAGAAACCAGGCGGTTTGACTCAGGACATAACTGTGCCTCTCTAGAAATGGGAAGCAATAAATATGGATTTTGTAGCAGGATTACCCCGTACTAAACACAGACACGACTCTATATGGGTGATAGTTGACAGATTGACAAAATCAACTCATTTCCTACCAGTAAGAGCTACTTTCAGGCCAAAGATTATGCTGAGTTGTATATCAGAGATATAGTCAGATTACATGGAGTACCAGTATCCATTATTTCAGACAGAGGAGCACAGTTTACGGCTAGATTTTGGCGGTCATTTCAGAGAGGTCTGGGAACGCAGATTAATTTAAGCACAGCATTCCATCCTCAGACAGATGGGCAGGCTGAGCGTACAATTCAGATGCTCGAAGACATGTTGCGAGCGTGTGTGCTAGATTTCGGTGGTAGCCGAAATGAGCATTTGCCATTAATTGAATTTTCCTACAATAATAGCTATCATTCAGCCATCCAGATGGCGCCTTTTGAGGCATTATACGGGCGAAAATGCAGATCGCCGAATGGTTGGTTTGAAATAGGAGAGTCAGCGTTGGTTGGCCCAGACATTGTTCAGCAGTCAAAGGAAAAGGTAAAGCTTATCCGAGAACGCTTACTGACTGCACAGAGCCGCCAGAAATCATATGCAGATGTGCGGCGCAGAAATTTGGAGTTTGATGTGAATGACTGGGTATTTCTGAAGTATCCCCGATGAAAGAGGTAATGAGATTCGGCAAGAAAGTTAAGTTCAGCCCGAGGTTTGTTGGGCCTTATCAGATTCGTCGAAGGATAGGCCGAGTAGCATATGAGTTGAATTTGCCTCCAGAATTAGAATCCGTTCATCCGGTCTTTCATGTATCTATGCTGAGGAAATGCATAGGAGACCCGTCCAGAGCAGTCCCAGTCCAGGATATCCAGGTTACGAAAAAGCTGGCCTATGAAGAGGTTCCAGTAGCTATCTTAGACAGACAGATTCACAGATTGAGGACTAAAGATATTGCGTCTGTCAAGGTATTGTGGCGTAACAGGAACCGAGAAGAGATGACTTGGGAAGCAGAGGAAGATATGAGGACCAGATATCCTCACTTATTCCAGGCCTAGTCAAGCGACAGGTTTGTCCGTATTATTACTTATGCAATACCTTATAGTTGTGTATGAATAAATGAGAAAGATTGATGCTTAGCTATCCAGTGAATCCTAAAGTATTGTGTGTAGTACCTGTATTGGACTTTTTTGCGTTTCAGGTTTTTGGTATAGTCCATATTACAGGGGAGACTCTGCCGAAATTTTTCTAAACAAGTAAGTTGAGAAGTCCTCTAGATAGCAGTTTCCATTCGGGGACGAATGTTCTTAAGGGGGGGGGGAGAATGTTATACCCCGTAAGATTTTCGACACCTAGATGGCCTATTCGCACGGTAATTGAGCATATTTGAAAGCCATACGTGCTAGAGAAAGGCCCGAAAAAGGATTGGACGGATAGCCTGTCGAACCATTGCAGAAGGAGCCGAGGCAGAGCCCCTCCGCGATGGCAACGTGTCATGGAGGTGGAGCCTCCGCGTTGGCTCCGTGACACGTTGGCCCTGTCCAGGCTCAAGTATATAAGCCCCACTTCGGTTTGATTTCATTTAACTCATAAAAAATTTCCAGAGAACGTAGGAAAACAGAGAGGGACGAAGGAGGTTAACATATAATCGTTCGATTACGCTGCCAAACATTGTCCAAACTCAAATTAACCTCAGATACCGAGGTATTTAGCAGTAGAGAGCATTCCTACGGATTTAGTTTCGCGAAATACGGCCGACGAATCGTCGAGCTACCGGACTAAGGTAAGTGGAATTGCTTCAAACTAGTGTCTATGTGTTTCTAGCTGTGAAGTGAATATTTCTCCCTTCTGGACTTCTGAAAAATAGCGAGTTTTCGACCGTCTTTCGATAAGCCTAAGTTTAGGTTATAATTATATCGGAAGTGATGTCGTCCTTCATAATAAGGTTGTATTTAGTACTGATTGATATATATATGAATGCAGTTAGGAGGAATAGCTAAAATACTGACCAAGCTACGCCAGTTAGTCGGGAAATCAGAAGCGAAGGTATGTAAAGCTAGTTTCCTCGGCAAGATAGTAATCTTGGTATAGTAAAGTAGTTCAAAGGCCAGTAGAATGTTCAGGAGTCGTGTGTTATGTTTATTACGAACGTTGGTACGATATTAGAAGCACCATGTTATGTATAGTGTGAAACTTGCTAGCACGATATAAATTCTGATACAAGTGTTAGAAACGGTACAGCATGTCTAGTATGTGATTTAGCAAAGAATGTTAGGATATTATCGTATTCAGTTGAAGCCCAGTAAAGCAGTGTAAATACCTGTAAGGTATCTCAGAAGTAGAGTGATAGGTTAAAATGAAGTTTAGGAAGCATGTTAGAAATAGTAAATCATGTTACTATAGAAACTCAATCATACAGCATGATTTCCAGCAGAAAAACTATATCTTATTCAACACTAGACTCAGTACAGTATGTCAGAAGATTATATTTATACATATATATACTATTATCAGTCTCAGCACGTATTAAATACGTACATATCATTATCACTAGTTCAGCATATAGTATGTACAAATACTTTATTATCATTAGCTTCAGTATGTGGTATATGCAGGTAGTATTACTAGTTGAGACCACTGTATTGTCTTGGGGTTGGATTCCCTAGCATCCATGACCGCCCCAGGGTTAATAGTTGTATCGACTTGTCCACCAGAGGACGAGGATACGTCGCTCTACGGAGTGGCATGCCGTCCCACAGGGGACGAAGATGGGATGCCAGTTTTCCCCATATTGTGCCTTGGTCGGCCCTTACACACCCCTGTCGAGCGGATACGCCCGGGTGTTGATTCAGGAGTCCTCCAGACTCAGGTACAGTTATAGTCAGGGGCTCAGCGAGCCTAAGTGCATACCCAGGGGACCGGAAGGATGCTTATAGTTATTATAGGAGATGGGACGACCGGGGTAGGGGTATAGATTGCGTGTTGTTTGTACCTCCCGGCTTATGGGTGCCGGGTAAGGTTTGTTTGTGCTATGTTATGTTATGTTATGTTATGCCATGTTACACGAGATACGAGTAGTTCGATAGTAGAACGATACATCTCCAGGTATGACTCCTACTCCTTCCAGTATAGTTAAGGGTAGGCATAGTTTTACATTTTCAGACAGTTAATCTATTCCTTCCTATTTCAGTTTCATCAGTTGCATTGTTGTTCTCAGATATTTCTTCAGTTATTGCTTTACATACTCAGTACCAGTGGTACTGACGCCTGGTGGGGCGCTGCATTACTTGCTTGCAGGTACTCATAGACGAGGGGCCGATACCTCGTGATTCCAGCCAGCTGACAGAGTCATCAGCTCCAGTCATCCAGAGCTAGATAGCTAGAGGTTTATCCCTTCTCTTTTGTTGTACAGCATGGGTAGGCCGAGACCCTGTCCCGACCATCTTATCAGCATTCTTAGAGGCTTGCAGACTGTATATATTTCCTTGTGGTCAGATGTGCCGGTCGTGTGAGGCCGTGCAATTGTATAGCTGTTAGTACCTTTGTTTCTGTTATGTTGGTCGTGTGGGGCCGGAACTTGACAGTAGTGGTGACCTTGCCGGTCACGTAGCTTTCCAGTATTTCATTGTTGAGTTACAGATAACTAGACAGCATGGTGGCCTTGTCGGCCCGCATAAGCTTCCCTATATTTATATGTTTCTGGTCAGCTGTTAGTACAGGTAGGTGGCTATAGGCCTAGTCGGCCGGAGGCTGTATTTACAGCCGTTATATAGCCCGTTGTTTCCCTGAATCTGAGTTAGAGCCAGCCAGGCACCAGATGTGCTCAGGCCCAGTAGTCTAGCAGTTCGGGTCCTAGTAGGGCACCAGGTGACAGTCATACCCCCCAAGGCGGGGTGTGACAATATATATATATATATATATATATATATACATAGAAAAGTGAAAAAAAATATTTACAACAAGATAAGATATGTATGCAATAATCACTTTTCTACTATTACTTTTATAAAATAATTTTGTTTCGTTTGAAGATGCAAATGCAATCTTCCGATGGAATAATCTTTGATAATTTTTTTAGATTTCATCAACTAATCTAACATTCAATATATGCATAATATTTTACTCCTATTTACTTAACAAAATATTCTTTGTAGATATAAGCATGAAGATCCTTAGAAATGTTGATAGAACTTTTTGCCCTTCATTAGAAAATTCTATGATAGACAAAATTGTCATTTACTAGTTTTTTCAATTAGTATTATTTAATTATTATACATCTTTACTAATTTGTAAAAGGTAAAACTCCTAATATTTAGCGTTCTAAAATTTGGCTAAATTTTGCGTATTAAATCTTTTTTTATTTGAACTTATATTAAAAGTCCTAACATTTAAGAGTTAAAAACAACTACAATTCTGTTAACATATACATATCCATTATTTATTAAACTAGCTAAATCTCCATCACTATATTTCAATACCAAAAAAAAGTTAAACAGTATAATTTTATTATGTATTAGTACGTAAATTTCTTCTTCCTCTTCTTCTTTTTCTTTTAAAAAAGTTTATATAATAAAAAAAATTTATAGAAACTTTAAGTTGTTTCAATTAATCGAATGCTCTTGTTTTCACTCTTTTTAGTTAAATTCACACTATTTTTGTTATTTTAATTTATGTGAAGTGTTTGACTAAACACATAGATTAAGAGAAAGAGAAAAAAATTAAGCTGAAATCATATCATAAAAAGTAAAATAAAAATTTTAAAATTAAGTTACTACGAAATATTTAAAATACGAAGCCTCGTAGAAAAATATCATTCACCTTTTTACCCTTTTAAAAATAGAATTCACACTTGACAAAATAATTATTTAATTATTTTCTAAAATTTAAAATTTTAAAATTACGTAAATTTTATGTATTAAATTCTTTCTTATTTGAAATATATAAAATATACTAATATTTATATATAACTGTAATGCATGCATTTAAGTGTGCATGTAAAAGCAAATGATTTTTTTTAATCTTTCAATCAAATTCTATTTCTATGATTAGATTAAACTCTTAAACATAATCATTTGTCAATTTGAAATTCAGAATTTTCTTTCTAAATTCTTATATTGTTATACCAACACATTTTAAAAATATTATTCATGTTATTTTTATAAATTTATTGTTATTAATATGAAGAACACACATGAGACACGTACACATAAACTAGTCTTATAAATATTAAACTTGCCACCCGCAATAACAAGTTAGTTCCTCATGCCAGTGGTTAGTGTTCTACCTCTCGACCGTGAGTTTGAATCTAAATTGCACAATTTATAGCCACATTTTTATGTGGCAATTTTTGTTTTATTTTGCCGAAAAAAGATTCATGCCAAATTCGAACCCACTCACTTGAATAAGAGTTAACACCTTATCCATTAGACCATGGGCACCATATATTCATAATCACACCATTATATTATATTAAATATTAAATCCATCTAATATTTAAGTTGTAAAAATTCATAACTTGATTTTTGCTGACAGTTTTCGTTAATTTTTGCTGATTTCTTTTTGTGCCTTCTTATTTTAAGCATAAAATATTACTCTCTCCGTCTCAATTTATATGACATACTTTTCTTTTTAGTCTATCCCAAAAAGAATATTACTTTTCTATAATTAAAAATAACTTTACTTTAAATTTTTATTTTTATTTTTAATAAAATATTTTACAGCTACACAAATGTCTAATGTTTATTTTAAACTACAAACTTCAAATGTCTTCCTTTCTTTCTCAAATTTTGATCTAGTAAAATGGTGTCATATAAATTGGGACAGAAGGAGTAATAATTATCTTCTTCCAACAAATTCTTTCTCCTCTCTTTTCGTCCAAATTTTTAAAAACTTGATAGTAATTTTCTCTTGCTCTTTATTTTATTATCTAAATTATTTGGATAAATGCATATAAAAAATAGTTAAGACTATGACAATTTAAATCTTGTTGAAGATTTTAATTTATAAAATAAAATGCATATTGCAATAAAGGACGACATGAAAATTATACCAAAATCTCATTTGATTTTTTCGGCCTTTTTAGATTTTTTATTGGTGTGAATTAATACTTTAATATAAGACTTCGTCTCTCTTACTAAAATTATGTATGTGAAATTTTCAGCCTCTTTATATTTAATTTATCATATAGAGTGTGAAGTGTTTATAAATATAAATAATTATGTCATCATTGAGTGTTTTAAAAATATAAAAACTCGTTGAGTACATTTATAAGTGAATGACGTGTGTGTGTGTATAATGTTTATAAATATAAATAATTATATCATCATTGAGTGTTTTAAACATATAAAAACTCGTTGAATGCATTTATAAATGAATGACATTTTTTTCTTGTGCGTGTGTATGTGTGTATGTAAATACTAATATTGTTAAAAGTTTTTTTATCTTTTCGCCGAGTTATCATAAGTATTTCATTTTTTTGTTTGATCTATTTGTCTTTATAAATCGAAAAGACGAACAATCGAACCGAAGTCGCCCCAAGTTTGTATTTACAAGATCGAAAATAGGTTAAATATTTGATTGATTTAACCAATATATCTATATTTAAAATGGTATGACACTTGTAATCTCCAAGTTTTGAATTTGCCTTTGCCTGAACTATTTGATGTTTGAGTTTAGTACCTGAACTATCACCCCTTGCTTATAGAAACACACCTTGTCATTTATATTTTTCATGTGTACTGCACTCTCTATTTTATTTTTAAAATATTTTCATGTGGCACTCCACGTGTGTAATAAATTTTATCATGAAAAAAAAAATTATTATTACACTAGAATTTTGCCTTCAACGCTTCCTATACTCCATGAAAGATCTCAGCTACCCTTTCAGCTCTTCCGTACACAGTTCTTCTCCTCTGATCTCCTTTTTCAAGTTTATAAATTATTTTTATTTTGTTGGTGCCCTATCTTCTCTCATCTTGTTCCACTTATTTAAATCTTGCTTAAGTTTGTCTCTGTCCTAGAATTAAAAAATGAATAATAAATTGAAGAAGGATGTGAAGAAGATGGGGAGAGTTTGAAGAGGATGAAATCTGCAATTTTGAAATACAAATAAAGAAAAAATTAAGAAGAAAAAGAGATTTTCAAGTTGCATTATTTTTTTTAAAAAAAAGATTAGTCAGTAATTCTAGCAGTTATTATGTCATGTAGGAAATTTTTATTGTAAAAATAAGATGTCACATGCGTGAGAGAGATTGAAGACACACGCTTGATCCAGTCGATGTTTAGGTATGTTTCTATAAGCAAAGAGTGATAATTCAGGTATTAAACTCAAACAACAAATAGTTCAAACACTAAACTCAAAAAATGAGAAGAGTTTGAATGAGTTTTTAAACCTTTACTCTTACTTATTCCAGAATTATTTAGAAATCATTTGTTTGAAGACAAGCTAATGCAATGACTGATGATACAGAAGTTGTAATTTATGAACTATTTGTTGGATGACTATTTTTTTCCTATATATCATGTATGATTTAATGTGTTTACATTTTAAAATAAAATAAAAATTATTTTGTTGGAGAGAGAAGATATAAATTACTCCAAATGTTCTCTTTTGCTAGTATTTTTTATACTAGTTTAAACTCTCTCTTTTTACTTATTCATTTAGTAAGCTAAAAGGATTTATTATTATTTTTAGTATTTTCCTTAGTTTTTTTTTCTTTTTTTAATTCAAAAAGCAGGCTTATAGGCCCTTAAATTAATAAACTGGTCCAAGGCCCAAAGGCAAAAACATACCAAAATCAGCCCAAAATAAAAAAATTAGACAAAAAAAGTTGTCTTAAGCTAGATGAAATAAATAAAAATAGCAGCCCTTCCTTATTCAGACAGTACCTCCGACACACATGTTCCTCCTCTCTGTGACTTTGACTACGCTTGTGTCGCTGCCAGAGACCTACATCACTATTATCTCCACTACTGTCAGGTAAGTAAGCCGATACTTGGTTGGATCTGACCGGTTCTTCCATGAGGGCTAGATCGAATCAGATAGATTTCTGTTGAATCTATCTAGCCCTTTCTTGTTCTTCTTCTTCTTCTTGTAAATTGTTTCTCATGGTTTTTCTTTTCTGCACAAAAATTATATGCTTTGGTTTTCAGGTCCAATAGGATGGTTCTCCTCTTTCCTCCGGATAAACACTCTTCTTCCTCTTCTGTATTTGTCTTCCCTTTTCCTGAGTTTGATGAGTTGAACCTCATTTGAGATTAGTACCACCATCAAAGCTTCAAATTAGAGTTAACAAACACAAAAAAAAAATTGTCTAACACTTGAACATTGTTTGCAGAATTACTAACCAAGTCTAAAATTCACCCTCTTGTCTGCCTATGTCCTAATTTGGTATACATGAATACCTCAAAGCTCTCACCAGGTGCGTATACTCAAAATCACTTGAAATTCTTCAGACTATAGGAAATTGCAAGGAAGTGTATTTTCTTCTAACAAGTTAAAACTGTTGTTTAATAGTGTTCAATCTGATTGTAACTTTCTTCTGATATGTGGTATACCTGCTTTGTCCATGTTTACAATTCTCCTTCCTTCATTAGGAATGTCTTGAAATTGGTTTATCTAATAATCACCTACAAAATTAAAAACCATGTTAGCAAAAATATCAGCAAGAGTATTTCCTTCCTTAGGGAATATTGTACTCTTACTGACAAAACACTACTCAGTCTAATAATGGTGTTAACCTCCAAACTCACACTCTAAGGGACCTCCCATTTCCCTTCTAGGATCTGAACAATAGCCATAGAATCGGTTTCTATATTTACTTGTTTCACCCTATTCTCCTTACCAAACATCAACCCTTCTCTAATTTCCCTGGCTTCCACAACTAAATTAGTGGTGTCTTGAATTTTAATACCTTTAGTTGCAACCAGATTACCTTGATGATCCTTTATACAAAAATCTGTAGAGTTGGGCCCAGGATTACCCTTAGAGCATCCATCAATATTACATCTTAACCAATTTATAGGAGGATTCTGCATCTCACAACTGTGATACCATATTCAGCCTTATATCCTTCCAAAACACCAATAATATGATCCCATCTATTAACTGTTATGTTCACCTTAAACCTACACCTTATCACCTTTAAGATCATGTCATTAGTACTCCAGATGGTCTTTCCCATAGAATAAGCTCCACCATGTACAATAGTGTTTCTTCTCTTTCACAGAAACCACAGAATCACTACAGGCACCACTTGAAACACTAGTGTAATTCTACTGTTGCCTTCTACTTTCCACCAATTTCTTATGGACTGCTTCAAATTCATAATGGGATCTATTATGTCTGTCGTGGCATAATGATCCCAAATTGCAATAGTAAATTCTCCTCTTAAAAATAAGTGCTCAATAATCTCATTCTCTGGGTTAGAACAACAACTACAGAGTGGTGATATATTAGGATTCCAAGAGTTCATTAGAGCTGCTACAGGAACTTTTCCTTGCCAAATCCTCCAAGTTGGGAAAGATATCTTGAAAGGTAATCCTCTCACCCATATACTCTTCATATCCTCTTGGAATTCTCCTTTCTGCCTCAGAAGGCCTCAAGTACTTTTAACACTGAATTTTCCTGTACTAGTTTGTGTCCATCATGGTTTATCCCCTAGAATACATAACTTCACCCGACTCGAATTTCTTCTGATAAGTTCCACCACATAGTCTGGCACTGCATTCTGTAGAGTTTCAAAATCCCCCCTTCCTCCGTTAGAAAATCCCCTATTTCTCTCATGGGGTGGCAGGTTGGGACTTCAGTCTGGTGTATATGTAAAGGGACAAGCTGGGTCAAATTATCAAACTATATTGTAGAGGTTCCACCCCTAGGTTCCCACCACAAGTATCATTCTATTTTGTCTCTGATAACATGTACTTCCAAACCTGTGATCCCCTTTTCCATTGGACAAGTTTGGAATCTACTTTCTGCAATATTTAATCCATAAGAAATTGGACCACAAATTATTTTGTGTCCTAAACATCCACCACAACTTTGTATACAAGGCATGTGATATATCAAATAAGGACCTGAAGCCAAGGCCCCCTTCCTCCTTAGGGAGACATATCTTTATCCATTTTGTCCAATGCTTACTTCTGCCCGACTCCTTATTGCTCCAAACAAATTTAGCAAAAATCCTGTGAAGTTCCTACACTTAGGTGGCACAACAGCTGATAGCACATATATTAGAGTTCTTTGCAGAACACTATTAAGAACAACCTCTTTTCCCCCATAAGATTCCATCCTTCTTTTCCATACCTGTAGCTTTCCTCTGACTCTATCTATCAATTCTTCATAGTCTACTTTCCTCTTCCTAGCATGAGTAATAGGACAACCTAAATACTTCATAGGAAAAGAACCTTTCACCATTCATGTCTTCTATTCCACCTGCAGGGGTGTTCCTGTGGCCACCTTTTGGTGTAGGTTGTACAAACTGTTCTCTTTGTTCACCTTCTGGCCAGATTGCTTCTCATATTCCTGTATAACAGTCGTGATCTTTTCCAATGAATAATTATTAGATGAAGAAAAATTAATGATATCATATGCATATGCCAAGTGATTAATCTTAACATTCCACTTGGGCAAACCATATCCAATATAAAGAAGAGGGTCCTCAAATAAAGAGTTTAGAGCTCTTGACACGACTTCTGCTGAGAGGATAAAAAGAGTTGGAGAAAGGGGGTCTTCCTGTTTAATTCCTCTAGTAGAGTGAAAAAAATCATATGATTGCCCATTGATTAGTACTAAGTTGTAGTTTTTCGTGGTTAACCTCCATACTATATCTACAAATTTTGAATCAAAAACCATTTTCCTTAATACTTTCATCCGAAAATATCATGATACTCTATCATAGGCTTTTGCCATATTAAGTTTTTGGACTACATTTGCTGGTTTTCCCCTTTTAGCAATATCAGTCATCAACTCCTGAGTGAGAAGCACATTTTCAATGATACTCCTCCCTTTCCCAAATCCAGATTGGTTTGGAGAGATCAACTTAGACAGTATATCCTCGAGTCTATCATGAATGATTCTAGACAAAAACTTGTTAACAAAGTTACTCAAACTAATAGGTCTCATATCTGAGAAGGTTTGAACATTCTCCTTCCTTGGTATGAGGACCAGATTAGTATGAGTTATAGATTTTGGAAGTGTATTACCAGCAAAGAACTCTTGAACTCTTGCACAATTCTGACTATGTCTGCTCCAACTATTTCCCAGCGTACTTGAAAAAACTTTTCAGATAAGCCACTTGGACCGCTGCAACTATTGCCATTTAGCCTGAAAACTATATTCTTTACTTCTTCTCTATCTGGACTGGCTCTTAATGTTGAGTTTTCCTCTTCTGTAATGGATTCAGAGATATGATATAACAGAGAGAAATCTATGGCATCTCTTTCCTGATTGAATTGTCTTTGGAAGTGATCTACAGCTTCATTTGCAGTGTCTCCTTCATTACCTAACCACTCCCCTAGAGTATTCTCTATCCTGGTGACCTTCATCCTCTATCTCCTCCCCTTCACTAGACTATGAAAGAATCTGATATTTCTGTCTCCATTTTCAAACCATTCATAACCTTCTTTCTGTTGCCAATAAACTTCTTCAAAATGAAGGTACTTGGCATACTCTGCCTTGTCTCTTTGCATTATAGATCTGTTTTCCCCAGAAGGATACTCTGCAAACAATTTCTCCTTTAATTTTTCTATCTCCTCCCTTATGATCAACTGCTGAAAAATGTCACCAAATGTCTCCTTACTCCACAAGAGAGGGCCCTCTTAATCTTCTTAACCTTTCTTTTGAAATCTAAGAATGGATTATATGTCATACTGGAGTCCCAATTCAATCTAAAAACCTCCTTAAAACTTTCATGTTTGCCCAGAAATTCAGAAATCTAAAAGGTTTCTTTTGAAAAGACCTTCTGTCTTCACATGTGATGAGCATAGGGGCATGATCTGAGCCAGTCCTAGGTAAATGTTCAACTTCAGAATGAGAAAATAGATTTTGGGGTTAATTAAAATTTTGTCAAGTTTTTCAAAAATGCAACCATTTCCAGCCCTGTCATTCTACCAAGTAAAAGGGCTCCTTTGAAACTTTAGTTGAACAAGGTCACAAGATTCAATACAGGTATTGAAATCTTCATAATCTGAGCCCATCACAGGTAGTCCCCCTCTTTTCTTTTCAGCATTAAGAACCACATTGAAATCACCTCCTATAAGCCATGGTATGTCCATCACACTAGACGTAGTATACAGACTCTCTCATAATTCCAACCTTTGATATACAATGGTAATGTAAACACTAAGTACAATAGCCTGATTTTGCAGCAAAATAGTGATTTTTTGTTCTGAGTTACTCTTCATTGTAACCTCACAATCATGGTTTGAAAAGATCCAGATCTTTCCGTTGTTGTTATATGTAGCTCTAGGCATTCTCAATCTCCTTATGTATTTGTTGATAACATTTACTGGCTGAAAAGGTTACATTAAGGCCACAAAAGCAAACTTATGATAATTGTGCAGCATTTGCACTCGTTGGAATGCATTTTGAGACCATACTGACCCGATATTCTATATTAGAGCTTTTATTGACTGTTAGCAAGATGGAAAGTAGCCTGTCTTCTTGGTTGTACTCTAACTGGTAGTGCCTCCCTCTTATCCTACTTTTTTCCCTTCCTAGTAGTCTTAACTGCTTTCAATACCCTAGGAGATAAGTCTACATCCTTAATAATCTGCTCCTTATTAGCATCTAAAGTAGCTATGCTATCTAATGTCTCTGTGAGTTGTTCCTTACCTACCCTTACTACTTTATGGGTAAGAATATCATGCAAAGATGCATTAGGTGGGTTTGTCTGTATCCGTAACACTAGAGAATCATCTATTTGCACTGCTGTAGGTAGTAGTATAATTGCTTTATTATTTGACTTCTCTTCTTCCACAGTGCTCTTCACCTTTTTACCATCATATATCACAATATCCGGCACGACATCTTATTTGTCACTAACCACTTTCTTTTTAGGTATATTTGCAGGAATTTTGGCCTCTGATAATGCTAATATCATTTCAGGTTCTGGTTCCTTCTCCCCTTCTCCTTCCTTATTCTAGCTATTATTTTCAAGCTCAAATTGTTGACCTTTCATGAGTTGTTGCTGTTGAACATGAACCATTGTTGTCACCTTCCCCATCAATGATTGCAAATCTGGTTGAAGTTGCACGCTGCCAATAGAGGCTCCTTCCTTTGATACTTCTACTTATTTATTTGCTTCTTTGTACTTTTCCATAAAATAGCTATTACTCCCTGTAATATTATTTGTGTTACTGTTCTCTGCCTGCATGACTATCTCACTAGCTAGAACTTGAAATTTGTTTGTCAAAGTGGGAGGGTGTGTTTCATCACTACTACCTCTGCATCTATTATCCCTAACAACATTCCATTTCCCCGGGTCACCCATAATTTTATGACTAAACAGTATTATAGCCTTTCCTTTTGTAATCTAGAGACTTGTAGCCCCTGGTTCTCCTGCTTTCTATAGCTGTTATTTGTACTTTGACGTGTAGCATGATCTACTGTGTCTCTGTACTACTTCAGGACTCTACAATTCTCTTTGTCATGCCCTTGCATTTTACATTCAAAGCAGTACTTCGAGACATAATAGTATTTAATTTCCACCATGTTCGACCTTATCACCCCTGTGGCTTCATTCTCTATCTTCATGGAACACTCTTTGGAAAATATCCTTTTAGATCCACAAAAATCTTTACTCGAGCGCAGCTAGGCCTTGTTTTATTCACTGTAGCTTGGTCTAAGTGAATGGGTTTACCCACTGCCGATGCTAAGGAGAAAGCATTATTTGACAAAAAGGTAGGCAATAGATTTGGAAAAGAGATCCATGCCATCGTCAAGTGATCTCCTTATTGACTTTGAATTCCAAATTATATATTAGTATACGCATAAGATACAAGTACCCATCCCTGTCGGTAACATAAAAGGCTCCCTTTGATACTAGATTCACAAAATCTTCCTATAAGGATAACCTTATAAGAATGTGTCTACTGCAGAAAAGACCAATCTTGCATTCTCCTTTAATACCGCATTGTTGAAGGATAATTTTTTTCAATCCCTCCAAATTAGACCACTCCAAAGTGAATTTTTCAATAACTGCGAATTGTAGTTCTTCTATTTGGTTCATTCTAGATACCTCTACCTCAGTCCACTTTACTTGCGGGATTCCATCTATTACTATGATCTCTTTTCTGAGATCTCCATTCAATTGCATATGCACTTTAGGATGGACGGTAGCATTGGCAAATGAGATCTCTGTTGGTGCCCTTTGCCTGCTACCAATATTGTCTATATTGAGAGCTATAGGTAAAGGAGGAAAATCTGATAGCCGTTCCCTCTCCCCCTCGGATGTCCGGCTACCTACCGGTTGAAACATGAGCTAGGGTTAGACACCATTTGGTCTTTCTTTTATCAATGGGACATGTCTTCTCAAGTTTTCTCAAAAAAATAAAAAAGAAAGGATAATTTAGTAAATCAAATTTGTTGTAAAAAAAAAAAAGAGGAATATTCGTATTAAGTACCAATATTCCTTAAATTTGTTGAAGTTATAATCTTAACGATGAATAAGGATAATTTAGTAAATCAAATATTTAATAAATAATTTTTTAAGGGAACGTGCCTAATTAATAGAGGACTAGTCAAAGAGAACGGAAGGAGCGGAAGTGTATCTTTTATCATTTCAATTGTTTAATTTATATATTAATAATGTCAATATTCTTATTTCGCATTCTATCTTTTATAAAATGATATAAAAAAATTTATATAATTTATCAGTTATTATTTATATGAATAAGGAAAAAACCGTCAAACTATATTTAACTTGAACATTTTATGCGGAGAAGGAAAAAAAAAAGCAAGGTCAAATTTCATATATATATATATATATATACATAAATAGTACTCAATATTATAAACTATATCAAGATTTTTCAGTTTACAAAGTATAACATCAGCTTCTTTAAAAAAAAGAATTTACTCAAATTTTTGCTCAAAATTTTGTGTATAAAAATGGTATAAAATGTGTATATCTTGCTCAAAATTATGTATGAGAACTGTATAAAATCAATATAAAATGTGTATATCTCGCTCACGGCTAAATAAATTCGCTCAAATTCGGTGAAATTCAAGATTTTAGTTTACAAAAAAATTAGTAAATTAAAAAAATTAAAAAAAAAGAAATAAAGAAGAAGGAGAAAAAAAAAGGAGGAAGAGAAAGAGGAGAAAGGAAACAACTCTTTCTAAAATAATGTTATGTTTTATAATATATTTGTTATATTTATAAGTAAAAAAAAATTATTATTATATTTAGTAATTTAAATCGTTAAATAGTCGCGGGATGAAAAAATCAAATAGTATATCATTAGCATTAAAATTTCATACATGTATTATAACTCCTAAATGAGTGACCAATCAGGCCCTACTACTACTGTTTTGTTTGGTTCATCTATACTATATCAAAAGTGTGAAGGCCCTTAGAAATATTGATTAAATTATTTGTCCTTCATTAAAAGATATCACAATAGACAAAATTTTCATTTACTATTTTTACATAATTATTATTTAACATTATTTCATTACCTTATTTTATCATATTAAATTTTCTATTTATGGCATAACTTTATTATGGTGTAAACCTTGAAAAAAAAAAGATTCTACCAAATTTTCACCATCAAATTTTTTTTCTCCTTTTTCATAATCACGGAAACTTATTTTTTTCCTTTCGGAAGGTAGCTAATTTTTAAAGTTCTTTTTTTTTTCTTTTTTGATAAATTTTTTCCCTTTTTTGAAAGTCATGAAAACTTTTTATTTTTTTCCTTTTTGAAGTCACAATTTTTTTTCCTTTTTGATAGTAAAAAACTTTTATAAGCAGTATCCTAATATTCTTACACTTCCAAATTCTGTTTGGTTTATAAATTCTTCTACTTTCATTAAAACAAATTATAATTGCATAATTTAACTCATGACTCTTCTACATTAATACCTTTGATTCAATCTCCAACTTTGCATGTTTCATGTTAATCTATCTTCTTCTTCTTTTCATGTTGTGAAAAAGAAGACAATAGTAATAACTACGTCAGCTCAAGTTCTTTATGTTCAAAATAATTCAACTTAGGTTATCTCCTTTGATTGAGTCTAATATTGATATTATTTTATCTCCTTTCGTTGAGTCTTATATTGATATTATGTGATTTAAATTTTGTGTTATTTGCAACTAACATTCTTCATCTACTCATACATCCGTAAGTTTTATTTATTTAGGTAAAGTACTCTTCTCATCTCATAAAATAATTTTTTATATAAAAGTATAAATTATTATAATTAATACTCTTGTGCATATTTTGTTTTAGATAATCTTGCAATGGAATCTGAAAAAAATCTTGTGAATGAAACTGTACCAATTGGCAACTTAAGATGGTATGATTCTCATTGAATAATAAAAGTCTTAGTAATTGGAGTTGGATTGACAAAAGAGTATATAAAAAGGGAACAAAGGAAGACACGCGAGTGACTACATCATTAGTTGGCAGAGAGGTAAATAATTCTTTTTTATGTTGTATTCTATGTTTATATTTTATATTTTTATATATATGTTTGAGTTCTTATCTATTTTATTATATTTTATATGTCATGACCCAATTTAGGACCGTGACCGGCGGTAAGGAATAGAGTTCCAAAGCAAGCCTTAATGAAAATCTACAAAACATCAGGTAGAGTTTTCCCTGATTTTTGGCCTATTCAAAATTTACATGTCTCAGAAATCAAGAAGCAACTAAAAATATCACCAAAACATGCCATAACATAAGTCATCATTCTATTTGAAGTGTCATGATACTAAAATTCATCTCCAAATACGATAATAAGTCTAACACTAGTCACAAGTCTATCATAACGGAAGGATACTCATGACACTGATGAAATGATTAACGGAGCGACTCTAAGAGTTTTAAAAGAAGATTGGAAAACAATGCATAAACTTCCTGGCCAATGCAAAGTAATGCAGGCTCACCAGAAACTATCAGCTCGTACGCTCTAATTAATGAGATCCTCACAACGTTACCTGTAGTCTCTGTAGAAAATATAGCGGGGAGTGAGTCGCTCGCTCAGTGAGTAATAACACTTAGCCAAAATCAGTTTTGTCGGGGACACGTTAGAAAATATACTAGTAGGATAATAAGAAAATATTATGAAATAAAATATCCTTTGAGAAGTGGTAACAATAATCAGTCTTGTCTATTTCATCTAAGCATAAATCAATTAACAATTTAATAATAAAATTTGTAAATACTATCATATCAAATCTTATATTTTGGGAGGTTTCCAATAATGAATCATCTAATCGGTGTGGCTCCTTACATTGAGAGATAGCCAATATACATGAACCCTTCGTAACAGAGTCAAATCTTATGATAGATCCCTGTTCAAGAAAAATCAGTAACCATATGCTAGTTGTACCTTCCCACTAGCGAGGGCTGTAACGGTAATCTATAAATACAAGGTGCACCAGGTGTAACGAACCCTCCATTAGCTACGGGATCCATCAAAGTTTACTTCCATTTATACTTTTCTTTGTAAATAATAAGTACTCATATAAAAACATTTTCAGCATAGTATAGGGCATTTGAATTCTCATCAAATCATATACTTTCATTTTGATAATGGAAATCATATCTCAAGTAACAATAAAACACATCTAGTAATAGTGAGAACTTCTAAAATATCGATAAATATCTCAAAGTTCAATATCATATCAAGTAAAAGACTTGTTCCATATACAATTTTAAATCATTTTGTAACATAATTTACTTTCAAAATCATACATAAATCATACAAGTTATGAAAACACAATTTGCTGTAAGGTTATTACTCAAAGTAATCTTGTCGAAATATTCAACTTGTCGCCTTGCGCAATCTGTATCATTTTTTAAAAATATAATCACATTATATCGATCTTGTGTTAATTGCTTTATTTAGGATAACTCATAGTTAAATTAAAATATCCACCCCTCGAGATTTACTTTTTGACTCTCGATTAGCCAAAACTATATTTACTCTCATTCTAATGTAGAAGGGCATTCATATAGTTTATTCTATGGATTATTCATAATACTTTTCTTATACATGTGAACTCAATTTACTAGCATTGTTTCCCTAATATTTTTTATGAATAGATTTTTAATATCTAAAAGAAATCTTATGAATGCTGGAAATAATCATACCAGAAGTTTTAAGGTCTAGATTCAAATAATACCTAAATAAGTGCTTAAGATTTCTTATGTTGAGATGTTCCAAAGTAGTTTTTTTCTCTGTTCTTCGCTGTTTCTGGTTTACTCATTGTTTTTTTTTTGTTTTGTTGCTGCTGATTGTGACTCCCCCTGCCATTCCTTTATTTCTTTTTTTTTTTAAGAGGCTATTCTAATTAAAGTGGGCTTCAGCCCAACGTCCTCTTTATTTTTTATTTTTTTATTTTTCTTTTTATTTTGTAATTTGTCTCTTCCTTCTTTTTTTTGGACAATTACTTATTTATCATTTGTTTATATAAGGTATTATATTCTCCCCACCTTATGAAATTCGATCCCCGAATTTAACTCAAGTACATACCTATAGCCTGAAACAAGTGAGGGTACTTGACTCGCATATCATTTTTTGACTCCCAAGTAGCTTCTTCAACTATATGATTTCTCCATAAAACTTTCACAGATACAATTTTTTTTAACCGCAACTTCCTTACTTACCTGTCAACAATAGCCACTGGCTCCTCATATGTCAAGTTCTCGTCAAGCTGTATATTCTGTGCCTTAAGCATATGGGAGGAGTCTGATATGTATTTTCTTAGCATAGAGACATGAAACACCGGATGGATGAAAGACATCTCACGAGGAAGTGTCAAATGATATGCTACTTCCCCTACCCAGTCAAGTATCTCATATGGTCCTATAAACCTTGGACTTAATTTACCTCTTCTCCCAATCCGCATCACACCTTTCATAGGGGAGACTCCAAGGAAAACTTTATCCCCAACTGTGAATGTTAAATCTCTCCTTCTCTTATATGCATAAGACTTTTGTCTACTTTGAGCTGTGAGCAATCTCTGTCTAATTAACTGAACCTTGTCTCTAGTCCCAATATATTTGCCTCCCAAACTTCAAACCATCCGATAGGAGAACGACATCGCCTGCCGTACAAAGCTTTATATGAGGCCATATGAATGCTTGACTGAAAGTTGTTGTTGTATGCAAACTTAGTTAAAGGCATATAAGAGTCCCAACTACCTCCAAAATCAAGAACACAAGCTCTTAACATATCCTCCATGATTTGTATAGTACATTCTGACAGCCCATCTATTTGTGGATGAAATGCAGTACTAAGATCTACTCATGTACTCAATGCTTCATAAAAGAATTTTCAAAAGCGTAAAGTGAATTGTGATTCTCTATTAGAGATGATAGATATTGGAACTCCGTGGAGTCGAACAATTTCATTTATAAATATTTATGCATATCTCACTCCACCATTGGTAGTCTCTACCGGCAGAAAGTGTGATGATTTTGTGTTATGCCCCACCTTGGGAGGTGTGACTGGAACCTAACTCCACACTATACCCCGAGCTGACCTAGCTGAACATATACACCTCCGGTGCATATCAACAATACATAAACAAGAAAATGAACAGCTATATCTCGGCTCAAAACATAGTCTTAGGCCGATGAGACTGCGACATATTACCTACATAAAATAGCTAACCCAGTAGTTGCAATAATAATAATATGCTTTGCGGGACGACAAGACTACCATGCTGTCTAAATCATAACAGACAAAAGGCAGGCGCATATCTATATAACTATAGGCCGACAAGGCTGCTAACAGATAACATAACTAGGCCCCACGCGGCCAACATGCATAACTAACTATGAATTGTAGTCTGCAAGCCTCTAAGAGTGAGATATTGGTCAGGACAGGGCCCCGCCCTATCCAAAAACTATACATCAAAAGACAGATAAACCTCTAATATCTAGCAACTTCGAAAGAAAGGAGCTGACTAATCTGCTGACTCTTAACAGCTGCTAAGGAGGTCCCAAAACCTGTTTGTCCGAACCTGCAGGCAAGTATGCAGCGCCCCATGCGTAGGCGTCAGTACAATATGTATCGAATATGTAAGGCAGTAATAAAAACTGAATAGAAGCTGATAAAGGAACTGAAAGTAATCAGCAACAAGGATCAGAAGTTAACCTGTATGACCTCACAATTATGGACTACACTAGCAGATACCGTTTAAACAAGAACCTAATCGGGCACCCATAAGCTTGGAAAGTACAAACAACACAGAATAACCTACCTGAACCCCATAAGCCTTACAAGTACAGTTCAATTTATATACCTCTAATAATATTATTATGGCCCCACAGGTGACTGTATCCAAAACATACTCAGCCTCTAAGACTGTAACTGAGCCCTCTAGGCTCCTGTAACTGTGTCTAAGCCCTCTAGGCTCCTGTAACTGCACCCCGAGCACACAAGGCTCTATTGAGGGTCAGTAATGCCGCTACAGCATAAAGGAAGTCCATAAGTGAATAGACTTCGATACGGCCCTGTAGGCCTCAATCTAGCCATTTCAGACATCATATAGCTCCTGTAAGCAATTTATAGCCTCATAGGCAATGCTACAATTTAGTAATCTCGAGGTCGTTTAACAAGAGACCAAGTTGAGTATGGTCAATCCTGACAAGGGGTATTACGCTATAACCTCAAATCTATTCATAGCATCTATCCACAACACTCGTAATCTTGAACTACTACAAAGGTACAAGTCGTATCAACTATACGATGAGAATAACTTGTCGAAGAGGTTAGCCTTAACATACCTCAATTATCGACTTCTGCTCAACTGACCCTATTTTCAACCTAGAACTGGTAATCCCTCCAAATCATAGCTCTCACGCCGAGGGAGTAAGGCTATTCTTAACTGAATAAAGCGGCCAGCAACATCATTTATAAGACACAACGACCACAAGTCATAATTCATCCAATTCGTCCAAAAGCTTATGAATTCCTGATAATTTAGAAGGTAGAAATACTTAGCTGACGAATTCCTGATAATTTAGAAGGTATAAATACTTACTTATCACTTGTAGACACTTAGGACTTAATTAGAAGTGATTTCTATGACTTTTACTCAGTGGGACTCCGTCAAACCAGGCCAATTTCGAAAATATAACTCCGTAGATACGTTCTTCATAGGCTCAAAACTCGTTGTCCATGACAAATTGGCAATCAAATGGAGTTTAGCAGCGTAATTTAGCTCCTAAAGGTGGAAATCTTCATGAAATAGATGCCTTAACCGAGCTCTCTATTTTTGGGAAATATCATAATGAAATCTTACTTCACAACTTAAATATATATAGGTGGAGGCAGTGCGGGGGTTCCGCGGTGTGCCCCCCATTGCGCTAGGGTAGAGGCGCAACGCGCCGCTCCCTACGTAGGTGTGGGGTGTGCGACACGGCGCTCCTTGTACCCTGCCTCTGGCTCCGGCCTCCCATTCACTCAATAACACGCTCGCGCGTTCCACCTTCGAGCCTTCTCCCGCGCACCATACACTAAACACTCTCGACAGCACAAGCACTAATCAGTTAGGCACAGGAAACTTACGGGGTGTAACATCATTCCCCTCTTATAGACATTTGTCCTTGAATGTAATCTAATCTTAAGAGACTCATTTCTTAGGCTTTTCCAGAAAGTTTTTGACAGAGTCTCCCCTATAATATGAACTATTCAGAAATCTAAAATGCAAAAAAGTCCAACATAGGCATCTCACAGACAACAAACAACTATAAAACATAGCTCCACAACAAATAAGTGAGCAATTAGCAGTAATGATATCAAAAGCAACAAAACAATATCTGACTAACTGTCTCACCTCAACTATGCAATCTGAGTTTGTGCTATCGTCAAGGGGTCTGGAACAAGTGATGGTATTTATGCCTCACGTCGTCCTCAACTTTCTAGGTCATCTCTTCTACATTTCTGTTCCTCCATAAGACTCTAACGGAGGCTACATCCTTGGTTTTCAATCTACAGATCTATCGATCTAGTATAACTATTGGAGTCTCCTCATAGAACAACACCTCTTTGACCTAAATATCCTTAATTGGGACAATTCGAGATGGGTATCCTATGCACTTCCGTAGCATCGATACATGGAAGACTGGATGAATAGATTCTAGCCCCAAAGGCAATTGTAACTCATAAGCCACTTGATCAATCTTTCGGAGGATCTGATATGGGCCAATGAACCTAGGGCTAAGCTTGCCCTTCTTGCCAAATCTCATAACACTTTTCATAGGAAAAACCTTCAGGAATATCCAGTCGTCAACATAAAACTCTAAGTCCCTACACCGTGTATCAGAATAGGACTTCTGATGATTCTAGGCTATCCATAACTGCTCCCTGATGAGCTTAACCTTCTCTTCAGACTGATGTATCATGTTCGGTCCAATTAACCCTGACTCACCTACTTCAAACCATCTGATTGAGGATCTACATTTTCATCCATATAAAGACTCATAAGGCGCCATTCGCATAGCAGAATGGTAACTGTTATTATACTATAAGTCAATAAGAGGTAGGTGCTCGTCCCAGCTTCCTCTGAAGGCTAGCACGCATGCCGTAACATGTCCTCAAGCGTCTAAATTGTGTGCTCAGCCTGACCATCTGTCTAAGGATGAAAGGTTGTACTTATATTAACTTGCAGCCTAAAACCTTTTTGAAATGATTTCTAGAATCTTGTTATGAATTGTGCCATTTTGTCAGAGATGATAGACACTGGTATACCATGCAGTCAGACTATCTCTTTAATGTACAACTAAGCTTAATCTTCAACTGAAAATGTAGTCCTGACTGGCAAGAAATGGGCTGATTTCATCAATCGATCCATAATAACCCAAATAGAGTCGAATTTACGCTTGGTGCGAGGTAAACCTGTAACAAAATTCATATTGATTGCTTTCCTTTCCACATAGGTATGGCTATCTCCTGAGTTAACCCGCCAGGTTTCTGATGTTCAACTTTTACCTGCTGGCAATTGGGGAACTATACTACAAACTCAGAAATACCTTTCTTCATCCTATGCCACCAATAAATCTTTTTTATATCATGGTACATTTTCGTCACACCCATATGAAGAGAATAATGTACCTCTGCCATGATCTACTGACGAAGCCCAGCCACATCTGAAACGCAGAGTCGACCTCTGAATCTTAAGATGTTGTCTCCCGTTACCTCAAAGGCTAATAATGAACCTTGCTTCTAAGTTGCACCAAGTCTAGGGTCCTCATACTGTCGCTCCTTCATCTCTACAACTAGAGATGACACTATAGTATTCTGGATCAAAACCCCCACTATCATCTGAGTCCAACAATCGGACTCCTAAACTGGCCAACTGGTGCAACTCTCGAGCCAATTCTCTCTTTTTTGGCCCCAAATACGATAAGCTTCCCATGGATCTGTGACTAAGGGCATCAACTATAATGTTAGCTTTCCTAGGATGATACAATATGTGAATATCATAATCTTTCAGCAACTCAAGCCACCGATGCTGTCGCAAATTTAGCTCTTTCTGCTTAAAGATATATTGGAGGCTCTTCTGATTAGTAAAGATTTCTACATGAACGCCATATAGGTAATGCCTCCAAATCTTCAGAGCATGGACAACTGTAGCTAATCTAAATCATGGATGGGGCAGTTCTTCTCATGCTTTGTTAACTACCTCAAAGCATAGGCAATCACCTTGCCATGCTGCATCAGAACATATCCTAACTCAATATCTGAAGTGTCACAATATATAGCATAACCCTCTGAACCCTTTGGTAAGGCTAACACTAGTGCAGAGGTCAATCTGTCTTTCAGTTCCTGGAAACTCTTCTCACAAGCCTCGGTCCACTGGAACTTAGCTGCTTTCTGAGTCAGCTTTGTCAATGGGGCCGATAAGGCAGAGAATCCTTCCATAAATCTTCTGTAATACCCAGCTAACCCCAGAAAACTATGAAATTTGGTTGGGGTCATGGGTCTGGGGCAAGTCTTTACCATCTCTATCTTTTGCCAGTCAACTTGAATACTTGCATCTAACACAATATGGCCCAAGAAAGCTACAGTTTAAACAAAACTCACACTTAGAGAACCTTGCATATAATTGGCGATCTCTAAGAACCTGGAGCACTATCCGCAAGTGAGCTCTATGCTCTGTTTCTGAACGTAAATATACCAGAATATCATCAATAAACACAATCACGAATAGATCTAAATATGGTCTGAATATACTATTCATCAAGTCCATGAATACTATCTTTGCCAACCGGAAGGATATGACTAAAAACTCAAAATGACCATATCTAGTTCTGAAAGCTATCTTCAGAATATGTTTCTCTCGAACACGTACCTAGTGGTATCCTGACCTCAAGTCCATCTTTGAGAAGCATTTCGGCCCCTGTTGTTGATCAAACAAGTCATCTATTCTGGGAAGGGGGTATTTATTCTTAATAGTAACCTTATTTAGCTATCGATAATCTATACACACTATTAGAGAGCCATCCATTTTTCTCACAAACAACACCGGTGCACCCCATGAAGAAGCACTAGGCCGGATGAAGCATTTATCTAGCAACTCCTTCAGTTGTACCTTTAATTTCTTCAACTGGGCAAGAGCTATTCGGTACGGAAGGATAGATATGGGTTGTGTATCTGGTGGCATATCGATGGAGAAATCAATTTCTCGCTCTAAGGAATACCAGGAAGCTCATCTGGAAATGCACTGACAACAAGAATTGACTGAAGAGTCGAAAATTCTTCCTGCACATCCTGAACCCTAACAATATGATAAATACAATCCTTCGCAATCAGCTCCCTTTCCCGGAGATAGGATATGAACCTACCTTTTGGCGTAGTTGCATTAATTTTTCATTCTCGTACTATCTCTCTTGGAAAGTGAAATCGAACAGTTTTGGTTTAGCACTCAACATTGGCATAGCATGGCGCTAGCCAATCCATGCCCATAATTAGCAATCATCTCTAGCTCTACTAGGTCTGCGAAAGTCTGGCGACCAACAACCTCTACTGTACAGCCCCGGTAAATTCTCTTGGCAATAATAGATTCACCAACAGGTGTGGATATAGAGAATGGTCGCTGAAGTAGCTCTGGTGCTATACCAAACTTTCATGCCACTAGCGGAGTAATATAATACAAGGTAGAGCCTGGATCTATCAAAGCATAAACCAAGTGGGAGCAAACATTTAGTATACCTGTCACAATATGTGGTGATGACTGTGAATCCTGTCGCCCTGCTAAAGCATAAGTACGATCTGGAGCACTACCAGAATTATATGCCCTGGATCTACCTCTGCCTCTTCCCACTGGGGTTGAGGGCTTGCGCCCTGTCGAAGGTACTAGAGCATGTGACCTTGCTGAGGACCTATTCTGCTAGTCTCGATTATTTTGATCTTTGGTCGTAAAATACCTCATCATGTGACTCTCCTACCCACAAATATAACAAGCAGTAGAGCCATATATACATCTCCCAAACTGTTGCCAATCGTAAATGCCACAACGCAGTGCAGCGGACCTAATCTGATTTGAACCTCTCTGCTGCTGTGAGCCCGACGCTCGTGAACTCTCATTGGGACCCAACTATCCATGACGATCTTATCTACTTTCCTACTGCTGCTGAGGCAAAGGCATAGGTGGACTAGCTGATAATCGAAGCCTAGGCCCACCCTGAAATTCTGCCTGCAAATTAGTGGGCCTGGCCCTCCAACGCTGCTTCTGACTCACCCTCTTAGCCTCATACTAGCGTTGTCTGATCCCTTCTATATTCTGAGCAAAAGCCTAGATGCACAAGATGTCCATATCCTCCCGCAATGTGGCTGTAATACAGTCCTCCACATACTCCGGAACAAGTCCCATAATGAATAGGTATACCCTAGCTAGCATAGTATCAACAAATGCTGGCACGTATCTTGCCAAGGAGTCAATCCTAAATGCATACTCTCGTACGTCATCCTACCCTGCTCCGGATGTAAGAACTGATATACTTGGTCCTGTTGGATCTCTCGAGGCAAATAGTGATCTATGAAGGCCTGCTGGACTAAGTACGTGGGGGTGCATCCCTGCCTCTGGACCTTTCCCAACTCTCGTACCACAAAAATGCTATATCTCGTAGCCGAAACACCACCAACTCGACTGTCTCTGTGGACGAAGCATGCATCACCCTAAATATCCTCTACAACTGATCTGGAAAGTCATGAGATCCTCTCTACGGTCTATCCTCATAAACTACGGAGGACTCAAGGTAAGAAACTCATGAACCCTCAAACTTTCTGGTCCCTCAGTAGGTTCGGCAACAATTGATGCCACTGGCTGGCGCTGAGCGGCCATCATCTGAGCCAACATGTATACCGCACCCCTAACCTCCTGATCTGATGGTACAAGGAGACTGGAAGTGGTACTGGTAAATCTGTTGCCCTAGAAGGCTCCTAGTGTAGTGGAGGATGCTGGGGAGATCGAGAAGATGTCCTTCTCTCGCCCTCAGGTCGGGTTGTCTCCAACTGTGGCACCCCACTAGTGTCCTCTCCCGCTGTTGTGTCCAACTCTCAACTAGCTGTAGTCTGTTGTGCATCATACATCTCTCTGTAGATAAATAGAATAATATAAGCTTAGGGACTCAACCTTATAAAACTTAGCTCTACAACACGATTTGAGAAGGAAGGAGGGTAACCACACTATCATGCCTCATAGCCTCCTGCTTATAAAATCTGGTACACAACACATTTATAAATAAGATTCTACTAGACACGACTTACAGACTCTATAGGATACGACGATGCTCTGATACCAAGTTTGTCATGCCCCACCTTGGGAGGCATAACTGGCACCTAGCGCCACACTGGACCACGAGCTGACCTACTTGAATATATACACCTCTGGTACATATCAGTAGCCCATAAATAAGAAAACGGACAGCTATATCTTGGCTCAAAATATATCCCTAGGCCAACAAGGCCACGACATATTACTTGGATAAAATAGCTAACCCAGTAGTCGCAACAATAATAATATCCTATGCGGGCCGACAAGACCACCATGTTGTGTAAATCATAACAGAAGAAAGGCAAGCGCATATATATAACTACAGGCCTACAAGGCTACTAACAGATAACATAACTAGGCCCCACGCGGCCAACACGCATAACTAACTATGATCTGCAGTCTGTAAGCCTCTAAGAGTGAGATATTGGTCCGGACAGGGGCCCGGCCTACCCAAACACTATACATCAAAATACAGGCAAACCTCTAATATCTGGCAACTCCGAAAGGAAGGAGCTGACCAATCTGATGACTCTAAAAAGCTGCTAAGAAGGTTCCAAAACCTGTCTGTTCGAACCTGCAGGCAAGTATGCAGCACCCCATGCGTAGGCGTCAGTACAATATGTACCGTATATATAAGACAGTAATAAAAGCTAAATAGAAGCTGATAAAGGAACTGAAAGTAATCAGCAACAAGGATCAGAAGTTAACTTGTACGATCTCACAATTATGGACTACACTAACAGATGCCATTCAAACAAGAACTTAACCGGGCCCCCATAAGTCTGAAAAGTACAAACAACACAGAATAACATACTTAGGCCCCCATAGCCTCGACAAGTACAGTTCAATCTATACATCCCTAATAATATTATTATGGCCTCGCAGGTGACTGTAACCAAAACATACTCGACCGCTGAGACTGTAATTGAGCCCTCTGGGCTCCTGTAACTGCATCCCGAACACACAAGGCTCTACTGAGGGTTAGTAATGCCACTACGATATAAAGGAAGTTCATAAGTGAATAAACTTCGATATGGCCCTGTAGGCCTCAATCTAGTCCTTTCAGACATCATATAGCTCCTGTGAGAAATCTGTAGCCTGTACGCAACGATACAATTTAGTAATCTTGAGGCTGTTTAACGAGAGACCAATCTAAGTATGGTCAATCCCGACAAGGGGTATTATGCTATAACCTCAAATATATTCGTAGAAACTAACCACAATAAGCATAATCTCAAATTACTACAAAGTTACAGGTCGTATCAACTATAGGACGAGAATAAATTGCCAAAGAGGTTAGCCTTAACATACCTCTATTGCCGACTTCTGCTTAACTGACCCTGTTTCAACCTAGAATCAGTAATCCCTCCAAATAATAGCTCTCACACTGAGGAACTAAGGTTGTTCTTAACTCAAAAAAGCGTCCAACAACATCATTCATAATACATAACGATCACAAGTCATAATCTGTCCAAAAGCTTACGAATTCCTATGAATTTAGAAGGTAGAAATACTTACTTATCATTTGTAAATGTTTAGAACTTAATAAGAGGTGATTTATATGACTTCTACTCAGTGTGACTCCATTAAAATGGTCCAATTTTGAATATATAACTCTGTAGATACATTCTTTGTAGGCCCAGAACTCGTTATCTAGCACGAATCGGCAATCAAATAGAGTTTAGCAGTGTAATTTAGCTCCTAAAGGTGGAAATGTTTGTGAAATAGTATCCTTAACTGAGCTCTCTATTTTTGGGAAATATCAAAATGAAATCCCACTTCGCAACTTAAATATATATAGGTGAAGGCAGTGTAGGGGATCTGCAGCACGCCCCCATCGCGCCAGGGTAGAGGCACAATGCGCCGCTCCTTGCGCAGGTGTGAGATGTGCAACGTGGTGCTTCTTGCGCCCTGCCTCTAGCTTCGGCCTCCCACTCACTCGATAACATGCTCGTGCATTCCACCTTAGAGCCTTCTCCTGCACTCCATACACTAAACACTCTGGACAGCACAAGCACTCATCGGTTAGGCACAGGAAATTACGGGGTGTAATATTTTGTTAGTCGGTCTACGATTACCCATACAGAGTCATAACCTCTAAGGGTTCATGGTATCCCCATCACAAAATCTATAGTAACTCTTTCCTATTTGCACTTTGGAATTTTGATTTGTTGTAATAGTTCCGGGGGTCGCTGATGCTCAGCTTTAACCTGTTGACAAGTCCAGCTATTAGAAACAAAGTTAGCAAGATCTTTGTTTATACCTTCCCACCAATAAAACTACTTTAGGTCATGGTACATCTTAGTGGAACTCGGGTGTAAGTATATCTGAAGTTGTGAGCTTCCTCAAGGATAACTCTTCTCAACCCATCTACATCTGGTATACATAACTGATTACCTAGTTGAAGAACATCATCACATTCAACAGTCATCGTTTTATTTTTACTAGTTAGGACCTCCTCATTGTATTTACACAATTTCCCATCATCATATTGAGTGGCCTTTATGGGCTCTACAAATGAAGATTTTTCTTGCACATAAGCCAATAAAGTCTCTGAATTTCTCACCCAAAATCTAACACCTGCGCCTTTGAGTTTATGCATCTCCTTCGCCAACAGTCTCTTTTCGGGAGCTATATGTGCCAAACTGCCCATTGATTTTCTGCTCAATGCATCAGCAACAATATTAGCTTTCCTAGGATGATACAAAATAGCACAATCATAATCCTTGAGCAGTTCCATCCCCCAACGTTACCTTAGATTCAGATCTCTCTGTTGGAAAATGTACTTCAAGCTCTTATGATCAGTATAAATCCTACAAATTACGCCATATAGATAATGCCTCCAAATCTTAAGAGCAAATACCACTGTATCCATCTCTAAGTCATAGGTAGGATAGTTTTGCTCGTGCTTCTTCAGTTGTCTCGAAGCATAAGCTATAACACGACCACCTTGCATAAGAAAACATCCTAATCTCACTCTCGAAGCATCACAAAAAATCGTGAATCCTTCAGAACTTGATAGTAAGGCTAATACTAGTGCAGTTGTCAAACATGTTTTGAGTTTTTGAAAACTCTGCTCACATTCCTCCGTCCACTAAAATTTTACATTTTTCTATGTTAACTTGATCAATGGAGCTGTTATTATGGAGAAATATTGTACAAAACGCTTGGTAACTTGCCAAGCCTTAAAAGCTATGAATCTCTGTAGGTGAAGTAGGTTTAGGCCATTTCTATGCAGCTTCTGTCTTTTTAGGATACACCATAATTCCATCCTTGGATACAACATGCCTCAGTAATGCTACTAAGTCTAGCCAAAATTTTCACTTTGAGAACTTAGCATAAAGCTTATGTTCTCACAATGTCTGCAGCACAGTCCTCAAATGATTCTCATGTTCTTCCTGGTTACGAGAATATACGAGGATGTCATTAATAAACACTATCACAATTTGTCTAGGAACGGCTTGAACACCCTATTCATCAATTCCATGAATGCAAACGGAGAATTTGTCAATTCAAAAGGCATCACAAGGAACTTGTAGTGCTCGCACCTAGTTCTAAATGTTGTCTTGGAAATATCTTCCTTCCTTATCCTAAATTTATGATAACCAGACCAAAGATCAATCTTCAAAAAGTGGACAGCTCCCTGCAACTGATCAAACAGGTAATCTACACGAGGTAAAGGATACTTGTTATGTATTATTACCTTGTTCAATTGCCAGTAATCGATGCACATTCTTAGAGATCTGTCTTTCTTCTTTACGAACAATAATGGTGCACCCCATGGTGATACACTCGATCTAATAAAGCTCTTATCTAGCAAGTCCTACAAATATTATTTTAGCTCCCTCAGCTCCACTGCCACCATACGATATGGAGGTATAGATATTGGTAGTGTCTCATATGTTAAATCAATATTGAAATCTATCTCTCGTACTGGAGGTAACCCTAGCAAATCCTCAGGAAATATATCCAAAAATTCTTTTACCACTGGTACCTTCTCCAAGCTAAGTGTTTCCTCTCTAATGTCCCTTACCATAGATAAGATACCTATGCAACCTTTCTTCAGTAATTGTTGGGCCTTCATAAGAGATATAACCTTACCAACCTCTGGAACTTGATCCCCTTTTATAAAAAAGTAGGCTCATTAGGTATCTCAAACTTGACTAATTTTGCATGGCAGTCAACTGTAGCATAGCAAGGAGATAACTAATCAATGCCCATCAATACATCAAAGTCAATCATATCAAGTATTATCAAGTCAGCTAGAGTATTTCTACCCTCAACTCGAAGCTGACATTCTTGATACACATATTCAACTAATAGAGAATCTCCATCGGGAGTAGTAATAAGAAATGGGTAATTTAATGTCTCTGGCTGTCTATCAAACCTCAAAGAAAAGTAAGAGGACACATAGGCGTGTGTAGATCCTAGATCAATCAAAGAAAGTGCATCAAATTAATAGACTGAAAGAATAACTGTAACCACTGCATTTGAGCTTGAACATCTTGTTTAGTAAGTGCAAAAACTCTCGCATGGCCTCTACCAGCATTTCTATGTCCCTGAATTCCAATAGCATGATCTCCAACACCTCGGCCTCTACTTCTTGTACCTAAAGTATTTCGAGTAGCCTGAGCAGGTGCAGCTAACTGAACAAAATTCTGGTTGGAATTCTTCGAAGGTTGAGGGCAGTCCCTTAAGTGATGCCCTAACTGGCCACAATGAAAGCACCCTCTTGTTAAAACGTGACACTGACCCAAATGTGATGTACCACAAGTCTGGAAGGCTGGAGTAGTGGCATAGCCCAGAACTACGATGTTCAGATACTGATGATGGTCCCTTATTACCTTGTCTATGATATGGTCTGTGATACCAAATCTCTTCCTGACTGTGTGCCCTGTTGCTGCTGACCTTGATCTCCTGCTCTACGATTTGCACTAAAACCACCACTTAAAGATCCCTCTATCTTGGCCTTCTTATGTAGATCATTGGCTACATGTTCCTCACGTCTTTCATTTTCTATCTTACTAGCAAGGTCAACTGCATCTGAGTAGGTCAAAGTCTTCATCTATGGAGCTACTAAATTATATATATGACCAACCAACCCATTAACAAACCTTTAAACTCGAGCTGCTTCATCAGCCACTAAACAAGGAGCATATCTAGCCAGCTTACAAAATTTGGTGTTATATGTTGACACATTCATATCTGGAGTCTGGACCTTTCTCTCGAACTCCCTAGCGTATCTCTGCCTCTACTGTTAAGAAGAAAATGATCCATGAACAACTTGGTGAACTCATCCCATGTCAATGGTGTTGCTCTTACATGCCTTCCTAGCAATATGATCTCATACCATGTATTAGCCATGTCCTCTAGTTTGTACGCTGCAAGCTCCATGGCTCTCTCACTGGAACACCCTAGTGCTCGTAATTCCTTGAGTGCCCCATTCAAGAAACTTTGAGGATGAGATGAACTATCAGAACCTGTGAATCATGATAACTTCAACTTCAGGAATTCTTTCAAAGATACCTCTTTATTGCCAAAAGTATAAGTCTGTGGGGTTGCCCGAGATGGTGTCTGTGTCTGATCTGGTGTAGTATTTTGCTGTCCAATTCTTTCTTGCCTATCCATTATGTCAACCAAGCTCTCTATGATTCTCTGCATGGAGGTAAGTGCTTCAGCAGTAACACCTTCATGTGATGGTGGAGGTGGTCTAGTACTTATTTCAAAAGTAGGCTCTCTTATAACTCTTATGGTGGTACTACGACCCCTACCTCGACATTTTCTGTGAGCTCTACCTCCTCCCCTAGCTGTGGAAGTCGGCTGCCTATCTGAAGTGGAATTAGGTATCTGTGGTGCAGCTATCGTAGCTCTGTCATTAGAGATCGAGTTTGAGCCATTTGATTGAAAAAATAGATACTGTTAGATTCATCTAGTTGATCCTAAACGTCACACATAAGGAGGAATAAGAAAGAAAGGCAAGACACATCCCATCATGCCATTGTAGAATCACGATTATAGAAATGGTCGGTTATGTAACCATAATTGAGATTCTACTATTGACAAGTGCTCCATTACTCACAGGAATAACCTAACCTAAGGTTCTGATACCAACTTTGTCACGACCCAATTTAGGATCATGACAGGCGCTAAGGGATAGAATTCCAAAGCAAGCTTTAATGGAAATCTACGAAAAATCGGGCAGAGTTTTCCTGATTTTGGGCCTATCCAAAATTTACCTATCCTAGAAATCAACAAGCAATCAATAACATCACCAAACATGCCATAATATCAGCCATCATTCTATTCGAAGTGCCACAATACTAAAATCCATCTCCAAATACGATAATAAGTCTAATACTAGTTACAAGTCTATTATAATAGAAGGATACTCATGACACTGATGAAATGACTAACTGAGATACTCTAAGAGTTTTGAAAGAAGATGAAAAAAACATATGCATAAACTTACTCCCACCGCGAGCAATGCAGGGCTCACCAGAAACTATCAGCTCATACGCTCTAGTTAATGAGATCCTCACCAACGGGACCTGCAGTCTTAGTAGAAAAATATGGCGGGGAGTGAATCGCTAGCTCAGTGAGTAATAATACTTAACCACAATCATTTTTATTGAGGACAAGTCAGAAAACATACTAGTAGGATAATAATAAAATATCATGAAATAAAATGTCCTTTGAGAAACGATAACAATAATCAGTCTTGTCTATTTCATGTAAGCATAAATCAATTAACAATTTAATAATAAAATATGTAAATACTATCATATCAAATCTTATGTTTTTAGAGGTTTCAAATAATGAATCATGTAATCGGTGTGGATCCCTACCTTAAGAGATAGCCAATATCCATGAATCTTCGTAAAAGAGTCAAATATTACGGTAGGTCCCTATTCAAGAGAAGTCAATACCCATATGCTAGTTTTGCCTTCCCACTAGCGAGGGATGTAACAGTAATTTATAAATACAAGGTATACCAGGTGTAACGAACCCGCCGTTATCTACGAGATTCATCAAAGTCTACTCTCATTTATATTTTTCATTGTAAATAATAAGTCCTCATATAAAAATAATTTCAGCATAATTGTCACGCCCCGCCTTGGGAGGCATGACTGGCACCTGGTGCCCTACTAGGACCTGAACTGCTGAGCTGACTGAGCCTAAGCACCTCTGGTGCAGGGATGACTCTAATTCTAGAATCAAGAAAACAACGGGCTATACAACAGCTGTAAATACAACCCCCGGCCGACAAGGCCTATAGCCACCTGTAAAAAAATAAACAGCTAACCAGAGACAAGCAAACATAAGGAGTCCTATGCGGGCCGACAAGGCCTTGATATCTAGTTATAACTGTAGAGTAAAATCAGATACTAAACTGAGCTATGACCGACAAGGCCATCAATCAACAGCTACACAAGGCCCCACATGACCGATACATCTAAGCACAGGGAAATAATACAATCTGCAAGCCTCTAGGAGTAATAAGATGGTCGGGACAGGGCCCCGGCCTACCCATATTGTACAAACAAAAGAAGTAAACCTCTATCACACAAGCTCCGGAAGAAAGGAGCTGATGGCTCTGTGCGGCTGACTAAAACTACAAGGGATCTGCTACTCGTCTATGCATACCTGCAGGCAAGTAATGCAGCGCCTCAAAAGAGAGAATCAGTACCACATGTACTGGTATGTAAAGCAATAACTGTAAATGACTAAAAGTAAGGAATAGAACTGACAACAACTGAAGTAAAGGAAACGGACTAAAAATGACTGAAGTAGTGAATTCAAGACTAAACATAACTGTGATAAGGAGGGTAAGGGGGTCATACCTGACAAACGAGGCGTTCTACTGTCTAACTATCAGTAACTAAAGCAACATAAACCTTACGTGGCCCCCATAAGCTGGAAGGTACAATCAGCACAGAACAACCCACCTGGGCCCCCATTAGCCCTAGTGGGTACACCTCAATCTATATATCCCTATCCAGGTCAATATGAGTCAACTAGCAGTTATAAGTGTCCTGCTGATCCCCTGGGTCTGCAACTGAGCCCGCTCGGCCTCTGACTACAGTTGTGCCTGAGTCCGGAGGACTCCTGATATCTACACCCCGGGTGTAAGCGCTCGGCGGGGGTGTGTATAGGCCAACCATGGAAAATATGAGGATCTGGCTCCTTATCTTCGTCCCTTGCGGACATCATGCCGCTCCGTAGAGCGACGTATCCTCGCCCCTAGCGGACGAGTCGACACAACTATTAACCCTGGGGCGGTCACGGAAGCTATACAGGTATAATCCATCCTACACAATACAATTACAAGTCTCAACTAACAATGACAACTAAACATGGTAACATACTCCTGACATACTTTATTGGGATTCATACTGGATTACTATGCTGAAGAAACTAACTTGCCGAAAGAAAATACCTTAACATACCTCGACTGTCGGTTTCTGATTAACTGATAGGTTCCAATTAGTATTCCATAGCTCTTCCCAATTGAAATCGTGTTATTGAAAATATAAGACTAGTTTTATCACTAAATTCGTCAAAAAGGAAAACTTTATATAAAAATATTAACTATATTCCAACTTTACGGAATACGGTCGAAACCTCGTTATTTCTCGAAAATCTAGAAGGGAGAAATGCTTACGTTAAGCCTGGGATCGTATTGACACTAGTTTGTAGCAATTCCAACAACTTTGGCTCGGCGGGACGACGATTCGCCAGGCGAATTTCATGAAACTACCTCCGTAGAAATGCTCCCTGCAGCCTTATACTTCGATACCCGAAGTTAATTTGAATTTGGACGGCGTTTAGCGGCGTAAATCGGATGAAAATTATATATTCCCTTCGTCCCTACCCTTTGCTGATCATGATATCTTTGAAAAATATCACAAATTTTAAGGGTGAGGCCTATATATACTTGAAGCAGAATACAAGGCAACGTGGCACGTTGGCCAATGCGTCATTTCAGCTCCGTGCCACGTTGGCTAACGTGGAGGACCAGGCTCCGTGCCCCTTTGCCCCTCTGGGCAGCTTGGTTCGGCTTCCTCTCGCGAAATCCCAACTTGCACTCGTTCGGCCTTTCCCCGGGCCCTTTCCTCATACATATGACACTCTAAAACTCTCAACTAACATACGAATAGGCCGACTAAACGTTAGAAACTTACGGGGTGTAACAATAATATAGGGCATTTAAATTCTCATTAAATCATATACTTTCATTTTGGTAATGGAAATCATATCTCAAGTAACAATAAAACACATCTAGTAATAGTGAGAACTTCTAAAATATCGATAAATATCTCAAATATATGTTTTGATATTATATCAAGTAAAAAACTTATCCCATATGCAATTTCAAAGCATTCTGTAATACAATTTACATTCAAAATTATATATAAATCATGCAAGTTATGAAAATATAATTTGCAGTAAGGTTACTACTCACAGTACTCTTGTCGAAATATTCAACTTATCGCCTCGAGCAATCTGTATCACTTCCTTCAATCAATCTATAATCAATTATATCAATCTTGTGTTAATTTCTTTATTTAGGATAACTCACAACTAAATTAGAATACCCACCCGTCGAGATTCACTTTTTGACTCTCGATTAGGCAAAAATATATTAATTCTCGTTATGAATGACCTAACCACTCCATAATCTTCTAATGTAGAAGGGCATTCATATAGTTTATTCCCTGAATTTTTCATAACACTTTTCTTGTACATTGGAACTCTATACTTACTAGCATTGTTGCCCTAATATTTTTCATTGATAATAAATTTTTAATACCTAAAAGAAATCTTATGAACGCTGAAAATAATCATACCAGAAATTTCAAAGTATAGATTCAAATAATACATAGATAAATAAGTGCTTAAGATTTCTTATCGTTGAAAGATTCGATAGCATTTTTTTTTTCTGTTCTTCGTTGTTTCTAGTTTCCTTGCTGTTTTTTGTTTTTTGTTTTTTGTTTTTTGGTGCTGCTGATGGTGACTCTCTCTGCCACTCCTTCGTTTCTTTTTTTTTTAAAAGGCTATTCTAATTAAAGTGCGCTTCAGCCCGACGTCCTCTTTATTTATTTATTTATTTATTTTGTTTCCTTTATGTTTTGTAATTTTTATCTTCCTCTTTCTTCCTCCTTTTTTTTATTATTACTTATTTATTATTTATTTATATAGGGTATTACATTATATTTTTTATATATTTTTCTAATTATTAAATTTTAATTTTTTAACTGAGCACAAAAGTCATGCTATCCTTTTCAATAATTATATTAAAATGTGAACAAAAATATTACAATAAGATAAAATTTGTTACATCATAAACGAAGTTAATTTCATTTAGTCTTTTTTATTAAATTAATAAAATTATAAATATTAAATAGTTATAATTATATAATAAAATAACAACTCCTAAATCTAATATGTGATATTGTCCACAAATTTTTCCTATTTTATTTTGGTGGTACTTCTTTTTTAATTAAAAAAATTATTATGTTATATAGTTTAAATAAAGAAGGATTTAATACACATTATTTAGTTGATTTCAAAGTTTAAATATTAGGAGAGTATTAAAATAATAATTAAACTTAGTTGATTGTAAAGTTCTAATTATTAAAAATCTTATTCATCAATTTTGTTTAGTTTTATCTCATAGTTTTCTTCATCAACTTTGTCGTAATTTTGATTGAATCTCCAATTTTATATATTTTTCGTACCTATAACTTATCAATTAATACAACACACACGTATAATACATGTACGCCGAAACTAGTTGAATTAAAACGGAAAAAGGCATAATTACACCCCCTCCCTGGAGTAAGGTCAAGTTTTTGGTTACAAAATCCCATTTTTCGGGGTCTTATTACGTTCTTGAACTATTTCAAGGCATTATTATTGACAAAATTATCTTTCACAAATATTTATATGTTTTAGTTCATATTTTAAGTTTGTTATTTGATTTAATTTATATCATATATAAATATTTTAAAATATAGTATCATATTTTTATACAAAATCGATATATTATGTATAATATTTTTCTTTAGATATAATATTATATAATATTGTATAAACTGAAAATATGATTATGTAATGTTATATTTTATATTGAGTTATATAATTTTTAAAAATATTCTATTATTATTCCCTTAAGTGTTGATGGCGAGAATGTGTACAGCCAAACTTCATTATAGTAGCAGTGCTTTTCTGAGAATTTTATGGATGCTATAGTGAAATGTTCATATATATGTATATTGGCATTTGACGTTTAGATTTCATTTAACTATTATAAATAAAAGTATGTAAAATCAAGTATAATGATTTTACGTACCAAAAAGAAGGAATGTATTTATTAACCGATTTTTTTAAAAATAGATATAATATGAATGTAAAAAAAGCAAAAGCCAGTAGTTTTTCCTCCTGAAGTTACGACTATAATTGGTGGAATCCATTTTAATATAATTTTTTCGTTTTACATATTTGTACTTGAAACTACTATGTGCACGATATTAATGTTGATTATCATAAATATTTTAATATTTATTTTCATAAAGAATATTATACAATATTTCAGTATGATTGTTATAGAGGGATAATTTTATAAAAAGTGTATACTGAATTCGTTACTGTTATAGGTAAAATGTTGATATAGAGAAGTAAAATATAACATAAAAAATTGAGTTCGGGAAAAAATTAGATCATTATAGTGAAATACTATTATAACGAGATTTGACTGTATTTGATTCTCTCAAATAATCAGGAAGCAAAAAAAAAATATTTTTATGAAATTAGATCTTTCTCATTTTTTTGGTAATAAATAGTAAAATATTATTACCATAAACAAAATCATCATTTCAGTAGAACACAATAAGAAATACTCCCTCTGGTCCATTTCAATTGTTAGGATAAATTTTGCACACCCGTTAAGAGAAAATTAACAGGGATGATAATTTGACTAATATAACCCTATTAATTTTTTAAAAACAAACTATAATAATTCTTTTTCCATTTTAGAATAACTCTAAGTACTAAGGCTAGAATTGAAAAAACATAATTAATTATCTCTTAAACTTGAAACTAGCAAATATTTTAAAATTATTTTAATATATCTAACAATTAAAATAAAATAGAGAGAGAAAAAAATAATACCAAATTTATCTAAGAATGCCGAGAACCCTTACCACCTTCTAGGAAAGGTGCAAGGATCTTGAAACTCTAGATTAATAAATATAAATATGTTCAATAAATTGTTTTTCATTACATTATATTATTAAATACATATTTTCTACTTTATTTTTTTTTTCTTTTTTTTCTTTTCCACTTATTGACGAGGTCAACCTATATATGTTCGTACTTTATCAAATTCTAATATAGTTATAATATCGTTACACAAAGTCTGAAATTATCTAGATTAAAAATTTATATTATCTTGATTACTATTTGAGAGAATCAAATTGATGAAAAGTTATTTTTTGAAATTATAAAGTACTTAAATAAATAAATAACCTTTGAAAGATTTCTATTTAAAAAAAATTTGGGGATCGTTGAATTCATTTGATAATATCATTAAAATAGAATCTCAATTTTCACATGTATTTTGCTAAAGATAATTGTTTAGTAGTACTACAATTATATTATGCTCACTAAAAAATATTCAATTAATAAACTCCGTAAAGTTATGTTCATTAATTGGTTTAAGACTAGTGATGATTAAACTGAAATATTTTTTTTGTCTGAACTGTGAAAAAGGTAAAAAGATATGTTGTGATTAGTCATTAAAGTAATAATCTTATTTGATTCAATCTCTCTGTAAAAATTAAAACTCAAAGAAACAAGATAAAAATTCTTTAAAAAATTAATAAACTTATTCGTGTTAATCCCTTCATGAGAATTTCGACCAAAATAAGTGTCACGCCCCGCCTTGGGGGGTATGACTGGCACCTGGTGCCCTATTAGGACCTGAACTGCTAGACTACTGAGCCTAAGCACATCTGGTGCCTAGCTGGCTCTAACTCAGATTCATGGAATCAACGGGCTATATAACGGCTGTAAATATAACCTCCGGCCGACTGGGCCTATAGCCACCTGTACTGTAATATCAGCTAACCAGAATCATACTCATATAGGGAAACCTATGCGGGCCGACAAGGCCACCATGTTGTCTAGTTATCTCTAACTCAATATAACAAATGCTGAACAACTACTTGACCGGCAAGGTCACCACTACTAGCTAGATACGGCCCCACATGACCAACATACACAACAATACTAGGCAGCTAAACATACGCACGGCCCCACACGACCGGCACAACTAACCACAGGGAATATATACAAACTGCAAGCCTCTAAGAATACTGATAAGATGGTCGGGACAGGGCCCCAACCCACCCGTACTATACAACAAAAGAAAATGATGTAAACCTCTGAATATCTAGCTCCGGAAGACAGGAGCTGATGACTCTGCGCTGGCTAGGATCACGAGGGATCGGCTCCTCGTCTATGAGTACCTGCAGGCAAGTAATGCAGCGCCCCAAACGGGCGTCAGTACCACTGGTATCGAGTATGCAAAGCAAACTGAACATGACTGAATATAAGCAACAATGCTAGTAAATTCTGAATAGCAGAAGTATCTAAAACTGTCTGAACTAGCAGGATCTGGAATAGGCTTACCTGTACTGAAGGTAAGGTAGAATCATACATGTCATCATGGCGACCTGCTGTCTATCAGCTATTAAATATCATGTATATACATATATATATATATATATATATATATAACACAAGAACCTATACCAGCCCACATAAGCCGGAAGGTGCCAACCAACACACAATCTATATACCCCTACCCGAGTCAAAACCATCCAAAAATAAATCACTCCACTCGTCTACTAACTACGAGCACCTCTACCGGCCCCCTGGGTCTCCAGCTCGGGCTATGGCCTCTGATATAAATAACCGTGTCTGAGTTCGGAGGACTCCTATACTGTATCTATAACTGTAACTGTATCTGAATCTGTTCCCTGGGCGCTTGCGCACAATAGGGCTATCTGTACTGTAATGCTGATCAGCCTGATATGGGGAAAGCTTCATCCCATCTTCGTCCAAACTGGGGACGGCATGCCACTCATTGGAGTGACGTAAACCCACCCGCTCAGTGGGCGACACAGTTACCAACCCAGGGGCGGCGAGGACGCTCAAAAGGGTGCCCTCACGACACAACCAAGTCTCAACAAACAATAAGCACATATATAGCAAACATGTTTAAACTGAAAAATACTATCTGAATTCTGATTTCTTATTCTGATCTCTTTCTGTATTATACTGATTCTCATACTGCTTTATATTGAATCTGTGATCTTTATCTAACTGCATGGCCAATCTGTAGCCAAGATACTATCTGACTGTATGGCTATACTGTAGCCAAGATATCATCTGTCTGTATGGCTAATCTGTAGCCAAGATACTATCTGACTGTCTGATTTTAATTTACTAACTCTTATTCTGAATATCTGTCATATTATTCTACAAACATGCTTACTAATCACATACTGGGCTATACTGAGTCTGGAATGCTAGCTTGCCATTTTGGCGCATGCTTTACTAACTTTCGGACTGAGTACGATATAACAACGCAAACCAGATTTACTGAACTTGCACAATACTCAGTATTCAACTTTGAAAATTCTACTACGGAGTTTACTGTGCTATAAAAGGCTAAAACTACTAACTTGCCTAAGAAACTGACTTTACATACCTTAACCTCGGTTTATCCGACTAACGGACGAAACTCGGTCAGTACTCCAGCTATTTCTCCCAACTGCATTTACATATATGTCAATTAGAACTAAAATACACCAATATTCTGAAAGAAAACGTCACTTTCGATATATTTATAGCCTAAACTTTGGCTTATCGAAAGACGGTCAAAAACTTGCTATTTCTCAAAAGTCTAGAAGGGAGAAATATTCACTTTAAGGCTAGGAGCACATAGACACTAATTTGGAGCAATTCCACTTACCTTAGCCCGGTAGCACGACGATTTGTCGGCCGAATTTTGCGAAACTAAATCCGTAGGAATGCTCCTTGCTGCTAAATACCTCGGTATCTAAGGTTAATTTGAACTTGAACTATGTTTGACGGCGTAATCGAGCGATAATTTAACAATACTTTCGCACCATCTCTGTTTTCTCACGAGCTTCTGGAAATTATTTGATATAATAATGAAATGAACCGAAGTGGAGGCTTTATATACTTGGGTCTGGACAGGGCCAACGTGTCATGGAGCCAATGCAGAGGCTCCACCTCTGTGACACGTTGCCATCGCGGAGGGGCTCTGCCCCGGCTCCTTCCGTGATGGTTCGACAGGTTTCTCGTCCGGTCTTTTCCCGGGCCTTTTTCTAGCATGTATGGCTTTCAAATACTCTTTACCAACATGCGAATAGGCCATCTATGTGTTGAAAATTTTACGAGGTGTAACAATAAGTAAGATAAAGATCTTTTGTTAGATATTGATTTTAAAGATGACTAAACAAGACTATGCTTGTCAAGTTCCTTGTGGACGATGGAAAATAATTGTTATTGGTTACTTAATGATAAGTTGTCTGTCGTGTGTGTCATGTGTTACTAATTGGTTTGTGGAGTTTTAGTGTTGTGATATTCGCAGAAAAAAGAAGAGAAGAGATTAAAGTCAACAAGAATTCTACATGGAAAGAAATCCCTATTGATTGTGAAGGTATTCTCATTACAAAGAAGAAGAAAGAAATCATGGGCTGTTAAGGAAAGAAAATATTTGATAAGAGATTGTAGGATTCAACAAGGAGTCTACGAGATCTTTCAAATAAGGAAAAGGACTCTTGAATTAAAGACTCCATTTCCTAATAGAAGAAAATTTGTGGCATGCATTCCTATGGCTATAAAAGAAGAAGTCACCATGTCAATTTGAGGCATTCACTCAAAAATACTCTTCGGCAAATTCATCATTCCTGAGCATTCAAGTTGAAGAGAGTTGACTGGTGCTAGAGACAGTTTCCTAGTTTTGTTCCATTGCGGTCTAGTTCTAGGTGTCAACGTGTAGTGAACCAGTGTACTTGAATTTGTTTCAATTCTGTTTTCAATTGCTTGTAATTATGTTTAAAGTTCTTCTTATTAAACTAAGGGTAGTTTATACAATTTAGGAACTTTGTAAGGGTTTAGGGGTAAGTTCTTGGATTGTGGGGGTTACAATCCAAATTTGGCTCGGTATTTTAGTGGAGTTAAGTTGAAATCCTACTAGGGAGTAGGTCATAGTTTTTACACTCATTCGAGTCTGGGTGGTTTTCCACGTAAAAATCTCTGCCTCTCACTTTACTTTCTGCACTTTGTTATTTTTAGTTGAATTAGGTTACTGTTCAAAGGAACAAGATTCAAGTCTGTTCCTGTCATAAAAGAAAATTCAAGTAAAATTTTATTTTGGCAAAAAATCGTTAGACCTAATTCACTCTCCCCCCCCCCCCCCCCCCGGTCTAATTTGGGAGTCATTTCAATAACATCTTTTAAATCAATAAGCTTGCTTGAGTCAATCCCTCTGTGAGTAGGGCAATGCAAATTAACGGTTAAACTAATAACCTAAATCAATAATTGAGTTATTGAATTAATGATTTAGATTTTTGATTTCACGGTTTGATTATCGATTTATTGTTCTAAGTTATTGAGTTATTGATTCGGTTATCGATTTGACTATTTCTTTAACGAGTGAACCAATAACCCAATAATAATTTATTAAATTATAATTTTAGCCTTCAATATATAAAGTATTCTAGTAAGAAGATGAATCGAATGTCGGTGAAAAGTCAATGAGATGTTATTCAAATCTAAATTAAAGAGGGTGTTTGATTTAGCTTATAAGCACTTTTTAACTTTTTGTGGTGTTTGATTTTACCAAAAAGTACTTTAAAAAAGTCAAAAGTCAAAAGCTGGTAGATACCAACTTTTTATTTTTTGGCTTATAAGCCATTTAGTTTGACTAAGCTATTTACCTTTTTATCCCAAGAATATTTTTCTAATTTCAATAATACCCTCACTCAAATCTTTGACAAAATTTTATTTTTTTGTGCATACTGAAAACAAATAATTAAAAATCTGAAAAGAAAAAAAATTGAAGTAGTATTAATTCATTTAAATTATTATATTCAATTTAACAAATAAAAAATAGAACTATACTCCTAATAAAAAGTAAAGGGGAGATTTGCCTAATTTTATTTAAATTACATATTTTAAAAATTAAAAATAACTTAAATAATTAGTTCATATTAAAAATAAATAAAAATATAAATTAATTTAAATTTTAATTATTTTAAAAATAAAAATATTATAGTAATTTGTTTTTTATAGTGTTAACAGCTTTAAGGGCATTTCAGTTATTTGACCCAAAATAAGTGCTTAACAGCACTTATGTACCAAACACATCAATAACTTTTTTTCAGCTTCAACACTTTTTTCCAAACATATAACTGTTTATTTATAAAATAAGTTTCAGCACTTATTAATCACTTATGTTTAAAAGCCACTTTTTTTCAGTTAAACCAAACGTGAGTACCACGAAAAGAAATATTTCCTTTAACTATGAAGAATGTCATTAAAGTTCATAACTTTGACGAATAAGTCAGAGCACAAAGCAAAAATGCTACAAAAATGAAATAATTGCACAAATGGCAAGCAAGAAATATTGATTTTCAATTTGAGAAGACCAAGATTGTGGCGGTTTGCCTCTGCAGCAGTAAAATCCTAACAACATCAAAGCTTGAAAAAGCTCACGTAGATCATAGTTTCTGCTTCTTTTTAGGTTTTTTGGCCATTCCACTTGAAGACTCCTCCAATTTCTGGCAAAAACAACATTCAGGACTAACTTGGAGATAAATGATAGAACACGTGAAAAATGATAGGATACCTTGCGCTGTTTCTCCTTCTTCAACTTCTTCTTCCTCTTTTTGTTTTTCTTACTTTTTTTTGGGACAGATATATTTATATCTTCATCTTCAGCAGATTCCTGGAAAGATTGTGCCAAATTTATCAAGGCTTGAATACTTAATAGATCTTTGACTTGCAAAGAATCTTCACAGAAATCACAAATCAAGAACCTCAGAATCACCAAAAGAATCCACATGCTGAACAGTTCTTCCTCTACTTGATGTCCCACCTGTTCCATTTCCAAATTGTAAGAGAATAGTTATGCTCTATCATATTATCCAAATCTTACACCAACTAAAAAAGCATGCAAACGAATGGAACTTCTGTAAGATGAATACTACCACTCATTTATTGAAAACTAATGAGCAACTTCATATAGCATTAACAAACTAAAATCATATTCATATTATTTATTGGTTTGGTTCCAGCACTAAACCTCAAAGTGATGTTAAGTTTGAAATGCCTAATCAAGTAACAAAACCTTTGACCTGAAAATTCAATTGAAATACAGAGCAACATGTAACATGTATAATCTGCTTCATCTGGCCTTATGGGCTTTACTGTTGGTTTTCAGCATCCAATTATTATTTGTTAAGTTTGGAGTTGAGATGAATTTCAAATCTAAGTTACACTTTTGCACAGATTCAAATGTCACTTCTGTAAGACACAAATCCTTAGAACTGCATATATTTTGAACTAAAGGAGGTTTGGGTCCTATTCAACCTGAAAAAGAGCTTAAAATGGTATATTTGCAAAAAAACTGTCATCTGGGAAAAATTTGAATTCAAAGAGCTTAATAAGGAAGTTCGAATTCTAATGTTTCTTCAATCAGATTAATTAATCCCTTTAACAAAAAGCACCTGTTACGATCACAACGTTTTCCACAAACACGTCAATGTTTATTATTTTGGAAGAGTACTAAGTTTGAAGTTTATGTCAGCTTTTGGAAAATAAATTGCACTCAGTGACTAGCAGAAATAAAGTATATACTGCACCACAGCTTCCAATGAATCCCGAAAAACAAGGGGACACAACCTCAAAGTAAGATAAATCGAATACTAATTTATCAGCATCAATTTAGGTGCCCTGGTAAAGAAGAAATCACCAAAGATATGTTAATATTACTGTACTAAAATAAGAACATCAAATGACCAGAGAAGTTCATCGCATCATTTACAAGCCACCTTGGGAACTCAGTCTACCAAAATACTCCATGCACTGACACAAAAAACTTAGCTAGAGCATGATATAGGTAGATATACAAAATCTACACTCTACAAGTTGAACCTCTGTATTGTACAGCTACCTAAAACTAAATAATTTACCTTGCAGAAGGAGATACGTGATGCAATCAGCAATTCCCACTATTGCATATTTAAATCTTAAAAGAATCATGTAAAACTCAAAAGGGTATTCAAGATTCTGTGGCACACTTGAACCCACAAAGAAACCGGCATAAAGCTTCAAGTAAATTCAAATGGAAGAAAGAAGTAATGATGTAATGAAAAATAGTAGTAATGGATAAAATCATTAACCCATACTTGGATCCACATGTTATTGTGCATATCATGTAAAACACAAAAGGGTATTCAAGATTCAGTAGCACAATTTATGTGATTAAGAAACCAGCAGAAAATATGAAGTTAAAGAGCAAAAGGAAGCAGCAGTGATGATTGAATCAAAAAGAGCAGAAGTAAACAGCAGTACTGATAGTCGTAGTGCATCTTATAAAGGGAAGCCCCACGCACTAAGCTCCCTCTAAGAGTGCGGTTTGGGAAAGGGCCAGACCACATTGGGTCTTATAACGCAGCCTTACTTTTGCGACTTAAAGCCGTGACCTCCTGATCATAGGGCGTCGACTTTTACCATCGTGCCATTCCCCTTCTCATAGTGCATAGTTTTCTCATAATAAATCATGTAAAACTTTGTTACTAAAAAGACATTCAAGATTCTGTCGCACTGTCAAGATTCTGGGAAAAGGCCAAAGACCACAAGAAGTGATGATTGAATAAAAGAGAGTTGAAGTAAATTTCAGTACTGGACTGTCATAGTGCATAATTTGATATTAAGAAATCAAGTAAAACTCGAAGGACATTCAAGATTATGTAGCACAATTGAAGTGGTAAAGAAAGTAGAAGAAAATTTCAAGTGATCAAACATTTGAACAGTGATGATAAAACAAAAAAAGAGCAAGTAAATAGCACTGCCGGATTTCATATTTCACAAGTTAATCATAAAAAAACTATGCAAAACTCAAAGGCCATTCGAGATCAGTAGCACAACTATAGAAATATAAGAAACCAGTAGAATATATGGAGTGATCAAAAGGATGCAACTTGCAAGAAGTGGTGAAGAAAATAATAGTACTGGATTGAACAGTGTCTTTAGCATTTTTGACGGCGAGTTCAATGAGACGGGGATCAAGAGAGGACAAGCCGTGAGGGTCCTGTAATTTCCTCTCAAGGAATTTTGCTAAAGCTGCTGCCTTATTCGTCTTCATTGGTCCTCCTGGATGAGCCAGCCTGCAACCACAACCAATTAATCAATCACAAACTATAATATGAATCTTTACAAACTAGTGGTTTTTTTTTTTTTCGATATACCTGGGTTGAGAACGAGAAGAAGAGGGTGCGGAAGGAAGCGGTGCGAATTTGCTTCCACGAAGTGCCTTTTTCTCTTCTTCAGTAAGTTGTTCCATAGCCGGAGTAAAATTTCTTGCAGGCAACTAGGGCACAACGCCGGCGAAATAATTCTTCTTTCTTCAGAGAGCGCCAGTGCTAGCTTAAACGACGTCGTTCTATGTATGATGCTTAATATAATTGGAATTTGCACTCCAATAACCACTTTCAAATTGTTTTTTTCCTATTTTTTCCCCAACCAAAACACATTAAAAACTTCCCTTGAATCTTATTTATATCCTGATATGACCAATTGCAATTGTAATTCTTCTTCCATCACTATTTGTACTTGCAAAAGTGTTGCTTATAACCCCCCCCCCCCCTCAAAAAAAAAAAAAAAAAAAAAAAACCAGTAACTCAGATAACTTTGGTGATTTTTCCTACTTCTTTCATACCAAATTTTGCAATTAAATGTAGCAGAGTTGTATTTATTTATTTATTTAAAATATACGGCTAGATTTTAAAAAAGAAATCCTAGAAAAATGGATACACCGTGTGATATTTCCAGAATAAAAAGTGGCTAAGGATTTAACTTGTTAAGTTAAAAGAATATTTTATTTTTTTTTCTATCTGTTAATTATATTTAATACACGAAATTCATTAATCTAACTAATTATCTGAATTCTTATTCGTTATGATTTATAAAAAGAGGAATATTTCTCATTAAAAATTTCTCTATTTCAAAAATTTAAACTCGAACTCACAGCAGTTCTTACCACATGGGGACGGAACCCACAGCAATCTGCATCAGCAAAAATAGAAAAAAGAAAAAAGTTGTACGTGTTGTATCCTTTCTTATGTGAAATAAAGGGAATATTCGTTGCTGGCGATTGAATGAAAATCACAATTGTGGTGTTAGTTATTGGTGCTCGAGTCAATAATTAACTTAAGGCTTTATTCGTCTACACTTAATGAAAATATAAATTTAAATGTTTTCTTTTTAAAAAAATTGAATGGCTTAGATTTTAGATTATTAAGTGTATTATATTTGTTATATTAGGTATTAAGTATTTATTTGATTTGAATAGATTTTAATTATTAAGATTTTGAATAAAGTTTTAATATCATTAAGAGGTATTTTTGTGTGGATAATTTTTATCACTACTTTATTCACTAACCACCTCACAACCATCACTACTACTGTCAATCATAACATTGTCACCAACCACCAGTCATAACCACCTCTACCATTACAACCACCGCTGCAATCATTATTATCAGTCACTACCAGACATATCACCTCTATCATTACAATTATATCCAATGTGACTATTAGCACCGCCCCTGCCACAACTATCGGCCACTACCACTACTGCAGCCAATCTTTACTACCTACCACATCCACCATCACAACTAGTATCGCCGCCAACTGCCACCAATACTATCGTCAATAACCATACATTCTTCAGCCGCCGCCACCACCAACTGCTACCATTACAACAACTATCACCGGCACTAGCTCAAATCATCTTCACCATCACTAGCGAACATATATATTTTATTTTTTTATCAAATATTAAATTTATATTTTTTCTAATATTTAGTGTTGAATTCTATATTTATTGTATTTTAAAATAAATATTATGCATATTCAGATGTTGAGAAATGAACAGTGTTAATCATTAATTATTCAGATTTAAAGGAAACATTTTAATCATTAAAATTTGAATTCAAATTTGAATATTTTAATCTTAAAGCAAACAAATAGAGCTTTAGTCGGGTTGGTGGTGGATGCTGAAAAATCACATCAAGGTTTCACGTCAATTGCCCCTATTTTGTGGTGGTCTTTAACTTTTGCCCATCAAATTAGTGATTTTTAATTTTTGTGATTTAGTATTTTAAGTAATAAAAAGGGACAAAAATATCCCTAATAGTTTTTTTAAATCACAAGTTAAAAAAGAAATTCGCAAGGCAATAACTTAGCCCTAGAAGGAATAAGTTTATACTACTGAATTTTTGCCTTGGCAATAACTTAGCCTTAGAAGACATAAGTTCCCTAATGACCTTGTGCCACCAAGGTATAATGTCTTGTTATTTAACTTATGCCTATGGGCAGAAGTTCATGCCCTTTAGGCACAATTTCAATTGCATGAACTTCTGCCCTTTAAGCATAAGTTCATGTTACTTAATTTATGTCTGGTAGACGTAATTTCATGTTATTGAACTTTTGCCCTTCAAGCACAAGTTTATGTTAATTTATATCTGGTAGGCATAATTTCATGATATTGAACTTGAAATTCTGCCCCATATGCATGAAATTCTGCCCCATAGGCACAATTTTAATTGCATGAACTTCTGCTCTTTATACACTAGTTCATGTTACTTAATTTATGTCTAGTAAGCATAATTTTATGTTATTAAACTTGAAATTCTGTCTCATAGGTACAATTTAAATTGCATAAACTTATCTTCTTTAGTCACAAGTTCATGTTAATTTATACCCGGTAGGCATAATTTCATATTATTGAACTTGTGCCTATTGGCGGAAGTAGGCATAAGTACAATAACATGAATTTATGCATACCAGACATAAGTCATGTTACTTAACTTATACCTACAGACATAAGACATAATTTATGCGAATTTATGCCTTGCGATTCTTTTTGTTAAAAACATCTTTAAACATTTTTTGATACTTAAAATATTAAAGAAAAAAAAATTAAAAATAAAAATTTATAAATTTTAAAAATTAAAATTAAAATTTAATTTATAATAAAAATATTCGTGCGAATGACACAAATCACATAAGTATGTTCTATGCAAATAAAGAAAGTCTCGAAGTGCTCTTAATGTAAGTTCCTTGTAACACACAGAAAATTGGACTACGCTCACTCATCACATCACGCTATATTAAAAGTGAAACTATTTAAAATTAAAAGTTAATTTATAAATTTATTCTTTAAAAGTTGAGTATTTTATCTTTTTCAAAAAAAAAAAGTGATTTATTTAATGAATGAATAAAATCATTTCGATATCTACACATCATAATAAATATTAATTGTTTAATTATATTTGATAGATATGTTTTTTTTATTAATAGCTGCGATAGATTTTTTATAAACACGACAAGGGTATTCGCTGTTTCCATAAATCATAATTGTAGCAACAATTTATTTTTCTGTTGTAGTTTCATATCACAGTCTAACTGCCTTGCAAATATGAGAGTAAATTTTATGATGATGATTTAATTTTGTGTTTATTATCTGCAAGTTATTATTCTTTATTTTATTATATAAAAATTATTTAATTTTATTTTATATTTTATAAAAGTAATTTTGATAAAATTTGATTAAAATTATACCTAAAATGTAAGAGAAAATAACAATAACATTCCTTAAGTTTGAGGGTAAGTTTAAAATGGTCCCTTAAGTATACTTTTTGAGCATATTTGATCCATTATTTTGCTGAAAAAGAAGTTTTTTTTTTATTTTATATATTTAACAAACCTTACCTACAAAATTTTACGAAAACTTAAAAAAAAATTAAAATAAGAAAAAACTATTATAGTTAACGTAAACATGATTATATTTTCACTTATTTATCCTTTACTAATATACTATTTTATTTAATTAATTTATAGGCATCTTTTCATTCCTTTTTAACATAATATTATTTATTTCATACTATCAATATGTTTATTAAGTAAATAAATATAATTTTTAAAATTATTTTTGTAATAATTTCTATGACCATTATGATTAGCACATTGAATATGCGAGCTAAACTATAATATTTTTTAGTAAGTAAGAGATATTAAAAAAAATAAAAAAATAAAAAAAAAACTTACTTATTACGAAATTAAAAAAATTATGAAAATTTGGGATGGGGGATTTTTTTGGAGAGGTCAAGGATGGAATTGAAAGATTTGTTGAAAGTTGAAAATAATAGCATGTTGAGAATTTTAAAAATTTATACAAAGTGTTTCACTTCTTGATATTTTAATTATTACATAAAAGAATTGATTTCAAGTAAACCTCATTTTTACTAGAATTTGTACAAGCAATACCTTAAAATTCGTGTTCACCGACAGTGAAAAAGCAAACACCTGCTCTTTATTTTTATTTTTATTTTTATTGAGAAGTAATAGTGAATAAAATAAATAAAAGGACGGAAACTAATAAAATATGTTTATAAAATTAATTAAACAAATAGTATTAGTAGGAAAAAATAACTTTAAGTACGCATTTTTGCTTTAGTGATAATTATATTAAAGGAAATGTTACAAAAAAAAAATCAAAATAATCAAAGTAAGTGTGGACTTGTAGTATTATATATTACATGGGAGGTCAACGTTATGAAACAATACTTGGTGTCTCTGAAATTATTCTAATAATAACATAAATTACACCTAATAAGCTACACCAAATCCTGCAACAAACCATAAAAAGAGAAAATTGCAAAGAAAACACCTCTAAATGTGAAGCCATATTAAATTTTCTTTTTCATAGTTTTATAAAATTTAACAATTAGAGTTTATTAAATATTTGATGGAGACCAAATGTTCTCACATTTAGCAAGCTTAAAATACCTAAACTACTCAAAAGAATATTTAAGTGACTATTTTGAACTATCTTCAAATATAAGGGATATTTTTGTAATTTTCTCACATTTTAAGTTGAGTTTTAATTAAATTTTACAAATACTTTTGTAAAAGATGAAGCAAAGTTGAGTGATTTTTGTTTAACAAAACAAAAAATAGTGACTTTTGCGTAATGAAGACAAAGATGGATGAGAATCCAAAACTAAAATAGGCCCCAAAATTTAAACAGATACAAAAATAGCTGAGGTTTTTAAAGTATTACCAAAATAGACTTAGCGAACTAATTTAGTCCGCCATCTCTATTTTTTAAAATGCTCAATAGTGATAGAAAACGATATATATAGCAAACTAAATTATACCGCTATATATAGCAGACTAAATTATTTCATCTTATATAATAAACTAATTTAATCCGTTATATATGGAAAAGTCACTTCGTCTTCCTCGTTGAAAACCCTACAACGGTCCCCCATTTTCAAATTTTCTTTATTCTAAACCAACCGACAGGAGGTTCCCTCCCCCTCCCCCTCCCCTGATTTTCAATTTTTTAAACTCGAAACCAGACGATCCCACAGGCCCACCTCCATATTTTTTATTATTTTGTGTAAATTTCTCTACGAAATCAAAACTGAAATTCAAGGAACAAGTATCTAGGGTCTAAAGTTTCAAAAATTCAATATTTTTAGGTATTTATGTCTTAAATTCTCTTATTGATTGATCAATATATAAATACTCAACGCATGCGAATTGATTGTTTGATTGTTGTTTTTTGTAATTGGCTCGTTTTGATTTTTTTTTTTTTTTGATAAAAACATTGGCCTGTAAGTTAGATTGTTGTTCTGTTAGTTTGTTCCTTTCAAATTTAAAATTCATTTTACTGTGTATATTATATTGGAATATAAATTGGCAGTTATTGATATAAACATATTTGTATTATACTGAATGTCTATAAAGGTATTTGTGTTGTAATGGATACATGTGTTTATATTATAGAGAAAGTCTATCTTTTGAAGAAAAGTTAGGAGGAATTGTCTCTATAAATAGATGAGTTCTCCTTCTTTGTATTTCATCCCATCAAGAGAAATAAGAACTTCTCTCCTTCTTTATAATATTCTTGTTCTTTCTTTATTATTTCAAACAGTTATATATTTGTTCCTTTAATATGATGCAATGCGTTAAAATCATTATTTATATTTTATTTAGAAATTAGCCTTCGTAAAAGTACATTTTAATAGAACTTGAATCAATAATTATTAATTAAGAAATAGTAAATATTGTTAGTTTGAATTAGTGCGTAATAATTTGTAATTAATAATTAGAGTAAATATATATGTTCGTTATTTATTAAGAGATTATTAATTAGTAACTAGTGATTGAAAATTTGAATGTACAAATTATTAAATAGTAATTTGTATAGTGAAAATTATTAAATATATTTAGGGTTTAATAATTATCAATTAGTAACTATTAAGTAGAAATTAGAAATTGAAAATGGACGATTTTACAATATATGTACAACGTAGAAATAATTATTAATTTTTTGTTAATATACATAATTTAGAATTTGCAATTAGTATATAGTAATTAGCAAGTATCGATAGAATTATTGAAAATGAAATTGAAAAGATGTTCACACTAATGAAATTAGGTGTACCAGTAGTTCTAATTATATATCAGGGAGCGTGTCGTGAACCCTGGGCCTATAGATGGTACCCTTCTTAGCTTACAGGGTTCCCATTGATCTGAGTCTATATGGCGTGGTAGCATACCATTTGGTGCTTGTATGAAGCTTGTACGTTTAGACGATGCTTGGAATTTACTTCGGTCACACTCACCTCATGATCGCGTTGCAGAGTATCTATCTAACGCAGGTTTATATCAGGTTGTTTGAGTAGGTAGGGTACAGTATGGCTGTTCCCTTCTAATGACCATGATTGAGCAATGGAGGCCGAAGACTTATTGCTTCCATGTTCGGTGAAAACTGAAAATAAAAATAACAAAAATAAAAGATTCCGGTCCTCGAAAGATGGGACTTACCACTATCAACTGCCAAATATCGCCGGGGAAACTAGTGTCACACCCTACCTTGCGAGGCGTGACTGGCACCTAATGCCACACTGGACCCCTAGCTGACCTAGCTGAACATATACACCTCTGGCGCATATCAGCAACACATAAACAAGAAAATAAACGGCTATATCTTGGCTCAAAATATAGCCTCGAGCCGACTAGGCCGCAACATACTACCTGCGTAAAACAGCTAACCCAATAGTCGCAATAATAATAATATTTTATGCAGGCTGATGAGACCACAATGCTGTCTAAATCATAACAGAAGAAAGGTAGACACATATATATAACTATTGGCCGACAAGACTGCTAACAAATAACATAACTAGGCCCCACGCGGCCAACATGTATATCATAACACATATAGGCCCCACACGACCAACAACGCACAAAACAAACTATGAACTATAGTATGCAAGCCTCTAAGAGTAAGCTATTGGTCGAGATAGGGCACCGGCTACCCAAAAACTATACAATAAAAGACAGACAAACCTTTACTATCTGAAAATAACGAAAGAAAGGAGTTGACCGATCTGCTGACTCTAAACACCTGCTAAGGAGGTCTCGAAATCTGTCTGTCCAAACCTGTAAGCAAGTTTGCAGTGCCCCATATGCATGGGCATCAGAACAATATGTACCGAATATGTAAAGCAATAATAAAAGCTAAACAGAAACTGATAAAAGAACCGAAAGTAATCAGTAATAAGGATAAGAAATTAACCTGTACGGTCTCACAATTATGGACTATACTAGCAGATACTATTCAAACAAGAACCTAACCGGGCCTCAATAAGCCTGAAAGGTGCAATCAACATAGAATAACCTATCTGGAGCCCTATAAGTCTCGACAAGTACAGTTCAATCTATATACCCCTAATAATATTATTATGGCACTGCAGGTGACTATAACCAAAACATACTTAGCCTATGAGATTGTAACAGAGCCCTCTGGGCTCCTGTAACTGCATTCTAAGCATACAAGACTCTACTAAAGGTCAGTAATGCCACTACGATATAAAGGAAGACCATAAGTAAATAGACTTCGATACGTACCTGTAGGCCTCAATCTAGTCCTTTCAGACATCACATAGCTCCTGTGAGCAATCTGTAGCCCCATAGGCAATGATACAATTTAGTAATATCGAGGCTGTTAACGGGAGACCAAGCTGAGTATGGTCAATCCCTCTATAAGCTATATATTCATAGCAGCTAACAACAACACGCGTGATCTCGAATTACTAAAAAGGTACAGGTCATATTAACTATACGACGAGAATAACTTGCCAAAGAGGTTAGCCTTAACATACTTCAATTAGCGACTTCAGCTCATCTGACCCTGTTTCAATTAGGAACTGGTAATCCCTTCAAATCATAGCTCTTACGCCGAGGGAATAAGGCTGCTCTAATTCAAGAAAGCGGCCAGCAACATCACCCATAAAACACAACGACCACAAGTCATAATTCATCCAATTTGGCTAAAAGCTTACGAATTCCAAAGAATTTAGAAGGTTGAAATACTTACTTAACACTTATAGACGTTTAAGACTTAATTAGGAGTGATTTCAACGACTTCTACTTGGCGGGACCTCATCGAACCGGGCTAATTTTGAAAATATAACTCCGTATACGTTCTTCATTGTCCTAGGAATCACTACCCTAGAAGAATTTGCAATTAGACGGGATTTGATAGCGTAATCTGACTTTAGTTTCTTGAAAGCCTCGTGAAGCACTCGTCCAGCCTGTATCTCTCTTGGAAATATTTTAAAATGAAATAACATTCCACACTTAACATATATATATAGGGGAGGCGATGCAGGGGGTCCGCGGCGCCCCCCTCCCCAGAGTATAGGCGCGACGCGCAGCTCCCTGCGTAGGTGTGGGGTGTGCAACGCGGCGCTCCTTGCACCCTGCCCCCAGCCCCGACCTTTTGCTCGCTCGATAACATAGTCTAATATATCTAATATAATAGAAAATACTAATATAATAGAAAAGAACTGTCTTTTCTGTATACTTTTCCCGGTTCCGTTGCTACCG